>JAWNPG010000037.1:4812500-5525000 GCA_035045145.1 Drosophila meridionalis | reverse complement strand
GATTTATCCATGTTCAACGTTTTACATATTGCGAAGACTACAAACTAATTAACATTAAAGATATTTTGGTGCCATAAACATAATTTGAAGCTTTCTTCTTCTTTCAGAAATCGTAAAAGTACATTTGTGATATTTACGTGTTGAGTATTTTGGATGTTAGATTTCGTTTCGTAAAGTATAAGTAAATGTAAAGTAAAGTAGAGTAGAGTAAGGTAAAGTAAAGTATGCATAAGTTAAGACCACATATAAATATAATACAGTAAATTATAGCTAAACAAAAAACGTATTGAAGTTTTTGTAAAATAGTTTTGGAATTATCATAACTAGTTAAGTATTTACAAAAATATATATTGTAGTAAAATATATATGGTACTCGTATATATATATATATTTGTAAATATATATATTCCTTTACTTCCTTTGCTTTGAGTAGTATATCTTAAGCTCGTGTGGTCTAGGTCGTAAAATATGTCTGCTCGTTGGGATTACCGAAATGCTTGCGGGGCTTGGGTGTTATATGTGTTGTGATATAACAAGTTGTACTCATTAGACCTTGCTCTCCGGTCCATCTGCTACGTGCTTGAAGGCCAGACGTATGCGGGACAAGTAGTGTGAACAGATGTGTCCGTAGTTCTTGTTGTACCACTCTGGAGTTTTGCCCCTGAAAGTCGGCAATGATTGAGGTTAAGTTTCATTCAAAATTCAAAATATTCCAAATATTTCGCTTACTTGACATCCACGCGCGCCAAATGCATGACTCGAGAACGTCCGCTGCCGCAGGGCTCGATAAGGTAGCGTGAGGCCAGGACGACGCCTCGCACAGCACAGAACAGCGGCTTGGCCTTGGCGTGGTCGATCGAGGTCTCCACAATGACACAGGCGCCGCGCGGCAAATCCGTTTGCCATGAACTAAAAGAGAGTGGAACAATAATTAAGCAAAGCTCGTTTAAAACTGAGCCTCAAACATACCGCAGCACACAGAAGTCCGTGGTCAACTGACCATCCAAAGCGTATTGGTAGATCTCGGTGCGATCGTCCAGCTTCTTGACCGTTTGGCATTGCAGCAAATTGGGATCCCAGGAGGCGCGTTGCTTGATTATGTACTCCAGCACATCACGCGGCGGTCCCTCAATCTCTGTCGAGCAGCGCCACAGACGCAGCGGATGCCCGTCGCCCACCTTCTTGTAGGCAATGTCCACGTTGCCGTCGTTAAGTGAACTTATTGCAATCCAGCTGCGAGTTCTAATTGGGTTAAGGGAGAGTGAGATTAATGTTTTATGAGTGATACCAATTCGACTTACTTCTCTCGCCCCTCTTTGATGGTGGCGCTGGTGCACTCGTACAGGTAGCCGCGCCAGTTGTGGAACTGCATGCCCTCGCCGAGCGCCTCCAGCGGCACCGGCTTCGACTCCTCCATGTAGCCAAAGTTGCACTTTCCCAGCTTCTCCTTGGCGGCAGTATAGATTGGCTTGTAGTGCTCAATCATGAAGGACAGGCACTCGTGCGACGCCTTCGCCTCGGCCAGCTCCTTCATGTCCGGCATTCCGGAGCCCTTGCCCTTCCGCCGCGGCGACGCCGATACCGATGCGGATCCCGTTGAGATGGACGAGTGGAATATAGACTGGGCCAGACACACACCCAGGTTGTTGCTGGTCATTTGGTTCTGCGCCGAGTTGGCCGCGACAATGGTGAGGAACTCGAGCAGCACGTAGAGTATTTCACGGTTCTCATCCGGCAGCAGCAGCACGGCGCACTGAACCGCATCCAGGCGCACATCAGCAGGCAGATCTAGAGAGAATTGAGATCAATATAAGTCAAGTGAATATACAAATAAATCAATTTCAACTTACGCTGGAAGATGGCCACGAAAGTCTCGGACATCTTGGTGGTCAGCAGCGACTCGGGCAGCTCGCGGAAGTATTGCTTGAGCATGTCGGCCACGTCGTAGGCCTGCTGCAGGTCGAACACATCCATACACTCGGCCGTGGAGTCGGTGAGCTCGATCTGCTCACGCAGCTTCATGATGCGCGACTTGCCGCCGCTCTTGCGGAAGAGTCCCACCTGGTCCAGGGCGTTCAGCTGCAGCCAGCGCAGAGCGGCGCGCACGGCCAACGGCAGAGTTTGCCCGCTGCGCTGGAGTATTAAGAGCAGCGGAACACCAAAGACTTTCTTGTCCTTGTAGTCGGGCATTTTGATCTTCTTGATGAATTTGGGCAGCTCCCAGTTCCAGCCGGAGCGATGCGAGGGACAGTAGCGCTCCATGTAGCCCGTCAGGGTGACCAGCGCCAGCTTGCGAATGATCTGCAGCTGACCCGCTGACATGGCAGCGAAAGGAATGCCGGCATCCTCTTGCTGGGCGTGAGGTTCGATCTTTTGGGAAAAGCATTTGCGGAAGATCATGTTGGGGCGCTCCTCCATTTGGAAGCTGTGCCAGCGCACCACTGGCTGGCGTTTGGAGCTGCCAGTGTGCTCCTCCTCGTTCTTTGGCTCCTTGCGGGATGTGCTGCGCGAGCGGAATGAGGAAGAGCGGAAGCCGTCCCGCTTCTTGGCATCTTTGCCCAGGTTAAGGGAGCCACCACGCGTCAGCTTCTTGATCTTCACCTCAGTGGTATTGGAATTGGCATCCTTGATGAGCAGCTTCCGCCCCTGGTGGCACTCGGAGTCCGAGTGCGCGCCAATGTCATCCACCTTGCCGGAGCGCTGCAGGAACCGACGCGCCTTGGAGGGCTTCCGCAGGGACAGCGACAGTTTGCCGCCCGTCGACGACTCCTGGCTGTCGCTGTAATAGGAGGAGGAGTCGTCCGACTTTCCTTCCTTCAGCTGGGTCATGGGGCTGGAGAAGAAGTGCAGCGGACTCGTGCGCATCGAGCGCGGCGTGGTCGGAGTTCGCTTGGGGCTGGATCGATTGGGACTCAGGAAGTTGTCGCTATGACTCGGCACCTTCAGCTCGTTGCCAAAGAACGGTACCTTGGGGAATGTGTGCATCGGGCTGAGCGCGGACGGCGAGGGGGGCGTGGAGTAGACGGCATCGGGCTTGCGCAAGCTGCTGCGCTGACCCAACTGGGCCAGGTCCAGCACCTGTGGACCACTGATCACCACGTTCTCGCGATTCTGGCGCTTGCGCCGGCGCGACTTTATGGACTCCACTCGCCGCAGGAAGGCTTTGGCGCCGTCCTTGAAACGCTCGCTGCCCGTGCGTCGCAGACGCGCGGTTCCGTCGGAGCTCTCGTGCAGGGAGCCATCGTTGGCGTCGCCCTTGCTGCAGCCTGGAATCACCAGCGTAATGCCAGCGCCGCCCAGATCGTAGCTGTCATCCTCGAAGCGATCGGGACTCGACTCCTTGGAGGAGCTCTCCGTTTTCTCCAGATTCAGCAATCCCGGCGGCGGCAGCTCCAGACCCATCTCACCTATGCGCGACCAGCGTCGAATGTGTGGTTGGAATGTCCAGTTCTCGCTCAGAGCAAAGTTCTCATCATCAGATTCCTCCTTCTGCTGCCAATGAGAGGTGGAGCTTAAGCTTAACCCAATCCTGGCTGGAATGAATCTCGTTCGACTCACCTGTGGCGTTTGGGGCTTGTGTGACTGATCCAGTCGCATGTTGGCGCAACGATTCAAGACACAGAGCCGCCTGTAGAGCGACTGCAGCTGATCGTTCTCGAGATTTGTGTGATCTTTGGCTACATTGTTCAGTTCGATCGGGAACTGATGATCTGCAAATGTGAAAAAGTTTAGTCTGAATTTGCTGATGATGCTGGTGATGCCGATGATGCGGCTGCTGCGTCTGCACAGTACGACGGCGCATGAAATTCTAATTGAAAACCAGAAAAATCGAATCGCCAGTAGCGCCTACAGCTGCCACGGCTAGGCGCCTATTAAACGCTGCACACACAGATACACAGAGACAGACGCGAATGCAGGCGAGTGTCTGCTGCTGCCATTGCGTAGAAGACAAAATTTTCACAGAGTTTTTCCACATATTTGCGTGGCCAATTTGCACGTAGGAAATCAAGTTCCCAGACGACGACCAGCCAGCGTCCGACCACATAAAACAGATACGCCAGACGTTTACACATGTCGCGTCGCACTGTTACAGATACAAATGCAGATACATTTACAGCTACAGGCAGGCTGGTTGCCTGGCAGGCACTGATGCCGTGAGATACGAACTGTTGCAGTTCCGTAGGATGTACGCCTGGAAAAGCTGGCGCGACTTGGCTCACTTGCCGCTTTTGTTTGTACAAATATTGTTAGCATTACAATACAATAATGAAAAGCCATTCTCAGTTTGTTGAACTCTGAATGGGCCGGTTCCCCGGACTCCTCTACCTCTGCCTATACTTCTGCTTCTACCTCTGCCTCTGCCTCAACTTTTGCTTCTGCCTCTGCCTCAACCTCTACCTCTACCTCTGCCTCTGTCTCTACTTCTGCCTCTACCATTGGCTCTACCTCTGCCTCTAGTTCCACATCTGCCTCTACTTCTGCCTCTACCTCCACCTCTACCTCTGCCAGAACTTCTGTGTCCTCCTCTGCCTCTACCTTTTCTTCTTCCCTTACGTCTACCTCTACCCCTACCTCCACCTCTCTCTTCACCCCTACCCCTGCATGTATCAATTCCCTAGCCCTGCAAGCTTTTCATAGATTTGTTTACTCGGGCCGAGGCTTCAGCTGCATTCGTTTTAGGCTGATTTGTAATTTAATTTAAATGTTTTACTAAATTCTGTGTTTTGCTTCTAATTGTGTGCACTTTGATGCTAATGAAACAAACAGAATTGTGTGCATGCCAGCACATTGGAGACCCAATTTGGAGTGTGTGCCACTTAGTTCAATAATATGTGGTGGCATCACCCAGCGGGCGGTGCCACACCACAGACCACCAGCCATACACCACAGAGCGAACGAACAGCAGCAGGAACAGCAGCATCATCTCATTATCAATAGCAACAGGCACCGCGCGCACCGTTGACGTCATAGAGAAATTCTTGGGAAACTAATTTGAGTTTTTCGACAGTTTACAGCAGTTTACAGGGCGATGCGCCCGCCCGGAACCGTTCCGTCCCAGTATTCAGTTTATTGGGCCAATCATATGATTAATTTTTTTTTTCCACTGTGCCACAATGGAAAAGCGAATCTCGTTTGTTTGTGTTAGACAGTGGATGACGCAGCCTGCAGAAATATCCAGCTCTTTTCATTTTTCGCTCATTAATTTGTATCTATGGCTAATTTGGGAACATTTTGATATGGAGCTTGTCCAGCCTCAGCCGTAAATTATAATATATGCTTGAGGCTCTTCAGGAAGTCAGTTGTTATGGGCTTAAATTCATTGCTCATTCGAGCTTTAATCGAACATCATGCGCTCTTAAGCACACCCATATGTGGATGCGGACAAGTCGCACCCTCGAATTAAGTCTGCCACTTCTCAGTGAATAATGGAGCATCTTGGAGCGAGCACAAAACAAACAGAAATTACCCTGGCTCTGCGCACGCTGAGTTCCATTTCTTCTTGAGTATCTGTTTTCCTCCACCTTAAGCAAATTAACAGTCGCTTACAGCTGCTACACCTCCTTTCAGCAGTCCGCGAGTCCAAATGACAGAGCTATAACGAGTGGAACCGCGTCACAACACCTACGGCATTTCAAGCTGTAAGTCTGCCCAAAGAATCCCCAAATCCTGTCGAGCTCTTTTCAAGATATTTGAGGTGAACTTCGCGCATGCGCCGCTGCCTTGTTTACACAAAACTCATTAAAATACGCATTTATCATTTGTATGTGTGGCGGGGCCCGTTGGACTGCGTTGGGTTGGGCTGGGCTGCACCACTGTGGTGCAATTTAAATGCGCGCACAAATTATTCTGCCCCAAACAAATTTGGCCAGGCTGCGCCGCAGGCGCTGAGTCTGGTTCTGGCGAATTTATGCAACCGAATGGGCATATTTCAAGGTCGGAGACAGCCACACATATATGAAAATATGCATCTGTATATGTGTGTGTATGAATGTATATTTAGATATATGTATATATATATATATATCTTCATGATTATCATGTGCAGTAAAGCAGATCGTGCTGAGCCATCTGAGCGCCTGCAGATATGCCCAAAACAGTATCTTCTTTATTTCAGATTCACTTTTTTTTTTTTGATTTTTTGCTGGTTTTGCTTGGCCTGGCTCATAATTCAACTGAAGTCGGCGAACTTTTCGGCCAGCTCTAAAGAATTGCGTATTTCTTCACATGTTTTTTTTTTAATTTTTTTCATTTGAGATTCGGCGCTTTATTTATTTGAATTTGGAGATTTGGCGGCGTCATCAATCTGCGCGGCCTTCAGGCGTTAAATGCAAAGCGACGGCGCACAAGAAACTCGGCGACAAATGCGTAGCAGGCTGGGCATGGGATGGGCTGGGGGGACGATTACGATTAAGAGACCCAAATAAATATGCAGCTTGGACTGGGTTCAATGAACCCATACTAACATTTTGGCTAGTGGCTGCGCAAGGGCTCTGCCCTCTGCCTTAAAAAAAAAAAAAAAACAAAATAAAACCAAACCATTTTAATTTCGTTCTCGAAATCTCTTCTGCTTCGTCTTCCTGCTCTGCTTATTTTTGTTGTTGTCTTCTCATACAAAGGTGGTCTTTATAAATTCTTGCGCAACGTGTCCTTTAGCCTTTTATTATATTTTATCTGCGCTGCGCGGAGCTTGATGAGTTTTTCTGGCTGCGCCTGTTACCTGTGCCGTGTTTCATTTTTTTTTCTGAATTTTTTTTTTGTATATTTTTTGTGTGTTAAATTCTTTGCAGACCACGATCGCTCAGAGCGTTGCTTAAAGTTGGGGCGTTTTTAGCTTTCGTTTTCGCTCGAGCGCAGATCGCTCCTAATTGTTGTCGCGCCGTCGTGCTGGGCATATCAGATTCACTTGGCGGCCGGCTATCATATCATGGCACCGCATGCCAATGCCCTGGCCTGGTGTTGGCAGCTCTTAGACGCTGTGCGGTTCATTGGCCAGCGCCGAACAATGAGCTGCGCGTGATCCAGCACTAAAACTGCGTGTTCTTCGACAAAAAAAAAGGTGCCACGTCACAAAAGCAGAGCTGTTCCAACTGGGTCTATTTGATGGCTATTTATTATTTTTAGTGGCAGGCGAAAGTGAAAGTTCGCTTCATGAAATTAATAAACGCCACTTGGGAAGCGTAAAATACTCAGTGAACAAAACAAAAAAAAAAAAAACAACTAAATGGCAAGGCAACTATTCGAGTCACTGCTGATGACGTCGTCGACAACGTCATTGTTGGCGTCAAGCGAAACCATCAATTACTACGCTGCGCGAGTGGAGCAGCCCACGTGGCCACGCCCACGGGGCAGGCATGTTAAACATGACAAGGCACCGTCTTGAGCAGACGGAAGTGCGTGCAGAGTCTGAACTTACCTTCGTACATCTGGGCATATTGCGGAAAACCTGCTGCCCGCAGCCATTTACAAGCTTCGACTGCTTCAATTTCTGCAAGTAGAGAGAGTGAAAGAGAGAGAGAGGTGTGAGTGAGATAGGTGTATTACTATTATGCATACGCCGCGTGGCCTACAAATAATGCTAATTGTAATTAAATTGCTGTGCGAATTCTTGCGGCTGACAAACCCAACTGCGTTTCGCCCGAAACCAATTAAGGCGCGAAATGCGCTTTTACTTAAGTGAGGTGTATGTATATATATATATATGTGTGTGTGTGTGTTTGTGACCATTTGATGGATTATGCTGTAAGCTGTCCAAATGATGTCGACGTCGAAAATTATGCGGCCGCAAACTTTGCCGCTGACTGACGGCGCTTTAAATTGTGTTTTGCTTTAGCCCCTTTGGCTGTTAACAACATTTCGCGGTCGACTTGAAATGAAAGTAAAAGTTAAGTAGAATTTTTCGCGTATTTCAGAGTGAGATGATAAATAATATTTGGCAAAGCAAGCACAATGAGGTATGTCAGAGAGCTCTGTTCCAGTTACGAAATATTTATTTACGTTCCCATCATAATATGCCTTAGTCAGAGCTAAATCTCAGTATTTGCTCAGAAATAGGCAACGATTACCTTTGTAAGCAGCCAATGAATACATGAATCGCATTTCAGCCAAGGAGCCTGGCACTCGCAGCCAATTGAGTTAAGCCCAAAAGAGGCAGCCAGCTATGTGTATCTGTGTCTATAAGCTGCCACAAGGGCTGCTATTTTAAATGCTAATCTGTTTGGTGTTTCACATTGCTCGCTGGCTTTCAAAACGAACCTACTTTGGGACACTTCAGCAGGGCTGAGCAGTGGGTGGACTGCAAGGATACTATTGATTTTTAATCAACTTTGTGGAGCAAGCGAAACACATAGAGAGGACAACATGAAACACTTTCCGGCAGCTTACTGCCAGAGCGACGGGATGCTTTATGGGGAGAATTATTATTGAATTTTGCAAGCGATTAACTTGCACGCCAGTCGAAAGGGGTTGTCTAAAGGTGGCCAACTGCTAACTGCCAATCAGCCGAGCAGGTGAGCAGGCGAGCAGGATGCCAGGATGCCAGGATGCCTGTCACCTGGCTTCCTAGCCTGTTTTTTTTATTATTTAAAAATAGCCATGCATTCGAAATCAATTTATGTCCGTCGAGAGATGTCGTTAGATGCGCCCTGGACACGCTTAAGGTCGAGAAGTTGACTTGCTCGAAAGGTAAACAGCAATTGTGTGGGCTCGCCGAGCGTCAGAGCTGCGCCCATAATTACATTGAGTGGTGCAGGTCGGCATCCAAAAATAGTCCAGAGACAGGTTATTAATTATCCTTGTGTATGCAAAAATAAAAACAATAAAAACATCGCCTAGCGACGGCGACAGCGACAGCAACTCTTCAGCTACAACAATGCGACTGCCACTTGAGCGTTATTAAAATTGCGTATACGCCGCGTTGTCGCGCCTGAGCTACGCACTCATCTAAAAGCCATTTAAAGTGTGCACATTATTGTTGTGGACGCTTGTCGAGAGGGCGTGCGCCGCCCCGTTTATTGCGCCCGAGTCAATATTTGTTGCTGTTCGCCCACTGGCCATGCTGGGGGCGGAGTCGACTACGGAATCTACGGGCCCTTTGTTGTCCTTAGCGCTCGGCTCGTTCGACTCATTTTCGTCGTTCATTCGGTCATGTTAAAACATTTTAAAGCCAGCCACGCGCAAATTCATGGAACTCGGGTTTACGTTGGATAATTGTTATCCGCTTTCTGTGGGCTTGAGGCAGAAGGCAGAAGGCAGCAGGCAGCAGGCAAAAGGTTGATTTAAGTGCCCAGCGATTACATACGTCTAAAAACAAAGCCGCGCATGATTGTCTAATTAAGAACGCAATTAAATTGAAATGAACCCTAAAATAAATCGATAACGATAAAATATAAGAGAAAATTGTTGTCTGTTGGCTGCTAAAATTCAAATTAAAACTTAAATGAAAATCGAACTTTCAATGGAAAGAAAAGGCTTAAGGTTGGCAGACTTGAAGGCTTACTATATGCAGAATTATGAGCACTAATCTTTGACTAGTTGCTCGAGCTACATCTGATATCATTTTCCACTCATTCAAGGTCTCTCTGCAGATTCAAATTACAGACTTGTGTTTATGCCTTAAAGTCATGTAAATTGTTAGCTAACAATGAAATATATAATTCATTTAAGCTCTTAATCGCATTTACAAGCATGCTTGCAATGAATGCGAACGAAATGAGTGAATCCTTAACACAATTTCTGCGTCAAGGATATGCTGATACGTGGCTTGTTGCTGGCTGAAGGCCTCCTGTTGAGTGTACGTGGGCTGTGTATGTATGTGTGTGTGTGTTAGTGACATGCTTTGTCTTTACGCGTGCTCCAGAAAGAGTGAAGTGAACCAACAATACAAAGCACAAGCTGACATTCACACACACACACGCACACACACATATGCATCGCATGCAAATGACACCCACTTCCGATTATGGCCAGGAACTTACATAAAGTGTTCGCAGCTAAGGCAACAGCTCGCTCCGCTTTGGCATTTTTCAGTGGCTCAACTGAGCTGGGATTGAAATGCGAACGCATGGGCCTTGCTGGCCCTGCCCCACACACGCACACAGTTGGCTGTGGCACGAGGCACGAGACACGTGGCGTATGCGTAACAAGCTGGCTATAAAAAGTTTGGCTAACTGTATTAAATTTACTTTCAGCTGAGCTAAAAGCTTTCGACCTTTTATAAATTGCTTTTTATTGTTAAATTAATTTTTCAACCTGCCCACTAATTGTAAATTAATTTAGATAAACGTCGCCAGCGGCAGCGCGCCGTCAATTCGAACATTATTCAGCAAATATTTTCCGCTAAATGTTGGCAGTTTCAAGCTAATTGAATTGCCTCAGGAGCAGCGAGCACGGCACGGCACGGCTGTTATGAGCAATTTGTGTGATTATGGTCAAATCAGTCAATGATTTTGATAGGCAAGTGCAAGCAAATCCATTATGGCAAAAATGCTTCCTCCAAATGAACATTTTGCATTGCAATTATCGGATGCATTCGCTTTGATGTAGGTGTTTGCCATTAATTAATTGCCTTGCGTCGTGGCTTGTTGCTGTCCGTTGGCAAAACACGGCGAGTATATACACACACACCCACCCACCCACACACACACACACACACACACAGAGACATCTAATAAGTCTTTGTCTAAGACACAGACCAAACACTCAAATGTCATTTGCAACATAAATTTTATTCAAAAGTGACAGCAAATGACGCATGCAACACGATGCTGTTGCCTTGCGCTCGGATTAGCTACTAAAGCGAAAAGCTTTGCAATTTTTAATTAATTACGAAATGCATGACAAATGAAAACAAAAGACCAGAAGTAAATGAGGAATGAACACTCGAGTACTCTGCTCTCCCAATTGAGTTCCTTAAAGGCTTCAAGTGCGACCGAGAATAGCACTTAGCCTTCCAAATATATACATAGACAGAAAAACTATGGAGCTGAGCATTTCCTCTTCATTGGCCACACAAAAGGCTCCTTCGACTGGCTGGCGGACTAGCTAAGAATCAATCTATTTATAAACGTGCGCACAAGGTTGAGCCATCGGTCGTCCCGATAACCACAGACCGTGCGCGTGCCAAGTCGCGCTCAGGGACTGGCTGCAACAAGTGGCAGGCTGTCAGTTCAATTTGGCGTAAACTTGAGGATGCGTCACGCGGCGCTTGTTGGGCCAAATGCTTGACTTGAAATTAGCTTGAAGCACGCATCAAAGCGGCTTATCCATGGCTACTGCCAGCATCTTTAGATACTGTATTCAACTAGAGTCGTCTGCAGCCCCAACCCGCCGTTCCACCTACTTTGATGGGTTCCAACAGAAATAACAGATCATTGAGCTTTTAATTCGTTTTTAATGTCAGCGTATTATACGCCGCATATTTCCTGCTGAGCTGTCGAGCGGGCGGTCGTCCGCCCCTGCCGCCTCGCCGCTCCTCATCATCGTCCAATCTCGCCCGCATACAATGAAAATAATTCAGCCAACTTGCTGTTGTTTTGCTACCATAAATGAACACAAACACACACACACACACACAGACAGCAGAAACACCGGCCGAACAGAATAAAAATATTCGCATATAAAAATAATTACATTTGAAAAGAAACCGAAAATAAAATAAAAATAATAAAAAACCAACAAAAACAAAACGCACAACCAGGCCAATTGGCTGAAGAGGCGGAGCACAGTCTGGGCAGTTGGTGGAAAATTTATGCGTTTTATTGTTATAAAACGAAATGCGTTAAGCAAAATCCATCCAGCCAAGTTAAACACCAGCCCCAACGCTACACTGAGCAGATTGTGCTAAACAACTGCGGCAGCCTTAAAGGAGCTCATTTGCATAATTCTGCACATGACAATCAAAAAAACATGATTTGCTTGAGCTTAGCCTGCTTTCATCATTTTTAAACAGATATATATGTATATATAAATATATAAGTATTAGCTAAGTTATGCACGTGCATGAGAAACTTGGCTTGGAATTAAACTGAAATTAATTTTGTAATATATAATTAATTATGTTGTTTGCTTGATATTTCTTTTCGAATGGTAGTTCAATTTGTTGAATTAAATTTAATGAAAATATATCATATTATAATCTGTCTATTTAATTAATATATAATTAATAATTTTTGTGTTATTTGTAT
The DNA here is from genome assembly GCA_035045145.1 of Drosophila meridionalis. Lineage (NCBI taxonomy): Eukaryota > Metazoa > Arthropoda > Insecta > Diptera > Drosophilidae > Drosophila > Drosophila meridionalis. The sequence goes on along the minus strand of JAWNPG010000037.1, from coordinate 5,512,818 downwards.
TATTTATTGTATTAAATTTAAAGAAAATATATGATCACATATTTTTTAAATATTTATTTAATACTAATATTATAATTTATATTATTTTTAGCTTTTATTATTATTTTTAATTTTATTATTAAATATTTTTATGTTATTGGTATTATTTATTTTATTAAATTAAAATAATTTATGATCATATATTTTTAAATTATTTATTTAATATTAATATTAAAATAAATATTATTAGTTTTTATATAATTTTCAGTTTTATTTGTTATATTAAATTTTGAAATTTAAAAAAAAAATAATTTGTATATTTATTTAGTAAACCAATTTCGTTCTGAAATTTGACTGAATCGTGGACAATTTGTTCATCTTAACAATCGTCATTTAACAAGATACAAAATATGCTGACTGCCTATAATACATATGTATGGATATATCTATATTTATACAAGTAAAACAACCTATAAGAAGACTTCCAGCTTGTCACATTGTAATTGAAAGATTTCTGAATAATGTATAAGTAAACTCATGCATGTCTGATACATAAGATACTTTTATCATTATTGCAATTTTTTATGATATGATTTAATATGTTGTAGACGGCCCAATCAATTCGGTGCGAGACAAATCAAGCGATTCATGCAACGTTCGCAGCAAATAATATTGGATTATTTTATTTTCCAGCGGTATGTTTATACAACGGCACGGAATACTTTTTTGGGGGCATGAACCATGGAGGCAGGTGCTCATTACTTATTTTATTTATTTTGCGGCTCATTTTGGCATACAATATATATGTGTGTGTATATAGGTATATATTCATATATATATATATGTACTCGTATAGTATGTACATATTAATTGTATAATAATTTTTTCCATTTATTACTACATGCAAACAGTTTTCTTTATTTGAATGAATCGCCTCGCTTGACTGGCACGCAATTTCACTTGGGTGTAAAAAAGCGAAATCGTAGCGCAAATGATGATGGGGTTTTGAGTGCGACTGGCTGGCCATAGCACAGCGACAGACCCTGCCAAACTGACTGACTGACTGACTGACGGACTGACGGACTAACTGACAGATGTGGCCAGCTATGGAGCAAATGCAAATGACAGACTGACCATTTACTATGGTGCATGGCTCGGCAGCTTGGCAACTTGTTGCAGCCCTATTCCGTTTTCCTATTTCATTTCCATACACAACACACACACAGACACAGCTTAATAATGCAATCTATAATTCGATTAAATGTGCGCATTGCGGCGTCGATTGATATATACAGGCTGTGCTTGTGCTGCTGCTGCCGCTGCTGCTGTCCAGATGAAAATAGCCACACTTATCTCCTAAAATAGTTGGCGGGGTGGCCTCTTAATTGGGTGTGGAAAAACAATAAACAGCCAACGGCACGCGTCCATACCTAGGTAGCTCGAGTGCTTTCTGTGCGCTCGTTTAGAATCGATACGAGTTCAAATTTAATAATTTCTGCCCTTGGGCAGATCGTCTATGAGTGCTCACCTGCGATTTTGCGCTCTCGCATTTTGCGCCACAGCGCCTCAGCCTTGCGCTTTGGCCAATTCTCGAACTTTTGGGAGAAGCTCCGGAAGAACTTGTACTCCCGTATCGATACGGACATCCGGCGCTGCATTTTGACTAGAGTTGGCAGCGCCGTCTTGCTAAAGTCAACTTTTGTAAACGAACTACGCGAAAAAGTTGTCGAGCAGCGAATGCCAATGCTGTCTCTCTCTCACTCGCTCTCTCTCTCTCTCTCACTCGCTCTCTCTATGGGCTTTAAATGCACTCAAACAAATGTTTCTGTATCAATCGCATTCTGGCACTTGCACTGCGTTACACTGCACTACACGGCACAGCTAGCGATTTCGAATTCAATTTTGTTTTGCTTTGTTTTATCGGCGGACCGTTACAGCCACTGAGTCGCTGGCGTCGACGCGTTCCCGTTGCCTGCCCCAGACTCGATGCGGTCACGAATGCGTCTACCGTGCACGGCGCCTGTAAGAGCACTAATAATTTTGCCCGCGAACCAAGCAAAATGGCCGAGCCGAGCAGTGTCCGTGCCCGAAGCGATGCGAACAGAGACGAGCAGAGCCGACGCAAGTCGAGGCGAGGTGAGGCGAGCCGAGTCGAGCTGCGGCTAAGTAAGTGAGCAACGGGACGTATGAGCAATGTTGTTGCTTGTTTGGCTAACTGTGTGATGGCGACTGCTCTTGTTCCTGGCGATGGCCGCTGTGCTGGAGCCTGTGCTTGTGATTCCCTTGCCATGCAGATCTATCAGTGCCATAATCATTTATTGTTATTATTTTTCTCTCTGTGGTTATATTTCTCGAAAAACATGCTTTGTGGCCCTTGGCTTCGGCAAACCAAACAAATAAATAAATAAATGAATAACTGCTGTCATGTTGTGCGTTGTTGATGATGCTTATTTCATTTCAATGTTTATTGAAAGGACTCACACACCCACACCCACCCACACACACACACCCACACACACACACATACAAAGCCAATTCTGTTTCTATAGACTCTGACAGCTTTTGTTTTAAGCAGTTGCTTTTTATGGCCATGTGAATTGTGAGATGGGCTGTGAAAGTTTCGAGTCGATGGCCAACCGCACCGCACCTGTTGCTCACTGGCAGACGGCCAAAGGGGGCGGGGGCGCTGGTGGGGCAGTCCACTGGTTGCCGTTATGTGGCCGCTGGCATAGTTAGTTGTTGAAGGTTAAACTTGAGTCCCTTTTATGAGTTCTGCGCATTGAAGCATTACAATATTTATGTAAAGTCAAATGAAATTTACAATTTGCATTCACTGCTCGGATTGAGTAAGTAATTTAAGCAACATATTATTGTCGTGATCTTAGTGCGAGTTTTTCAATTAATTGCATTGCATTCTGGGCGTGACAAGGCGCGTGAATAAACACGACATTGACACATGCTCGCTTAAGTATGTATGTGTGCTCTATGTATATCTCAGTGTATTTACTCGCTGGCGATGAGCAAGATAAATAAAATAAAATAAATGCTGGTAATTTTTATTTGTGCAATATCTGATATTAATCATGGACTACTGCGTGTTAATCTTTTCAACAAAACAAACAACAATGATGAAGGCGAACAAGAGCTGCGCCAGTTTCCGTTATGAAGCGACCAGCACAACAAATGGCACTGGCCCAGCTTCCATCCCCATCCCAAACCCAATCTCAGCTCGCAGCAGTCAGAACCATGCCCATGGCCATCTCAGAGCATTGTAAATGGAACGAGTGTCACATGGCCAAATGGCCATAATACGATATTAGCAATATAAATACAAGCGATGCTAAAGGCCACGGCATCGGCACCGTAAAGAACCAGCTATTCCCGCTTGACCTTTGCGTGTGGCCAGCGCCGACGTCACTCTAATGACGTCATATGCAGGGCAAACAAAATAGTGGCGCCTCCCCAATGACGTCATCTGCTGGATGCTGCTGCTGCTCCGATAGCATTGGCTCAACCAAAGCCGTTCGCCTGGCTGTGCGCACTTTGCTGCTGATTCAATTTTAGTTCATTTATATGCCAGTTTGGCACAAAAGGAGACAACCACCCAACCACCCAACCCAACCCACTACACTGGAGAGGCACAATGCAGATGAAATCGAATATGTGAGTCTGTGTGTGTGTGCGTGTCTCTGTTTGTGTGCTGGCCAACAGCCGCATGCATATTGACAGATTGACAGTCATTTTTGGCTCGCCATTTGTATTGAAGTGTTGACGGAAGTGTTGGAAATTGGCAAAAGAGCTGCGGCTGACCGTCCTCTTGTTGCTGCTGTTGCTGCTGTTGGCCGAAGAACATGAAAGTAATTTAAATGACAGCTGCCCCCTCCTTGAAGCTGTCGCTGTCATTGATTGCCTTCAATTGTTTGCTGCGAAAATCAAATTATGCCAACTGACTGAATGAAATCGAAAGTTAAGTCTGCCATTCATATGCGGGGCTGATATATGGGCGCGGTGCTAGCGAAATATTTGGTCATAATTATAGAAATTATGAAATGCGCTTTTCACTGTTATTATAAACCACTCACGCTTAATAACCGGCCGCTAATTGGCTGGCAGGACCACCAGCGCATCAAATCAACAAGCCCCCAACTTGATGGCCGGCTGAGGCCTCGGCCTCGGCCTCGTCCTCGATCTTGATTTTGATCTTGGCTGGGACTGGCAGTGGGGCCTAGGCATCTGGCTCTGCCTCAGCCCCAGCCCCAGCCAGGCCATTTAAATAACTCATTTAGTGCACAGATACGTTTAGAGCTAAACAAAAACTCGTTGCCAGCCACTCACCTGCTAAATAGCGATCACTCTGTGAACGAGAATAGCGCAGCGTCTGTGGGGTAGATAAAGAAGAGAAAAAAAGAACATTTTAATGTCTGTTGATCAAGTTTGTGCGAGGGTTGCTCAGCAAATAGCTTATAAAGATTATTATGTATATTTATATATTATTATTAATTTTAAATTGGATTATTAAATATTATTGTATATAAAGAACTAATAAGAGATGTGATCATATGATATAATTCATATCAATATGAATAGCAATCTTGTTTGATATATTTATTGCAGATATATGAAATATTTCATGTCAGAAATATGAAATTTAGCGAGGATTGCTCAGCAAATAATTTTTTAATTTTACGAGACTAATTTTTTATGTTGAAAACTAAACTAAATGCTCTCGAGCTCATTTCATATTATATTTTTATTATATTATATGTATTATAAATATATTTAATATAAGATTCTGATTCATATCTTCTGATCTATTATATATATTAATTATATATATAATACATTTATTATAAGAACAATATAATATGAAATGTGCGCGAGGACTGCCCGGAAAATAATTTTACGTTAAATATTTGTAGTGTAAGGAAATAATAACAAAAGATATCAGATGAATTGATATAAATCAGAAGCATATTTCTTATAATTACTGAAATATTTCATATTCGACAGAATTTTTTGTTTAAGTCTTTGAATATATAATTATGATCATTAGATAATATTTACAAATTTAGTTTCAGTACAGTATAATTTTTTTAAGGATTTGTTGTTGTATCCGCGACGCTGTAGCAGTAGATATGTAAATGTGAAAATGTAATTTATCATAGCAGAAAAAGTAATAAAATTGCAGATCTATTTTTTTTCAGTTTTTAAGATTCATAAAATTGTATGGTATATGTAAAAATATAAATAAACAAATAGTAAAAACAAAAATTAAAATAAATAGAAAATAAAATAATAAATAAATAAATAGAAACAAATAAAATTCAAATTAATAAAAGATAATAAATAATAATAAATAAAAAAATAATTATAAAGTAATAAATAAATAAATAATTAAATAAAAAATTAAATAAATAAATATTGTTTTCCCTTTCTTAATCTGCCTATTTTCTCTCTATCAACAACTCTCTACTCTACCCTCGATACTAACCAAGTGCTGTGCGGCAAAGTCATCACAGCGACGACTTCGCTCACGCTCCTTGAGCAGCAGCGGCGCTGAGTTGGATTTGGTGGTCAGTTCTTGAATGCCGCCCGTGTCGCTGTGCAGCGAGGCGCTGCTGGGCGACGGCAGCTCCACGAAATGATGCAGTTGCGTGACTGTGGTGGCCGTGGGCGAGAGCAGCGACTGGAAGGGTTCCTGGCGCAGAGCCAATGACAACTGAGCGCGCTCCTTGATATTGTGATTGTGGCGCGGCAGCAGCTTGCGCGGCTGCAGCAGCAGCTGATGCTGCTGATGATGATGGTCCAACGAGAGGCTGCGCTGGTTGCGCCTCGCCACGCACGGCATGGGCACCATGATGGGCGGCGCAGCGCTGTACTTGCGGCGCAGCACCACTGGCGTGGCAATCGATGCAGTGCCTCCACTGGCGCTGCTCGCGTCGCCGTCGGTGCAGTCGCAGTCGCAGTAGTGCTGCGCCAGCTCGAACTCGTCTTGGCACTCGTCGTACTCGGCGGCAGCTGCTTTGGTGGGCAGCTGCTTGGCTGGCTGCTCGTCCAGCATGTCGTCCTGGGACTCGTTGGCCGCCTCGCCTCCGCTGCCGCACAGGCTGAGCACCTCGAGCAGGTCGGGATCGTCGGACGAGGCCACAGAGCCGCTCTTCTGGAATTTCATTTTGCGCAGCGCCTCCAGGCTGCTCACGGACTCATTATCGGGCGCACTGCCTCCGGTCCTGTGGTGGTGATGCGAGTGATGGTGCTGCAGATGGTGGCTCTTCCAGTAGGACATGTCCTTGGGCGGCGTAGCCGTGCCAATGCCGCTCTCGTTGTTGTCGTTGTCCAGCCCCGAGGAGTCGAGCGATATGCCCGACTTCCCAGAGCTCAGCACGCCGGCAGCCTCCTCACAGGCCGAAGATGACGAAGTCGAGCTGGAGGAGTGGGAATGATGACATATTAATATTGAATGAAGCTGCAATGACTCCATTAGCTACTCACTTGTTGTCTTCATCGACGGCGCCAACGCTGCGCAGTATGGACTCCTCCGATGTCCATAGTGTTGAGGTGGAGCCTTTTTTGGTCACATCCACCAGATAGCCAGGCGTGGCGGCGCCTTTCCCCGAGGTTAGCTGTGTTCCATTTGCTGTCGTTGCCGTTGCCCCACCGCCTCCTGCTGCTGCTGGCTTTGCTGGCGGCGGGGTTATAGCATTTCTGCTCGTCAACGTTGGCGACGTCGCGGCAGCTGCATGATTAATGCCCACCCGTTTTGGCATGGACATGGAAGCCGTTTCCATGGACATGTCCATGCCGCTGAATTGTCGCTGTCGCCTAGATTTCAAATCGTCCACGGTGGTCGCCTCACCTGTTGCCGCCGTTCGCTCTTCGATTTTCAATGCACTTTGGAAATTTGTCAGCTTATGAGCTGTTGGCGTCGCAGTCGCCGCCGACGTCTCTGCTTGTCCATTAGCCGCAAACACCGCCAGACTCTTGCGCTGACTCTGCGCACTAGGCACAGCTCTTGGCGCTCCACTATGGCCGCTCGGCGCCGACAGTGTTCGCATGTAGGCAATGCTCGGCTTGGCGGCCACCTCGCTGCGTCCGCAATCAAGGTTGAACGATTGCAGTGGAATGGTTGCCTGCAAGAGAGAGGGAGAGAGAGAGGGAGAGATAGAGTCAAGAAGGGAAGTAACGTATTAAAATATAGTCAGTCAGGTTTAATATAGAAAAGTCGACACAACACAGCGCTGACAGATTCGAGGGGCCGCAACCTCAACCTTTAAACGAAGGACCTTGAATGCATAATGAGCTTGGCTTGGCTGCGCGATGGGGCTGGCTAGCAGGAGGCCTGAAGCAGTTGCTGTCGCCTGTTGCCTGTCGCCCGTTGCCTGCTGTCCGTTGCCTGCTGCCTGGACCGGCAGACAGAGTGCGCACAAAAACAATGCCAAAGGAAATATCAATGGTATTTTTGAGCGTTGTCAAGTGGCTGCGGCCAAGTACGAAAACAATCAGAATTTGTATTTTATGCAAATCGCCAGAAAGAGACTGAGAAACTCAGTTAGTTTTCAGCGGAATCTGCTGAAAGCCATTTCAAGTGGCCGACACGCAAGTCGCCTTTTGGTGTAGAAAAATTTGCTATTGTTGGGGCTTATGATTTATAGGCCGCAGCTGATAGCTGCCAGCCTTCCACGAACTATGCAGAGTATCCAGTGTAACCAGTCACCTGTGCCTGTGCCTGTGCCCGTGCCTGAGCCTGTGCCTGGCCAAACGGGGTGGTGACCGTGGTGCATTCGTTAAGTTCGTTATGTCAATTCGATTTACAAGCCTTTGGCAAGCGATTGACAATTTGCTTTTTACTTGGCTGCCAACGTGGACAACGACAGCCAGCGAAAATTCATTTTAAAAGCAGCAACAGGCGGAAATTGATTTATATGATTTATTGGCAAAAAATGCCAATGCTTGTATGTGTGTGTGTATGTGTGTGTGGCTCGGCTTAAAACGTCAGAGCATGATAAAAAAATACGAAGAAAAAAAACGAAGCAGGTTGCTGCTGACGCGACCACTCTCAGCTCCTTGGGGGCTTTTTGCTCCGCAACTGTAACAGCAGTAAAATGGCTAACGAGCCTGGCGAAACTGTAACAGCCAAGCGAAGGGAGAACCCAGAGGATTTTGGGGGGAGCCAATGGAAGACAAATTTAGTATACCTGACTGTCAAGCATCTTTTGCTGGACCAGCACGAACAAAGGCAGCAAATAAACTTCTGTTGGCTAAGGACTGCCAATTGAGGACAAATATGAATTCGAGTTCTTAATTAAAAAGTGTTGTGGGAAAGACTAACTAACTTAATTGAAGGTTTTAATCGAACGAATATTAGTGAACCGAGCTGAACAAGTTTTAAATTAAATTAAATTTATATCAAATTAAATTAAATGTTTTAATCGAACGAATATTAGTGAATCAAGCAGAGCTAAATTTTAATTTATGGAAATTTATACAAAATTCAATTTAATATATATAGCAAATGCCATTGTTGGCAGACAGGATATGGCCACAATATCTGGCTTGAATGTGAGAATATCCTTAGGAAATCTAAGGCAAATGCTGCCAATTGAGAAATTCGAGTTCTAAATTAATTAGTTTTAGCTAACTTAATGGAATGTTTTAATCGAACGAATATTGTTAGTGAATGGAGCTGAGCTAAATTTAAATTAATTGAAATTATATAAAATTAAATTAAATGTAATAATCGAACAAATATTAGTGAATTGAGCTGAACTAAATTTAAATTAATTGAAATTTAAATAAAATTAAAATTAATATTCATAAATAATTGAAATTAAATGTTTTCATCGAACAAATATTAGTGAATCGAGCTGAACTAAATTTAAATTAATTAAAATTTATATCAAATTAAATTTATTATATTCATGTACAATATATAGTCTTCTTTCAACCCGTCATAATGCAATTGTTAGCAGACAGGATGTGGCCAGAATATCTGGCTTGAATGTGAGCATATCCTTAGGGAATCGATGGCAACTGCTGCTGTTGCAATTGCTGCAATCGAAATTTGTAATGCATTATGGAGTAGCAGCAGCAGCAGCAGCAGCAGCAGCAGCAGCAGCAGCAACAGTAGCTAACAACTGCTTCTGCAATGAATTATTAATAAAGGCTCAATATCGCTGTCGATACGGCGATACCAATGCCCAATGGCGTATCAGCCAACTGCGTGCTAATGAGCCGCCAACTCTCGCTGGCGACGCATTAATTGGTCGGCCAACCGCCACGGCTTATATGGGCATCCACACATGTCTCTGTATAGCCAGGTAGGCGCCGGGCCTCGGCTCCAGTTCCAGTTCCAGTTGCAGTCAACTCCGAATACTAGATCGAAAATACTGTATCCAGCCAATAAAACTTTTACATTTTTCGTCTGTTTAGTGATGCAGTCAATCGATCTGTCGTCAGCGTCTGTTCCATATTAATTTAGAGATTCGATCGAAACAAAAATTCTCAATTATGGAGCCAAGTTGAACGTGTCTAACACATGTTCCTCTGCTCGTCGTCTATCGCTTTATTATTATATTTTGTTGTGACTGAAATTGAAGCCTTTTACGACAAGGAAAATCAGTTTCATTCCGATTGCAGCTGAATGCGTTGAATTCGATATCCGAAACGCTGCCAAAAGCCAATTTAAATGCAATAAAACGTGAATATTTCTCACAACAAACTGACTCAAATGAAATGTTTTCCTCGGTTAGTTAATGAAGAATGCAATAAAACGAACACAAAATGACATAATAAAATATTGTCAAATAGCCCTAAAGGGGTTATCTATCTGGTCGCAGTGCATTCAAAATGGGCAACTGTAAATGCCGCTAATTGATCATAAAAAATCTATGAGAGAAATCTTAGAGAGAGGGAGGGAGAGTTGAGAGAAGCTGTCTTTCATACATCACAAACTTAATGACAAATGCAATGCAGGCAACGCCTCAATGTTCCACATTTATTGATGTATGACCCAGAAAGAAGGCCCCACACCCGACCCTGTCAATATACACAATATATAAATATATATACTTGGTATACTTGGTCTGTATGCGGTGCGGGCCTGTCCAGGCAATCGCAAATCGATTGGACATGCCTCTGCCCGCCTGCGGTCACGCATGCTCTCTGATAATAATTATCAAATCAAAACACTTAAACGCCTGGCCAGCCCAGTACTCTGCCTCTGGCAGCAACTGTTGCTCGTCATGTTTGTTTGCCTTGCAGTGATTTGCAAGTTCTACTTAAGTCAAAACTGCGTCCATTGATGCTGCAGCAGCGGTGCGTGAAAAGCTTTGTGTGAGCGCGGCCTTTGTTGCTGGCCTTTGCTTGCTGGCCAACATTCAACTGGCCGGCCATCTGCATGGCTCGTCATCATTAAGCGCGGATTGCATTGCACTGCATGCCACACATGCGAAGATTCACTTTCGCAGCAATCGGAGCGCGCCTCATAAACATCACAAGGGGCAGCTAAATTGGGGCGTTGGGTTCCACTTGGTCTGGCACAGCAGCCGGCAGCCAGCACAGTTCCACTGTTCCACAGTGCTGACAGCTGGGCAGGAGTGAAGTGAAGTGCTGTAGCTGCAGTGCAAGCGTCTTGATCTTTGTTTGAGTATCTGCCGCCGGGCGGCGTATTGACCCAATTCACTGGCCCACCTTTCGAATGAAAGAAAAAAAAAACAAAAAAAAAAAACATCTGTTTTTGCTTTACTTTCGTTGACAGTCAGTCTGTGCCCCTTTCGGGCCTCTTTTGCAAACAAGGCACGCACTTGTGTCCTCGATAAGGCTGCCGCCTGCTCCGTATACTTTTTCTGATTTATGCAGCCATTGGCAGTCAGCGCTCTGACTGACTCTAACCAACTGACTGACTGACTCACTGCTGCAGCTTGCGTAGCGAACCACATTCTCGGCGTTAATTAGTGCACTGCAGGTTTCGGGCTTAAGCGCTCTTAATTGGCACTTTTACTTGAGCGATTACTGTGAAATATGACAGCTCAACTGTCTACATTTTGAAGACGGCAGCAGCAGCGAAATGTCAAAAAAGCCCCCACATACCCTGTTGCAATTCCTGAAGGAAATCAATGCCAAGCTGCTGCAGCTTGTGCTTTAAGCGCTCGCAACTCGCCTGAATTTGCGCCCAAAATTCCTCATGCATGTCATGGAATATTTAACAAAACGGAGCAGTTTCCTGTTGCTGTGCTCAAAATAAAGGTCGGCCCAGTCCACAGACAGAGACAGAAATAGAGATAATGTGTGGCAGGAAAGGTATGCAGTCATGCATATCATTAGCAGAGAAATTATGAAGTATATATAGAATATACTTATAGTATATATGTATATCGTGTGCTCCTGGCGGCTCTGCAGTTTAACGATTGATGGAAATTTACCTAGCTGGCTTTTCAAATTGAGTCGTGTCTCAGTGTTGTACACCCTGCAAAAAGTTAAAATATGCAAGTTGGGTATTGTATAAGACTATTTGAGTTGGTATACATAAATATATATAATTTACAGGATATCACATAGTCTAGAAATTTTTCTAGCTTGCTTTTTAAATTAAGTCGTGGTTCTGTCTTGTATACCCTGTAAATAGTTCAAATGCATCAATTTGGGTATTGTCTAAAAATTTTCAGCTTGCTTTTCAAATTCAGCGTTGTATACCCTGTAAACAATTATGATACTTCTAGGTGGGTATTGTGAAGTTGGCATACATTAATATATACAATTCACAGGATATCTCATAGTCTACAAATTTATCTAGCTGGGTTTTCAAATTGAGTCGTGTCCCAATGTTGTATACCCTGTAAACAGTTAAGTTCAAGTTGGGTATTGTGGAGTTGGTATATACAAATAAATATAGTTTACAGGATATCTCATAGTCTGGCACATTCAACTAAAATACTCTGTATTAGCTTTTGCTTGTGTATATTATTTATTGAGTTTTGTGGTATTTTGCTGTAGTGTTTTTCCACTGGCACGCGTTTTGAAAATTAATATTTGTTGCTATTGCTGTTGCTGCAGCAGCCTTTATAAGGTTTTTCCACAGATAATCACAGCAAACTCAAAGCGAAATGTATGCTAAGCATATGCAACTAACAACAAGCAACAGACGACAGCCAACAAGAGACCACAAACTCAGTGCCGTTTATGAGCTGCTTGGGCTTATAAATGTTTTAATTAGATCCATTTGATATGATAAGCCCGAGACAGCTAACAAGTTGCTTGGGTTTCTGGGCTTTGGTTTATGGTTTATGTCTGGATTAAGTGGGTCATCGAGTGAGTGTGACTTGAACCTCTGCAGCGAAATCTCTCTCTATCTCTCTCTGGGTTTGTGTTGTGACCGCAGTCGAGGAACTTTGTAATAGATGCTGTTGCATCAGTCGAGTTGAATTAATTTTCAGCTGCGTTCGGCTTTGTTTAAATGAAAAGCAATGCGAGTGCCTACGAATCAGGCATATTTTCTGGACTGCCACTCAACACTGAAGTTTTCCTAAATTATTCACTAATTAGCTTAATTTTATTACACATTCGATTGCGCTGCATCTCGGCGGGCTCAAAATGCAACGGGTCAGCAGAAGTCGTAAAATTCGCTTCTGTTTTATTCTTCATATATTTTCCCTATCTTTTCAACAGTTCAAAGTTTAACTCATTCAAGTGGCAGTCTGCAAGTGACTGTCTATCGTCGCCCCAGTCCCTCTGCCCCTTGCACCCATGTTGCTCATAAATTTCACGCGCTTCACTTGCGCATCCGGCACAGTCGCGGGGCACAGCACATGGCACATATGGCGGCAGTTCTCGAGAGGCAATTTTTATACCCTGAGCCCATTAAAGATAGGAAATCAGGGTATAATGGTTTTGTGAAAATGTATGTAACAGGTAGAAAGAGCCGTGTCAAGACGAGTCGATATAGCTCTGTCCGTCCTTGTGAACGCTGATATCTTCGAAAATACATAAGCTAGAAACTTGAACTTTTACATAAATACTCTTGTATACCAAACGCTGAACGAATTTAACTTTTTTTTCGATAACTCATCTTATTTCTTTTTATCGGCATTTATCGATTATATGAATCGCGTTTTAAACGTGATTTGTACATCGTTTGAGCTACAGATTTCAAATTTGCTGTGCAGTTGTGTGTAATGTATACGGAGAATTTGTGATCTTTAGATTTTCGATGCCACGCTCCCTTCGCCGCCAATTTGCAAATTTTCTATTTTAAATACTAAAGAGTTGTTTTTTGGCAAATATATAAGTTTGATGAAGATAGAAGAAAACTTATTAAACAATTATCTTCCCATAGTAATGCCAACATTGCAGCCCAAGCGCAGTCGCTACGTCAACTGCGCAGTTAGCAGAGCGGGCGCTTAGGCGTGGATGTATGCATAAAAGAAACGCAGAATGATTGGAATATTGGTTCCTCACAGAGTTCAGGGTATCTCCTAGTCGAGCAGTCTTGTTCTCCTTTTTTTTTTTTCTTTTTTGGGGAATATGCTCAAAAGAGATCCAGTGAGAGGGGAGCTGGTGAGGTGGGGTGTACGCGTTATGTGTGGACAACATTGTTTGGCTTTAGATTAAATGCCTTTGTTTTAAGCGCATTTTATCTAACCCACATAAAATATGTTGGGCTTGCCTCATGTTGAAATCGTGCGAGAGATTACAAGCGAATATAAGTGATTTGAGATTATGAAATCTCAGTGAGAGAATTTATGATTGCATTTAACTTACATGCTTCTCCGGTTTCAAGACGAGTCCATTTTGCTGCTGCTGCTGCTGCTGCTGTTCGCTGCTGACAATGGCGTTCTTGCCAAAGCGACTCTGCAGGGCTGCGCTGGCTGCTGCCGAGAGCAACATGGGCGCTGTCCTGGACGTGGGCGAGCTGCTGGATGAGGCCGAATCTGACCCTGCGCCAGCACTGGATGCCAGATGCGGCGGCAGCTTATCGCCACCCATCAGATTGTCCAAATCACGTAGAAATTTGTTTGCCCAAATGTTCACATCATCCGGCTGGGCAGCGACAGGCGACGGCGGCTGCGGCGGAGGACGTCGACTAGATGTTGTGCCTGGACTCAGCGGTGGCGGCGGCAGAGCTCTTAGTTTAGTTGTCACTGGTTTGCAGTTGCTGTTGCTGTTGCCTGTTGATGTTGTAGATGCTGTTGCAGTTGCTGCTGTTGCTGTTGTGCTGCTGCTGTCAAAGCCGCTATCAGATTCCGTAGAACGCGACAATTCATCAAGCTGCTTGGCTGCTGCTGCCGCCTGTCGCACGGCCTCGAGCTGCTCCTGCAGTTGCTGCTGCAAGCGCTGCGCCTTGCGTAACTCAAAGACCTCGTTGATTTCCAGCTGCAATTAGAATACGAGTTGTTAGTTGCAGTTGCACATAAATCCGGAGTTGCGATTGGTTTTGATTAGCGCTCTAATTGCCAACATATATCAAGGCCAGACATATATATCGGTAGCGGTTTGCCTGCCCAGGGCGCCAGATTCTAATGGATCGAGCTATGATGTATGCTTGCTTAATTTGCGCAGAGAGAGGAGAGAGATAAAGAGATAGACAGAAAGCAGAGACACGATCAGACATTACTCACATTGAGTCTGCAGCGCTGAGCCACAGCGACATGGGCACAATCAAAGACAAATAAATTAGAACACGACCGCAAAGGTACCAAAAGAAAAGAAGGTTTTTCAAGCAGAGCCACGAACTGCAGACAAGATGGGAGGGAAAAGAACAGCCACGACGTGCAGCAACAGTAGAGGCAACAACAAATGCAAATAAATTGAAATGAAGCAATTTGTTAGCCAGATTAAACAAAAAGCTACAGAAAAGAAAAGAAAACAGCAGCCGTTGCTAAAGAAGATCAGACCGAGGACCCACAGGGCTAACAAAGTCAGCGAATTACTTAATTAAAAAACGTGGCCCTAAGACACAAAAGAAAGAGACTCCAGCACGAGAACGAGAACGAGAACAAGAGCCGCAGCACCAGACCCTGGCCCAGGCCCAGGCCGAGTGACATTAATAACGTGCCGAGCTCATTACTCAACAATTGTGTTTGTGCTCCAGCCCCAGCAGCTCCGGCAGCCCTTGCTGCAGACAAATGCGATCGAGCATTAGCGAGTAATAAATTCTCAAAGGTAGAGCCCATCTATTGGCTGTGCCTTGAAAGAAAGCGCCGACGAGGAGAGTCTAAGGCACAGCCAGAGCCAGAGCAGCAGCCATGGCCAGAGATTTTATCGCTGGGAATGTTTTGGCAGAGCCGCTGCCTCATTTGTCCTGCTCGTGTGAGAAGTTGTCAGCTAATTTGTGCAAAGGCCTCGCCGCTCCAGAAACCTTTCCCATGCCCCAATAGAGAGTTGAGCAATCAGCAAACAGAGCAAATAACGGTTTGCTTGGCCGCCCACTCCACTGAGCAAACGAGACTGGATACGGCTAGGGCATAGCACTGCGACTCATATATATATATATATATATACATATAAAACATATTTCGATCCAGTTCGAAGCATCTCTTGTGGCTACATTCATATTTCCCACTAGCATTTTATACATTTAATTTCACGGTGCAGTGCGTCGAGCAAACAATGCCCACATATGTGGCGAAGGTCCAGAGCGTATTCCCAAAACTCAATCTGCGGATTGGACTGACCGGGCCTGGGTAGCGTCTTGGCGGCTATAAAAAGTGAAGCTGCTCTGCAGCCACTTTCAGTTTCTAGGAGCAGAACACAGCGGTCGCTGCATCAAAGTGCCCGACGCGCGGCAGAAATTGGAACAGCCAGTCCGATCGAGCCAGGCCAGGCCAGAGGCAGACTTGAAACCAGCACAGCTACAGCCACAGCCAGAGACGGCAGACAGCATGAGGCTCACGCTCGCCTGGCTCTGTGTTTGCCTGGCGATTTATTGTAGCGGTGGCTTTGCCAACAACGGCCAAGGCAACGTGGTCTTATCTTTGCCACCATCGCTTATCGCGGCTACGGAGGTGGTGGCCTTGAGACAGCTGCAACAGCAACAGCAGCGGGAGCGGGAGCAGCAAAGACTGCACGAGCAGCAGCGCTGGAAAAAGGATGCACGCGTCCTGTTTGACGGGGGCATCGATCCAGCGCAAGATAGGCTGCACAGTAAGGAGTCCGCATCCGCGGCCGGCAAACACTTTTCGCCCTACAACAACGACGACCACGACGACGATATGCAAGTGGAAGTGGAGCAGCAGCAGCAGCCGCAGCCGACGGATTTTAATCGAAAAGCACTGGGCGCGGGTTATGATTTAGGGGCACGACAGCAATCAGCGCCGCAGGAAATTGCAGCGCAGCCGCATGGCCATGGACTGGGGCTGAACTATGCCACGCCCACGCTGGAGAATTTCTGGGCCAGGCGCTGTCTGGCGAACAACAATTGTCCACGGGAGTACAATCGCGCTCTGGTGGCAGTCAGGTGAGTTCAGGATGTGTCCCCGTTCACCTGGGTGGCAATCAGCCAGGTTCAAGGTGACCACGGAAAGTGCCCAAAAAAAAAAAAAAAAAAAAAAAAAGAGAAAAAGAAAAAACTTTCTCGATTCAGTTCATGTCGTTTGTAAACCAATTAAAGGCGATCTCCAATTTATCAAGTGTTTCGGGTCTAAAGTTGAGCTCAAGTTCGGGCTAAGCCTTTGAATCTGTAGTCCGGGCGCCAGGTTTTTAATCGCAGTGCCAAAAGTCAACAATAAGAGCAACAAATCGCCGACAATTTGGCTGTCGGCTGAAGACACGCAAAACCAATTAATGGGCGTGAAAAAATCAGTTCGCCGACGACGGAGTTTTGTTGCGGCCACACCGCATCGCGTACATGCATATGTTGATTTATTTTATAAATTTTTCGCAAAATAACAACTGTCAGCAAATTCATTGGTCCCAAAACGAAACGAAACGAAAACAAAGCGAAACATTGCCTCATGCATTAAGTTTCACTTTTCATTCAGCTTAAAAGCCGAAAGGGACTCCGCGCCCCCGGCCATCCTACTCCTGTGTGCCAAGTGGGAGAATCGAAGTGTCTGCCCGTGAAATTTTATTGCGACTGCAATAATTATTCTTATTTCGTATACCCTGTACACAGGTAGTTGGTTTGATTATTAATATATTTACAGATTAAATCGTAGGATTGGTCACATACATGCATATATTCATTTATAAGATTTCTCTTCCTGTAATCAGTCAGTCGGTTTGATTATAAATATATTTATTTATAGAATTGATCATTAATTTTTTGAATATATTTATTTATAGGAATTCTTCCTCTAATAAGTCAGCCAGCTTAAAAATAAATATATTTATGTATAAACTCATAGGATAGATCTTAAATATATTTATATATTATAAGAAATCATATTGAAAATGTCATTTAAACGTTTTCTATATATTCAAGATACTCTAAGGCAGATATATTAGTATGCTCTCCCCTGAATCATATCTAGTTAATTATATATTATAAGAAATCATATTGAAAACGTCATTTAAACGTTTCTATATATTCAAAATACTCAAGGATATGTTACTATACTGTTCACTGAGTTATATCCAATTATTGGCTTTAGATGTTCAGATATGATATAAATAGTAAAATTTTATTTTTCAGTGAGACTCGCACTCATGAGACATTTTGAAATACATTTTTATATTTGATGAAGAGGACTTATTGAAATACCTCCACCTCTATCTACTAACTTGTATACGTTATCATTCCCTGACAATTCGCATTTATAGGGTATGCATGAAAGTCGAGCACCGAGCATTTAAAATCTCTACTACCTCTTTTATTTAATCATTCCATACCAACTCATATTTATAGGGTATTATAGTCGAGCATCGATTATCGGCCAACTCTTAAATCTACTTTTAAATTGCATGAGGACGGCGTTGAAAAATGATTGGTCTTGGGCGCTACTATTAAATTACAATTAATCATTTCTTGAGTTTTCCTCGTTTGTGTGTTTTTGTTGATTTGTTAAATGCGTCGATTAATTGGCCTTAAGCCCGCATAACTTTCAGTTGTTTTGTGCCTTTAATTTGTAATTTTACACAGCAATTTATAAAAGGGAATTGCCTATTGATTGGATGAGCCTACATGACAGCAAGATTAACACAGCGCCCATGGTCGGATTCTGCATAGCATTTTGGGCGGGGCCGGGGGTCGGGGATCCGTCTATTGGTAGCTTTTCTGGGTCAGCTGCTGAGTGGCTGTCATTGTTGAAGGCAGCCCACGTACACACAACATGTTCATCAATTTAAGACGAGCACTGTGTGAGAGAAAAAGAGAAAAGCCAGCGAGAGACGTGCGAGTGTGTAATTGAAACCCGGGCATCCCACGCACTATTAAGAGAAAAATGTTTTCGGAGATGATGCACACAATGACGATCCTTAAACTGACATCGGGCTACAAATGATGCCTCATTAATCTTAGCACTGACATCAGCCATTCAGAGATTATAGGGTTTTCTAACACACTTTCTCACCTTCCAACAGAACTAGGGAAGCCGTGTCGCGCATGCGACAACAACTGGACAAAATGCAGGATCATTACGGTGCGGGCCATGCAGATCCGCTCGATGACTCCTTGGACATGGACGACAGCGAGTACTTTGACATAGACGACAGCGACGACAATGAAGATCTCAGCGCGAGAGACAACAACAACGAGGTCTTCATGCTGCTCACCGGCGAACAGGATCTGGCCAAGTTCCTGCACTGGGCCATGCAGCTGCTCTACCCATCGCAGTTCTCGAGTGAGGGCTTGGGCGGCAATGCCGCAGAGTTCTATCATCCGAGCATGTTCATATGGAAAAAGTACAATTTATCGGGCCACTTGGAGCCGCCGCTGATTGTTGAGGAGCCGCACTATGTGCTGGTGCGGCGCGAGAAGCAGAACAACAAGGAGAGCTACCAATTGGGCGGTGAGCATGCATAAATCATAATTCCCTGGGCGTAACGAGTACCAGGGTGTTGAAATTACAAAAGGACCAGCCTCTAGTTTAGCTCTCCTCGGTTCTATTCTTGTTTCGTTTCATTTTAAATGCATGGGGCATCAGGGTATGGCCTTAATAACAACTTGTCTGGCACTTATGCCACGCATTAAGTGCAGCTTTTTTACTCTCTCTCTCTCGCCCTTACTCTTTTTTTTCTGTCTTCTCTCTCGCTCTCCTTTTTGTTTTCTTTTTATAGATGATCTAAAGCCAAAGGACGACCCATTTATACCACCGCGCGGCCGTAAGCACACCACACCCGACCTGCAGGAGCTATTGAATCGATACGAGCCGTTTGTGCCGAATCGCGGCAAGCGCGACCGAGTCAAAGATCTGTTCAAGTATGACGATCTATTTTATCCGAATCGCGGCAAAAAGCATCGCGATATCTTCAAACTGGACGATCCCTTCTTTCCGCATCGCGGCAAAAAGCTGAAACTGAGCGATCTTTACAGCGTCGACGATCCATTCTTTCCGAATCGCGGCAAGAGGCAATTGACAGCGCAGCAAATGCAGTTGCCGCCGAGCCAATGGGGCAGACTGCAAAGAAAACTGTCTGAGAGTGACAACGACAAAGGCGACAACTTGCCGCAAAGAATGCCAACGCATGAAATTAATGGTAACGATCAATCAGTCAAGACATCAATGTCAGCCGACGACGCAGCCCTAGTGCAACTGCAATTGCCGCTGCCCGCTAATAGATTGCAGTCGACGAGATCAATGTCAGCCTATTTACAACAGCAGCAGCCGGACCGACTGCGCTTCATTGTCAATCCGGGCATGCGCCAGCAGCAGCAGGTGAAAACATCCTGGCCAGCCAGAAGCCGTCAGCGCTTGGGGCGAGCTGCGATCAATGCCCACTAGACACAATTAACGCTCGACGATAGTCCCAGCAGCCATGACACTGACATTGACATTGATTATGGTCAATTGGACATGTAAATGGGGATCGTTTTGCTATATACATTTATATATATGTGTGTGTATATATGTATATATATATATATATATATATATATATATATAGACATGCACACTATTTGGCCAACATCCTTTAGGCACTCGAGTCTCGTTTTCTCTTTCTAGCGCACCTAGTTTTTGTAAAAATGTATAAAGTTAACCAAAAATATATATACATATAAATATATAGTTAGCCCGCAATTGATTTTGTGTAAATTGAAATAATCGAAGGTTAAACGGCCCCGGTGCCAGTTGCCCTTGGGGCCTTTCTAGAATTGTGCTGTGAAGGTCTGTGCCCTTGAGTCTGTAAGGCCTCGCGGGCATCGATGTTTTTCTTTTCTCGTTTTTCGTTTTTCTTTTTCCTTTTTTAATTGTATTCATTGGCTAATTTATCGGTAAATGTAATCAGCATTGTGCTAGCAATTCAACTCTAGACTTCGTCGCAGACTTCGTCCGGCTGCAGTCGCAGACTCCACACAGCCAGCTGCAGCACGGCGACGCGGGCGTGGCACGCAGCTGCCGATGTCGATGCCGATGCCAAGGCAGCGATATGTCTGCTGCTCAGATATGCAGCCAGATAGAACCACAGCCAAAGCAATGACAGCAATGGGCAACAGCAACAGCCATGACAAAGCTGTGACCACTAAGGTCAGACGGCTGCTGCTTGATGCTTGTAATCCCCAAAACGCACATCAATCAAACAACTCTAGCTTCAGCTTATTAGCAAGCATTGAACCTTAAAAATATCAGTCAGTCCGTCCATCAGTCCGTCAGTCCGTCAGTTGCCGGCTGACGTTTAGAGGAAAACCAAATAAGTTTTAAGCCTCCGTTACAACAGCAACTGAATTTTTCCACTTCAACAAATTTCTGACATTGACATTGACCAGTTGCTGCTGGCTGGCAGTTGGCATCCAAATCGACAACAGCGTCAAAATATTTGGAGAGACGTAAAGTCTGCTGGTCAGAGCAGGCCAGACCAAGCCAGGCCGAGCCAAGCAGCCAACGCGGCTTAGCTCAGTGCAGGCCAGGCCACCTCTTTGTTTTGTATAAATGACCATTGAAGGTCATAGCAACCAAAAACAAATTGGTTAAATAATACTCACAGTAAACACATACACACACACAACCACACACACTCACACAAAACTTAAGCAGATGCGTCGTTGAATTTCGGGTTTTTGGTAGCTTGCTGCTCGCTTGATCAGTCCAAAAACATATGAAGATCATTGTAATTTCAATGGCACTTCAGTCTGGGGGCAACCACCAGAGCTGAACCCAACTCTGAGTTTGTCTAGAAAAATGAGTGCAGCATTTGTTGCTCCGTTGCTGCTGTGCGCACTCAACTGGGCAATGACACTTCGAGTGATCCACCAATCCACCGATGTGGTCAAGCGTGTGTCTCACGTGCAGCTGTACCGCGCGATGCATAGACTTAAGCATTTAATGAGATCTGGCTGGGAAGCTTTCAGAGTTATGTGGCCATGAGTTCAGCAGTTTATTTTGAGGGATTTATGTCATAAATTTTGGTATTCTAGAGTTAAATATTGAATATGTATGTATGTTTTTTAGTTGATTTAAATTATTTTGATTCAAAGTGTTGCTCATAAATGAATTTTTAAAATGAAAAGATTTCATATTACTTGAATGATAGTCTTGAGGAAGCAGTCTAATAGACGAGCACTATACACATATAAAGATATAGATATATAGATAGATAAATAGATAGATTTTACTTCCGCCCCACCCTGTATATATATGCTAAATGATACCCTATATAAACATGACATATATATAATAATCATCTATATATACTATTTATTATATATATATCGTATTTACAAAGGGTATCATGTATCGTGTATATATACAGGGTGCGATGAAAGTAATAGCTGCATTGGATTTACTACATTACTATGAATATTTCACATGGTGCTAAATATCAATTCGGTCTTGTCATAGGTGAAGTAAACAAACGCAGAATATAGATCGTCAAGCCAATATCAGTTTATTCCTTCAAAACTAGAAATATGGAGGAGGGATTCATTTTCGGTTCGCTCAACTTTTAGTTTCTGGCGGATCAGATTATACGATCTATCCATTCCATACTTTTCTTAGGGTTATTTCAAGTCGTGGGCTGACGTCAACGATCACAGACTCAGACTTGTTAAAGTCTTGCAGGAAAATAATCTCCAGGAATGCGAGAATCTATCGCCTCAAATTCTGGCAGGATTGATGGATCATGCTATAAGACCGGACCTTATATATATAAACTCTGGCGGTGTCATTTAGCTGATATTATTTTCTTGTATAGGTGAAATAAGTTCTAATAGATTTAATAATCAAATTTCACATCCAGAACAAAATTTTATAAAAAAAAAAATTCATTGGTGATTACTTTTGCTTCAACCAGTAGAATCAGAAACATAATTATGCAACTGATATTGACAGTACATTAATGGCCTACGCCTATCAGCTTAATTTTATAACACTTTTCTAAAAGTTCTAGAACTGTGCATCTCTGTTCTAAGTTTCAAATAATACTTATATTAATTTTTTATTTTTTTGTATTAAATGCAAAACTGTCATAAATGCAGACTGCACCAATAAAATTGCATTGGTGTTCAGGTTGCACTTTTAACAGCTGCCAACTTTCAAACGGATATCACAACAGCATTGGCTACTTTGTGTCACTTGGGCTTGACATTTGGCAAAGCAGCCAGCAGATAGGCAAAACAAAAAAAAACTGTCCAAAAAGAAAGTCAGTGTCCAGCTTAAAGCTATCATGGATCCGTGCAGTGGCAGTGGCAACAGGCCAGTCGACTTGAGTCCAGTCTCAGCAAATTGGCGCAATTTTGGAGCAATGGATTTTTTGTTGTTGCCACAGATTTGCTTGTCGGAAAATATCAACGCATTGTCAGCAGTGCTGGAATGAGCCAAATGCTGTTGACAACACGTCAGGCACACAGGTTCGAGGCGAGGGTGAGGCAATTGTGTGCACGGCAGACACATGCAACCAGCAGTAGCAACAGGCAACTGCAACTGCAACTGTAACTCGAGCAGCATGAGTAGCTGGCAATATTTGACAGCAGCTTAATTGCCGTCCGCAATTATGATTGTTGCTGGTGAAATTGTAGAAGCTGCTGCACACAGTTGGACACTTGGACACTTGGACAGCTGGACAGCTGGAGAGTTGCTTCACTTTCATTTGATTTGTGGCAATGACAGCGCCGCAACATGTTGCTGCTGATTTCGTTGACTGTTTACTGCTGACTTTTTGCTGTTTTACGGTTTTGTTTTGTTTTCTTTTTCATTTTTATTTTGGCTTCATTTGGCGCATTGCTGCGATTTCTGGTTTATTGTCTGCATTGGGACACGGCAGCAACTCCTGGTTGACAAAAATAGTAACGTGCACAGCGCTGGCACTGCCTTTTATTGCCATTTGTTTGCCATTTGCCGTTTGGTTTAGCCGTTTGCCGTTTGCTGTTGACGTTGACAAAAAAACGTCATTTGCAAATTGGGCAAAGACAACTTTCTCTAGGCAGCTGCGCAGACGCAGTTGCAGGCGCAAATTACCCAGCTCCAGCTCTAAGCTGCCAACTCCTAGCTCCAGCTCCAGCTCCCAGCTCCAGCTTCGCCTAATGCCGTTGCATAAAGTTATAGACTCGCAGATAAGTTAAAGGTAAAGCCATCGCCCACATTCATTAACAGCATTCGCATAATTGGCTGATGCTTGCGAGGTTCACTGAACCACTAGCCCCAAGCTGAGACAATCCCTGGGAGCTGCCTCGGCCAATCCCCAAAGCTTTACGTCTCAATTTCATTTTGCCACATTGTCAATATCTATAATTAAAATCGGCTGAGAACACACGCAACAGCATTTATTGTTGTCGAAAGCTTATCAGATTTTTGTTTCGAATGGCTAAAACGTTAGACGTTGAAGGCTTGATTGAGCTGATGGACGAGTCGGTCCGTTGACGAGAGTCAATTATGATTGGAGTGTGTTGTAGTTAAATTATGTATTAGGTGTGTGTGCGTGTGTGAGAGTGTGTTCGAGTGTGTGTGTAGCCGAAATGCAACACAAACGCTAATTGATGCAGGAAGCGCGAAGCAAAACGAGTTGCCGAGCGCTTGTCATGTTGCATCTGTTTCATAGGCAGCCTACCAGATTCGCTGCACGCTTCGCTGCCGCGACCAAAATAGGTCAGGCAACGACAACGTAGACAACGACGACAGCAACAACAACAACAACGCCGCCATCGCCGCCTCCACAAACGCATTTCATAACTAGGCAAATTAAGCCTAAGGCCACGACTACAACAAGCGCCTAGCCGAGTCTTACGAGTCTTACGAGTAACGGCAATTTGGAGCTAAAGTGCTGCACTATTTGTCATAATAAACGCGCGCCGCACAAACGCCGGGCGAGGGCAGCGGCAAAAGAAAGCGACTGCCCCGTGTGGGCAGCACTGTGACACATTTTGTCATCATTAGCCACAGTTGCCGGCTAATAATTTCAATTTAGCCAAAAAATTAGCTGCATTGAGCTGAAATATGAATGAAAGAAAAAAGAAGGTGTTTAAGCCTGGCTATGGCTAGTACAGGCCAGGGCCAAAGTCAGACTCAGCCACAGCCACAGCTAGAGCCAAAGCCGGAGCCACAGCCAGAGCCGTTGCTCGTGTCATAAGCTGACAGCCCACGCCGGCTAAGCAAAACAAGGCACCACAACAACAGCAACAATAACATAAGCAACACACGCCTAGCTGGGCGTGGCTGGCCGGTCGATGGGTGTTGAGGTGATGACACTGATTATAAAATGTGCATAGATGGCGTGCAGCCTAATGACAGTCGTGGACCCAACAGAAAAGCGAACTCTGGGCTAAGGCTGAATGGGTTTCTTATGTTGTTTAGGTATAGGAGCTATACAAAGCATGGATTAGAATTGTTGCATCAAATCTAGATGATAAAGGTTTTAGATTTATTATTTATAAAGGATTTTAAGGTGAAATTACGATAATTATGATATACTTGCCAATAGCAAATACTACTGATTATTTTCAAATAAAAGTATACTTTATAAACATATCAATTCAACTTAAAGCGACTTGAATCTGTAAAAACATTAGTTATGGAACAGCTTATGATCTGAAAAACTGTCGAGTGAAGCAATTCTTACAGATTTTGCAGCTCTATTCCAACACCAAAAGAGTAGTGTATCATGGACACTCATAAAATGATCAATTTTAATCATAATCTTCCCATATCAGCTAGATTAGCAACCCATTCAACTGAGATTTGAATCGAAACGAAGGCTCTGTTAGCAACCGTTACTCAATGCACGCAACATAAAACAACAGAACGGGCGCCCCTGGCTCGACGGACTGCGCAGAACCATAAACGCAATGCTAATGAACAACGCGTGCGTGCGCTGCTTCCGCTATGGGCAAAGAAGCAACTTGTCTGTGGACAAATTTCATGCGAAACAGTTATAACAAGTAAGAACGTTGCTTTAGGGCGAGACCTACAGCGTCATACTCGTTTCCCACATGGGCATCTGGTATTTTAAATTTAATAATTTATCTAAAATTTTGCATTTATGTAGATTCATGTGAATTTTATGCAATTTCAATTTTTGCAAATATAACTATGTGAATGAATTAGTATTTTTATAAAATGTAAAAAATGCAATAGAATCATATGCTGAAAGTTTCATCAAGTTCCGTTAAGTCAGTCGCAATCTATTAAACAAAACGTTTGGCCAATTATGACACGCACGCGTTAAGCAGCGACAGCAAAATATATTTACATTTACACATACATATGTACATACATTGAAACGTGCAAGCGCGTTTGCTTATGCACTGTCACAAATAAATTCAGCGCCATTCATTCTAGCATATTCTTCAACCAAAATTGTTATTGAGTTGTGCTTGCATTTTCAGCCGCTTCTTTAGTTTTGTATTTGTCAAATATCGCCCTTTAAAGGCATACATTCAACCGACCACCGTTTTTGTATGTACACATATAAATACATACGTTCATATGCGCGCATTTCAGCTTTTTCTAAGAATCACAATTGCGATTGATTTATGTTTATATTGTGTTTGCATTAACAGCAGCTTCTATAGTTTTGTATTTGTCAAAAGTCGCCCTTGTAGTGAAGTAGTTTCGGATTTGCCAACAGGCAATGCAAAACTTATGTGGCGCAGCAGGTAGATGAAAAGCGTGTAAGCAAAAGGGTCCGCGTTCGAGACGCGGCGGCGACGGCATGAAAATAGTTGCGCAGCTGTTCGTGCCTACATGCATACATACCTGATGGGACCTATCGTCAATTTTTGTGTGTGTAAATAATTTTGTTCGGACTAAGTCGATTACACAAATATCGGTATTTGATATTTCAGGGTCACACACACAAAAAGAAAATAACATAACTGACCTAGGCTATACGAAAAATGATTATTTTAGCAGATAAATTATTTGCAGAACTTCAACATTAAATCGAATTACATATATTTCTCAGAAATGCCGTTTGTCGTCTTAGCAATTCTTATTAAGCTTATTTATATAGGTGGCACAGGCATATGAATTTTGCAGCTGGGCGTTACAAATTTTGTTGCCAATTTGCCACGCCCCCAGAAGGCGTAGACATATCATATTTGGCAAGTTCCTAGAAGGAGTCTAGGGTAACGTAACTGCAAAGTTTGGATGCTTACACTCCAAAAATGTGAAAGTTACAGGGTATTTTTTCGATATACCACGCCCCCAAAGGCGCGTAAGATTTATTTTTGGGGAATCAATAGAGGAGGCCCCCAGTAACACAAACATCCAATTTTGAATCGTCTAGCTCTAAAACTGTAGGAGCTATAAGCTTTTTTCGATTTGCCACGCCCCCTGAAGGCGTAGGTATGTCCGCCATATCTTTTTGATCTTGGGTTGCTTATCCGAGTATATATATCAAATTTCAAGTCTCTAGCATCAATAGTGCTCAAAATATAGCTGATCTTGTAAAATCACTATATATTCAGATCCGATTTGCCACGCCCCCAGTGGGCGTAGACACCAAATCTTTTTATGAATCTTTATAGAATCGTAGCGTTAATTTACGTGCCAAATTTCAGCATTCTAGCTTTAAAACTGTAGAAGTTACAGTTTTCCCGATTTGCCACGCCCCCAATGGGCGTAGATATATCCGCCATATCTTTTTGAGCTTGGGCGGTCAACGCAAGTATACATTCCAAATTTCAACTCTCTAGCTCTTCAACTAATATGATTTCTTAACTATGGGCGCAACCATTTTCCGATTTGCCCCGCCCCTAGTGGGCGTGGCCGGAAAATCTTGACACTTTATAATTCGAGGGTATACACGAGTATATGTTCCAAATTTCAAGTCTCTAGCTTCAATAGCGTAGAAAAATATTGCATTCATACGGACAGACGGACAGACGGACAGACGGACAGACGGACAGACGGACAGACGGACATTTCACAAAACCAATATACTCTTTTTCCCTTTGGGAAACGAGTATAAAAATAACTAAAGTTGCGGTCGGCCGTTGACGTTGTCGCTGACGCTGATGTTGCCGTTGACGTTGACGCTGCTTAGTCTTTCAGTTTGTAATATTGCGCTTTCCGGTACAGAAACATAAAATTTTATGTACACGACGCTGACAACGCTAACGACAACGACAACCACAGCGACGAATGGCAACAACAACAACAACAAATATGCTGAGCGTGCAACGCGTCGTATGCGTTACACATTACGAATACGCCGCTGCTGCTGTGGCCGAACTGTGTTTGGTTTAACACATTTTTCTGTCACGCAAAATAATCATTTGCAAAATCACGCGGCGTTGACAGACGACTGAGGAGGGGAGGACGGCAGACAGGAAGGGGAGCTGCTTGGGAAATGTGTGTAGCGACAGCGACTGTCGCTTATCAATTGATGGAAATTTATGAAATTGTGAAATTGAATATGGTCAGAGCTGGCAACAAGTGGATCGGGCCCCAAATACAATTCAAGAATGATGCAATATGGCAACGAACTTACCTTAACTCGCTCCAAATAGTCCTGGAGCGCACCATACGGATCATCGCCATCGTCATCGATCAGGTCGAGGCTGTGTGCCAGGTCGAGATTGTCCAATGCAGCCAATTTGAGCTCGGCCTTATCGGCGAATTGGAGCTTATGATGTTGCTGCGGTGCAGCTGCTGCTGCTGCCGCCGCGTTGCCTGCAGTGCAGTTGGTGGCGGGCGAGGCACGGCTTAAGAATTTCTTATCAGCTGTCATGGTGTTGGCTGCCACTGCTCCTGCAGCATTGCTTCCGTATTGGCGAGTGCGCGGCATAGTTGCACAACCGGTGCTCAAAACGCTTGCAGCTGGTGCAGGAGTGGCAGATGAAGTTGCTGTGGCTGTGGATGTGGCTGCATCATCAACGTCCTCGCCGGCCGCTACATCACTTAATCCCGATTTGTAGCGCGTCGTGTCAGTTGCGATAGTCGCGCAGGAGACTGACGTGTTGGCTGCTGCTGTTGCTGTTGCCGGCGGCGTTGTGTTGCCGTTGATAAGCGTTTGATGTTGCTTCTGCTGACTGTTGCCGTTGCAGTTGCTGCTGCTGATGCTGCTGGGGCTGTGGCTGCCACTGCTAATTGCACTTTTCACATCGCTTGTCATGTTGTTTTGATTTGTATTGCACTGAATTTTACTAAATTTCTTGCCGCTGTCATGTTGCCGAGCCGCGTTGCCTCCGCTCTGAGGTTGCTCTGTGTGTGAGAGAGAGAAAAAGAGGAAGGTAGGTGAGACAGTGTTTAATTTTAGCGATAATTCTTCAGCGAGTCATATAAAGTTGTCACTTCACACACACACACATACACACATGGACATGCACATGCAATTATTGCTGCCGCAACATGTTGCTTATACGCGGCAGCAACACTTCCCAACAAATGGCGCGCCCAGAAAACACATTTTCATAATCTTTTTCACAGTAATTGAAAAATTGCGCCAAATGTGCAAAATACGCCAAAATGCGCCAAGTCGCGGCTGCCACATGTGGCAAGCATCGGGCTGCCACCGGGCCGCGCCGCGCCGCTTAAGCCAAATCCGCGAAAATTTCTGCGCTAATCGCCTCAAATTGTGCGCCGAATGTGCACCATTTAAATTGTCATAAATATTCGCAACATGCCCAGCACATGTGTGTGCGGACTTAAGATTTTCCAATTTCTGTCTCTTGTGTCTGTCCGTATGCAAATGCTTTAATTAATTTCGGGATGGCGAGCAAATGGCATTCAATTATTTACATATTTGATAATATTGCTCGCACCACTCGCAGCCTGTCCATGCCCTCAATTGTTTGCTAAATATTTATCTTGAGCTCTGTTTGCTCTACGCGCAGCCGCACCCAGCGCCAACTGATTGTCGGATATAGTTCTTACAGCCCAGAAGTGATATATGAGGCTTAGGCCGAAGACACATGCGTTCATGTTAAGTAAACAATTTTAATAAACAATCATATTTTATATTTTTTTTTATTTTAAATTTTTTCTATTTTATATTATATATTATAATGTAGGTTTTTTTTAATTATTTTAAATTAAATTGCAAGCTATAAAAATATGCTTAAATATAATTTGGTGAGCAGAAAATAAGCAAAAGGTAACGTAATCTTAAAAAAAAAAAAAAAAAAAAAAAAAACAAAAAAACTTTATCTATAATACAAAGAATTGTCCATTTGGTGAAATATATCGTAGAGTTGTAATCAGATGTTGAGTCCCACACTATTGTTATAGAGCTTAGAATAATTAGATCATGAACGCTCTAAATTTAGTCACAGCCTATTTCTATTTCTTACGTATCCGTATTTGTTTCTCTTATATAAGGCCATGTTAACAGAAACTTTATAAGATATCTAAAAAACTTTTTCTATGATACAAAGATATGTCCACCTAACTGAATATATTGCAGATTTATAGACAATTTTTTGAAACCCACAATATTTATTTTTAGCTACAGAACTAAAAAATTTATTCTATAATAAAAAAAAATTGTATTTGACCAAATATATGGTAAATTTTTAGACATATTTTGAAGCCCACAATATTTGTATTTAGCTTATAATGATGAGATCACGAAAACATTAAATTTAGCCGCAGAGAGACTCTTGTCTATGTATCCACATTTGTTGCTCTATATAAACAAATGTTAGCAGAATCTTTAAAAGAAAACTAAAAAAAATATTCCATAATGTAAAGAAATGTTCACTTGGTACATCTTTAACCAGATTTTAGAGCTCACAATATTTGTATATAGCTTAGAATAATTAGATCATGAAAAGTTTAAATATAGCCCCAGCGAGACGTCTGTCTGCGTATCTGCACTAGTTTCTTTTATACAATCTTTTCTCTCACTTTCAAGCTCGTCATAAAATTCTGATAAGATCTGTCTAATATATCATTTCGGAATAAGCAGGTGTGTTAGAAATTTTAAAGTCCGTTTTGATATAATAGTTTCTGCATCCGGCAGAGTCAAAAATGTTTGTATTATCACAATTTCTATAAATTCTCCAAGTAAATTTCCAGCATGAAAACTTTCTTTGCATCAACTTCACTCACTTGCACTACTTTTTCTCTGCATATATTTAGCAACTGTTCTGGCTATGTACAGCGCGTCGCCTATGCCACGATATACATATGTAGATATCGTAGCAATTGTACGAGTTTACCCATTTCATTGTAATACTTCTCTAAGCACATTTGCTCTACGTGTAGCCCACATGGGTATGCAAATAGGCGAAGGTATCGCCATAAATCGCATTTCAATTCGCATAGGGGCAAAGCGTCTGAAGATCAAGTGAACTTTTAGTTGCTGTTGTTGTTGTTGTTGTTGTTGTTGTCGCCAGCCCCCAATCGAACGCTTCAAGAGAACTCAGGAGGCGATCAACTGGAATGTGTGTGTATGTGTGTAAGTGAAACGGTTAAGTATTTTTGTAGTTGATTTTATAGGTTTGATTTTATTTTTGTTTTTATTGCGCATGCGTGCGTTCGATTGGGTTTCTTGATTAAAATGTCGCCGCCACCGTCGCGACTTGGCGACAACAACAGCAACAGCAACAACCGGCAGGCTCAATCTGGGGTCTTGGCTGCTGCTGCTGCTGCTGCTGGTCAGCGCTTGGCATTTAAAAATTCTGAATCGCATGCGTTACACAACGACAACGACAACGACAACGACCCGTGGCGAGCTCGTAAATCAGCGACGCAAACGAGTCAGTCAGCCTGGCCGAAGACAGCGACAGTTTGGCTACATTTTATGGGGGTCTGGCTGGCAAGCGTCCGTCCGCCAATTGATCGTCTTTTGGCGATTGGCAGCCCGCCAGTCGGCCCAGAGCTGGGCCCACACTGGGCTGCGCTTTTCTTCTGCCGTTTTGGCAATATTTCAATTGTGCAACGCTAACGGTACATTTGCCAAGCGGCTGCCATGCGGCATGTGTGACTGTGTGTGGGAGGCGCGTTGAAAGTTCATGGGAGGTCTTCACAGTCGCAGTCCCAGTCAGAGACCAGCCCTCCGAGTAGAGGGATATGTATATATATAAATATATATAAATGTTTAATGTACACACAATATAAAAAAATTAAAATATTGTCTTATAGTTGCACAATTAATGCAATCAATAAGGATTATCACGAAAAACAAATATATATTCCGTTTAACGATATATGATAGTCTTTTCTTTCTCACACTTTTTTCCTCTTTTCTCACTTTTCTTTGCCTACTTGCTACTACTACTACCTATGCTAAGCTAAAACAATCTGAGAATTATATTGCCTTATATTTTGTAAAGAGAGCAAGGACTGATGCTACGAGTTGGTTTGTGCTGCTTCTGCAGATTCAACGTCATGGTGGGACTAGAATTTGTTTATTAAATGTTTAATGTGGGTGCGTAAATGCATATGTCACTATATAGATATATGTATAACTATACAATTGGCCAATTTCAGTATTTCTGTGCATTTAATTAGCACAACTCAACGAACGGAAATAACTCTGCCTGCTGCCTTTGTTCTACTTACTGGCCTGCCATTAACAATTTTTTAGACTCAACAAATACATATATACATATATAGCTATATAGGCAAACAAAAGCCAACGCGAGAAAATGAAATATATTTGTACTTATTTGCTTATTGACTTGAAATAAAATTGTTTGCTGGGTGTGTCTCCGCTAAATGGCCACTGTCCGTCCGGCATTGTTCGCAGCTGGGCGTGTGGTTGGTTGACTTATTGTTGTTGTTTCATTTTGTTGTTGATTGATTCTGTGACTGAGGTCACTTGAACGTGATTAATTGCTCAATGCGTGGCCGAGAGGTGGCACAAGCTTTGCGCCTAATTGGCACACAAGCCGAGGGTCTATCGAGAGTTGCCGAACAACTAAGATGACTCAAAGCAAATGCAGCTAATGGAGGCCTACCTCAATGCACTTAACAACAACTCTGGCCCGAGTACAGCTGTTAAGTGGGCTGTATAAAGAGTAGCAATGCGAAAACAAAAAGCAAATAAATAAAGAAATAAAGTAAATAAACGCAGCAGCGGTGCCCACTTGGCGCTTGCACGGGAAATCGGACTAAGAGCCAGAGCCGGAGACGTGGCGAGGGCAGCCAAAGCCAAAAGCCAAAGCTCCAATGGGCAGGCTGTCCATTACGATGATGATTACCAATGCTCGAGCGGCTGCAAATGAAAGCCGCTCATTCTGTGAGGCTGACGTGCGTTCGCTTAGGCCAACAACGGACAGCGTCATTGCGATGATCAGCAGATTGGCGCCTTAAGCCGTCACACGTCAGCCTCAGCGTCAGCGTCAGCTGGGCTAAGGGCAAGAACTCGGTTTAACTTGGCTGGAGATCGGGCCGGCTTTCAAGCCTCATTTGCCTATCAAAATGATATAATATGCGTTCATGACGTCGAGCGTACGTGTTTCCTGTGAGTGTGTGCAAAAACGCCAACCAACAACTAGCGGCGGGTGGCAGCAGGCGATTGGTTTTAAGGGGCGTGTCAAGAGCCCAGCTGAAGTGATCTCACTCTATTTGTTTTTTATATATTTTTGTTGAGGCATATGCAAGTGCGTCGAGCAACTGCACCCAGCTAGACGATTATCATTTTTTATGCAACGCCGCGTCGCATTTACGACTTTTCCAATCGCCACACAAATGCAGACGTACTACTAATAATAATAAAAAATATTTTTTTCTTTTCTTTTCTTTTATTATTAATCACAATTTCAAGTGACTTTTCATGAAAAGTTTTTATGTGGCTTTAAGTGGCTTTTTATTAAGCATTGCTGCATTTAATTGACTTGTAATAGAGTCGACTTTATGTGCCTCTCTCTCTCTCTCTCTTTCTCTCTGCCTCTTTCTGTGTTATGCAAAAGGTGTGTCTATATGTGAGTGTGTCAGGCTAACGGAAATCCATAGCTCGACGTCATGCATAATTCATGACAAAATTGCAGTCAATTTCTTTTGATTTTTAATGTAAATAAAAGGCAAATAAATGCTGATGAAATTATATGTGCACGCCCTGCCTTTAAGATTTGTCATTTGCGAGTGTTTACTGTACCTAAAGTTTGTCTTAGCGACTGACTAAGAATTTAATTGTCACTAATTGTTCGCATTAAGCATTTTAAGTAATTACTCTGGCCAGTGATTCAGCTGCAGTATCTGATCTTTAGTTAATTTGATATGGATCACGCTCAATAACAGGAAATGACTGGACAATGAGTTGGTTGATATTCGCTTTGTTGCGTCTGGTGAGCTTTCGGATCTGTCCTACCCTACATGTTGTTGAAAATATATCAAAATATCAATATATCGATATTTGTTTATAAAAAATATATTTAAATCGGAATATTTGTTTAACCAAATATTGAATATTTTTCGCGATATTTTTGATATATTTACGTTGATCAAATGAGTGAAGCAATCGCAAATTTACAAAAATTGAATAGAAAACGTATTATTCTGACTTTCAAAATAGAACAGACAAATGTAAATTGTGCCTTAAAGTAATGAAATATAGCATCGCATGAAAATCAAGCATGATGATTTTGCAAAGTGCAAAGTGGAGTTAGGCGACCTTTATCATTAAAAAAAAAATTATTCTTATTATTCTTGCTTTTTGGGACAGATTACAAATATATTGTGGGTAAAAAGTTTAAAAAAATCGAAAAATAATGATAAAACGATATTTTTAAAATTTTAAGTTATCATATTCACATTTTTTCAAAACTTTAAAATTTAAAGATACTATATTTTAAAAAATATTCGACAACACTACTGCCATGGCTACTCCGAAAGCCTCTTTCCCTTATGACAGTTCAGTGCACAAATCAATTAATAACTTATTGTTAGCTATTAACTAGCCTAATGACTGTGTGCTCAGCCTGTGCCCGATTTTCCCACAGCAACAACATTTCCGCCCAGGCACAACGCGACAACGCGACTTAGTTGCCAAAGCTGATTAAGCGACAAAAAAAAAAAAACAACAAAATAAAATAAAATAAAAGAAAAACTTACCATTTCCTGCCGCAAAGGCGGCGATGCGCTCCCTAACCGAACGCCTGGGCTCGTCGTTGTTGTTGTTGTTGCTGCTGTTGCCATTGCTGTTGCTGCTGTTAATGTTGCAGCTGTTCGGCTGCAGCATATGCGTCGCAGTCGCCTGCGTTGAGTCATGGCTAGGACTACGCTTCACCATTGTTGTTTTGATCACAGTCTTAAGGCGGCTGGGCGTGGTCGGACGTGCAGCAATGCTGGGCTTAGGTGTTGTTGTTGCTGTTGCCGTTGCTGTCCCCGTTGCTGTTGCTGTTGCTGTCAATGTTGCTTTATCGCTGCACAGCACTTCTGTGGCAGCACCCACAAACTCTTCTGCTGGCGCTGCTGTTGCTGTCGCTGTTGCTGATGTTGGCAGTGTCAACCCACACTCGCTGGCTGTGGCCGTTGCTGCCACGTTCGTTGTTGTTGCTGCTGTCGTAATTGTCATTTTATTCTGCGACGACTTCGGTGAATCAATTTTCGAGTTTTTGTTTTTGTTTTTGTTGTTCGTTTGGGGCACGGCGTCGTCGGGTAATTTACAATAATTACAGCGCGGCTTATTGTGGCCGTTGCTGTTTGTATTGTTGCTTAGTGTATTTTCCTTATTGCTATATTGCAGTTGTTGCTGCTGCTGCTGTTGTTGCTGTTGCTGTTCCAAGCTATTGCTAAGTCTTTGGGTTGGTTGTTGTTGCTGTTGCTGCTCATTGCCACTCTGCTGGCCGTTTGTGACAGCGCAAGTTTTACTTTGAATTGCTGCTGTTGCTGCTAGTTCGCTGCTACGCTTGTTGCTGCTGCTGCTGGTGTCGCCTTTGTAGTCCTGCCGCCATTGTTCAGGCACATTTCGTTGATTCATTAATATCAGCGCCACATTTCCGTCGTGGTCGCTGTTGCTTTTGCCAGAGATCTCAGCGATATCATTTGCTGCATCATCATAATCATTGCAATCGTAATCACTGTCGCAATCTTGGCGTCGCTTGTTGCTACTGTTGCTGCTGCTGCTGCTGTTGCTGGCGCGTGGCACATCATCAATATATGTAAAATCGTTATCAACGAATATATTTCTAGCGTGCAGCGTGTTCGCCGACGACTTAAGCTTCGGCTGCTTCAGGGTGTAGCGCCTGCGCTGCGGGCAACAACAGAACTTGATGATGGTGCGCGGCGATGTTGGCGATAGACCTGGCAGAGTTGGCGTCGGCGGCGTTGCAATGTCAGCCCATTTCTCGATCAATGCCAGCTCGCGAGCATTGGACATTGTCGTACAGCCATGGAGTGTGATTCTGCAAGAGAGACGGCAGAGAAAAACTTTAAATTAATTGCGAACATCAGGGAGACAGAGGGAGAGGGAGAGAGCAGGGCGCACCAAAAATCAATTAACCACATTTCTCAACGCATCTCAGCTTTTCACCAGAGTTTCCTCATTCCTGCGCCGGCGCTGAAAGCCGATTCGCTGCGCACATCACAGCCTGGCACAGCAGCGCCATCTGTGTGTCATAGACGTCTAGACGACAGCAGCAGCAGCAACTGTAGCCGTTGCTGCGGCTGCTGCTGTTCCTGTTGGCAGCGGCAATGCCAACATGTTTTAATTGCAAACTGCTTTTTGCGCAACACTTTCGAATGCGGCTTAGAAGTGACCGCCAAATATGTTGCCAGCCGGCAGTTGGCTGTCGACAGAGCAGTGTGGGGAGTCGGCAGGCAGGCAGCAGCAGCCCGGCCACATGTCGATGCATGATTAACTGCCCCGTTAAACTGCCAGTGGCAGCGGCCTGCATCCATTTAATTGCATTCGTTGCGCTGCACAAGCAGCAGCAGAGTATTTGCCCACAGGGCAGCCAACAGCAGGTAGCATCGCCCACTGGCTGCCACGCCTGATGCGCGAGGTTCGAGTCTTGGCTGGCTGGACAAGCTACCCTTGGGGGTTGCGGCTGACCTTTTGTGCTGGCCCGAAAGCTTTTGTGAAAGTGCCGCAGCGCACGCTGCTCTGCAGAGTTCCTTTCACCAGCAACGCTGGCTGTGCGGCCGTCCGTGTGTCCCGGCACGCCTCTTGTCAAATTCTTGACAAATTAATTTCAATTGTTTAATGCACTCGGCTTATCTTTCACTTTATCGATTGCCGAGCGACAGCGAAAATAAATTAACAATAAATAATTTTAATTATTTCATGAAGATGTCAAATTACACACACCCACGCAATGGGGCGAAAGCCTAAAAGCCAAGCACTGCCGCACAGCTCACAACTGTTTGCCATGTGTGTGCCATACCCAGGGCGTACACCCACACCCACACCCGCACCCCAGACCGAACCCCAGTCCCAACGCCAACCCGTGCTGGTGTGGAGTGTTGCGATCTTTGCCACTAACTGGCGGCTATTTTGAGGCTTTGCACAGCTGCACAGCGCTCTTTGTATTTATTATTATTTCTCCTTTTTTTATTTATTAAATTTTTGCCAAGGCTTTTAGCGCGCCTATGGGAATTCGGACAGCTCTAATAGGATTTTGTAAAGTCCGCTGAGCTCAGCCGTTGATGGCAAGCCGCACATAGATAGATTCACACACACACACACACACACACACACACACACACGCACACTCACACACACATTTCTATTGATATTCAATGAGCTTAGAGCCTGCAGTGAAACTTGAAATTTTGGCCGTTTGTCGTATTTTTGTGGCGCCCTATTTATGGCCAATGGGTCTCATATTACATCTAAAAATGTATAATTCAAAGTTGAGAAATTACAGATGAAGTTGCCAATGGGCGTGTTAACAGTAATTTGTCAGTAAATATCAATATAGAAATATATTTATATATAATATATGGAATGTAAATAAATTTATAAATATATTGCCAATATAAATATAAAGGAGAATATTTTCATATGTGTAAACAAAAATTTATCAAGAATTAAAAATATATAAATAAATTTTATTAAAAATTTTGTTTAGGAAATATAAAAAATAATAATAAAAAATAAATATATATTAAAAAAAAACTTTTAAAAATATTTAATATAATAAATTTTTAAAAAAATATTGTAAATATATAAAAGCAAAATATAATAATAAATCTATTTATATTTTAAGAAGGATGTTTATATATTTGCTTTATATATTGTTTACACACAAAATATATGCAATTTTATTTAATTTATTATTTATTAATTAACTTGTAGGCAATAATTTATCCCTATATGAAAACGATTTAGATATATTGTAGTATATATATTTATATAGTCTTTAATAAAAGGCATTTATTTAGTAATATTTGTAATAAATAAATATATTAAAAATTTGTAGAAATATAATATTTATTAAAAATATTTATTTATGATACTTATAATATATAGTTATATTAATAATAAATACAATTAAATGATTAAGACTATTTATATTATTTTAGTAATAGTATTTATAATATAAAGTTATATTAATAATAAATAAAAAAATATATATTAAAAATATGTTATACCTTTGTCCTAAATATTTCTACATTATTTGTTTCAATATTATTATAAGTGAACTACAAGCATTGGAAAACGTATTTTCATATTTGTTCTTGGATTTTTCATGGTACCACGCACCTTCTACAAGCCCCTTTTTAGGCGATCCAGTCATAAGAAACATCGTTAAAAGAAAAAACGCATAAAAAACTCAGAGATATACGAAAAATAAACAACAGCAGAAACGCGGCTGCTGCCTCCGCTGCCATATGCTTATGTTCAATAAATCCAAATGCGGCATATAATCGTGTGCTTATATATGATATTGTAATTTATGGCTGCAGGCTACGATGTTGTTGTTGTTGTTGTTGTTGCAGCTGGAAATTAATATTGAAAAGCTACTAAA
Source organism: Drosophila meridionalis (assembly GCA_035045145.1). NCBI lineage: Eukaryota > Metazoa > Arthropoda > Insecta > Diptera > Drosophilidae > Drosophila > Drosophila meridionalis. Next base: position 5,474,456 of record JAWNPG010000037.1, on the reverse strand, counting down.
TCCAGACTTACGCATAAATTAAAACCTAAGTAGGTTGACAGTTGTTGTTGTTGCTTTTTGTACTATTTGTATGCACAGTAGGAATAAGAGAAACAACAGCAGCAACAAAAACAAAAACAAAAACAAGCATTGAGTTGAGCACCCTTCTCGCATGCTTAACTCGTAATTTATGGCATCGAGAACTGGAAAACATTTTTGCACATTTTGCAATGCATTTCAATGCGTTTTCGTTTGACATCGTAAATACATATTTGTCAATGCACTTCGAGTCGTTGGAGTGTGTAAAAATAAATGTGCATAAAAATAACAACTAAATCGCATATAGCACGATCATATAGTATGATCAGATGTGCGCATGCGTGGCACGTACCTAGCCGATGGGGTTGTTTATGAAGTCTAGACACCAGATTTGGCATACATATAATTATCGGGACATATAAATAGTATAACGGTAGCAAAGTTCTATGAACTCGCCCGGGGCAGAGCGCACTCTGTCTGTTGGCTCCAGCTAATTGAGGAGCACTGCGAGTCGATGGCAGCAGCCGCTTAATGTCAGTCAGTCCGTCACTTTGGCCGGGCCATCGATCAATCAAGCAATCAATAAGTCAATCATATGCATGAGCAGTCAACAAAGCGCATACAAATTGCCGCAATGTCCGCAGCTTTTATAAGTGCATTACATGCAGCAGCAGCTTAGAGTTTCGCTTTTCTGATGCAGACGGAGTCGGGAGTCGGAGTCTGGGCGGGGGATCAAAACGAAATATAATGAAAAAAGATATATATACACACACATATATATTTTTGAGTATTTGTGTATATCTATCCGCATAGAAAAAGTCGTTGGCTAGGCAATCAAAGCGACAGACATTAACGCTCCAACTGGCAACGAGACTGCACTCCACTCCACTCCACTCCAGCTTGGCCACGTACGCCGCTCCGTTAATGCTGCCCATTAACCTGCTGACCCCGGCTATTGGCTGGCTGCTGCATTGCGTGGCCAGCTGGTAATGACTCTCTTTCTCTTTCTTCATTTCCCTAGCTCGCAGTCTTCACGCAAAAATACGCAGAAGCCAAACGCTTTGCGGGCTGCCAGTTGCCATTTATAACGCGTATTGGCCCAGTGCCGCGTTGCCATCAGCTCTACTCGAATTTGTTGCCAATTTGCAGTGCCACCAAGTTGGCAGTTATCTCTTTTGTTGTTTCGTTTCTTTTCGTTTTCTTTTGTTGGTAGTCGCCCAATTAATTTCCGCATTTCCCAGACAAACTTGGCAATTAATTTTACAGTTTGCATATCTTCAACCTTGTTGCCTGACCTTTTGGCTCAAGTGATTCACGCCAACGCCATCCGCCAGCCGCCATCCGCCAGTCGACAGCTCCGGACGTCAGCGTCAGCGACAGCGACAGCATCATTTTGGCCTAACGAGAATGCCCAGGCTCTAAGTCGGCAATTAATCAAAGCGCCTTTGGCCAGGCCACATCCAGACAAATCCTTTTGTATATATGTTAGGTTAGCTCGCCAGCACTCGTGCTCGAATATGGCCAGGCCGGGCCAACTGACAACGCAAATGGCCAAAATGACAGCCGGGCCCGATCCGCGTCATGAGTCAGCCAGCCATTGGGCAACGGTAACATGCACATGCGTCGGCTTTTTGGGCGGCATTTCTTCGAGCCAAACTCAGCCGCCCGACGGGCCCATGCCAAAGGCCACAGAGAGCGTTGCCTGGTTTATTGAAATTAACTTTGTGCCAAGAGGCTGCAGTTGATCATGGCCATGGCAACGCAAACAAATGATGAATATTAAATGCAATATGCATAAAATTATTTAGTTTGCTTAGACTGATCAAGCTAGATCAAGCTAGAAGAGGAGTCGCTGATCTATCTGAGATGAGCGTGAACAGGCGCTTTGAATTTAATTATCTAACGAAAAATCCGTTATATAAGAATAATAATAATAATAAATAAGTCTAATAATAAGAATTGGAACTTGATAGCTCTTAATAAGAATGAGCAAAGATTTAATTATTAATTTACTTAACACTTAAACTAAATTCAGCTAGACATGGTTGAAATCTTATGTACAATATAATGATTTTAATTTAAGAGCTATGAATATATCAGGATATATAAATATTCATAGAACTTCTTCAACATCTTCTTGAAATAACAATTTTATGCTGAGACTTGACTTGACTTCTGATACAGTACGGCTAGAAAATGCTACAAACTATATTTTTTTTATTATATTTAATTTTACAACTCAAACTATTAAGCTAATGAACGCAAAGCAATATCTTGTATAAGGAACGATCAAAAGTTAAGTCTCTTTCTTGACAGCATGTTTTACAAGGATGAGCAATAGAGCACTATACAAATAATACTTGAAAACTACGGTCATGTGCATGTGTTGGCAGCTCTGAAAATTTTTGACACTCTTAATACATTTTTTGCAATCCTAAATGTATTGGTTTATATGTTATATTTATATATATTGAATTGTATATATTATATTTATAAATAGTCTAGATTTATAAAAAACAACTTCCACATTTATATAGTGTAACATATCTCCAAACAAATTTCTTATATAACTTATCGACATCCACATATTCATATATTTTTATAATATATAATATAATATATTTTAATTCAAATATCTAATATATTATAACACACCAAACATTATCTATTTAGTGAAATGGAATATGGCTTTCAGCCAAAAATTATATTTTATATAAAAAATTTAATTAACAATTTTATAGAGTCTTGCATATCTGCAAACAAATTTCTTATATGACATATTAACATTCAGATATTAATATAATATATATATATAATATAACATATTTTAATTCAAATATCTAATATGTTATCAAATTCCAAACATTATCTATTCAGTACACATGGACTTAGCCAAAAAATTATTTTGCATATAAAATAATTTAATTAAAGTTCGTCAATTGATTAAATAACTCGGACTTAAGCTAGCTGCTGACATATAGCCTATTTTGAATGCTGTAGGCGACGCCTACGCCGACGCCTGCGCCTGCGCCTCCATCTGCGCTGGCGCCAGCCCAGCAGCGTATTGATTTCACGCTCTCATAGCCAGGGACAAGGACAAGGACGCCTTGTGCAAATACTTGATACAATGCGCTCACAATTGACGGCATTAGTGTTGGCTCTTTGACGCGTTTCGATAGCCACTCAACGCGCACTGATTAGTGTTGGGGCCCAGCGCATGGCGAGTGGGGCTCACCTGCAGCTGTTTGGATTGCTGTTGCCTTTGTGATGGGGGCTGGTGCTGTGGCTGGGACAGTGGTGCGTGGTGCGTGGTTGGCTCTTTTGGCAAAGGCCAAGTTAATGAAAATATCATTACAATTTAGCCCAGAGCGTAACAATAAATTGTTGTCTACAGTTTAACGCTCACGTCTGCGCGTGTCCCACTCAGTTTATTGACTCATGAAATATGAGCACTTCTTAGGGTGTGTACACTTTATAGCCGGAGCACATGGGCTTAGGCTCAGACGGAGGCGACTCTTTGGCTCTTTGAGTTTCGTGCTAAGCGCACATTACTCACCAAACTCACCGAGCTCGAGCAGCTCGAGCAGCTCGAATTCTGCGCGTGCGCACCGGCATTTGCCTCAGCCGAGATCCGAGATCCGAGATGCGGCTCTCGTCAAGATTAAGCGCTAAAGCTGTGCAATCGCTGAGCGGCTGCTGTCAATTTGACAAATGCTCAGCGCTCAGCGATTGTGACAGTTTTAGCGGATTCGTAATTAAGCATGCGCGCACATGCATAAACAGCATAAATACTTCAGCCAAAGCAAATACAACAAAGCCACGGCGTGCCGTGTTGATTTTGGCCAAATGCAAACACTCGCTCTCGCACTGCCGTTGCCGTTGCCCCGATATTGCCACAGACTGTCAGGATGACAAATTGCGCACATCGAATGGGCTGCTTGCTAGCATGTCAAGCGTTCGCACTGCCAGCAGCCGTAGCTGCTGCTAAAGGTAATTAAAATAATGCACAAAAAGGTGTCAAGGACTTGCGACGTTAACTGAATTTTAATTTCGTACAAATTGTGGCTGACACTACAAAAATATCGGGCCACATATCAGTTGCAACATAGTCGGGGTGGCTGCTGCCACGTTATTTACATACGCCTCGTATCGATATTACATGGCATCGATACTCTTTGGTATACTGCATGCATAATGATCGCGATCAATAAATAAATATTATATATTGAGCGATCGAAACGATTTTTCAAGATTTAAGAAGCGGACTGCTATTGCGACTGCCAAAATAAGCCATAAATCAATCGCAGAGTATTTATATTGTATAAGTAATAAAAAAAAAAAACATAAAAAATTGCAATAAAGCCTTTGATTCGAGTTAAGCATTTTGATTTAAGATTTTAGTATATACCAGCATATAGAATTATTAAAATAACTTCAACTTCTTACGGCTAGAATGAGTATAGAGAATATTGCCAAATATACAATATTATTGTATATTTATATTATATTAATATTTAATATATTTTTATTGACTGAACTGCTCTTTCGACTGCCATTCAATAATTCAATAGAAGAGTATACATATAATTGTACAAAAAAAAAAAAAATAAATAAATAAATAACAAAATTAATAAAACAAAGGTTTTGATTCGAGTTACTAAATGTTGTGACCAATAGACTAAAATTGAAACAATAAATTTCTATGTACTATAAAGAAGGCAGCAGCTCAATTAAATGACTGTATGAGAACGTACATCACTTAAGTTACGTATACTCACAATTATTCAGAGTTATATATATATCACCGCACTTAATCTGACTCTGACTCTGTCCGGACACAAAGCAGTTCAAAACATTTGCATAAATTACCTGTAAAGAAACAACGGAAACATAAATTATTTTTTTTGGCAAAAACAAAATAATAAAATAAAATATAAGTACTCATTTTTTTTTTTTGGATTGTATATTTTAAATATATATTTTCAACTAAAGCCACACCTTTTGCCATAAATTGTAGACATTGCACACACACAGATACACTCACACATACACACTCAGTCACATGTACTAATTAAATGCACTAAAAAATGATATAAAACTTTTGAATGCAAATGCAATCGGAATTCACGGACTGCGCGCGTCTTGAAGACGTGTGCACTGCCGGCAACTTCATTGACAAATAAATTCGAAATTCGTTTCCCCCAAAAATAATGGACGCCCTGTGGGCTGCCCCAAAGCGAGCGGCAACATACATAACTCGACATTGGCTTCCTGCACAATATGCAACATTTTGCCGCACGTCCGGATGTTTACAACAAAATAAACAACACACAGCGCGCCTTCGTATCAGTTCAATGTTCAATGCGCACTCAGCTCGCATCAAAATCGATATTCGATGCATAAAACTTGTTACAGTTTCAATTTTGTTTACTTTGTCTGCGCTTTGTGCACTGATCAAAGTCACATGGAAATTTATTATATAACCCCGTTAACAAGTAGACATGTAGTTGGGCCGCCAACCCATAATTGGGCGCAATCAATCAGTCGACGAACGAGCGAACGAACGATCGAACGATCTGATCAGATCAATTCAAATTGAAATCGATGCAGCGTTAATCTGCCTCTTGACCCAGTTGACTCTTAGATCTATCTACTAATGTCCATCTGTGTTGGTGCAACTGCAACTGCAACTGCAACGGCAACAGCAACGGCAACTGCAGCCACAGGTGAATGCACCCACAGCAATTCGTGAACGTATTCTGTTATTTTGTTTACTAATGAATTCCACAATGGCATCCCGTTTGCGGCGCGCCGAGAGATCTGTTTGAAGAGCTTTGCTCGTAATTGTTCTCTAAATGATTGGGCGAGGCCTTGTCGTCGTCTGCGGTTACGCCATGTGGCTTTTGGGTCGCCATAATGAGGTGCCAAAGGTAAATAAGCTGCACAAATATGACCGAACGATTTTTCTTCTTTTCTGCTCGTCTCAATTTTTTCCCTATCACCTGACATCTGCAGCGTTCTTTAATGAGCTTTCGTCCATCAGAGAGGTGTGCATGATTTGGTAATTAGATTTTATTTCTGTTGGGAATTTGTTATTCCTATTGCTGGTAATTAAAATTAGATCTTATTAGGGTATATTGAATATATAAATATGTTGTATTTAAGTTATATTTAAATAAAATAAATATTAAATCAAATAGTATTTATAATAGGAATAATATATTTAAAAAATTCCATGTAAGATTTATTTTATGTAAAAATAAAATATTAAAAAAATTAATACAAGTTTCTGAATAGATATCTAAAAATATATATTTGACATAAAAATAAAATATAAATAAAATGTATTTAAGTTTCTGAATAGATAAATATATTCTAGATCTAAAAACATTAGTTTCTGAATAGATATCTTTTTTATAACTTGTTTCACAAACTAAACATAATATCTATTTGAGATTCTGAATGGATAAATATTAATTTTATGTAAGGAAAAAATATTTAAAAATTATTTTTAATTTTCTAAATAGATAAATGTATATTAGATATACATTTAAGTTTCTAAATAGATAACTATATATAAGATATAAAAAAAATAATTAAAAAAAAAAAAAATCCGTATTAGTTTTTGAATAGATATATGTATAAATATATATGAAATATATAACAAATTTAAAGTCACAAAAACTAGTAACAACAATGACGTATAAACAGGGTATCTTCAAGTCCAACAACTTTTACATATTTCCTCTGTTTATTTTCATACAACTTGGTTCAAAAACTAAACATAATACAATACATACAACAATCCCATTAGAGCTCTACTTTACTCTACTCTAATTAGATTTGTAAGTGTTTTTCCAGCATTTTTCTTGTCAAGTTGAGCTTGGGTTTATTTTCCCACTGTGGCTGCAGCTCAATCGTCGCATGCACAATGTGAGAGGCGAAGACAAACACAGCTGTTGGAGCCGACTGGAGCTGGCAATTGTTTAGAAATTTTGTTTTGCCCCAAAAATAATAAAAAGAGATATTTCAATAAATACTCGTTTACGAGCTGGCTGGGGCCAGCCATTTGGCATGACTGCAAATTGGGAACGCATCAGTCGAAACTCAATTTGTTTGTTTTTTTTTTTTATTCGATTTTTTTTGTTTCATCTCTGGCAAAAGTTCGGGCTGCTGATAGAATTGTAACAACTGTCGCCGCATAAATAAAGCAATTTTGATTTATGCTCCTTGCGAGATTATGAAATCGGCAAGAGCAACAGTTGCAGCAGTTGCAGCAGCAGTTGCTGTTGCAGTTGCAGTCAGATTCAGAGCCACAGGCCAAGGAGAACGGGCGATGCAACGAGTGGTTGCCGTGCCACACGGATTTGCATGTCTAGCGCCAATAATTCTAAGGTGTGCACTCCGATGATATTTGAAGAGGTTGGCGGTGCGCCGAGATGTCGACGTTTGATATGGCGCGAGGCAATACGACTAAAAGCAATCGCAATGGCAATCGCCAATCTGTGGCCCATCCATCGATGTAAATGTGCGTGGAATTGTAAGTTTTTTTTTCTCTTCTTTAAACTTAAACTTTTTACTTTTTTTGTTGCAATTAAAAGAAACCACAGCTGCAATCTTCGAGCATGGCTTTTGTGCATGTAAGCGGCGCTTTTCAAAACTTGTGCTGCTTATCAAGCAGCTTGTTGTTGTTGTGATTGTTGTTATTGCAGATGCAAGAGCCGATTGGCGCGCCGGCACGCAAATAACCAACGCACGCCCAGTTTGAGCCGCAGTCGAAGTTCCTGCAAGTGCAAATCTCTCTGAGTCATAGGCTGCCAGAGCAGGCCGAGCACAGCCCACAGACAAAAGCCTCATTAGGCGTCAGAGTCAGAGTCTCAGTCAGTCTGAGTCTGGATCTGGATCTGGGCTCGTTTCAATTTCTGCGTTGGCGTCGAAAGCGCGTCGAGCACTCCTCTTTAAGTACATAGTTATAGTGATTGCAGCAGCAGCTCCAGACAGCCAACCACTATCATTCTCAGCCCCATCCTCACCCTAAGTCTCGGCGTCTTCTTCAGCTATTTGCATAAATTATTGTCAAATGGCCCGACATGCTAAATCATAGATGTCAGGCGGCCGATAACCATCTCTTGAATTGGTTTTTACGCCGATTAAATTGTTTTTGGTAGTGAAATCAAAAGTTTCGTTGACCCACAAATTCACATGGGGTCTGCATGAAATTTATTACTATTATTATTTTTTGTTATTTTTTTTTCGCCATGGCCTATTAAAATATAATACTTTATACTTGCGTAGCTTGTGCCAGATTTTTGCAGATTTTTTAAGCCTTGCCCGAAACAAAGCCAAAGAATATCGGAGCCAACTTTCTTATTAAGAATTATATATGCGCCCATAATGAAAAGCCATAAAAAATGATACTTATATGAGTGCAGCTACCCCTCTCAGTCGTTCGCTGCGTGCGCTGCGGATGCAGTTCGATTCCCAGTCGTAGTGGGCTCCGCTAAAATTTGACCCAGAATCGGCAATCGCAGTTGAAGTAATGCGGAAGTTCTTTTACTGCCTGCTCGCGGAGTTATCTTTCGTCGCTTATAAATATACTTAATGACTCAATTTGCAATGAAAAATGTGCTGGGGTCTTAAGCCATCGTGTTTGCTCAGCGCGCATTTGGCACTCGTAAGCTCCACTTGCAGAATTTGCCATCATTTTGCCTTAATTATGGACAGAGGCATCGGCAGTGCTGCTGCTGCATGAATATTGACTCTCTGTTGGTCTCTTGTTTAAAGAATTTGCATTTCCACTTAATTTTACATAAATTATGTAATTCAAGGCATTCAATTGCCTTTGTTCTCGGAGCCAAGGACTTAAGAACCTACGAGATGTGATACAAATTCTGATCTCAACTCGTTGAAATCACATACTAAGATCCAAAACAGGTTCAAAACTTGATGTGGTGTGGCCTTTGTTTGCTTTAATCGTATACAATTTTTATTTGTCATACAACAAAATTCCCTTAATTGCGAATTGTCTGGCTAACACGAGAGAGAGAGAGAGGGAGAAAAAACCCCAACAACAACGACAATAATAATATTAACAGCAACAGCCTGTTATGGCGACATTCTTTTCAGCTATTTTGACTGCTTTTATTTTTTATGGCCAGAGCAAAAAAAATAAAAACAGCAAAGTGTCAATAGGCCACAGTGCATAAATTTTACTAATTAACATTTATTGTTTGCTGATAGCACAACAACAACAGCAACAACAACAGCGACAACAACAATTGACACAATATCGTCTCGCTATAAAACAGCATTCAATTTGCTTGTTATAAAGTTTTATGATTTTGCGATTTTACTTTTGAAAAATGGAACCCGTTGAAAGTGGCCCTGACAAATAATTTACAAAATATTTCAATAGCCACATGTTTGGTGATATTATTTAATGGAATATTGAGAGATTAGATATGTGGATAGGAAATAAATAAATATATAAAATAAGTTAATATGATATGAATAAATGTAATATAAATAAATAAAATAAAAATACATATAATAGTAACAAATATATGTATATAATATTTAACATTGAAAATATAAATGTCGAGAAATTTATTTGATTCAAACAAACAAACAAACAAAACATTATGAAAGAATACTATAATAGAGTAGAGTTCTGTCTAGACTGCAGAAAAATGACAACTGCATATGGTAGTCTTCTAGTGTTCGAAAATTCGCACAAGGAATGAGGTATGACAGGGAGTAGGGAGTCGCTTCAAAAAAGTTTGGCGCAATTTTCCTGGAGAGATGTATCGAATGACGCGTTAACAGAGGAACAGTTCTAGAAATAAGAAGAGAAACGATCCACACACAAAGACCGAAGTCATAGTACAAAAGTGCGACTCGCTAAAATTTATACTTTAGATGCATCAGGATCACAGAAGAACTCCTACTGGTTCCAATGTAGAATTCAGCCAAAGAGATGATTTTTAGTAGGTGTGAAATATTTTTACAGACTGCATTCCAAATAATAAATAATAAATATAATACACATATATAATTATTATTCTTTTTACAGATTTCTAGAGTGACTCCCCAGAACATCATATGGAAGCTGCTTTCAACTAAAACCTGCTATTTCACAACGATAAACCATTCTAATAACAATAGCAATGGTTTACCCAATTATAAAAATAAAATATTATATTTACACATCTGCTGCAATGAACATTCAAAAACTGTAATAAAACTAAACTTACAACTGTGCCCCAGAATTAGTTCAGCGTATGGAATGCATTGCTGCTGTGACAGACGTTGATAACAGACATGGACCATGCTCGACGTAATCAGCTTCCAATCATGCACCAGCAGCTCCAGCTTCAACAAATGAATGCTGGCGACTGGTAATTAACCCAGTGCATTATTGACCGTTTGCTCTATACAGATACAAAATGTTTTATAGCGCACACACAATTTAAAGTTATTTAGGAGGCGGGCGAGGCAGACGAGCGAGCTGAGAAACCAAATTGATATGATTGAAGCAAATGCAGTGCGTGTTGTCTGCGTCTTTGTCTTTGTGGTGGTTATTATTATTATTATTGTTGTTGCTGTTGTTGTTGGTGCTGTAAACAAACTAATTAAAACTGACACTGACAGCTGATGACAATTTACGCAGCTGCTGCTTCATCAAAGGGATACTGAGCTAAGCTCCAAGAGTGGAGCACTTTGTTGAGTTTCTCTGCAAGAATTTATGAAGTCTGGGGCAAGATGTACCACACTCTCCACACCCTATGCCACATAATAATAAATGTCGCTGCATTGCATTTGTTCAATTGAAATGTTGCACGCGTAATTGCGAAAAAACTTCAGCTGCACTTCAAAGCAACAATAACAATCAAGCAGCAGCAACAACAGCAGCAGGAGTAACAGCAGCAGACGCATTAAAATAGAAATGCAATTTAAAAGACGATCATTTAAATTAGCCACAACTGCGCGCGGCATACAAATTGATAATTGCCACAAGTAAATGAGGCATTGGCAACATGTTGCTGACAGCTGTTGCTGCCGATGTTGCTGGCAACACATGTTGCACACGTTAAGACTAGTAGATATCCACTGCTCTGTGAGTTAGCAGAGTAAGTTAGCTTTGTTTTTCGATGCAGTTGTACCCCTCACTTCACTATGCGCCCATAGGGTATATGCACATGTGTGCTGCATGCATGCGATATAGCAACAATCTGTGCGGAGACACACCTTAGACGACAGTCAGTCTGGCAAAACATGCGAAACGTGGGCAAATAATTATATAGAGACCCAGTTGGCATTGCTGCTGTTGTTGTTGTTGTTGTTGATGTCATTGTTGTTGTTGCTGTTACTGTAATTGTTGTCTATTTGGTGTTGGCTTTTAGCGTAAATGCAAAAACAAAACAACAACAACAAAAGCAATGAGAGCGGCAAACAAAGCGCATGTTTAACTTGAAATTGTTACACATTTTTGTGTTGTTGTTGCTGCTGTTGTTGTTGTTGTTGCTGTTGCAGCAGCAGCAACCAAGCGATCAACCAACCGACCGACCGACCAGTGACAATCATAATTTTTCATAACTCAACCGGTTTTTCGGCGAGCCTGACTGACGTTTATGTTGCTTGTTTTGTGCTAGCGGCAGTTTTTAGCTTTTATATGCCAACAAAATATACACACATACATACACATACATACTCACATGTGTGTGCGTGTGGGGCTGCACATGCGCACAAGTGTCGTCGGCGTTGGCGTCTGCGCTCGCATCTGACTCCGCATCTACTACGGCTACTTACACGAGAAAAGAAAAAAAAAAACCGCTAAGCGTTAACCCGCATGCTGCTGGGGGGCAGTCAGGCGACAGGGTTCAGGGAGCGGTGTCGTGCTCATTGCACAAAAGAATAATGTGGCATGTGCTCGGCCTGTAATTACCTGTGGGTACACGCACTCACACCTACACACACACACACACACATACACACAAGTTGTATCTCGATCGCGCGTAATTAGCCGCATTTTTATGTACTTTTTGGGTTGCTCGCGAAGGCCCTCGTCTCAAGGTACGCGTTTTTATTGTTAATAAAACATGTTTGCATAATATTGTTGCTATTTGGGTTTTGGGCTGCAGGGCAGCAGCAGCACACATAGTCTTTTTGACTGTCAAGGTGAGGCGGGCTTGAATATGTAATACCCCAAAATGCGAGCTTAAGCGCGACATTGAAATTATTGTCAAATCCAACAGTTAGTTGGGTATTTTGTGAAACCTGATTCTTGACTGAGATGTGTTTATTCTCCATTTTTTAGCTGAGCTTTGCTGCAATTGTTCGTGGGATTCAGAGCGACGTCAACGAAATGTATACGACAGAGCAGTCTATAATTTTCAAGCATTCAAGCATTCAAGTGCCCATCATGCCGGCATGCCAGAGCCATTTTTCTCTCTTGTGAAAGGAAGTTGCCAGCAGACAGCATTGCCAAAATGCCTAGGAACTTGTCCAGGCCAGCAACGGACAGCAACATGGAAAACTATTGCAGCTGCAATCACTCGCACTTCAAAATGCCAACCTTTTGAACAAAGAGAATTTTTCGTTGGTTTTTATACACTGAACCTATTGAAAATGAGAAATCAGGGTATAATGGTTTGGTGAAAATGTACGTAACAGGCAGACGGAGACGTGCCACACCCCATAAAGTATATATATTCTTGACCAGCGCGACAATATGAGTCGATATTGCCCTGTCCGTTCGTTGAGACCTTCGAAAGTATATAAGCTAGCGACTTAAAATCTTATATGAATACTCGTTAATACCATCGCTGAACAAGTTTATCTTTTTTTTTCGATAACTCATCTCATTTCTGTATTTTCGGCATTTATCGATAATTTCAATTATTTTTTTAACGTGTGGTTTGTATATCGTTTGAGATACTTCAAATTTGCTGTGTAGTTGCGCGTAATAAATACGAAGATTATATTATCTTTAGATTTTGGCAAATATACACATATGAATGTCAATAATAAGGTTAGTAGAGCCTCAATGCGTGTTTGTGCGCCTGTATGTGTGCATGTATTCGAATTTTGGCTCTTCATAGGGCTCAGGGTATCTCTTAGTCGAGCAGTCTCGACTAAAACACTCTTACTTGTTTTTTTTTTTTTGTGCAGCAAATCCAAAGCAAGGCAAAGAACAAAGGCCAGCCTGGCAACATCAATCATTTCGCATTTAGCTATTTGCATGCAACAGACGGTAGCCCTGCAACAGCAACAGCAGCAAAACGAGAAATAAGACATAAATTAGCCGCAGGGACTGTGTTAAGTTTAAATGCTGCACTTGCTGCCCTCCGTGGCAGAACGGGCTGGGCTGGCTAAGCGTCCATTGTAAACAACCCACCTAACAATAACCCTTAGCATTTCGAGATCCTCTGGCCGTTGCATTAACATACGGAATGGCATTTGAAGCGCAAGTCTTGGGCCTTTTATGGCCAACTCAACGCATGAGTCACTCTCGCCACTTGAGAGCCCTGCATTGTCATTTAGCTACTCGTCATAGTTGGGTTTACATGTTTGTTTCGAGAGTTTTGCTTTGTTTTTTGTTCACTTTTTGCCGTTGTCTGCCTTTAAGGTGTATTCCACTCACCCACACTCTCGTTTATGACAAGCCCCTACGTACCCATTGACCACATCCGCTACGACTGGGTGAGTCACTTGGCCAAGTGGGCAGATTGACGCTCGGGCGTAAACATTTGCATTTGCATTTGGCATTTAACATTTGCTAAAAAAAATATCTCGGATCGTAAACTACTCTAATGGAGGTCAAGGCCTTAGAATTTGATGCTCGCTTACAGGTGTGTAGTCTCTCTAATTGGAAATGTTGCGATAACATTCCAAGAAGTACTTTCATTGCAGCCCGATAGCAATGGACATAATTGCGTGTAGCTGCAGATAGGAACCATTAGGCATTGTTATGGTTGTTCCGTGTTGCTGATAAACTTAGGAATTTTGTGAAACAATCACTGCTAGAAAGTAAAACTCACTCATTCCAAGGGAACCCGGATCTGCATGCATAGAATTCACTCAGTTCTGGGAGCAGTGATCGCATTGATATACTGTATAAATAGAATAGAATAGCAACACTTCCATTATTCAAAAGAGTTTTATCATAACAAGCCATTTGGAGCACAATATATTTTGTAGAAGAGCCTTTTCTTGTTATTTCTTCATTCGCCAGACGCTGACATAACATTTCGCATGGCCATGATTTATGCAAAATCCAAATGCGTACAAACGGACAGGCTTATCTCAATGAGCTGCTGCCGATGGCCAATGCCGTTGGGGCTGCGGCCAGCTCTGGCTCTGGCTTTGCCCATATGCGTGCAGCTTTGACTATGGCCACAACAGCAACAACAACAATATAAACAACAACAACGACACAACAGCGATATTGATAGGCGCAATTAATTATACGCGCCTCACACTGACAGTAAGCGTTTTGCTTTGGTCGCACCGTTCGACGCCGCCGCTGCCCTCACACCACACTGCCCCGCTTTGGCTCTTCCTCTTCATTTTGGTGCAGCGCATATACGGCGCACGTATCAATGACCAAATGACATATTAGCCTTCGTCTTAGTGTAAAAAGCCGCGATAACTTTGGCAGACGCACACGCAATGTGGCGGCGAGCAGACCAACAATGCTAGCAGCAACAACAACAACAGCAGCAACAACAACAATGTCTCTAAGAACTGGGCGGTCAGCTAATCGTTTATTGAACCCGTCTGAAAAATAATGCGCATACGCAGCGTGCACCACGGCGCGTTGTGTTTAACGTTTTGTGGCCCGCTTCGGTTAGCCAAGTGCTGCATTTCCAACTGTGCTGCGCCGCTGGCCCGCTGCTCGCGTTGAGTGCTCCAAATTACTACCAAATGGCAACGGAACCCCATAGGGCAGCACTGATTAGCAGACCAAATATGGGCAAGCTTGACTGTATGTATGCGTGTGTGAGTGTGTGTGTGTAATAAACATAAATGCATACGAGTTGGAAGCTTATGTGCACGTTTTGTTTGAAATATGAGCACCTAAGTGACTTTATCACAGGAACACAGCGAGAGACAAAGACAGGTAGACTGAGAGCGAGAGAGTGAGAAGGGCTGTCTCTGGCGCCTTTGCAGCGCTTCCCATGAACTTCGTTGAGCAGAATGCAACTCCCACGCTATAAAGCAGCTCATTTAGTGCATTTGTCACGTCTTTGTTGTTGGTTCTGTTGCAGTTATTTACGAGCGCGAAGCGTGTTCTGTGCTGCTTAGAATTATGATGGTTCCAGGAGCAGACGAAATAAACAAACAAAAGGAAAAACCTTGACGACAGCAGCTGATAAATGTTTATATATTTATATATATGTATATGCACATATTCCCTACTCAATTGAGTTAGCTTAGGTTGCTGCTCATAAACGAATGTTATTGCAAATTGTCAGTTACTACTGTGCAATCAAGCACAACAATGGCAACAATTGCAACTGCAACAGCAACAGCAACAACAACACCAACAGCAACACTTACGGCATTGGCATAGAGTGAGCTTCTCCAGAACCCTCTCCAACTGATTTGCTAAACAATTACGAGTACGTACGTCTACGCGCTCTGGCAGTGCAGCAAATAGGCTGTACAAGCACTTAAGATAAAAATCTTAATAGAATTGCAAGGCGCATTGCAATACAAATAAAGCGAAAATGAAAATAAAAATAAAATTACAAAAAAAGAAAAGAAAATAATAATAAAAGCAATGGAGCCAGGCCAGTTGTTGTTGCCGAGCTGAGACCTAATGATATTTATCAGCGATTCATACAATTTCCATGGGGCATCATCATATTTACAAGTTAATATTTGCGCTAACAAGATTTGCCTGGGCCACAAAGCCGGCGATCAGCCAGCCAATGTCTGAGCCGTCTCGGCCGTCCAGGAATCCCACACAAAAGGATCGCATCTACGGCAATGGCATCTCTACGGGCGAGAGAGCGACATGAGTAGACAAGCAAAATGCTTGTTAAGGCACAAAACATGCAGATTTCATTAAAGATATCGCAGAGACTAGAGAGACTGTGACTGCAACTCCGAGTCTAGAGAGTCTGTTGCTGAAGGGCTCAGGGAGCACAGGGGCCACTTTGCATGTGCAAGCAGCAAGCAGCGGATGTGGTTGAGCTGGTGGTGCCATATGCCCTCTGAGCTGGCCATTTCTGATGCGTAAATGAAGTGCAAGACGTGACGCGCCAATGCGAGTTCTAATGAAGGACACGACTGAAACTGAGACAGAGACTACGACTGCGACTGCGACTGCGACTGCGACTACGACTGCGACAGCCAGCTGTGGCCTAATAGTTGAGGTAATAAAATGGCAATTAAGTGTCTTTACGATCAGGAGTAGGAGTGGGTTTGCTCCACCCGAGATCCTTTTATGCGTAGCAATAAAAATACTTGTTTACCCATGTAACAACAACTTCATACAAAGGAGCCCGGACTTCTCAGCATATAAGTCGATCTTTTAGGGCTTGTCTGCGGGCATGGCTTGTTTATGCTTATTGTACGCATAAGTTTGTGCTATTTTATAGTTTTATAGCTTACACATGTCCAACGCACTCGTAGGTGGGCAGGCGTTGCCCAGTTTACGTTTATTGATTTTAAGTGTGAGTTTATGTTGTCTCCCGGACACACGGACTCGCGCGATTGGGGCCGATGAGTGCAGCATGTCCATAAACATAGAATGATTCGAGCACCGAATGCAACGCTTCTTCTACCCATCTAGCCATTCGTTCGGCATGTCAAGTTCATAAGCAGCGCACACAATTAACACAGAGCGAGCGAAGGAGCCAAGTGGAGCCCTGCTGTGCCCGTTAATGAAAGGAATCGGACGTGGGCTTTCATTCCATTTGGCCAGCATAACAAAAGCAACGCAAATCAAGCAACGGGCGGGCATATTTAGACGCGTTCTGCTTTAATGAAAAACAACAGCGACACATTAAGACGGCTGCCGTGGTGAAGTCTTTGGCTATGCAAAGATAGTGCAACAAATCTGAAGCTACCACAATGATTAACAAAATTTATGATTAAATTATATTTGCTATTTTATATATCAAAATAAAATAACAAATATAATTTAATCATATTTTCTTGAGAAAAGTTTCCGCTTCTGGTATATATAGTAGATTGAGCTTACTTTTACAGCTGGAATATTGATTGTGAAGCGTTTAAATCTAATTTAGATTTTTAAATGGAAACAATGCATTAAATCAGCTTCCTTAACAACCAAACTATATTCTAATTACTTTGCTGAAAAAATGATTCGCTGAAAAAATAGTATGAAGTAAGGCAATTATTGTTTAAATACATTTGAAGCTGCAATTCGTTCCATATATAATCTTATTGACTGAATCCAATTCAGATGCATATAAAATTATCAAATATTTCTGTTAAAATTATAATTGAATCTTTAATTATTTTATCTATGCGATTTTCCGATTCAATATAGAACATAATAAGCAGGTTCTGTAATAGGCATTGATATGAAAAACCTGATTCAGATGTAAAGGCTCTGAACTGGTAGATACTTTACTCTATAGTTCAATGTTAGTTTTTTATATCCATTTCCCAATCCAATTTGCAATATAATTTTATGTTTAAGTAAGAAAGGTCTAACCTCTTGTATTCTTAGTCAAATAATATAACACACATAATTAGTAAAACTCAATTATCTCATAAAACAAAAAATATTAATAAATAACTTTAATAAAGTTAACTAATTTGCAACAACAATCTATCCCCCATCTCATATATCAATATATTATTGTAGATATCCACTAAACTCAATGCAATTGATTTAATAGGATATTTGCATAAAGAACCTATTTAATACTCTCTCGCCTGGAAAACACAACAATTTTTGCACTCTTTGCCAAATTTACGGCTCAAACACACATATAAAACTGCTCAAATTTTGTTCATTCATTTCTCAAAGATCGTTTGCTGCACTGCATAAAAATCATTTGAATCACTTCAAACGGATATCACAACAAAAGATTGACAATAAAATGCATTGCTTTTGGCTCATATATCAAGTAATTATTTATGAGTCATGCCAGGGTAAAAGCCAAACGAAAATCACAACAAAAAAGTCCAAGAGAATCACATCACGGGGCGTATGCGTAATTTTATGAAGCATTTCGCTGTTTGCCTTTACAGTTGTGCTGCTCTCTGCGTGCCAAAGCTGGTTCTGATCTGCGCCGGTGACAGAAGCGCCGCAAATTCACGTCACATGGCGAGTCAGTTGGCACTTTATGGGCCGCCTTTATCTGCGCTGTCATTTATGGTTATTTAAAAGCGTTAGTTATCATTGTTGTTATGGCTCTGGTTGCTGTTGCTGTTGTTGTTGTTGTTGCTGTTGCTTGTTGTTCTCTGGCTGTTGTTGTTATTGTCGCTGGTTTCGAGAGTTGAGCAAAGATACAAACAACAAAAAAAAAGTTGTTTTCACCTTTTACGCTTAACTCGTTTAGAAATTAATGCGAATTCGATTTTGAAATGTGTTTGTTTGTTGAGTTTTGACGATTTTGAGTCACAGCAGATTTCACAAGAATCCGCAGTAATGTGCAATGGCTGAAGATAGAGCGAATGAGACAGAGACAGAGAGCGAGAGAGAGGGTGACGGAGCTTTACGTACATATCGTATCGTGTTTAGCAAACAGTTGGGGAGCAACAACAGAAGCTAGCATTGCATTGGCACTGCATATTTGCATAAGAATTAGAAAACCCGCGGCGCGACAACGCAAGGCACGCAGAAATCTTGTATGGCATGAAGCGGCCATATAAAGTCGCCGGCACACCAAAATAACTCCCGTGTCTACACCTTCAATAGCAGCAGCAGCAGCAACGACACGAACAGCAGCAAACTGGCCCATCAATGTTGCTAGCAGCAACAGCAGCAGCAACAACAACACAAATGGCAACATTAGCGCAAATTTCAACGGAGCACAATTTGAATTTGATTTTGTTGTGCGACACACACACTCACACACACACACATACGGATGAGAAACACGTTTCTTGTATATATTTCTTTCGTTTCGGTTTTTTGGGCATTTTTAAATGCATATATATATATATATATATATATAGAAAGAAAAAATAAAACAAATAACAAAACGAGACACTCCAGAGAGTCAGACACATTACATTAGCCAGGTCTATCGCGCCTCAGCTCCGCGGACTTGGCCTGGCCAATGACTTCGAAAACATGTGTTGATTAACATAAATGATTTCTGTCTGCCTCACAGCACGTTGTTGTAGTTGTTGTTGTTGTTGTTGCTGTGTGTTTCTTGTCATCTGCTGCTGCTGCTGCTTGCTGCTGTCTTGACTATATGTAAAATTGTAAACTTAAATATATATATGTATATACGTACACATATTTATATTTATTTATTTATTTTGTTTTTTTGGTGTCAAAATGCGAATAGCTACGCTTTGACATCAGGCATTTGGCATCTGGCATCTGGTATCTGGCAAATATTTATTGATTTCATTCGCATATTTGTTCATCTTGTTTCATTTCGTGTAAAAACTCTGTTTAGCAATGATATCATTTGTGCTCACCTTTTTTAGCTGCAATTTTCATGCAAATCTATCAAGAGCGCGCTGCAAAGAGAAAGGTAAAGTTTTTTGTTAGTTAAAAAGTGAATAGCAACAGCTTGATATATGTTTATTTGGTTGATTATTTCTCGTCGAGCTTCGCTAGAAATCTAAAATCGATGGCTATAAACTATTGACAACTCTTTGGCTATAAATCTAGATAGGTGTTTGTTGTCTAGCTAAATTAGTATGCAGCTCAAGCTCAACAATATTTGAGTCTGTTTTTTTGTTGGTTTGCTGATTGGTTATGCATTTAGGCAATGATATATACACATGGAGAGAGAACAGCAGCTGGCCAGAGATGATTGCCAAATGTATCATCCGACTCGAGTTTTTGCAATTCAATCAGATGACATTGGCTCACTCAACGGAACCAGACGTCATTTGAAATACAAATCGCTACACGTAGCACATCAGGTTTCGCCATGGCCACCGGACTCTAACAAACTCGGACAGTTCGTCAGGCACTGTCTGTCTCAAGTCACTGTAGCTGTAGAATTTCTAAACTGGTTGAGCGACACAAAAGGCCGGAGCGAACGTTCGTTATACTAAATGCAAGCATAACAAATTCCAGTAGGTGCTGAACTGTTTTTACTTTCAAATGCCGCGCATATCTCACAGCCGATGGTCAATGGCCAGCAGCTCGGGCTAACAATTTGCGTGTGTTAATTGAGACTAAATAGCAGCCGGTACAGACGGTACAGCCGGACGACGGCCCTAACGCTTTGATTAATTATGGACAGCCTGTCATAATTTACATTGCAACGAAAGTGATGGACTCGGCTCGACCAACTGACAGCTGCCTCAGTTAATTTGTTGTAATTTGCCTGCATGCAATGGGGTGACATATGCTGCCTGCCTTATAGCATGCAAGAATTCAATTAGGCATTGAAATGCATTTCCCAATATACATTTATATATACATATATATAGGCACACATATGTTGCACAATGTTTGTCTCAGAGAAAACGAAAGCTGCTGCTTCGTGTTTCTATTTGTTATTGTAACCCACATAATATATGGTCAGGCACTTGAGGCGTTTGGCCAAACAGTTGACAAATCATCATCAGATTTACTTTTCAAGAATTAATCCGCCAGCGCTGCGAATAACGCCAACTCATGGCCTAATCAAAAGTAAGAGTAAAGAAATTGTTAATAACGTCGAGCATCATCGCAAACAAATACAAACAGAGAAATATATAAACACAATCAACAATGAAAACAAATAATTGTTGCCTGTGCATTAACCCATATTTTTTTGCCAAAGAGAGAGGGAGAGGGAGAAAGAGGCAGGTAAGTTGCTTGCGTGCCTAAAACTTATTGATCAGCGCCACGTGATCGAATCAGCAGCAGCAGCCGTAGCAGCAACAGTTGCAACTACTGACACACCTCTGCAGCAACTGTTGCAATAATGAGCAACTGCCAGGCAGATAAGACAATTGTGTGGGTGCCACAGTTGGAGCCACCTGCATTTGCTGGCAAATTTGAAAGCCTGCCAATCAGCTGGGACTGAGACTGCGACTGGGACTGGGGCTAACAAAGCTTCGACTGCAGCACAGCGTGCGATTGCCAAAATATTGTGTGCACACGATTTTGTTATGCATTTCAAATGCAAATTGGTTTTGAAAGGTAATTGATCCCGGCCAGTGACAGAATAATTCTCTCTGTCTCTCTGTGTGTGTGTGTTGACTTTCAAATGCAGCACAGGAAATACAGCGAGAAACCTGAAAAAAATACAAATAAAAAGCAATACTATGTGGCACACGATTTGTGAACTGATTTCGTATGCCGTCAGCGCAGACAGAGCCAAACAATATTAAATAAACTCTGCACGAGCTGTGGCACATTTATAACTTTGAACTTGACGGGTGCCCCAGAGATCGCGAGTCGCTTTGAGGCCTTTTGCTCCACTGATATGACGGCGTTAATTGATTTTCGTTTTCATTAACATTTTTCCAGAGTTTCTTTTTCTACGCTTCGTTGGGAAATTGAAAACTACTTATCTGACAAAGGGCACAGCCAGGGGAGCCCAGTAGAGGCCAGTAGAAGAAGAAGAAGAAGCTACCTCGCACAAGTCTTCGTGTAGTTCTGTCTGTTTGCTAATCGGGTTAAACGGTTCATTACGCATGCGCGCAAGCGTTACAAATTAACCCAGTTATTTATGATTATTTAGTATCTAATTTGGGCAGCATTGGAAAATGATTTATATATGCAAATGGAATAGCAATGGAATCTTTTCTCTATGACATGGGCGTAATGCCTGCCCCTAGAGGCAGAGATAGAGAGAGAGAGAGAGGGAGAAGGCCATCATGTAAATTGCATAATCATTGGGCAGCTGGGCAGTCGCTCGGCCACTCTCTTAGGCCCATAGCTAGATATTCTCTGTTAGGTGAAACTAGTTTCAGACTCTGCTCTATTTTTTCGCCCGTTGGTAATTGGCCAGGCAATTGCAATTTGCAATTGTGTTGCCCCGTCTAGATTGATGCCTCAGTTTGATAATGGCCAATGCCAAGGCATGCAATTTTAACGGTTGCATGCTGACCGCTGCAGTACGTGGGAGAGAGAGAGAGAGAGTTCCAGAGAGACAGAGAGCGATGCTAATGTGTCGATGATAATTCCCAGTAGCCAAACGGCTGCTGATGCTGCCATAAAGGGGCAACAAACTGTGCCATGACTCAACTGCCGCCATAAAGCTGCAGCGGACACGTGCGCTGAACTTGGATGGCTTTTCGCATTAAATCGGCATATATAACTATAAACGAATTTATATGTAAGCGCTTAGAGCGCAAACAAATACCAATTTATTGAACGCGCAAGAGGCGTCGTAAAATTAGCTAAAACAAAGTGTTATGCGCGACAACTGTCAGCGACAATTAGCCGCACTTTGTTGTCGACAGTTTTTCAAGTCGAGTCAAGTCAAGTCAAACCCGAACCCGAACACGAGCCCGATGCAGCGGACAGTTGCGGCAATTGCAATGAATTTCCCAAAAACGAAAATTGTGCAATAACAATTTGAGCTGCACAAAAATGCGCCAGCGACTGGCCAGTGCAACAGCAACAGCAGCTAAACAAAGAGACTGCTGCAGCGTTAGCCTGGTCAAGTGGCTGGCCAACGAGGCGGGGGCAACTGCTAAAGTGGTGGGTGGGTGAACGAATTTGTTTCACACAGTTCATTAAGGCGAACAAATAAATAAAGTTCAATTGTGAAATCGAATGGCGATCGAAATTGTCAACACACAACGAGTGCAACAACAACAACATGGACAATTGATAGCTAAGCCTAATGAAGGTTAATGGACAAGAAAAACATATTCCAAAACTCAAGTCTCGTTGGCTGGCAATGCAAAATACACACAGTTAATAAATCGATCGAATTTCATTAATTGTAAAGCAAAACTGTAAACCAGATGAGCCTCTGGCTGCAACGCGCCGTATGTATGTATGTATCTTGAGGAAGCGCACACAACAATCATGCGGAAAATGCGCCAAGAGTTGCAGCTTGACAACTCTGCAACATGGCGACAACTGCATGCCAATGAAAGGCTGCTGCTTGTCTGCAGAGAGAGAGAGAGAGAGAGATACACGCACACACACACACAGGCTTGCAGATGATGCGTGTGTTGCGCCATAGAAGCAGCTAAAGATACAGATAAAACCACAGATGCAGTTGCAGATACATTTAAAGGTACAGATACATATATAGATACAGATGCATATATAGATGCAGTTGCAGATACATATACAGATACAGCTACATCTATAGCTGTAGATACGGATACAGTTGCAGATACATTATATATATCTGCATCTGTATATATACAATATTAAGGTACCGATACAGATACAGATACAGATACAGATACATATAGAGATACAGATACAATTGCATATACAGGTACAGATACATATACAGATACAGATACAGAAATAGATACTGACGCAGATACAGATGCAGATACAGATACAGATACAGATACAGATACATATACAGATACAGATACAGATACAGAAATAGATACAGATGCAGAAACAGATGCAAATACAGATTCAGATACAGATACAGATACATATATAGATACAGATTAAGATACAGATACATATATTGATACAGATACAGACACATATACAGCTACAGATACAGATATAGATACAAATACAGATGCAGATACAAATACAGATATAGATCCATATATATATATTATATATATATATATATATATATATATATGTATCTATACATATATAGCTATATCTATAACTACAGATACAGATACAGCTACTGATATAGATAGAGATACAGCTACAGCTATATATACAGATACAATTGCAGTTGCAGATACATTTACAGCTTTATCCATATCTACAGCTACAGCTACAGCAACAGCTACATCTAAAATTGCAGTTGCAGATACATTGCGAGTGCAGCCTAAGACTCATAGATACAGATACGCACTCACATCGTGTTGGACAGTGTGCTGGCATTGTTGATTGGTAGGCCGTTAGCTGGCGACGTTAATTTCACTTTAACAAACATTTCGCTTGTCTCTGCGCTGTGTCGACCGCAGCCGCAGACTTTTGCGGCTTTCGGCCGGCTGTTCGCTGTTCGTCGTCCGCCGTCCGCTGTCCGTTGTCTGCTGTCTGCTGTCTGTGACAGATCATATAGAAATGTGTTGCATTTTTAATCAAAACGATCGATCAAACGGTAGTTTTATGTTTGCCTCCAACATGCCACACTCACGCACACATACACATGCACACACACATATATATGTATAAGCACATGCATTTAATGTACGAAGCCCGAGATGTGTACGCACATATGGCGCTCACTGTCTGATGGTTTGCGCGTTTGTTTGTTTATTTGTTTGTCCCTCTGTTTATCTAACCGGCTTGTCTGTCTCTCTGTCTGTCTCTGTCTCTCATTGCATTGCTTGACATACGATACCCTGCCTTAATCTGGCCTGCTTAAGTATCTGTATCTGCATCTGCATCTGCGTTCGCCTTTGCTCCGCCATTTGAGTTTGATTGATCGCCGTTGAAAACATAATTTGGCAGCGTTTGCTTATAGCCCAAATGCCATTAGAGCGATAGGGCTGATCGATCCGTTATCAGAAGAAAACGTCTCAATTACCTATTGACTTAGGCTGGGTAATCTGAGCATGCAGCTGCCTTGAAATAGATACGAAGCCGAACTATTAGCTGCAGCCCTTTGGCCCTTGCACATCTGCAATCTTTAACCTTGGCGCGATCAGCTTTTAAAGGCCATTAGCGCCTGCTCCAAAACCCTTTGCTCTGCCGCTAGCCGCCTGCCATTCCACTCGACTCGCCGGAGTATTTACCAACATCATTACGATGAGGCTGCACATTTTCCAAAGAACTAAACAAAATTATTCAAGGCATACAGCACCGAGCAATGGTTATGACCCCGCCAAGGCAGACTCCCACCCACCAGCAGCTGAGACGCCGAACAAACTTTGTTAGAAATACGCGCAACAAAAAATGTATCTTTACATTTCTAAGAAGCATTTAATGCCCTCACACGCCGACGCCAAGCAGGCGGGGCATGTGAGTTGTTGCTGTTGTTGTTGTTGTTGTTGCAAGACTTTGTAATTTCAGACTAGGACTGAGACTGAGTTGGAGGCCGAGACTGAGAGTGCGACTGGGGCGCTCTGCTGTGGCAAGTGTGACTATTAAATTGGCGGCGGTAATTTTAGGTTATTTCTCTTTCTGTTGCAAGCTGCGAGCCCAAACTCAGACACATGCACAGACGGCGACTGCACGCAAAGTGACGTCGCCCGCAGCAGCAGCAGCAGCAGCAGTAGTGGAAATAACAACAACAGCAAGAGCCTGGGCTTGGCAAGAGTCTGGACCACACAGCCAAGCCCGAGACTCATTGCGTCGTCGATGCTTTGGGTTTGTTTGCCTTTACTGAAATTAACTCTGTTGTGCCTCTGCGTGTTTTCTATGTGTGTGTGTGTGTGTATGTTTTTGATTACTTCAACTGAAATTATGCAATCGCAGCGGCTGCGTTGCACCCGCGGCACATATGAAAAGCGAGTCTGACAGCCAGCCTCTCCCTCACTCTCTATCTCTCTCTCACTCTCTCGATTCTCAATTGATTTTTATGACGAACTTTTTATGAGGCTCACTCTAATAATCAGGCAGAGCCGCTGCCTGGTCAGTGGGCCACCCAGAGTTTAATTGCCCATCGATTGTGTAATTAAAACAGGTCTTTTTCTCACAGAGAGCGCAGCAACGCAGCAAATCTGCTTAGCGACCTACGCGCGACATTTCAGAATCTTATACAGCATTCTTGATTGTCACAGTGCGAAGGCTTCAGCTTCGGCTGTAACTGGGGGCCTGTCCGGCTGTCAGGCGATTGCCCACACGCTTCGCTGCACATGTAAAGCAGCTTTGGCGTCTGTCAAAGGCTGTTTATGTGTGCCGCCTAAAGCGGCTGCCAGCCAACAGCCAACAGCCAACAGCCAACGGCCAACGGCCAGCCAGTGCCATCCAGTGACAAATCAATAGCCAGAACGTAGGCCGATCCCAGTCTCAGCCCGGCCAACTGCATGCATTAAATATGCTGCTGACACTTTTAAATCTGTCACACAGTTCGATGTAGTCGCAATAAGCTGTGCAGCATATCTGTCTCTCGACTGCTCGCAGCAGGCAATCATCTGATACTGCAACATTATCCGAGTATCAAGAATCGAGAATCTGGCGCGTGGGCCTGCAGCTAATTAAACAGCTTGTTTAGTTTTGGTGTTGCTTGCCAAAAGTAGAGATACAGACACAGAAACAGAAATAGAAACAGAAACGATAAACGATTTTAGCCATTGCTCAACTTTGATGAGTTCAAGCTAAGAAATAAAAACAAGAAACCAAAACTGAAACTGAACTGAAACTCAGATGAAAGAGGGCCGCCTTGCGCTTGTTACAACTTAATGAGCTCACTTTAACAATATAATAATAGATTTTAAGCGCGGTAGCCATAAAAGGCGGACGTGAGTCAGGCTATCACAATTAATGCTAAGGTCAAGGACTGGCTAAAACTGAAGCGCAAATGGGTCAGCAAATGGTCGGCTCTAGATTGAAATTACCTTGAATTTTAATCAAAGCTTGTTTGGCATTAAAATGAGAATAATATGTCAGCTGAGGAACTATAAGCTGTACAAAAATAAATTAAATTATTTAAGTGTGCAAAGCTTAAAGAAAATAATTAACAAAGATCTGATGGGATGTTCCCGACTAGAAGATACCTTGACTGTTGACGATTATAGTTATGGAAAGACGAATAAATGGAAGGACAGAAGGGAAGATGTAAAGACAGATAAAGAACGGATTAACGGATTACTCAGATCGACTATAGGCAATCCAACGTCTTCTGCCTAATTTCCCACTCTCAATTGATTCAGGATATAGAAAAGAAGTTTAACCATAAAATATTTATTTGTGGCATTTATAAAATAAATGATTAAAGCTTTAAATATAAAATAGTATATAATTGATATCTATAATATAAACAAATGTATATTTATAATACACTTTTTTATATAATTTATTTTACATTCTTTAATTAACATTAATAACATTCGAAAGTTCCACTCTGTTGAAATAATTGGCCATATATGAGCGACCCCCACAAAATTTGTTTGATTGCGCAATTCAGATTCGAACCGAGCCAGATCCATGTCGAGATTTCAATGCATGGCCAATCAGAAGAGAATGATTTGATTTACATTTTATGCGCCTGCTGCTTTCATTTCAATTGCGCATTCTGAATTTATTAGTGAGCCGCAACAGTCGAATGGCAAATCTAATTTATGCCATTTGTGAAGCCTGGCACGAAACAAAGCTCAAGAGCTCTAACTCTGCGGGCCTCAGCCAATTCCTATGCCAATGGCAATGGCTGCAACTCTTCTCATTGCAACTCCAACTCCAACGAAATACGAATGCAAATTTGTGTCTTGTCTCGAGCCACTTGAACGCTTTGTGCCGTTTGCCATTGATGCTCCGATACAAAGTTGCTGATGCTGATGCTGATGCGCAGGACGCTGTTGTCAGTCCGACTGTCTGTCAGTCAAAGGCAGCAGCACGGCAAACGGGCACAAGCCAAAAACAGAAACTGATCTCGGACTTTAAATCTGGCAATGGGGGCCCAGAGCCGACGACTTTGTGGCTTATCTTGTCACACAGCCATAGAACTAGATACAGATACAGCGCTTCCCAGTTCGCTCTGCTCCGCTGCGCCTGGGTGACGAATTGACGTTTGTTTTGGGGCAAGCTCATGGGATAAAAGGAAAATAGAAATGAGAGAATGCGAGCAACGAGCGATTGGCTGGCTGGCCGAGTCCGCGCTGATACATTGTTGGAGGAAGTGATCTCATCGTAAATTACAAATTACACAAAGTCACGATATCAATTTCAGATTCCCTCGTGTAGTCGTTGTTGTCGTCGTTGTTGTTGCTGCTGCTGTTCGTTGTTATAATTAAATTGTCGCTATTTTCTATTCAAGTTTCTTTGTGTATTTTTTTCTTTTTTCGGCTTTTTGCGCACAAGAAAGGAATAACCAAAATAAATTTTTTGCCGTGGGAATTGATTAATGTATTTAAATTCAAATTGATTGAGCTTCGCAGCCCGAACGAACTTAATTGAAATAGGAATTCTGAAGTCAGCCGAAAAATTTACATATTTAGAAACAACAAAAGTCTTTGACTGAGGGTCAAACACCTACACCAGCAAAACAAGTTGGGAAACTTTGCTACCCATTGGCAGCGAGAACAAGTTCATTAGGAGCAGCGTTCTTCTGTCTTAGATCTGTGTGCCGTCGCCGTTGATGTCAGAATGGGAATACATTCTGGCGAAAGGTGACCCACATGCCGGTGAAAGCCTCGGCATTAAGGCAAAGCGCCTTTAATCAGCGGCCTTTGCCTAAATTTTCAATGAAAAATGCCCGGAAAGTGCATGGTCATGGCATCAACTGAAACGCTAATAACTAACTCTGACCCATATTTGTTGTGTGTACATATGTGTGTGTGTGTGTGTTGATCTCACCCACACACACACATTTTAATTGAAATTGAATTTGCTGGCAACTGCAACATCAAACAGCTGATAGATTTTACAAGCAGTTTCTGGTTCTCGCTCCCGCTGAACTAGTTACACATTTCCTGGTGCCGGAACCAGTTCTCTCCCCGAACGGTTATTGGCCTTTTGCCGTTGGGCATTTACGCAATCGCCGAGCAAACAATCGAATACGAATACAGCCATAACAAAGCAAACTTATCATGCATCCAGATGCACTGACTGAGTCGATCGGCTTCCGCATCGGGTCCATTAATCAAAAATATGCAGTGCGCGCACGTGCCATCTCTTTGTCTCTCTCTCTTTGCCGGACGTCTGTTGACATTTGGCTAAGTGCACAAAAAGGTCTTAATCATAAAGCGCCCTTAAAAGCTGCATTGCCAAATAATATTGAAATATGCATAGCTCGAGCAAATATTGTTGATAAACATTGCATGCAATTGCGGCGTTGCCTAATTAATAAAGCAAATATTTTGCTATTTGCGGTGCGCATAAAAGCCAGGCAAAAAGCAAACTTATGCAACATGCGACAACAAAAAATCACAAACAACAACAACAACAACAACTGTCATAAATTTACACATTGTCATGTGTGCAGCTCTATTCGTTGCCGTTGCCAATTTTCTAACAAATTCTGCAAGCAATGAAAATTTGTAAAATATTTACATGCACAAGTGTTTTGCTCTCCGGTTTTGGGCCAGACAGGCAGGCTGGCAGTTATCTATGGCATGTCAAGGTATGTCATTTTGGGTTACTTGTAGGTGGCAGGCCGCCAGAGATAATAAGCGAGACAAACCATGTGTGCATTATTCGCTGCCATATACCCTGCCCAAAAAGAGATATTTGTATGAGAGTTGCAGCTATGCTCATTTCACAGTTTGAGCTCGAGTTATGTCACCGGGTCTGGGACTGGGTCTGGGCCTGGGTCTGACATGCTGCAGACATCAGCAAGCAGGCAGCTACGACATTGTTGTTGCCCAGTTGCACTTGTTGTTGACGCGGCTGGTAATGTGGGACGACTGCAAACTGACGGCTGCTGCATTTTGCATAGTTTTTTGTTTAAGGTTTGGCTGGATGACCTTCGGTGTTGTGCAACCCATGGTGACAAAGGCAAAGCAACAGCAACAGGTATGCGACCATCCTGGATGCAGACACAGACACAGATACAAATGCAGACCCAGACACACGGCCAGGGACAAGGTCAACTGCATATAAAAGCGCTGGCCTTTTTATGTGCATTACAAATCAATATAAATCGAAGAGTTATAAAAAGCTGAGCAGACCATAAATAAAAGGCCATACAATGAAATGTCTCAAGATGCCACCAACGGCAGAGGCCGCAAACTGGAATCGTTCGGGTGAATGGCTGCCAGTTGCAGTTGCTGCCTTGGGTTATGCATGTGTGTGTGTGTGTGTGTGTGTGTGGAGATGGGAGGCTGTTGCCTGTTGCCGGCTGCTGCTGGCTGCTGTGGGGCCAACGCATTGATAACTGCAGCAACAGCGGCAGCAGCAAGATGTGCTTGCCAGGCACATAAATCTTTTCACACCCAGCCGCTGCCTGCCCAACCAGCTGCAGCATCAGCTTCAGCTACAGCTCAGTGCTTAGTATCTGTGCAAAGTGCATGTAGTTTTGAAATTTGAGCTACGCATGCGACGTTCAAGCAGCTAATTACTAGACCAAACTCAAAGCTGGCAAACAATTCTGAAAAAGTTCCACGTAGTGTGATTATCGCCGCTCATAATTTACAGAAAAACAACAGCAGCAACAACAACAACATTAACAGATATTTTCTGGTTTTTTAATTGGCAAAAACGAAGCGGCATGATATCATATTGTGTATATACTATATGCAGTAATAATTTATTTTTAGCCAAATTGACAGCAGTTGAGCGAAGTCAAAAAAGCAAAAGCGCAGATAAAAATGTTTAGTTAAGAATAACAGAGACACATAGACAAGTAAGAGAGAGGAAAAGATATATAGAGAGAAAGAGAGATAGAGAGACAGCGAGTATCGCTTCGTTGAGTATTTGCCTCAAGTAAATAATCAACTTCTGATTTGACTTAACTTATCAATCGAAGGCATATCATATAGCTAATTTGTAGGCTGGTGTGAATGATTGCCCATGCAAGGTTCAAGGTGCAGTCGTAAAAAACGAATGCCAATGAACATTTTATAGCTGCCATAACAACAAACAAGACAAAGAAATTGTCTATAGTCCATAATCAATTTAACAAATGTATTTTACATTGCATCAAAGTCGATTTCAACTAACTAAGAGTTTTATTCGAACTATGTGCAAACTCACCTATCTTTCACTTGATTGGCTGCGTACAACGTACCACGTTGCGTATGATTGACAATTGCCCAAGGCGCAATGGAGAAATGACTCGATACCTAAACACAACTGGCCGCCTGCTGTAAAAATGAAATGCACCTTAATCCACGGATGAAACGCTTCGAATCTGTAATGAAACCAAACGAAAACAACAATGAAAATTAATTGTAAATTGTTCAGACTATGTTTTTTTCTTTCTCAGATAACCCGCCATCGCCTCGTGTATGCCTCAAAAAAGAAAAAAAAAAACAAATAATGTTTACAATGTTTGCTATTTTTGTTTAGGCAAGGGAACAGGCGGCGTATACGCTGTTTGTGCAACAACAACAACAACAAGTACGGCTACTCTGTTGCAAGTTTCTGTATGTATTTGAAAACGCATCGTGTCGTATGGCAATCAACGCGCACAGCTGGAAGCTTCTTAGTTTGTTTATACCAAAACCGAAATGGCCAAGACGTTGCATGTGAAATTCATTTCAAAGAATGTTTTTATATGTTTTATTATGTAAATAGCTTTAATATAATTATATTTTTTATTTATAATTATTATCATCATTTAATATTATTACTAAGATATTACTTTGTATATCTTAAATCCCATTTCCTTCTTGAATATTTCCGCACTGAGTATCTTCTAGTCTAGCACGCTCAACTAGTCTCTTATATTGTGATGCTGCAACTTTCGTATTGCTGCAAGCAATAACAAATTGGTTGAAAGGCAAATAAACAATTATAATAAACACATAACATGCGATTCAAGAATTTAGTGATTGCCTTATTGCTTTCATTGTAAATAAAATACAAATAATCAGAAATTAAAAATGCATTGTTTATTTAGAGAAAAACCAGTAGTGACACGGTAAATCGAATTTATTTTATTTATTGCAGTTAATTCTTAAGTAGTTACTAAATAATTACTAATTTAGTTATATCAAATTTTTCACTCTCAAAAATCATCTATAAAGGTGTAGGAAACATAATTTTTTACATTTCCGATAAGGTTTACAATCGATAACATTACAACAATCATAGTTATCGAATTTATTTAACAAACTTGACCTGAATAGATCCAAAATGGATCTACAAAAAAAATTGCATGTCTCTAGTTCGTCTAGTTTCTGAAATCGGCGCGTTGAAACATACGGACAGACGGATGAACAGACAGACGGATAGGGCTAAATTGAGTCGGCTATTCACGCTTTCTTCTGCCTGTTAAATATATTTCACAAGACCATTATACCCTGATTTCAGGAAGCCTGGGTTCAGGGTATAAAAAGAAAAAATACTAGATACTGAAGCTTTTCGAAAAATTAGTTATTTTATTAAATTTAAAATTTTTAATTTTGCTTCAATCTGGCTTAAGTGGAAACTTTACCCGTTAATGGAGTAGAGTTTCATATTTACATATGCAAAGATTAATGAAGTAGAGTTTTGAATGCATACATATAAAGAAAATAATAAGAAAACCCTTACCCAGTGCAAACTGCTTTCAAGACTAAATATTCAGTCTAAACTGGACCATATTATTATTATATATGTACACTATAAAACAATAATTATATATGAAAATCAAATTATTTTTACATATTATAAAGCGGAAATTCCACTTTAAGGCACATACAGATTAATAGCATCAGGGTCAGGAGGGCAAGTCTGAGATAATGAGAGAATAATACTAAGCTTATCAGCAGAATTCGTCTTTAGTTGCCATTCAGTCAGCTCTGTGAACGGAGCCAAACGAGATGAGAGCCAGTGCCGTCGTCGTCTTAGTCTTTTTGGTGGTGATTCAGCAAGGCGCGGACGGAAGCGTCTTACCTTCCCTGCCCTATGACATTGACAACGTGCGCATCAGTCCTCGACTGATTTATAGAAAGGTAGAGGGACAATTGCCAAAGAGGCAAAACGCAGTGGACTTGGCGCGGAAACTGCTGATTGAACTTAATTTGGAGCACATGTTATATAAGTTAAAACAAGCCAAGATTTTGGTTAACAATGATCTGCTCTTTGAAATGGAAACGTATTTGCAGGCGATCGAAGTAGTTAAAGCTTGGAATGATCAGATCTATGAGAACAATGAGAAAAACTCAAAAAATTGTAATTCGTATTGTGTGAATAGCGATTTCGAGCTGATTCAAACTGAAGAGGATTTCACTAATAATTACCCAATAGAATTTAGAAGTGCTTAGTGAATATTCAAATATTTTATGTAAAATGAATAAATGAATGAAATGAATAAACAATTTCTAGTGAATTTCCTGTGAAATAAATTAACCCTCAATATATAATTTGTATATATAAATATATATATGCATGGTAGATTATTGAAGTGTTGTTTATCTTATCACCATTTGCGTCAGATAAAAAACTCCATTCATTCCACACACACACACACACATATGTGTTTATTTGCGTATGTATTTGTATAGCTATCAATGAACACCTACTCTTTCCATATTATTGGGAAGTCATACCTTAATTCGGTTTGCATTCGGTAAGTATTTACAATCAATCATCCAGGCTGGCGATTTGGTATATCTGTATATATTTGGCGAGACGTCGGCTTGATTTCGTACACGGGCACCCACATTTGAGTGCGCATTCGCGAATGAAATTTAATGCACTCGCCACGATATGAAATTCAATATAGCAGCAGCTTGACTTTATGAGTAATGCAATTCTACAGCCCTGACTTAATTTGCTGCGTCTCTTTTTACTTTGAAAGTTGCAACGAAAACAGAATTCACACGCTTGGCCAGTCAACAATGTGGCAACATCAACAGCAGCAACAGCAACAACAGCAACAGCAACAACAATGAACAAACAAACAACAGCCAACCCATTTTCAACGGCACTTGGCTTTGGTTTTCAATGTCAAGATATAGCCAAACACTCAGAGAACACGAGATAGAGAGACAGAGAGAGAGAGGGAGACATATACAGAAAACTTTGGATACACAATCGATTGTTGTCCCACAATAAATCACTAATGGCATCGAGCATATCTGTCTGTTTAAGGCGCCATAAATTCTTAAAAGCCAAAATCCAAAACACCGAAAGGTTCTAACACCTATACCAAAATGAGAGAGAGAGAAAAAAATACTACATTTAGCTCTCCCATGGACTGCAATCGACGGCATTCATAATTTATGCGATCTGCTGGCAAACACAACGCTTTGATATCAAATTGTTGTTGCCGCCGCATGAGTTATAGCACCTTATATCCGCCGGCCAAAATTATCTTACATTCTAAGTCCCCGACTCGTGTTGTTGTTGTTGTTTTTGGCATACAATTCAGCGCGCCATTTCCTGTCTTGGGCAACGCAATTAAAGTTATGGCCCAAGACCCCAAATAAATATATCCTCATGCAGGCAGAGTCAGCCTTTACGAAATATCTATTTCCATATACATGCATATAACTGACATTTTCAATTTATAAATCAAATTTCTATTCAAGCGCGTTTCACTTACATAAATAAATTTCCAAAAAAAAAACATGCATTCAAATCATTGTAATTACAATAGCAAACAAAAGTCCAACAAATCACAGAGATTAGCTCACCGAACTCGCATTAACATTTCAAAGAAATCGAAATCTACGGCTTAGCTGCTGATAATCGAAAGCAAATTGAATTAATAATAACGAACCAATAGCTGTCCGCTGCACGAAAATAAATTTGAATTATTGTATTAGGAAAATTGTCATAATTTCAACTAATGTGCCACGAGAGCAACTTGTCACATTGCGTATACGCCGCGTTGCGCTTTCAAGTCGTAGCAGCAGCAGCAGTTGTTGTTGTTGTTGTTGTTGTGTTTGTGCACGTTATCGAAAAGAAATTTGTTTGTACGCATTTTGCTTAGAGACTTTTTTTGTCTTTTTTTTCTGTTCATTTTTGTATTTTTTTTGTGTATGCCAAGCGCGCTTGTCAAATAAAATGTAAAGTTTATGTGACAGTTTGACGATTAAAAAAATGCTTTGAAAACTGCGTTTTGATGTCAACGGGCAGCCAAAAGAGATTAGAAATTGACGGCAGGCACCCAAAAAATATTAAAAGCCAAAATGAAAAAACGAAAAAAAATACGAAAATTATATTTAAATGTAAATTAAGTGAGCCAAAAATTACCAAATATAAGTTATTTTTGTGTTTTAAGCAGTGAAAGTATTATGAGCGCAGCACAGTGGGTGCGAACTAGGGCTTAGCCACGGAATCGAAATAAATTAAAGCGCGCATAATTAAAGCGTGGTTTATTGGTGCGCCAGGGAAAACTTAAACAGCATGCGAGACACCAGACATCTATCAGCACCAGAGAAACGAGAATTGTGAACCCTGACACAGAGTGCGATAAAATGTTTTCCATTTCTTCTATTGTTGCGTGGCCTGACGCAACTTATGCAGGTAGCTCAATTACAGAGCATATTATATGGGGGCATATATAAAGAGAGAGGGAGAGAGATAGGAGAGATATATACCGAAAACATTTCAGCTAAGCATGCCAAAAATGCCTAGCTCAAGTGGCAGCAAAATAAAAATAAATTAAAATTGAAGCAATTAAAATACGACCCCAACCAGCAGCAGCAGCAATAACAACAACCACAACAGCAGCAGCAGCAGCAGCACCACCACCACCAGCAACTGGCATGACAATTGCGCTGTGATACCCATTCCCATTCCCATTCCCATTCCTCATTCCTCATTCCATGCCCGTTCCCTTTCCCATTCTCCTCCTTCCATTAGCATTTCAGTTGCTGAAATTACCACCATGATCGTCGTTCAACAATTCCTTTACAGCTGTGTCGCTGCTCAAACATTCATTTCGTGTGCCCAGCAACAACAACAGCAACAACGAAAACTCATTGCAAACAAAATGATCGACGATAATGCGGCTCAGACGACGACAAAACAATGTTTGGCAGCCCCGCATTTAGCGACAATTAAGAAATCAAACCTGGCCTGCGCTTTGCAATTGTAATGGAAACCGCTGTGCCAGGAGCTGGCAGCCGCAGTAGCTCCAGGCCCCGCCGGGCCTGACAGACCCCGACCAAGACTCAGACTCAGGTTTGGAGCGCATTTCTGCTTTCCACTCTAATGCAAATGTGCAATTAAATTGTTGACGTCGCCTGTCGTTTGCTGCTAATCAAAATTGTACGATCATAGGACATGGTCCATGGACCCGACCAGACCCATGCCGCAGCTGTAGCTATATATATATACAGATATAGCTATGCAAGCGTAACGGCAAACGTCGAGCATTTGATGGGTTTTTGAAAAGCTGGCAATAAGTTGTAATTGACCTTTTTAACATCGCCAAAGCAAATAAATTGTGGGCGGTCGTTTGGCAAATGATTTAAATCCAAAGTGGGGCATGCAAAGCCAATAGGAAAGCGATAAACACTATAGACAGGCATTAAAACCAACTCAAAGTGCTATAGATATGCATTAGAAATAAAAAATAAATAAAATTGAAATAATAAAATGACATATTTGCAGAAATCAATTAACAATAACGATTTTATAGCATAATTAAATACGTTTCAAGATCTCCAGAGTTACATAATGCACACTGGGCTTAGAAGTCAGGGTATATATAGAGTTGACATAGCCATAAAGCAGCTGGAAACGTTGGCCACATATGGTTACAGTTCAGCAATTTTCATTATGTTTTCAAGTGAAAAATCTATGTGAGAGAGAGAGATGTGTATCTCAAGTGTGTGCGTGTGTGTGTGTGTGTGTGTATGAGCAACTATAAATTGAAACGGGTGTGTCATTATTTTCAACTGAATTTCATGCCACATGCAATGCCGGAGACTCGCTGTTGTTGTTGTTGTTGTTGTTGTTGTTGCTGTTGCCTGAACTGAAAATAAAAACAAAAACTCAACGTGGGCAGGCGCAACATTTTGACAGAACAGTTAGTCAGTTAACCTTTTTTAGACAAGGTGTTGCAGAATTCAATAGAACATTTATTGGGCAACAGCAACAACAACAACAACAGCTGTTTTAGCCAATTGCATAAATGAGCAGCACAGCTGTCCGCCGTATCTATACATGTGTTAATCTATCTCTATATACATACATAAGTGCATCTGTATGCAAAAGCCGTAAACTGGCCAAGAGCGACGCCAGTTTGATGGCAGCTAAAAGTCTACAAAGTAACTAAAAGCTGCTAAGCTTATGCGCAATTAGAATAGCCATGCGGCAGCAACAGTTGCTGCCGTTGCTGCTGTCGCTGTTGTTGCTGTTGCAACATGGCTACATATGTTGGCAGTTGGCTGAGGCTGGCTTGTTTGTGCCAGGCGTCTAACTAGCTATCTATATTTGAGCAGATTGCGCTGCTAACCCCATTGCAATCTTGGCCCAAGCCAATGCCAACAGACAAACTGACTAACCGACTGCAGTTGAGTGTTGCTCGTTTGGTTGGATATCACTTCTACATTTATTGCTTGCATCTAAGTCTCTCTCTCTCTCTCTGTGTGAGTAAATTGTTAACATGCAGACAAGTGTAATTTAGTTGTTAGAAAGAGAGAGAGAGCGGGAGAGTTGCTGCTAGAACTTTCAGCTGTATTTGCATGCATTGACAACACGTTGACTCCTCAACAAATTGAAATTTAAAACGCTCCTCTTTTTTTTTTAGTTTAGTTAAACTGGTTAGCCAGTTCGTTAGCCTGTCGCACTTATTTAAATTGCATCGAAAACCACTTGACTGCATTTATTATTAGCCAGTTGCTGACTTAATTAGCTGCTAGACCTCTCCTGGCCACGGTCTGTCCCGACTAATACCAAACACAATTGTTCTGCGGCATCAGCTGTTTTCAGCTGCAACAGCAGCAACTGCTGCTTTGGCTTTGTTGTTTATAAAGCTGAAAGTCGTTAACCTTCGCTGTAACACATTCATCATCATCACTCACCTCTGCAGCAGCAACAAAGTCCAAGTACAACAACGTTGCACTCGTCGCAGCTGTAAAAAGAAGTCGTCTTAATCTTAAACGACGTCTCCATCCATCTCGCTAGGCACTCACAGCAGCAGCAGCAGCAGCAGCAGCGGCAGCAACATCGACATCAGCTGGGCAGTGGCTGCTCTTAGCCAGTTTTGTGTTGGCTGCTTTTGTTTGCCAGCATTTGAAAACAAGCAAGGAAGTTTACTGCCAGACTGACGAACTGAGGAATTGACGGCTGGCTGTGTATGCGTTGCAGCCACTTGGCCTTTAGAAGGCAACTCCAACGCTGCTGCTGCTGCTGCTGCGACAGATACAACAACTAAGTAAACAACGCGCACTTATAACAAATTAGCTTGGCACAGAAAGTCCAAGAACCAGGCAGCCGCATGACTGGATCAGAGTGCTGCCACTGCTGCTGTTGCTGCTGGGTTTAGCTATATGCTGCAGGCGAGTTATTTGGGAAATCGTCATGGCCGTACGACATTTGAAAGCGTTTGAAAGTGTCACGTTTGTTGAAATGCCTAGAACTAAATATGGAGAAAATTGGGTACAGCTGCAATGCAATCATTTGACTTGACACTTTCTAAGCCACACGAGCAGACGATGCCGCCGCCGCCGCCGCCGCCACCGCAGCCAAACAAATGAAGAATGCAAACAGTTGAAGCCGCAGCTACAGCTGCTTGCCACAAAAAGGTTCACGGCGGATGTTTGCCAAGAGTCCAAAAAGTGAGAGAGAGGGAGAGAAAGAGAGAGAGAGAAACATTCTCTGACGCCGACTAACTGTAAACGAGCTAACAATGCAAGAGCTTGAGCGCGACGCGACAGCAGCCAGTCGAGTGAAATAATTAAAATTCCATGCTCATAACTTCCGCAATTAAGGCTGATAGACTGGAGAAGTCCTATGTCCCAACGGGCCGCGACAGGACAGGAGTCGGCGGCAGCAGCAGCAGCAACAGCAGCTAATTTCCACGCACAGTTGGCCAGGCTAAAAAGAAAAGAGAACAGAGCAAAGCCGAACACTGAACAGAACTTGCCACTCGCAGAGTCAACGGTGGCGGCACTGTCTGACAGACGCGCCTGGCTGCCTGGCGTGTATCTTTGAGATACATGGCCGTCGACCAACGCATGCCACACGGAACACGCCTGCACTAATGAAGTAATTCATTGAACCGTGCGGCGGCTGTTTTAGACGTTGGTTACGCTGCTCCGCGCCCACGCCCTGCGCCCTGCGCCCTGCGCCCTATTGCTGCTGTGGCTGGCATTTAATGTTTAACCCGTGGCTTTGTTTGCGACTGGCCCCTGCGTCAGGCCGGCATCAACTATTTGCTGTTATTTTGGCAAATGGCGATTGGCGACTGGGCGCGTTTCCTGGATTGCGCATTAGATCACTCTCTGACAGGGCGAGCGGGCTCATCAGCTAATGCTGCTGCTGCTGCTGCCGCCGTTGGCTTGACCTCGCCTTAAATACATCGAACCCAAGCCGAGCCGGACCCAGGCCACTCCTCGACGCTGCATTATCAGCGCTCGGACCAAGCCCAAAATGATGGCCGTTGAGAAAAATGTCTTTGATAATTAAACGGGCCAACGTAGCACTCACTCGGCCCATAAACAGCCAGAGAGTCCGCATTCTAACGATTGCACTTTCACGAAAAGCGCAAGAACTTTATCTAGCATGCCGCATGCCGCATGCCGCATGCCGCATGCCACATGCCGCTGGCCACGCGGCTGGCATAAAAAGTAGCAACTTAAAGCGTCGACTGGCAGCCACTGAAGAGCGGCCACTG
The DNA here is from genome assembly GCA_035045145.1 of Drosophila meridionalis. Taxonomy (NCBI): domain Eukaryota; kingdom Metazoa; phylum Arthropoda; class Insecta; order Diptera; family Drosophilidae; genus Drosophila; species Drosophila meridionalis. The sequence continues at coordinate 5,434,623 of JAWNPG010000037.1, read as the reverse complement.
CCACTGGCCAAGGCGCATCATCTTAATAGAAATATGCGTGCTTAGTGTGTGTCTGTATGTGTGTGTGTGTGTGTGTGAGCTGCTGTGTTGTGCATATCAAAATCCATTAGTGGCTTTTGTAGAAATAATCAACAACGACACCAAAAAAAGAAAAGTATAAAAATTGCAAGCAGCAAGCGGCAAGCGGCAGACCATGCGGAATTTCCGCTGAGTCGAGTATCTTTCTTTTAGGAGTCGCGACGGTTCGAGTTTGAGTTTGAGTTTAGTGGTCATATCTATGCCCCGGCTAAGTGAACATTTGTAATGGTCACTCAGGCGGGCAGTGCGTCGTCTATCAGCAAACGCGTTTGTTACATTGTCCAAGCACACACACACACGCACATTAACTATGCATGTGTGTGTTTGTGTATTTGTAGCTTGTTATTTAGCCAAAGAAACAACAACATCATCATCATGGCTTTCGCATCTAATCATTTGTTTTCGTTGTTTATTTCAAACAGAGCGTATCGAGCGCATTTTGTAAAAATAATTACATTTGCGGTTATTTGACGGACGGACGCACTCTCTGTATGTATGTGTGTGTGTATCTCTGTGTGTGTGTTCAGCATTCAATCGCATCGCTTAGCTGTGCGCTGGTCAGTGCTCTTGGGCGCTGTAGTTGCAGTCGCTATAAAAAATTGCATTTAATTATAAATTCTATAATGAGGCAGCGCAAATAATGTTCCTGCAATCATTTTTGCTTTCCATTCCAACCAGTTGGCTTCGGCGCTTGCAGTCAGCGATTAAATTAATCAGCGTCATGTGCCGCCGCTGGTGATTGACTTGTCGGCATGCAAATATATTTACATAGTCGCCCTATGCACTTGCGCTGTAAATCATATTTCTTATAAATAAAACTCTACATAATTTATGGACGAAAGCAGCGACAACTGACACCGTCTGACGTCACAGGTGCAGCTTTATCTAGCCATCTATATAAGGCCTCAATAAAACAATGATTACATTCATAAAGTGTAGGGACAAAAAAGAATGCTCTAGTCGAGACTGCTCGACTAGGAGATACCATGAAACCTGTGAAAAGTCAATATTCCAATCATTCTACACTTCTATTATGATGATAATGACATTCATATACATATGTGTATTTGGCAAAGCACAAGACTCTAGTATTTTATTTACATATTTGCAATTTGGGGCCAAATGGGGCGTGGCTACCAGAATCTAAAGATTCTATGATGTACGTATTCATTTTACGCAACTACACATTTGAAATGTCTAGCTCAAACGATGTACAACTCACGCTTAAAAAACGAATTCAAACTACCGATAAATACTAATAAAATAGAAATGAGATGAGTAATCGAAAAAAAAGTGATAAACTCGTTCAGCATATATTACACGATTATTCGTGTAAAATTACAAGTCTCTAGCTTATGTACTGTCGAAGATCTCAGCGTTTTCACAGATGGACGGATGTACATACAGGCCTATACCGATTCGTCTTGTCGCGCTGATCAAGAATATATATATTTTATGGGGCGTGGCATATCTCCTTCTGACTTTTACATTCTCACAAAACCATTATACCTTGAGTTCCCATTTTTAAGGTATAACAACACACAACATTATAGATATGGAATTCTATATTCGTATCTTCGGATTCCGTTGACTTAGCAAAAGCAAAAAATTCATTCGACGTTCGACTAATTTTTTTTGTTGCCTCATAGATTTATGTCCGCTTCGACCTTAACCAATTTATTATAGTATTTATAAGTGGCGACTTTTGTAGCCTTTCTATAATTTTTTACGATTCCACTAACTAAATATCTCTGCCCTGCCTAGGCATTACATACATACATATATTATATATGTATATATCCACAATTTTAAAATGATGAATATATATACATTTTGATTGCTGAGAATTAAAAGCAACAACGTCGCCGTTTTAGACGCCTTTGGCTATTCTATATGTATTCGATGGCGTCTTTGCACTGAAAATAAAATCAACATGGCAAAATTTGGCAATTGTTCAAGGCTGACGCACATGTGGAGACAGCGGAGTCTAAACACAAATTAAATACAAATTGTTTACACGAAAGGAAAGCTAATTTGTGGCGACATCGCCCAATTTCTTATGCTACACGCTGAAAAAATATGAAATCGGGATCGCTTTTTCTTTTATTGGCGGGCGACCCAGTTGCATGGCCACACACTCATAAGCTAATCAGAAGAAAGTTCTATCTGAAGCATGGCTCAGCCACTTGCCTCAGCTACCAAAATCTGTTTGAAACACGCAGATACAGATACACATACGTTTGTTTGTTTTTGTTTGTTTATTTGCTTATCAGTGGTGCGGCGTCTCTAATTAATTTCTTTTTTTTTTTTTTTTTGTCGACTCTCACACAAGTTGTTGAGAGATCCAGTCGTGGCGACTTTGCTGCCCACGTAGGCATAGCAAACTAATTAAGTCGCATATACAAAACACCAGCTTTTTTATCAAAGCGATATAATAAAATATAAAAACCAAAAAGAAACCCCAAACACAGAGGAATAAATGTGTAGAAAAAACTCTGAAATAAACCCCTCTTTATCTACGAAAAACACACATACACATCTACATACCCCAAAGTGTATTGTAGATAATCGACATAAGAGTAAAAACAGAAAAAAGAACTGGAAACTGTTTATCAGCGCCTAATGAATGAAGCTTGGTCAGTGATAAGAGGGCCGAAAGACTCTTTAAGCCACGCACGTGTGCTGCCAAAACCAAAACCAAAACCAAAACCACAAAGCGAGCCAGAAACGTCTATAGATATGCATGTAAGTAATTTGTATACCCTATGAAGACTGAGTCTAAAAGTGTGAACTGTAATACTATGAATATACAAATATTTTTAAAAATATGTTATGTGTATTATTAGTTTATAAATTATAAATTTCTTAAATTTTAATTAAAATAAAATGAAATAAATAAAAAAATGCTTTAAGTGGGAAAATTTAATTATAAATCTATTTATTTTCCAGTTTAAATATATATATATATTTTTTTTTTCAATTTAAATTTATTTTTATTTAATTCCTTATAATTAAATGTTTCTATAAATATTATTTAAATAATTTTTAATTTTTATTATTTCAATAATATACAGTATCTATGTTTATTTTTGTTATTTTTTCCTGTTTAAATAATATAGAATTTTGTATAAATTGTAATAATTTTAATAATAAGTAGCATAAATATTATATTTTATTTATTTATATTATATCATATTTTGAAATTTAATTATAAATTAATTTTTTTGTTCAATTTTAGATATTTTTTTAGTCTAAATTTATTTGTATTTAATGCTTTATAATAAAATGCTTCAATTAACATTATTTTAACAATTTTTATTTTTTTTTTTTTTATTCATTTATTTATTTTTTTATATAGAGTATCTATGTTTACGGCATTACTTTAGTCATTTTTTTTTCCTCTCTTCTTTTTAAATAATTTTGTATAACAATTGCTGACGCTGCTTGAACGCCCATCAATCACAGCGCTCGAGTGTCTCACAAAAATATTTATAATAACTTGAAACGTTTATTTTTTTATTCATTTTGTTTTTGTCTTTGGCGCACTTGCGAGTAGCTTTCAGCGTTTTCAATTTCATTTAGAGGCCTTTAATTGCCGAAATCAATTCAAAATCCAGTTGAACGCGTTAAAAGCAGCCACAGCAGCCAGCAAGCAAAAAAAATAAAAATTAAAACAAAAACAAAACAAAAGCAAAATCAACAACAACAACAACTACAAGCTAAAAATTTTAATAATTATTAACAAGACGGCCAGTTCATTAGCGCCGCAGGCGCACACAAAATATACATATAAAAAAAAAATGAGAAAAAACTAAAAAAACACACACAAAAAATGTGAAAAATTTTAATAAAAATACAAACAAATGTTGGGTAATTAAGACTTGTCTTCTGTATATGTAGATATTGCGAGTACTCGATACATTGTTCGTGCGCCGAGAAACGAAAAGGCGTCTGGAAACTTGTTCTACAACTTGTTTTTACATACCGTCCATAGACTAGAATTGCACACGAACGGGGACCTGGGAGCTGTTAACTGGCGGTGGAGCTGCTGGGGCTACGACGGGGGCCAGCCCAACTCAGGCGATAATGTGTAGCCGCACCATATGCGATAATGTTGCGAGCACATGATATAATAAAATTGGAATGTGCTGCAATTGGTCGCACACACACACACACACATATATAGAGATAGCACTTGTGTGTATAAATAACAAACTATTGGCTTGTATTACACTTTATCAAGCCATGAGCATGGTTCAGCTCAGCTCAACTTGGATCAGCTTCGGCTTGGCTCGCGGTTCTCTCTCGGTTCTGTTTGCGGGGCAACATACTTGGGCCGCAGTAAATTTCCATAAATTTACATGCAATAAATCAAAATGAAAATGTTTTTCTGCCAGCAGACGAGTGAGCTGAGTGAGCTCTCTTATCTCCATTGACTGGCTGTCTAGGCCTGGGCTGCTGTGCGCCGAAGAAACTAAACAGTGGGCTTATCAATTCAACGCTGACAAAGTGCAATCAACTCTGCAGCGCTGCGTTTCCTCGTAAGACCAAAACGCCATCATGATAATAATGATGATGATGATGATGATGATGGTGGTGTTGTCTGTTGTCGATGACTAAGTTGTCAGTTGGACACCCCACGCAGTCAGTCGAAAACCACAAGACTGGCCGTCTGTCTGTTTGCTTTATTATTTGGTTAAACAAAACACAGCCGGCAGAAATGGCAAATGCTGACGCCGATGAACTCATTCATTGCCTTCATTCATGCAGCGGCTGCATATCGCCAAGAAGCGAGAACTGACAAACTGACAAACTGAGCAACCGACCACAGACAACAGACAACAAACAGTTCCCAAAATGGCAGTTGGTATATTGACGGCCTGCTAAAATGTACTCAACATGCCTAATGGACTTCTGCACAGGAACTGCTGGCCCAAAGGAAATGCAGCAACAAGGAAAAAAGTCCAAAACGAAGCGAACATCAAAGCAAAAGCACTGCGTGCGGCTCATTCAGCTGTTTACTCAATGTATTCTGCTCTTTTTTTTCTTTTTTTGAGTCAGCCGGTGACTAATTCACGCCGTTTGCTGATAAAGCACAATGAACATGTATCGAGTGCGAGTCCCTTGACTCGGCGTTTAATAGTGTCAGACTGAGACTCGACACATGCTAATTGAACTATGCTACACATTTGGGGCAGCTTGACAATTACGTCATTGGCAAAAAAACATCATGATCATCTGTCTCGGCCAGCCAAGAATTGTAAAATTTCGCCTTGCCTTTCATAGTGCACTTGGCAGACAGTCGAATCGCTTATGGCATATGGCGCTACTGGCTTTCGGACAGTGCTGTTGATAGCACTTTTTCATAAAGTGCACGTTTAGGAAATTTCTTATACGCCACTATTTTGATTTTTATTTTACTTTTTTTTTTTTTTTTGCAACTACAACAAATACATGGAAAAGCGACAACATGTGTTATTGTGAATGTGCATGCGCAACAGAAAAATATTTTTGCTTATTTCGTCAAGCTTTACTTACGATTCGGAATTGTTTATGAAGTTCTAGAATTCTAGAATTGTGGAATTATTATTCCCATGAGGAATAATCGATAGCACGTACCTGCAAAGAATGAAAGAAATTATAGTAGTTATTTAAAGTGAAATGAAATAAAATTTTAATAATAAATTTTTATAATAAAACAAGTAAGAGTGCTCTAGTCGAGACTGCTCGACTAGGGGATACCCTGAGCCCTGTGAAGAGCCAAATATTAAATCATTCGACGCATCTTTTATGCATGCATATAAACAACATACACACACATACATATGCACGCACGCATAAGCGTGCGCTCTGCCAACTGCGCAGTTGACGCAGCGACTGCGCCTGGGCTGCAATGTGCGCATTACTATGGAAACTTAATTGTTTAATAACTTTTCTTAGCGATGGACTAAGTGCATCAAACTTTCACAACTTATTAATGGCATTCATATGTATGTATTTGCCAGTACAAGTCTCTAGTATTTGATTTGCGCTTTTTACAAATAGGGGGCTATTGGGGGCGAATGGGGCATGGCATCCAAAATCTAAAGATTACGTAATCTCCGTATTCATTGCACGCAACTACACAGCAAATTTGAAATCTCTAGCTCAAACGATGTACCAACCACGCCTTAAAAACACATTAAAATTATCGATAAATGCTCATAAAATCGAAATGGAATGAGTTATCGGAAAAAATTTATAAACTTGTGCAGCGTATGGTATTATCGAGTATTCATGTAAAAATTCAAGTCTCTACGTTGCGTACTTAAAAATATCTCAGCGTTCACACGGACGGACGGACGGACGGACGGACAGACGGACGGACGGACGGACGGACGGACGGACAGACGGACAGGGCTATATCGACTCGTCTTGTCGCGCTGATCAAGAATATATATACTTTATGGGGTGTGGCACGCCTCCTTCTGCCTGTTACATACATTTTCACAAAACCATTATACCCTGATTTCCCATTTTCAATGGGCTCAGGGTATAAAAATTCCTGGTATGGATTGAAAGGAATCAGGCAATGCAAATCTAATATTAATATCAGAAAAATAAATAAGCAAATTACCAGGAATATTAAAAACTAATTGAGTGTATATACATATATATAAATATTTTTTATTTATTTCTAATCTATAGTTAATAATAATTTTCAAAGGCAACATCTTCGCACATACTCGCATATAAAGCTTATCGATAGAGATAGATCATGCAATAAAATTTTATGAAGGCGCCAGCAGAAGGCATTAATCATTCAGTCAGAGAGAGGGATAGAGAGAGAGAGAGAGAGAGAGAGAGACAAAGAGAGAGACAGACAGAGGGAGAAGTAATACACGACACTGGCTAGTGTGAATGTGAACGTGTTCGAGAACTTATCTATATCTATAGGCATGAGCAAATATATATAAGCACATATATATATATATATATATATATATATATATATATATGCATTATATTTGGCGGATCGACAATAATCAACACCAGCTGATTCACACGTTCTTTCAGCACAGAAATAAATTATATTCAAGCAAAAATCAACATTAATGAAAAGGAAACTAGAAACAATAAAAACAACAACAACAACAACAACAGAAGCCAAACACGCAAGCGACAAAAACAAACTTAATTAAAAATCAAAAATGTGGTGCACAAGTCAACAAACCACCCACGCAGCACAACAGAGGGCAGTTCAATAAAAAGCAAATGCACAAATTGAAAAAAAAAAAGTAGAGAAAAAAAACCAATTGCACTTCAGCGTACAATAGCCATAAATATGAAATCGTATGGTAAATTAATGCTATTATAGCGTCTAAAATACAACACAAGCTTAAGACTACTATGTAGAAGAAATATGTTTAGAAAAAAAACGAACAACAGCTGAGAAAAAGAGCCATATTTGAAGACCTTGTACGTGTGCTGCCTACACAACCAGTTCGCATTTTCAGTTTATTTCAATTTTGTGCCTGGCCTAGCCGGGCCCGCTCTGGGCCTGGTCTGGTCTGGCCGGCTCTGACGACGTTTTGGTTTCTATCTTAGCTTGTATATATATATATATATATGCATATGGCGGCACTTGATTTGCATAACAAATGCTGCAGCAGCAGCAGCAGCAGCAGCTCGAGCAGCCCAGTTTGCTGAGGCATATCAAAAAGCTGCAAAAAGATTGCTTGCCAAAAAATTCACTTTAGATTCATCACAAAAGTCAAAGCTCGTCGCGCTCAATTACCACAAATTTCACTCCATTAAGACACACACCTCGCGCTCACATAAAAAGCAAATGTCTATCATTAAGAAATGCCGTTGGCCCCAACAGCCCCAACAGCCCCCCCCCCCCTCTCAGCCTGCTCCATTATCAATGAAATGCTCTCAGCGCACAGCGATTTTCCATTTCCGCTTTTATGCGAAATTAATTGCACTTAATTATGAGCCGAAAATAATTGGCAGCAATTGAAAGCCTGGCGATTGGCTCACCTGGCGCATAACATTTAAATGATATCAACCTTTGGTTTGTCCGCTTAAAATTTGTATAAATAATAATTTAATTTCATAATGAAGATCATTAAATATGCTAATTTCGGTTCAAATTTTTGTAAACATTCCCCTCGATCAGGGCCTACACCAGAGACGTGTCAGTTATTGACAAATTGGCAAAAATAACTGCGCCGCATATAGGGAATGCCCATATGACACTACGTGTCCGACAGAACGGCCCTTATTTAGACACTATATATATATATTAATATCTGTATATGCATATGTATATACAGTCGAGTGTGGATGAGCATTAGTCAGCATTTGAGCTCGATTGCGTAGCACGGTTGTTGTGATTGTTTGCATTTTCAAATATACCTACACAGACGTACATATAAACAAATTACGCTGTAAACAAAGCGCGCGCCGGCCGACAGGTGGGGCTAGTTGGGGGATGTGTGCACATATGTAGATATCGGAGGCATGGCAAATATGCATAATAGCTCGGCAAAAGGTTAATTATGCAGGCAGGGTGTTTTTACAATACGATTTTCCACATGGACTTAGTTAGCTTCGTTCGTCAGTCTCCACATTTCGTCAATCATTTTAGTGTGGTTGTGGTGGTGCTGGTGGTGGTGGTGGTGCTGGTGGTTGCGCTTTAGTTGTGCATGAAAATCGTGTTTGTAGTTTTTATTATTATTTTTTTGGTTTTGTTGTTTAACATTTTCACTGCAGTTTACAGCCAAACAAATTTTTTGACAAGCAACTGACAGAAATTGACAAGCGCACGAGCAATGGTCCGTCAAATGCATGGAGAGCACTGGGAGGGGGAGGGGCAGGGGGCGACGGGCCACAGAGCAGAGCAAAGCAGCGCAGACCAGTCTGAGAGCAAAAGCAGAACTGTACAGTAATGTGAAAGATGATTCCAGCTGTGAAAAGGTCAACATAGAGACCCAGGCATTTAGCCAGACATGCTGTGTGGCTGTCCGTCTATCTGTCTGTCCATCTGTCAGTCTGTCGTGTGTCGTGCAGAGCTATTGCTGTTATGTTAGTTGCCTCACTTTCCAATGGCTGAAAGAAAAGAAAAGTGCGCCCTGAGAACCGATCAGGCCATTTCTCCCAGACACCAAACGACGAGCTAATATTGACAAATTAAATGCAGTCTAATGTGTGTTTAATGAGTGCGTCCAGTTGATTGGTTTGGGTGTTTTTCTTTCCCCCGATTCGGCTTCGTTTCGTTAAGCGAAAGCCTCCCGCCGTGATTTATATATATATATCGTGTATATATATATTTACATCTGTATATGTGTTCAGCTTCACAAAAGTTCGCTTGCATCATTTTCACATGTTAATTAGTTTTTTTTAGCATTAGTTGTTGACTGTTCGTTTCCCCAGTTGAAAACTATTTATCTAACGTCGACAAATGGAAAATATCTCTAAAGTAAAGAGTTTTACAAATATGTACAACTATTTGAGCAACTTTAGAGCGATAAAAAGTAAAATAGATCGAGTAAAGATCGAGAGTAGTAAAAAAATCTATAATATTTATGGTATTTATTTTAACCTATTAATACATGATTTTATAAACTATATGAAAATCAATTAATTTGCAAATTAAATTAGTATATATTTAATATACAAAATTAATCAATTTAGTATTGATTTAATGTACATTATAATCATTTTTAGTGTAGATTTAATAACCAAAAATATAGATTTAATGATAATACAAAATAATAACTTTAATATAGGTTTAATGTATATGCTATTAATTAGTTTAAATATTTTTAAAAATTTAAATATATATACTATAATAGAAATTATTAATCCTAGCATAAATTGAATATAAAAACTAATACTCTTAAGTATGGATGAAAAACTTAAAAAAAATATATGTTAATAAAAATGTATAATTTTAGGATAGATCGAATATCAAAATTTATTACTTATTTAATTCTTATTATTTTATTATTTTACATATATAATATTAAATATAAAAATAAAAAATTTGTGGTGTACATATTTTAAATAAATTAAAATATATTATATATTTAATTTACAACAATGATTAGTATATATATATATATATAGTAGTATATATATATATATTATATTGACATTTATTTATTATATATTATATATTTACTTATTTATTATATATTATATTATATTTATTTATTTATATATATATTTTTAATATATGACTTAAATGATGAAGATACAAATTATAATATTATAGATATTTTCTTATATGAATGAATAGTAATCAGCATCTAAATTTGTTTTTATTGACAAAAATGAAATTTGTTAAAGAATATATGAGTTCTATATACAATATTTAAGCATAGTACATTTTCACAGTTGTATCAACATTAAAATAATCATAATTATTATTCTTATTTAATTGAAGCAATTTTATAATGAGTTTCATCTTGTTTTAATAATATCTAAGCACTTTCTTGAATAATTTCTCTTCAACACGCCTAACCAGATGTTGACAAAGTTTCAACACTCAACGGGTGTTATTAGGAGAAAATCCCGCTGCACAAATGCATCTGCTTGCAATTTGAGGCAACATATGTGCCTAGGCATAGGCCCTGGAGCATAAAAAATATAAAGAAAAAAACAAAAATACATATGGGCAACGCACACACATGTGTGTGTGCGTGTATGTGTGTGTGTGTGTGTGTGTGTTAAAACTGGCAGCCAAAGGCAAGGCAATTCAAAAGTCATTGAGGCGCAAAAGTCAAGCATAAATATTTCAAATAATGTTTGTTGGCCCCGGCCAGAGCTCCACACAACGCCACCGGGCACTAGCAATAGCTCTGACTCTAGCATTGGGTCTCGGGTCCGGATCTGTTGTTCTCGCTCAGCGCTCAACGCTCAGTGCTCAGTGCTCAGTGCTCAGGGCAGGCAACGTTGTGTGGCATAATTTGGTGAGAGTTCGAGTTCAACATCTGAAAAACAGCCACAACAACAGAAACAACAACACGAGCACATTAACTCGAAATAAGAACAACACACGAGTCTCGGAGCGGAGGAGAGCGAGGCGAGAGGCGAACGATCGCGCGCACTGGAGGCAGCGCTGTAACGACGACGACGTCGGCGATGACCTCAGTTAAAAATAAATAATACTTTACATTGTTTGGAATTAGTTGCTGTTTTTGGCTAGAATATTGTTGCATCCCTCTCCTTCTGTGTAGCTATGTAGCTGTGCTGCTTGTTTGGGTTGTAAGTTCAGGGTGGCGCTCAGTGTCGCCTCTCGTTGATGACGATCGCAATAACAACAACAACAACAACAAACATTGTGACAACAACGACAACAACGACAACGACTGCGACTAGGGCATACAAATCATCTAGTCAACTCAACTTGTTCTGGCAGCTGTGTAGGGTATTTATGTAAATTCTTGTACGACATTTATCACAGATGAAATTGATGAACCTGCGCGTGATTTATGCTCACAGACTAAGGGGAGCTCTCCAGACAGCAGACAGATCGAAAGAAGGTGATCTGTAGAACATCTGTAGCGATTCCAGTTAAAATTCTCAATATCTTTCTTAATTGTGCATTTCATTGAATTGGAAATGAAACTACAGATTATATATCTTTAAACAAATATTCGATAATAATTTAGTTAAAAAATTTTTAAAGCGATAGGCGAAGATATATACCGATTGCATTAGTTTGATCGGGTTTGTTTTAAATCATTTAAATTTTGAATATCTTTATTATTTTGAATTACTTTTAATTAAAAAAGTATTTGGAATAGAATTAAAGTATTGATTTTAATTCTTTACTCAAATCTTCGATTCACAACTTTATTATAAATTTAAAAAATCGAAAATTAAAAATATTTTTTTAATAATTTAAATTCTAGTTATATTCTGAATATCCTTCTTAATTTTGCATTACTTAAATATATCTTTTATACCATTTGGCAAATCTTCGATTAATGATATTGTTATACATTTAAAAAATCGATAAACAAATAAATATTATCAATTTTTTCTATATAATTTTAATTCCATTTAAAATCTCAATATCTTTTATCACTTTTATTTCCCTTAATTGAAAAAATAATTGGAATAAAATAGAGTCACAGATTTTTATATCTGTAACAAAATCTTAGATAAAATAAAAATCGATAAACAAATAAATATACTGGATTGTATTGACATTTGATCAATGTTTTTCAAAATAATTTTTAACTCTATAACTTCACAGTGTAACAAATCACAATTGACAAAAAGCTGCCTCAAGGATTTCGCTAATAGCACTTGGCCACACTTCAGGTGCTCTCTTATCAGCTGTGTCTCATTTTTCCGAATCGGGGCAAACAGTAATATAAGCACAAACCATGTTGTTTCAGTTTTATTTACCCCGAGTTTGCCGTTAAATTAAACAGCTCGCACGCACAAGTGTTTCTTTATAGCTTTATATACACACACATACATATATAAATATATATAAATATACCTATATAGATATATACTACATAAGCATATGTGGAATATAAACAAAAAGGTAAAAAAAAAAACCAGTTTATATGACGGTGGTGTAAATGCGCAAGCCACTCCAAATACATAGGTACATTCGTATATATGTATGTACATATATATATTGTATTCTATGGCAACGAATCGAATAAAGAAATCGAACTGAACTCCCCTGCGCTTTACAAAAAGGGGATGACGCATGCATAAATACTACCGGAAATATTTCGATGCAAATCAGAGAACCGCAGCTCATTAATGTATTGTGTTTATTATATGATCAACAAAGCACAAAACATCGCAGAGTTCCAAGCATCAACCAACCTCAACTCAAATATAAAGTTGAGAAAATAAACAAAACATAAACCCTTATCTCTATATTATAATTCTATGTGCATGACTACGGCAGACGCTCGAGTTGTACGAGAATTTCTAGAAAATCTTGAACAGAATGTTGATTTCTCTTGCGTAGCTTAAGCTTCGACGTTAGCGAGTCTTCACCGTACCTGAAAGATCAAAATTATGTGATTTATGCGATTGTGCTGTGAGATGCCGAAACTGTCGCCTTCCATAGTCGAAAACGCCGCCAGATAAAGTCTCAGCTCGCTGTCTCAAGTGCCAGGGCACGCTCCGATTCGGATCGCTCTGAAGAAACTAGAAGACTGAAGTAGATAGATAATGCATGCGACTAACTAGCTGTTTAACACATGTGCACTGCATATAATATATAGGTTATCACTATATCATTTTGGAGTCGCCCGGACGAGCCACCGCCACTCGGCGAGCTGACAAGATAAAGCGGCCTAGCCGAGACTAAAAAGGAGAGACAACCACAAGCCCAAACCCAAACCCAAACACAAACCCAAAACCAAGCAAGCCAAGGCGCAGGCACAGCCAATTGCGATAGTGATGTGTCTGTGTGTGTGTGTGTATGTTTGTGTGTGTTTGTGTGTGTGTGTATGTGTGTGTGTGTGTTTGAATGTGTGTGGCATATGCCGGTTTGAGTAGTCTGTTTTTTGTTTTTATACTCTATGGGTATTCAAAACGAGGGTTTAATCAACTGTAAAATCATCTTTCAGATAGAAAACAAAGATAAAAACCCACTATTTTTTTTATTATTCTAAACTCATATTATTATCTATCTTAAATTAAACAATAACCAAATTGGAAAGTGACAAAAGTTAAGACAAGAATCGTGTTTAAGATAGAAAATAAAGATAAAGATAAACTGAGTTATTTCTAATACATTTTGTCAAGAGACAAATCAGCGAAAAAACGATTAGAATAGACTGAGTAATTTATAATATAATTAAAAAAGTAAAAATAAATAAATTCTATATATTTTGCACATCAATTAGAATTCTCGAAATGAAAGTCAAATTAGTGTCTACCATAAAACACAGAAAAATGATTCAAATTCCACTTTAACTTCTGATTAGATTTTCATATCTATAGCTCGCCAAATTTCCGTGAATTATAATTATAGATTTGAACTTAATGTTATGAGTATATATTATTGTGAAAGATTAGGAACAATAAATTCCAAAGACACTCAGAAGGTATCAATGATTAAGAGTATTATACATAAAGTATAAAAATATGTATGTAATATAATTATATAATATAATTTTAGTATTATAAATAAAGACTTAATATTATTCCACATATATGTATTAAATGTATAGTTTTACTTTATATTAATATATATAATAATATTTATTATTAATTAATAATTATTATTTTATTAGTAATATAACATTAATACTGATTCAATATTTTATAGCACACAAATTCTAAAGCAAATATTAACAAACTATTATTGCACATAGGGTATCTGGCAGTCGGGCACTCCCTATCGCCGCACTCCCGCTTGTTATTTATTTATTTCGTTTGGTTGTTAATTTTTGTTTTTGGAGTGAAAGTAACTGCAAACATAGCGACAGCAACTAAATGTCTTCTAACATGTTCTCTGTTCTAGGAAACGTCGCTTGCATTAACTTTGCCATCTTCAGCTGCTGCTGTTGTTGTTGTTGTTGTTGCTGTTGTTTGTGCTGCTGCTGCTGCACAGAGATAAGCTAATGTTTGCCCGCCGCCAATGATAAGCAACCCATGGGGTCGGCTATGCTGCTCTAAACTAACTTTTACACGTACCTTTTAGACGCGCTTGCAGCTGCCTCGGTGCAGGAGAGTGGGGAAAACACAGTTAGCCAGAAAGAGAGAGAAAGAGAGAGGGGCTCTTCTGCTTTACCACACAGACACACAAATACAATTTATTCTTTTTCCTTTAATTTTGTATACTTTTTATTATATTCACAAATCTGAAATGATTTTCTTGCAATTTCAATTTATTTCTTCCTTTAACTTTTCCAATTCGATTTCAAACACTTTTCACACTACGCACAATAATTAATTTGTTGTTTTGCGCTCGTTTTCGACATAACAATTTCAATTTCGATTTCGATTTCGATTACAATTTCAACATGTTTTTATTTTCTTTGGGGCTTATGCGAGAATTTTGTAATCTAAAACAAAAACAAACGCTGCTCGCGCTCTCGCTCTCCTTCTCTTGCTCTCTTTCACTTTTACACGCACGCACAGTCACACACACTCACACTTCCACACTTGTAAGTTGCAACGGAACCGAAACGAAGCGAATAGCTCAGAAAACAGATTTTTACGCACTATTTAGCTTTATATTTTACTGTAATTTTTCCTGGTGTTTTTTTCGTACGTTTCTGTGTGAATATATATGTATGTAGGTGTGTATGTGGCTGGTTTTTAGGTGGGCGGTAAGGCGGGGCGGGGCTGGGCTGTGCGAAATTCAAGCCGAAAAAAAGACTTCGCCGCGTCTTGACAATCGAAGCGTTTGTTTTGTTTGCAACTGCAATTTCCGCGCTCGTTTCTTTTTGTTTATACTAAAAGCGATTTTGTTGTCGACGTTGTTGTTGTTGTTGTTGTTGTTGTTGTTGCTGTTGTTGTTGCCTCAGCAAAACAAACGTTTTCTTTCTTAATAAACTTTTACGCTGCGCTATCGTTTCGTGTGTTTCTTGTTTATCGTATTTTCTTCGGTTTGTTTTGTAATTTCGTTCACGTTCTTGTCCACGGCCTCTCTGCGCTTGTGTATGGGCCGTTTGAATATCTCTGTCTCACGCTGCGCGCCGCTCATTCATAAATCGTAGACCCGTTCGAATCAGCGACAATAACAATAATCTCTCGACCCGTCTGCACGTCTGACCAGTTTGGCAAGCGGTTGCCGACTAACGGTTGCAACCAATCGGCAACGACACCACGATCGTTTCGCGTTGCCATCGAACATGTTCCACTCGCACGAATGCAACCTCTGCTACGCTTAACAGCGGCTGCTCTTTCGTGCTGTAAGCTTTTTGTTTACTCTCTGCAATTGGCTGGAGTTGTATTGGGAATTTGAGTTAGGGAATATGGGAATATATTTATTTGAATATACAATAATTATTGTGTAAATAATTAATAGACAATAATTAAAATGTAAATAATTAAAATGTGCATTAGTAAAATAATACAATACATATGGTAAGATATTTATTTATTTATTTATTCTAATATGGCTACATAGCTTACACATTCTGTTCTCAACTATATTAAATATATAAATATCTATATAACTAAATTTCTTATTTCAAATGCAGCAAAGAATTTAATGTAACATCAAATAATAATTTAACATAGCCATAACAGAGCGAACAGCGCTTAACCGTTTCGCTGAGCGAACTTGTTGGCTGTGGAACCAGTGTGTGCGCGCGCTGCGCAACATTCAAAGAACCAACGGTTGAAGGAACTTTTCATCATTGAAAGTAAAACCGAAATGGAAAACTCCGCCTGCGGCGTTTCGCTCCGTTCTGTGTGTAAATTTACACACTTTCCAATGTTAACAAGCGGCGATAAAGCCACATGGAACGACTCGACTCAGTCAGAGTTCTCGGCGACCTGCGTTTTATGGGGCATCGTTCACAGCTGGGCCGCAAGGCAACTGTTGCATCGCTTGTTGCAGCATCCGCGGGTTTATCGTGGTCTTAAATCATTAGTTCTTATCAGAGCGTCGCCTATCTGCCAGTTTTATGGCCCGGGGCTTTTCCCTCCGCTGTCGAAGTGTCAATTTCCAAGAAGAGGTCTTAACACTTTCATTGTCTTAATTAGCTTAGGGTTTCATTTGCTTTGCTTTGCTTTGTTTTCGCAGCAATCTCTGAGAGGCATGTCACTGAGCCCTAGCCCTACATGGAACTGTAGCCGCCCAATCTCATTTCAAATTTCACATTCACATTTTCACATTTACAACGCAACAGTCTGTCAGTAAAAAGTATAATTATTTCCAATTCTCCACTTTTTGTTTATTTTTTGCTAAAGAAAATACATATTATAAATTCAGTATAAAATGTCTTGGATCTTGCGTGTGATTAGGAAGTGCTTAGGATACCACGTTGCGTACGGCAATGGGAAGCGGCATGTTAGCTTCAGCTACAGCACTATCAACACGGATCGGGAGCGCACGATGCGCCACATGGCATCGCCCATTCCGTTTCAGAACTTCCTGAACGAGGTACGCTTGAGTGCACTGGACGTGCAGGGCAGGAACCACATGTCCTTGAGGGAGTCGACGATAATGCGCAAGTCGTCCATGCGCATATGGGCCAAACTAAGGAACGACCAGAAGAACAAGTATCGCGAGATAGCCTGCAACGCCAACGAGACTCGTCTGCCTCTGCATATCCTGATCGAGTCGAAGAGTCACCTTCACTTGCCCTCAATTGAGCTTATTGGGCGCAGCAGATCGATTATGAAGAAGGTGAAGCCTTCGATAACCGGCTTGGGCAGGAAGCGATCGGGCCGCCCACGTAAACATGTATGTACCGCCGCGTGCAAGCGTATGTCCTCCAGCCAGATGCCGAAGATCGTCGCCAATCGCGAGCACAACAACAGCATCAGAGCTTCGAGCACTGCCCGTCCGGAGCGGATTGAATATCGTTTCCGAAATTCGATTCAATTGGGCAAGCGGCGGTATAGTGATACAGATTTAGGTAATTCGGTCATCTCCCGCAATCGGATCATGCCCACAGATCGAACAGTCGACATGGAACTGCATGATATCGCCCAAAACGAACTGTCGAAGGCTCAGCCGTTATACGAGGATTTGAAGCGCAGGCGTAGAGAATAAATGGATATTACTAGATGAGTCTTAATTACCGTTCGGATCGAGTTCAAAATCAAAATATTGCGAAGAACTGAATGTTCACAAAAATATAGTTATTACTAACTGAATAATTGCGTTTGACTTGTGGTTCATTCAGACACTCATTCAGACTTTAGGACAGACCCAGCTCCATAACCATTCATCAGGATTAGCCGTGTCAACTGAGTTTCTTTACCATCTTCTCTCAGCTTGGAATTATTTAGTTTTCAGTTTGTTTTCTTTTTTTGTTTTTTATTGGTTTGCGTCGTGGTGTGTGCTAAGCGGCGGCCACATCCTTATCAAAGGCGCGCATCAACGTCACACGAGATCCCCAACTCGAGGCGAGCTACGTGCCTGCGTTCTGTCTTTGAAATCGAAACCTCTGACGATCCATTGTGTTGAAATCTAAGCGAGACCCGCGCTGCATGTTGATCGATCGCGTTTTTTCTTCTCTTTTTTTTTTCACTCTTTTCATTTCCAATGAAAAGCGAAGCCTGCGAAGCAAGAAACCAAAACAAAAAGATGCCACGCTGATATATTTTCGAGCATATTTTGAATAGTTTTCAATGCCAATGACAGCAGCGCGCATTGCCATACAAAAATATGCAAGATCTTTAATCTTGCTAGGGATTTTAGGCGAGGGGAATGCAATGTAAAAGGCATTTCATAAATCAAATATATAAAATAATATAAACAGCGTGTGTACTGAATGTGCGTAGAATAATTATATTGATTTTTATATGACAGCTTTTCTTACATTGACATATAAGCTTTGCTATAAACATAAAATATAATAATAATAATATATATAAATGAAATATAAATATATTTGAGCTTTATTGACTATCAAGAACAGAAACTGAAATAATTTTATTATTAGAGGAATGCGAAACGTGTTCGATAAATACCACAATAATCAAGCAGTAGAAGCAGAATCAGCAGGGCGTCCTTTGAAATAAGTCTGTTGTTGAGGCTGTGCAGGCGAATGTGCAGCGCCCTGAGCGACATCTTTTAATCTATAAATATTGACGGTATTTAATGTCTACCAAAAGTATCACGTAATCTAAGAAAGAATCAGATATATGCTGAATAGAATTTCTTTCATTAACAAATTTAGCTGTAAATTGCCCACAGAGACATCAGTATCAAGTTGGGTTTGTGGAACGATCATCTGATGGCGTCTTGATGCTGTTCATCTGATGCGGAAGCTAAAGTCTTTCCTGGAAATTCTGTGTTGAAGAAGTGCGTAAAGGGCACCTTCTGCAGAAGTCCAGTAAAATTTTTACATGATTATATGCTAAAATCTCACTATTTTTTCTGCATGACATTTAATTTATATTTTAAAGAATTGCAACTCAAAAATCCTTCATCAAATCTTGAATAGATTCTAGTAAAAATTTAAAATATTTGAAAAATATACAAATATTCTTCAAATAGAATAGAAATAGAATAAAAATAGAATAGAAATAAAGTTAGAAATATATTTATTATATTATATATTGTATATAAATAATAATAATATATAAATTATAAAATATTGTTTATATACAATATATAATGAAATAAATATATTTCTAATTGTTAATTTTTTAATTAATTGTATAATTTTAACTATAGTTTCTATAACAAACATTCTATGAATAACAAGCTCAAGCTTTTCAGGCCTTTGATCTGATTTTCTCTTTATGCAAATGTGTATGAAAATCTATATGAATTTTATTTCGTTTTCAATATTTTTATATGTCTGTGTAGAGGTGTGTGTTTGTGTGTGTGTAAACGCACTTATCTTTCTCTTTTGCATAAATAATGCAAATAAAACGCGATAAACGATAGTTATATATTAGCGCACAGCGGGTAGCTGGCCAATAAAGTCGTACGATCGTTCGGCCCGGGTTTTCCCCGTCTAAGCCAAAGCTCTGACGACCAAGTGAAAATTGCTATAAAAAAAGGCAATGCTCGCGCACTCACTCAATGATGGCGACATCGTTCTGTTAATGGTCACACCATCTCCCTCTCACAACACACTCCCTCTCTCGCTCTCTCTGTCTCTCTCTCTCTCTTTAGACATTGCGATCCTCCACAGTCCTGCTGCTGCTGCTCGATACCAAAACGCATTTGCGCCATTTGGCGGCGCTGGTTGATAAGTCAAGTTTTTATGGCCGCGCGCGCATTTAACTTGATTATAAACGACCGCAGGCGGCCGGGTAATATAAAATCGCTTTTCATTATAGCCGGGGCATGTGAAATTAATATGCCAGGCCAGCCAGATAGCAGTCAAGGCAGCCAAACCTCTAAGTCAAGTTCGTTGCCTAAGTCTTTTGTTTTGTTTTGTTTTTTTTTTCGTGCTCAGCAGTTTCACTTCGTTTGTTTTTTTTTGCCGACTGCCTGCTGTGTGTGTTTGTGGCCAAACAAAATCAAAGTCGTCTCAAATGTTCATTAATTCAAATTGATTCTAATCGTGGCGCACTCATTAATCCAAGCGCCACCCCACGCATGCGGCGAAGAGCTCGAAAGGATTGCCAAAAGCATTTCTATTGCGGAGTTTTATTGATGGGACGCAGTTAGCTGCCGGACCTGAGATCTGCCAGCAACAATTTCATGATTAATGCACGCAATCCCTGGCGGATGCATGGCTACTGCCATGTTCTATGACAATCCCAAAAGTATATTTATATACAGTCAAAGCGAACAGGTAGACTGCTTACTTAAGATCCTTTTCTCTCTCTATCTCTCTCTGTGTGTGCACTTCCGCTTGCGAGCCACTTGTTACTTTTACAGACAAATAATATAAATTTTAAGTGCTGTTTGACCAGCAGATAAGGAGGAAGATCCTTCGATTCTGAATGCCAGACAGCAAACAAGGCAGCGCACACAATGACACCTTCCAGAGGTTGACTTACGACCAGGAAGAGACAGAGCTACGCAAACAGACACACTTAAGTCAATAAATATACACATATATATAGATATATATATAATCATATATACATTTTACAGATCATGCTGAAAACTGTGCTATGTGTAAATTAAACACGCGCAGAGCTAACGAACAAACATCGTGGCAGTCAGCTGCCGACTCGGCCAGCCGAGGCTTATGCAAGCCCCTGGGCTTGGGTCGTCTCAAGGTTGCCAACTGGCAGCATTGGGTCAAATGAGCTGCGCGGGCTGGAGCTGTAGCTGACCGCCAGTCGTGTGAAAATACGAAAAATGTGTACGACATTAAACGCCAATGAGTAAATACGAGCATAAATCAACATGACAAATGACTAAATGTTCTGTGTGCCGACAACATCAGAGGAAGGCAACAAGTATCAATGCGGCAGCAGAAGCTGACTCGACTGACACATACCACATAATTGAGCAAGGCGAACAAGCTTAAGGGATGAAATCAATTACAATTTAGATCATTAAGGCATAAACTAGGTAAGAATCTGAAAAGCAAAATTTATGAAATGAAAATCACGTAGAAGGGCGAAATTTGTGTGGTATATGTAGAATGAGAGAGAAGCAAATAAATATGGTTGAGAAAATGATAAAGAGAGAGAGAGAGAGAAAGAGATAAATCAGAGAGAAAGAGAGAGAGAGAGAGGCAAAGTTGGTTAAGAGAGAAAGTCGTTAGACAAAGAAAGAGAGAGAGAGAAAGATAAGTGGGAGAGACATAGGGCTGTAGACATTTATTGGCTAAAGAGAGGGTGAGCAATCGGTGAAAATGAGAGAGAGAGGGAGAGAGAGAGAGAGACGGATAAAGAAAGAGATAGATATAGATACAGATAGAGAAAGAGATTACGAGTAAGACTGGTGGGTCACAGAGAGGAGGGGACAATTATAGGAGGGTCAGAGAGAGAGAGGGAAATCAGTCAGAAAGAGAGAGCGAAAACTTAATAGATAATAGTTTCAGAATAAGATATAGAGACACGTAGTTATGAGCTAGAGAGGGAAATACAGAAAAGAGGAAGAGAGGGAAATGATACGAAAAAATACAGGCAAAAGAGAGAGGAAGGTTAAGAGGGAGTGTGAATGAAAGAGGTAGAAGGAGAGCTATGTACTTGAAAAGAGAGAAAGAGAGAGAGAGAGAGAGAGAGAGAGAGAGAGATACGTAGAGATAGAGTCAAATATAGGCAAAGAGAGCGATATTTTAAAGGAAATTTAGAAGAATAGAAAGAGTTATAAGAGAGAAAATAATAGATAAATATATGTATATAGAGATATATAAAGAGCGATTGAGAAAGACTTTAAAAGAAAGTGTAAGAGCGAGAGTGAGTATGGCTAAGTCGAAGACAGAGTAAAAGTGAAGAAAGTAAGGTGCAAAATGTACAAAAAGAACAAATGATTAATGACTAAACTCACACAGAAGACCAATTCGCAAGCTATAATGGGAAAAAGTTACGTGTTGGCTACCTGAAGAATAAAAAGTTATTTAAAGAAATATTAATAGAGCAAGTAGTTAAGAACTAACAGCTTGGCAAAATCGATATTTCACATATGATTTATAGATTATTATTATGAATATAATATGTTAAGCAGTGTGAAGGCTTATAAATGAGAAGGTTATAAGACTGGAACTAATTTCTATTAGAGAATTGTATAGATTCAATGAATTTGATTATTACTATTTAAACATTGACATAGTCCGGCATGGCCCACAGAAAATGTGCCTTGGTACAGGGTATGCCCAGCGTGCAGTACTTGCTGCTGTACACAGCTCCCGTGGTTGTTGTTTATGTTGTCGTCGTTGTTGCTGTTGTTGTTGTTGTTGTTGTTGTTGTTGTTGTTGTTATACAGACTATTGTTTCGCCAACGAAATCTGCATAAATGGGTCAATTTTTTGGCTTTGGTGGCGGCGGCCCATTGGCTTCGACTGTGCCTTTATGTACTTGTTACGCCCGCCCGAGCAATGCGAGCCCATTTATCGAGCTGCATTGAAAGTTTCAGTCAGTTTTATTATTCTTTTTTTCTGTTTTTTCGTTTTTTGGTTTATTCATTTCAGCAGTGCACAGCCCGCAGCAGCAACAGCAGCAACAATAACAAGGGACGTTGCTTTGTTTTGCATTTAATTTTTATTTATGGCTTGTTAGTTGGTGCTGCATTTTGACGCCAACTCCCAGCCGAAGAAAAAACTCTGCTCTCAACACCAAGCGAGCAGCGGCAGCCGCATTCCAGGAAGCTCATATTTCTAGAAATCTTGCAGAGTGCGAATCTGCCGGGGCTGCTAAGTTCAGAGCCGCCATGAAATGTGCAGCCTATGAGCTGTTACAAATGCGCCGCTGACAACATTAAGTCCAACACCACCGCACCACCACAGCAACACGCAGCACATCCGCTGACAGCAGGCGCTGGCAAGCAATTGTGCGTGAAGTCAGTTCTATATGGCGAACCGTTGACAGCGCCAATAGATAGACCATATTGTGGGTAGAGTAGCGAAATCGAATTGGCAAATTCAGTATATAATACAATATATATAATAAATAATAATAATATATATAATATATAATATACAATATATATTAATATATATATGAATATGTTGGGTTGAATTTATCTATTTTTTGCTTCAAATTTGCAATATTATTGGCCATGTTTTATATATATGGTCCAGCCTAATTCTTGCCTCACTTTGTATGGTCATTAGCCCAGCTTTATATAGGTTTCTATTTCTTTCATTTCTATTCAGAACACTGAGCGCTCTATGAATAAACGGTTGCGTCCACATCGCGCTAAATTTAACCGTATAGGTTTGTGGTTTTTTCGAACAACATCCCCCTGAAACTCATGCTGGACAAGAAAAAACATCTAATCCTACAACATATAACTAACCCAGATACTCATATATCCAAAAAATATAACAATAGTATTATCATTAATCTTAAAGTTCATGCTCAGCAGCCCAAGCTTAACTTTATTAGTTTCATTTACACATTCCGTCTAAGAAATTTACAAATTAATGCTTAGACAATACTTTTTGAAACATTTGAAACTCATTTGAATGCTCTATAAATGATTGACTGTCAGAAGAATCTGAATTAAATGCTCTATAAATGCTTGACTGCAAAAAGAATCTCATTTTACTGCTCTATTAATGATTGATTGCCAGACTGTAATCGCAGCTTTTGCTTGATAGATTTTTAAGTGTTTTGCAAGCCACCAAATTGATTTGCGGTTCTAAATGCGGTTTTGCTAAAATAGTTTTAACCGCAGCTACACACACACACACACACACACACACACATACACTCTTGCTCACATGTTATTATAGCTATCTGAATAGAAATAGATGAAGGCGAGGCATACGAAATACAATTTGAGTCGCCACAGAGTCTAACCCAGTCGAGCTATGCCCGCGCCGTCTCTGCCTCCTCTACCGACCGCCGACTGACTATATAACGATAATTATAGAGAACGCTCGATGCCGCCGTGTCACAGTTGCCACATAAATCAAAGCCAGGCGGAAAAGTCAGTCAGGCGGGCAAAGTTGCCGCTTGCCACGCGCGGCGACTCTCCGGACTACGTCTCCGGCTCTGCTTTCATGAAATCATAATTCCGTGCTGCCGTCAGCTGCGGCGTTTTCAAGTTCCCTGCCGAAAGAGCTCAACCAGTTTGCTCGGACTGGATGTCAGTTGGCTTTGTCTTGAGTTGGTGATTTTGATATTTTTTTATGTTATTTTTTTGTTGCAGCACATAGTGGTTACTTTTGTGGCATCCGTCTTTGTAATTAGGCGCTCATAATTAGCCAGCCAAGCTGAGCGATTTCTTATAGAGCTAGAAAAAGGTGGGTTTAGAAAGTTTGTAAATTTGTTGATTATTAGCGCGATAATATTTAATTAGATTTCTGCCAGACACCTTGACGACGTGAAAGGCAGCCGAGCAGCCGAGCAGCCGAGCAGCGAGCTGCCCAGCTCAGAGTTTTGGGCACGGCTCATTACGCAAAGCCAACAGCAGCAGCAGCAGCAGCAGCACCGACCACAACAAGTGGGTTGTGCTTTGCATATGCACGTTTCCGTTTGCAAAAAAAAAAGAAAAAGAAAAAAAAAAACTCTTGCAATTTATAGTACTTAAGCTAAAAGCGACTCCGATCCGCTCAGCTGCGGCCTTGATCGCCTGCTACGAAGCGTTGCGAGGCGAAAATGTTGCAACGTTTGTTCTGCTGATTGTTTTGTTTATTTGCTAAAAAGTGTTTGTTAGGCACAACAGAATCATAAAACTGTAAACACGAAATGCATAAATTGCAAGTCGAGAGCAGAGCCGCACTTAACCCAGTTAGCTGCAACAGTTGCTGCCACAGATCGGCAACATTGCGTGCCACTCTGCTATTGATTGGAGCGTGGTTCTCGCCAGATCAGCCAGATTAGACTACCCAGTCAGCTAGTTTTTTGGCTGTACAATTAGAGGAGTCTGTTATAATAATAAAAAATGTCAGGTGCATAAATTCAAACGTTGGAAATTATAAAACAAGCAATTGCTGACATGCCAAATACAAATATTGTATGCTGGCTGCATTATTCACAAATCAACAAACATATCAAAGACATTATCACCTGGCCAGGCCTGGCCAGGGGTGACCCAAGTGCGGTAGCCAAATGACAGCAGGATGCAGCTCGGCCGTCAGACGTCAGCTGTTGTTTGTGTGTTGTTTGCCACACACAGGAAATACACACACACACGCACACACACACTCATGCAAATGGACGACGGCTTAATCACCTGCGGGCTGATAAACGGATAGGCATACGACAGCACTAGGCTGGGCGTGGCCAGACAAGGCCTGGCCGACTGCCTGGCTAATTTCTATAAACAAATTTCATAGCGCCTGGCCAACCGAACTTTGATGTACAGTTAGGCAGAGAAAAAAAAAACAAAAATAAAATAAATGAAAAAAAAAAACGAGCGCCAAGTTGTCTGCAAGTGTTGCACATCGCACAGATGCCAGCGCCGCGATACAAGCCAAAGGCCAGCGACAACAACAACAACAACAACAACAAAATCAAAAACAATGGTGGCAGCTGCTACCGCCACAAAACATAATCTCCAGCGATATCTCAGCGAGCAGCGGCATTCGTGTGGCTTCCTTGGCCTGCTCCTCCAACAGCAGCAACAGCAGCAGCAGCAGCAGCAGCAGCAGCAACAGCTTCCACTGCAACAGCAACTGCTGCCGCTGCCTGCTGCCCCCGCAGCAACTGTCTAAGTAGCTGCAGCCGCTGCCTGCCTTTTGAAGCGCCGGCGGGCCAATGCTTTGCTTTGGTTTGCTTTTTACTCAATGTTGTTGCTGCTGCCGTTGCCGTTGCCCGGGCGTCCGTAACTAATAAAAATTTCAATTTGTACGCTAAACGGTTATTGACGTATTACCGCTCGGCCAGCCACGGCAACAGAGAGGTAGCAGCAACGCCTTTAGTTATTGTTTCTTTTGGTGCATTGCAACGCCTTCGTAATGTTTTATTCATGCCAAAAACAACAGCAACAGCAGCAGCAACAGCAACAGCAACTGCAACAGCAACAATTGCAGTTCCACTTAGACTTAGGCTTTCGCTGGCAATGCGAAAATAGATTTCTACGAAAGTTCGTTTCAAATTTTCGGCTAATTTTGATTAGGAACTCCGTGGCAACTTTGCCCTTGACACGGTTGGGACGCACCTGTGCACCTGTACAGGTGGCAGCGGCAACAATTCAAATTATATGCCACCAGCGCAGAGAGCGGAGCCTAATCATGTCAATTTTCATATCCGGCCGCATCTTAATTACACATCTTTGTGCGCCTCAATAGGCCAAATGATTGTCTATCTTTATGGTAATTACGGTAACTGGCTTAATTACATAACCAAGGCGTCTCGCGCAGCGCTCGGCGCTTTCAAATTTCATACAATTTGCTGTAGACAATGCGGCATGACATTAACCTGAAGTACGCCTTGATGTCAAATCCGATTTTCAAGAGGCGTATCAAAGCAGAAAACAAAACTAGTTAGATCGAGTCAGATGCTGATGTGGCCATCGGATATGGCAAAAGCTTCTCAAAAACTTCAATACTATTTTTTTTTTTTTTTTTTGGCAATGGCAATGGTAATTTCGTAAAAAAGCAACTTGCGATAATTATATGCGTATAGTATGTGGAGGGCTTTACTTGACAGTCGCCTATAAAACCGAATGGCTTGAATAATTTTAATTAAGAATATTGAATATTACAGATTAATGTATATGTATATATATGAGTGTTTGTATATATTGTATATATGCAAACAAAATTCGATTGAGATCAGTTGAAAGAGTGGGATAGGAAGTATTTTAAAATACATCATCAAAGAGAGAGGAAGATATATAAATGTAGCGGTAGAAAAAGAGACGGAGATAGAATATAATTGTGAGATAGAATATAATTGAGTGAGAGAGATGAAAGGGATCCTGGAATAATACGAGAGAAGCAGTGTGTATGAGAGATATAGAGACAGAAAATACTATAGAAAATAACATTCTTTTGCAAATCAGAAAATAACATTCTTTTGCAAATCAGCGTGAAATGAACTTAGTCATATACATTTTTATGTAATTTATATAACTATTATTATTAGCATGAAACTTTAGCAACACAAATTATTTTAAAATCCATTTTTTATATAATGCACTTAGTAATCAAATGACTAACATGTTTTGCAGCCGCATTCCGTTAACTTAGGTTTTCCAACAAATCTCTGGGTATGCGGCACCCCAATTAAAGGTTCTGCTGTAACTAAAGTATCAAATAGTAGCTAAAAAATATTTACTTATAATTTATACTATAGATATTTGAGTAGATTTACCTAAATAATTAATTATGCTAAATTTGTAATCAAATATGATTAAATTCAGCAGTTGGATTTTGCTCTCTGAATGACGCAGATTATTGTAAATTGCTTAACAGAAAATCTGTAGAAAGCCCGAAAACACTTTGATTAACTACTCTTGACCGCATTCAAGGCTCAGCCAGGCATTGTCGCCAGTTCATCAAACAAAGAACAGGCAGCGATGCTTCGCTTCACACAATCCTGATTGCCTTCGCCTCCCACACATATACACACACACTCACACACACACAATTGCCAATTAAGGGGCAGCTCAGGCTCGTTGAATATACATTTATTTTCCATTTAATTAACTTCCTTAAACGCTTAACATGTTTTTACATAATTATTGCAACAACAACACAGGCAAATTAAATTAAACAAAGACAACAACAACAACAACAACAGCTGCAGCAGCAGCAGCAACAAGTTATGTAGGTCACAGAGCGCAGGCCAACAACAACAAGAAACAAAATGTAAGAAGGAGCCAACAACAAACGACAAACAGTTTGGCAGACAGACGAACGGACGGACAGACGGGCCCGACTCGACATAAAAGGCTAAACACATCCAACTGTACAATCGCATAAAGATCACGATTAAATGAGTGCGCAATTGGATCAAATTTGCGCCAAGAGTGAAGCCAAAAACTAAACGAAGCAACAACAACAACAGCAACAGCAACAACAACAGTAACAACAACAAGCAAGACAGTGTAGGGACCCACTCTGAGCCACTATTCAAATGGCTCATAAAATTGCTAGCTGGTTGTTATTGTTGCTGTTGTTGCTGTTGCTGTTGTTGCTGCAGTCCCATGGCAGTAAAATTGAATGCGTGTGGGTTGCAATGTGACACATACTGTCATTATTACCAGGCAACAACCTCTAGCGGCATGGCCCGGCCAGGCTCATATTACTGCGGCTCAATGCGAGTTGGCGGCTCGTTACAGGAAAAGTTTGGTTTCTTTTTGGGCAATGCAATGGCAGATTGGCGGCAACGGGAAGAGAAGCGACACTAACTATTTATGCATTATGCAATCGGCGACATTGCCATTTGTTTGTTTTTTTATTTTTATTTTTTATTATCTTTTCATAAGCTCAGCTTAGACAATCGCTGTTATCGTTAATAATTGGCAAGGCGTAACCCACTAATACAGCAGCTCGTAAATCTAATGAAGGAAAGCATCCTTAAAAAACATATAATGATATATGGATATATCTTGTTTCAGTCGGCAGTAAAGTTGTGAACATGCAAAAAAAAACTTTGTCATATAAATGAATTTAAATATAATGAAAACTTCATGGAAGCAACTCGAATTGTGGCAATTGAAGATGTTAAGTTTATGTCGAAATGTGTTGAAATGAGGCATAGGGATGTATCTCATATATATCCTATAATAATAATAAGCAGTTGACTTGATCATGATCTGTTTGTGGATTGGGCTGTCTTTCTGTCTTTGGAAGATACGATGCCTCGTAAGTTCTAAAAGACGCGTAAATAAGTGACTTTTGATTTCCACTTAAGTGATTAATAGTATTTAAGAGCATTTTTAAGAGCTAGAATAATCATTTTTGTAAATATCACAAACAGAGTTAGCGAAACTTAAATCATATGAATATAATATTTAAGTCACATTAGAAAATAAATTTATGTTTAATATCAATAAAATAAGCTCTATTGAGTAGAATATTATTTGATATTAATGTTTTTTTTTAATATTTTTTTAATTTTAATTTTTTTAATTTTGTTTTTTTTTTTAATTTTATTGTTAATTATTTATATTTATTTATTTTTTTTTATTTGTATGACAAATTTCATACAAAAAGTCTTACATTTTTAAAGAACTTTAAGCATTGCTTTGATAACTATGTCGCTGAAAAAAACTAAAATATTATTATTATTTGTGTGAAAGTGCTAAAGTAGATTTATTTAATGTAAAATGATAAATACAGCTAAGTTTGTTGAATAACAAATCCAAAATTTGTATGAAGAGTAAAGCGGAGATAAAGAAAGAAAGAAAAAATGACACATATGAATTATGAATAATTGAAACAGTAAATCAGAAGATAGATTGTGTAATTGAATTATGATTTCCGCTATGTAGCCACGGTTGTCACGTCAAAGGCACAATCTGGAGCAGCAGCAATTTTTGACAATCATCAATCATCGTTGTAGAAGACATGAAAGAAAGACTCTGCCAGCTCATAGAGAGCTTCAAATAGTATGAGTGTTATAATCTTGCGACAGAAGTGAATGGATAATAATACTCACTTCAACTGCGACGATTCTGGCTATTTGCGTAAATATTCAAATAGAAATTTGGTTCATAATTATGTACGCATACATAACAAGGAAGATATACAAGTTTGAAGAACAGAACTGTGATTTTGATATAAAATATGAAAGTTGGCAAATTGCAAGTTTTACTCCTGTGAATAAATATTTATAATAAAATGTCTAACCAAAATCAGTAAAAAGCCATTATCAGGCATTATAATGGATTATTAAGTAAAGCGTATAGACAGCTTAAAGGTGAAACATTCTTTAGATTAACCTGAAATATATATAAATAGTTAGAGAGATAGTGGCAGGAAGAGGGGGCGAGACGTTGACAGAGAAATGGAGAGCATGTGAGGCAAAAAGCTCGACAAACAGTGAGAAAACTGAAAGTCTGAGTATGACTACATAAAATTAATGAATAAATTTAACTGTGTGTGAGTGATATAAAAAGAATAAAAAAGGATAAAATAATTCTATGACTTGACTGCTCATAACAAAGTCTTGCTCAAGCTGTATTAGGCTGTTGCAAAAACACAACGATTATTTAATGAAAATGCTAAAAATGTTGCTCATAGTACAATGGAAATAAAGTATGGTCTCATTTCAGAGCGGCAATGCGGAAATGGGAAATGAGTCGAGTGTCAAGTGGCAGATCTATGGCGCTAATTTAAAGGCCTGCCAGGCGAACGAATCGCAGTCACAAAAAACTGCTCTTAATTCTTGCAGTGAAAGCCAGGGAAGCAACAGAGCACAACAGAGCACAAATGAACAACGAACAACGTGCAACGAAAAGCGAACATTGCCACTGATTAGCCGGTAGCACAGTTGGCCTGGAGTGGAGTGGAATGGGAGGGAGTGGAACAGAGTGGCTGGAGGTGCAACAGTTGGCGCGCACCTTGGCAAATGGCAATAAATTTTGCACTTGAAATAAAAAGTAATGCTGGAAATTGTAACATAAAGCAACTGTCACACATAAAAAAATCAAGACTGAGGACCAGCTCCAATTGCGACTGGAGACTAGCCAGATCCAAGTCCAAGTCCAAGCGAGGCAGTTGCAGAATCAGCCGCTGACTGACTTGCAACTGTCAGTTGGCAGCCAAGTTGCATGTCCGCGCCAATTGCTACCATTTTCATTTCGTTGACAATTTTCTGTTTATTTTTATTTAGTTTTTTTTTCGTGGATAACATTCACCCATCGGGCGTCGGCTGCGTGGGCTGCGCTTAGTGAAAATTTGCAAAAATATTTGGTCAAAATGTAAAAGTTATGGCAACGGTCTATGGAGGAGATGGAGGAGATGCTGGGGGATGGTGGGGAACGGCTTCAGACTTCGTCGTCGTCTGGCAAATGTTAATTTACGATTTCAATTTGGCGGCCGTTGCGGCTGGCGCATAATTTATGCGCCTTAATTGAACCGGCTCATGGATCGTGGCTCATGGACAATGCGCGGGGTCTACTGGGCATGCGGTTGGGGGCCTTAACTTGAACTTCAAAGAGCGCACTAAGTTATGACATGAAAGTCGGTTAGTCACGTCTGCAGCATCGTCGGCGACGGCGGCATGATGCATTTGACACACATTCGTATCTAGCCTCAATGGATGGATAGCTGCATGCAGCATGCCGCATGCCGCATGCCATATGCCACATGTCGTTTGGCTTACCTTGCCATATGGCTGTGCCCAAGGTCACAAGAGCAGTTGGATCTGCGTTTGGAGCTACATTAATTCGCAGCGTTGCCATGACGATCAGCTTTTGTCTGGCTGTCAGATGCGGGCGAACCAATTTATTTGAATTTAAGCTAAGTTTGTAGCTAATTCAAGGGCATGCAGGCGGCTGCTGTCTGACGTCTCTCTCTCTGAGTCAATTTATTTCAATTAGAAACTCGTGTGTGAAAATCGAGTTCAATTTGAATTAAATGAGCCGAGTTGTTGGTTGGAGTAACTGAAAAATGCAAAGTGCTTGCAGTAGCCAACAACAACAGAGTGCAACATGACCTGCCGCAGCTGTAGGGATACCGGCAGCAGGGCTGCCATTGATATCGATGGAGGCAACTGTGACCCAGTACAACAACCTTCAAACAACTTTCGTTGCATGGCGTAACCGGGCAGGCAATACAACAATGCAACAATGAGCCAACACCTTTCCACCTTTCGCTTGGGGCTTGTGGCGCATAGCTGCGAGTTAGTCAGGCATATCAGGCTGTAACAGCTGACACAATGAGTGCTTTCTAAAGTCCAATGCGAATTCCAGTTAATAAGTCGCCAAACAAATGTTGGCCCATAATAATGCAAATCAAGCAACTGATGATGATGATGATGATGATGATGCAATGCGAGCCCCAAATCAATCTCAAATAACTGCAATTGCATCCCTCTTCGTCCTGGCCAAAAGAAATGAATATGCTACACAATCTCGGCGCTCGGATAATGGGGCTCTATTATGTTAACTCGATTTGGGCAAACAGTGCGCTAAATTATTGTTATTATTTCCGCCTCGCAACAAATTGGCAGCCAAAATAGAAAAAAAAAAAACAACGGCCAAAATATACAATAGCCAGATTTCGAAATTGGGCTTACAAAATTGCCAGACAGATCCTCCCCCCTCACTCTCCCTATCCACCAGGCCGCCTTCTGCTAACCATAGATATATGTTTAATTTGAAATGGGAAATTTTTCAGCTCGTTCGTAGCTGATACAAATCAATCATTATATTTCTTTTGGAGGCAGCATAATTTATACCCTTTTGCTTGTTTTCACTTCCTATTAAATTATATTTGGCATTTAACGAACGCCAAGTGGGCGCACCACCACCACCACCACCACCACCACCACCACTAAAAAAAACAACAACAACAAATTGACATCAATTACAAGACAAGCGACTCCTGTTGCCAGACCTCGGGCCCTATGCAAGCAGCCAGCAGCCGGCAGCCGGCAGCCTCTGGGCGCCCAAAAGGCGCGGCATTGACGGCTCTTTGGGTTGCATTTGACGCGAGTTTAAAAACTTCATAAAGAGCCTTTCTCAAACGGCACAGCCACCCGCAGCAGCCGCTCCACCCGCAATTCCTATGCCGCTCTCGACGTGATTGAGTAATTTCGATTGTCTTGTGGCAGAAGTTTATCAAGCCATATAATATTAACGACATGCCCGGATTGCTGCTGTGCTCAACAAAAACCAAACAAAACGAGCCACTGCCAAAAGAAAGGCAAATAATGCGACGGCCGCACGTCATTTATGGGTGGGTCGGGGTATATTTTGTCTTTACTTCTTTTTGGTATTTTCTTTTTTTTTTGGGTGTCGCTGCTTGTTGGTGGCGCAACGCTTTTAATTATATTCCTGCCACAGCTACCAGAGAGTATCGAACTGAAAGGCAGACATGATTTTTAACAGCAAAAAAAAGTAAAAAAAAAAAAAGAAAAATTAAATTGGTTTTGACTGGATTTATGCATAACGGGCCAGCTCCAGTCGATTGGTTTGTACTTTATAAAGAGTATTCCCGAAATTGTGCTTGCGCTTGTAAATTAATCATATGCTGGCATTCTCATGTATATTAATGTGCAAGAATTTCGCGAGACATTAAAAATGTGGAGAGGTCTGTAAAGTTGAAAATAATCGTAGGGTGCAATATGTTGTAAGTTGCATGCAATTGAAGTAATTAATAATGATAGCAAGATTCTTCAAATAATATATATATAATTTCAAAAATTTTATAATTTACAATTGCTTTTTAATGGTTTTATTGAGTGCAGAGTATTTGTTATAGTTATATTATTAGCTATAAATTTTATGTTTCATATGTTTATAATGTGTATATATACAAAAGTCACTATGAAATGCAGAAGAGATTGTTTGTCTACAACGAACAGACGCCATTATTAACAGACTTGACGCAGTCTTCCTGAAATCTAACCAATTTTAGAGCATTCTATGGTGCCAGTATATGAAAGCAGAGTCAATATAAATGCAGCCTGTGTGCACTGTAATAATACAATATATACATAGATATTAGATCGGCTTATATTTGTTTTATCTCATATTTGTAGAAATCTATTTATTGGGTTGTCCGAGAAGAAAATACCCATTTTTAAAAGAAAGTAAATACATTAATATTAAAACTTAGAATGAACTTTAATCAATTATATAATTTCCATTTTGTTCGATTACCTTTTGCCATCTTTTCGACAAATTAATTATTCAATAAAATTGTAATTATTCACATATTTTATATTTGTTTCCTTTATACTTTTACCGTGTATTTTATTTTATATATCTCGAATTTGTATAAATTTAAACTGCATTTATATATATTTAATTGTATTTTAATACTTAAAGGAAATTCAGCCCATTTGGTTTTGAGATTATACGTAAACGTAAAATGCTAAAGGAACTGTATACATTTTTGATCAGAACGATGAGCTGAGCAGATCTAGAAAACATTAATTTGAGAAAGCTGGTTCTCCGTTTACTATAAAATACAATATATATGCTACTATATATGTTCCATAATATACATATATTATGAAAATAATAGAATAAAAGTTATTCAAAAAATAATTTCTATCATACAGCGGTTTTAAAGTTTCACATCGAAATGAAACCCTTAATAAAATCTTATATAGCCTTAAAAAAAAACAAAGAAATAATAATCATAAAATAAAGAAATAATTTGCGAAGATTTCAATAAAGCTCAAACATAATTGCATAATCGAAGCCTAGGTGAGTGTTTGTACATTTTCATACAATAGAATTGATTGAAGCTGCAGTTACCTTACAAGTTAAGGTATCTTCTAGTCTGGCACTCTCAACTAAACCAACTCTTATTTACTTATGCTAGCAGCTTGCATCAAAGCAAATACCGCGCTGGCATGCTTAATTTTGTGCGGAGAGAACTCTTTAACACGAATTGATTAACGCACTCGAAACTCAATACTTGTCAATTATCGTGGCTAAATCAAAAAATATCAAGGACTCATTTTTCGTTGATGGATTTTGGTGTTTTTTTTTTTTATATATGGGGTTTTTTTTTGGAAAGGCGGCCCTTTGCGGCTTGTGCAATTAACTGGGTCGCATTTTTTGGATGCATTTCTTTGGGCACCTGGAGCCCACATCCAACATGCTGTGCACTTTTTCAACAACTGTGTAGAGATTGCACATATCAAATTTCATGCCCATCAGTCTCTATACCACATACCTTTTAAAGCCCTTTAAAGACCATTAACAGTGCCCAAAGTAACTGAAAGCCTTTCAGCCGACAGTCGATTGAAAGATACGAATACACAAAACAATCAGTTAACAACAAAAAGGCAGGCAGCCAGACAGCTGCACAAGGTCGAATGCCTAAAAATATTAATTAAATCATTAGTGTAATAAATTATTTATTAAATGTGCCATTGAGATGTGCTTGGATGGATACCCTCTACTCTTCTCTCTCTTTCTTTGATCACGCATGAGTCATTAGCTGACCGGCCACACACACACTCGCAGCGCAAAGCTGGCAATGTGCGAAAATGCTGCAATTAGCATGCAGCCAGCTGCAGTCGGCTAGGTAGCTGTGAAAACACTTTCCCAATCATCAAAGTCATTCAAACGCTTTTCAACTGCACGCGCGTGCAGTGGCCTTATGTGTGTATCTGCTGGATGCATATTGTGTTGATATATTAATGATGATTTCTCGTTTTTCGTTCGTGTCTATTGAATTGCATGATTCAACACACACACACACACACACACACACACATACACACACACGATGATAGCTGCGTATCTGCTGGTAGTTGTTGTATCTGTATCTTTAGCCCCTGTTGTAGCTGTAACTACATCTATTATAGCACTGCTGTGCGCGTATCTCGTGCAGCTCTTTCTTTCTTTCGGCTTCGAGAGGGGGGCGTCAATTTTGTAATCAAATTAGCGCGCCCGCTGCGCAAATGCACCATCATTTTTATTTGTGTACATTCATATTAATATGTTATAAACAAAATTTTATTTAATGTTTACTCAAACCATCAATATGCAGCTTCCTGCTCTTACTTATGACAGGTAAATGCGAATTTTTACAGCTAACTATCTAAATAAAACAAAACAATTTTATGGAATTATTGTTAGCGAATTTGTATCTTTTGTTGGTGTGAAGCTTTGTAAAGTAACGTATATTTCATTTATATTAGTTAAATTATAATTGTAATTGTAGATTATTATTAGTAATTAAATTGTGTTCATTCAATTAAGAATACAAATTTACAATAAACATTTACAAACGGACAGGTCCATGCATATGTTTCTTAGCTAAAATTATCAAAACTTTTGCTCCACCGAGTATATATATTAAAACCAATTTCAATAATTAAGGATAATTCGTTATCCCTAACTAACTATCTGTTGGATATAGCGATCATATTTATTAAGTAGGAAGTCCTTAGCTCATCTTGATAATATCGTTATTGAGTTGAAATTGAGAATAAAATTGAAATCAAGCATTGATCTTCAATCATCATCATTCAAATTTTCACATTTTAATAAATTAGGCGAATGGCATGGAAATTAATCAAATTATCGTATGACAGATATATAATAATATACATATTTTTTGGCAACTATCTCGCAAGGTCGTTCAGAAATAGAATCACATGTTGAGCTCTGATTATTAGTCACATCGCTTGGATTGTGTTTCAGCCACAAATTGTCAATTTTCATTTGGCAAACCGAATCGTAGTCTAAATTTACTATTTGCACATAGAAGCGAATATATGAATGTACTATTTTTATAGGCACAGCCCGAGGCAGACAGCGATGCGACTGCTGGGAGTGAGTCAGCTTTGGCATCGTTGGCGTCGCCGTCGCCGTCGCCATTGAGTGATTTGTTGTTTGACGATTTATTCATGGCGAAAATGCGAAAAGATACGTATTGCTTGGGCATTAGCTGAGCGAGACATTTGACACTAAATGCAATTTAAAGGCAATAAAACAAAGCGCAAAATCCATTTAAATAAATGCTCATTATGCATGCGGCGTCATATCTCGAGAACGGCTCGGAGAACTGCTCGAACTGCGAATTTGCATACAACGCGGGCCCATGGAGAGCAGATAGCAAGACAGTCAGACAGTCAGACAGACAGCTCCAAAAAGGGAGTGCCTCAGTCTGCAGCGGTTCTTGGAGGCCTCGAAGGTGACGGTGACAGCCAAGACGCCGAAGTCATCGTCGTTGTCGCCTGACACACTGACACTGACGAAGCTGGGGGCTGCGCCTAATTGATTAATTGCAAAACAACGGCGCAACACGATTTGCATTTGGATTTTGATTTCGGATTTTGATGCTGTGGCTGCCATTTTTTAGAGTGCAATTGGAACTGTCAATTTGCATTTAATTCGGCAAAAATAAATTGCCGATTGACTCACGACTTGGCTGCGGGTCGCGCAATTTTCGATTTAAATGAAACCACAAGGCTGAGATTATTTTATTTAAGATACTACAATATATCGAAATTACTCACATCTGGCAATTTCGACTCACTTCAAGCCATCAGTAGCAGTAGCCGGCTGACATGAGATTCAATTTGTGTTTATTTTCATTGATGCGTTCGATTTGAGTTTGTAGTTGTTTTCTTTCTCGTTGATCGATGCTAATTTAAAGCGCGGGTCATTAATAATTATAATTGGCATAAGCCTAGAGCTGACCTCTGTTGTGGCCTTGCATAAAACAAGTCGCATTATGCAGTTGATTACAAGCCAGGCAACAAGCGGCTTACATTGTTTGCCCCCAGGCAACTAGCCAAGCAACAGCAACAACAACAACAGCAACACAGACAACGGCAACGTCAACAAAGTGTCGATGTTAACATTAAGCCAGCGACAAAATGAAGCAGATAACTGCGGTTTTTAATCAAATCAAATGCAACAACAAAACACAACAACAACGACAACAACAACATTCGTCGGCCAGCTGTAATGTAATAGTTGCAGCAACAATGAACAACCGAATGGAAAGTGTTAAAAATCTGATTATCATGCGGTGGCGCTGCTTTTCACATGCATGCACATTTTTCTTCCCTCTGGTTTTGCATGCCAACTGGCAATTGTTGTTGCTGTTGCTGTTGTTGTTGTCAGGTAAATGAACTTATAATTGGCCATAGAGTACACACAGCGAGGCATGCAACAGCCGTATGTTGATGAGCTGCCCGTGCTAAGAGCGAACCATTTTGCATTTTGTGTTTTGCATTTTGTATTTTGTAATTAAAATGTCTCTCTGTGCGGTGAGTTTTTTTTTTTTTTGAACCCATTGAAAATGGGAAATCGGGGTATAATGGTTTCGCGAAAATGTACGTAACAGGCAGAAGGAGGCGTGCCACACTCTATAAAGTATATTTATTCTAGATCAGCCCGACAGAACGAATCGATAAAACCCTGTCCGTCTGTCCGTCCGCAAAGATCTTCGAAAGTACAAAAGCTAGAGGTATGAAATTTTACATAAATACTCATGTATAACATACTTGCTGAACAAGTTTATCATTTTTTTCGATAACTCATTGAATTTCGTTTTTATCGGAATTTATCGATAATATGAATTGGTTTTTTACGCGTGGTTTATACATGGTTTGAGCTAGAGATTTTAAATTTTCAATGAAGTTGCGGGTAATGAATGCGAAGATTTTGTAATCTTTAGATTTTGGATGCCACGCCCCCTTCGCCACAAATTAGAAAAGAACGTATTTAAAATACTAGAGACTTGTGCTTTGGCAAATACGCACATATCAGTACCATTAATAAGTTGTGCAAGTTTGATATAGATAGTCCCTAAGAAGTTAAGAAGTTATTCAACAAGTAAGTTCCCATAGTCATACCCACATTGCAAATGCAGTCGCTGTGTCAACTGCGCAGTTAGCAGAGTACATGCTTATACGTGGGTGTACATATGTGTATTTGTATGTATGCATAAAAGAAGCGTAGAATGATTGAAAGATTAGCTCTTCACAGGGCTCAGGGTATCTCTTAGTCGAGCAGTCTCGACTAGAGCACTCTTACTTGTTTGAATATTTATTTTATCTGCAAATAAAGTGATAAATGTATGCAAATATACATTTTGCATTCTTCATTGTTATCAATGGCTCAGAAAAAAACTAAAAAAAAAACACAGTAGTCTTTCCACCTATCTCTACCCCTGCTCCTGTCCCCGCCCCAGTTTTCTTTTCTTTTTGCAGGCGCCAAGCTAAGCAAATAATAATAAACTTTCACGCCCATTAATTGACTTTGCGTGTTTTTGCTCAGCTTCTGCAACTGCCAACTGCCAACTGGCCACTGGCAGCCGACAAGTGAGCACTGGATGACGTCGACGTCGACGTTACCTGGCGCTTGACCATTTCAGTAATTCGTCAGCAAAAATACTACACATAAGTAATGTTATGGCGGCGGCCATGAAGCCTGCGAAATGCAACGCCATGTCACAAAAAAAAGGTCATAAAACAACTTGCAAACAAAACTAAAAACACTTTCACTGCAACCTTGAGACGAAGAGTAACAGGCGTTGCCAGATCTGCTCGCTGCTCTGCACTGCTCTGCTCTGCTCAGCTGTCCAGCTGTCAAGCAACTGTGGCTGTCTTCAGTCTGGACAGCCGCCCAATTAACCACATTTGTTTCAGACTTGTTACATAGTTTGTGGGTCTGGCTGGTGAGTGATTTCGTTTCAAGTTCGATTATGCAAGTCCAAAAGTTCTGTGCGCGGCCAGACGGAAATGAAAGACTTAAGCAACAAACTCGTTTAGGCTGTCAATCTGCGGCTGCTGCTGCTGCTGCTGCTGCTGCTGCTGCCCATTGAAACGAACTAAATTAACAAAATCATATATCACTGGGTACTTGGGCTGCGCAGCGACCTCCCAGCAAGACGACTCGCTGCTCGGCCCCTCGCTGTGGAATTGCAGCTTGTTGCTGGCCTGATTTATGTCTTGCACCAAATGAAATGAATTGTGTAACCTTTTTTTTTTTTACTTTTTTGCTGGGCATGGGCCAAAAGCATGAAGCAAGTTAACGCGAATTTCATGTTTTTGATCGTGGGCAGCAGCACGCTGCATCATCAGGCTGCCTGACTGAGATGCTGAGGATGCTGCAGATGCTGCGGATGCTGCTTATCGCTGGCGGCGCATCGCTCGCACGTTGCGGCCATAAAGCAAATCAAATTGCAACAATTGTTGGTAATATGTTAATAAATTTTTCTCTTACTCTTCGAGCAGCAGCTTCACTTTCATTTACTTGCGCGCGATTCTGAATGAGCTTCGTTTAAATTGAATTTATTACAAACCAACTCATGCCAAATGTGGAGCTGGTCAGTTCACAGGCGCAGCAGAGGAGACGTTAATCAGGCGCAATCCTACGCAATTTTCACTTGTATCGTTCACTTTGTTATCGTTTGCTGATATCGCTCAGTATTGGGTTACTTTCGAAATGCCAGAGATTATGCATATGTCTTTATTGTAGAAGACATCAACTGTGGCAGAAATGTCTTGAGGCCAAAAAAAAAAAACTGATAAGATATCTGAAGCAATATAAAGGCGTACTTTATTTACAATGTAAATATGTCTTTATAATGTAAATACTGATTAAGTTAGTCAGTTCAATAACTTTTTTAGTTTTTTGTGTGAAAGGAGATGATACTATATATTGTTTTATAATCTTAAGTTAATCAACTTTTGTGCTGATTGTTCCTTTTGTCTCTTTAGATTTTATATGGCATCATTGATTCGTTCTAATAATTATGAGTCATCTACAGCAGCTGACAACAGCTGTTGTATTGCATGATATTATATTATGCAGTAATCAAGAATCATACAATGTTCAGTTCCAATAAAGAACTATAATAGAGCAATAAAACCATAATAAAAAGATATTTTAAGATGAAAATATTATATGCACAAATAATTTAACAAATTTAAATTGTTTTATTCATATTGGTAATCTTCATAGGTTTTAAAAACAATATTTGTTTTATAGATATTGTGAACAAAAAAAAAAGTAAAGAAGATATTTGAGACATAAGCTAACTATATAAGGGCGATCAAGGGATCAGCAAAAACAGCCGTTATTTTTGCAGCAAATACTTTCAAGCATTGTAAAATGTTTTTAAAAAATATTATTTGTATGTATCCAACATTTCCTTCAAATAATTTAAAAAGTTTTACGATACTTTATTTATCCATCAACGATTATCAGTTTCAGCC
This sequence comes from Drosophila meridionalis, assembly GCA_035045145.1. Taxonomy (NCBI): domain Eukaryota; kingdom Metazoa; phylum Arthropoda; class Insecta; order Diptera; family Drosophilidae; genus Drosophila; species Drosophila meridionalis. The sequence goes on along the minus strand of JAWNPG010000037.1, from coordinate 5,393,541 downwards.
CTTCAAATACCTTTCGAAAATATAATCGAATTCTTGTTGACTAAACGATCTCCCAATTAATCACAGCTAAAAGTCGAATGGCGAAGCATTAAGTGCAATTAACCCAATATCATAAATAATTGATCAATTCTTTATAATGAATTTATATAATTCTTCATAGACAAAGTTCAACTGGCTAGAGATTAATGCAGCTGAAAGCTAAAAATTCCCAATGAATAATAAACATTTAATTGGAAATTATTTAGCTATTATAGCTAGAAGCTCTTGCATCATCATTTAGCAAAAATGTCTAATTAGTTAGAGCGAAACAGAAGATGATGAAGAAAACAAATTATATGTGCCTAGCTAAATACAAATTTATACCTAATGACCCGATGTTATAGCAGAACAACAAAAAACAACAAAACAAAAGGCGGCAACGGATTTGTCGACAGCAAAATATTCTCATGATTGTCAATTGACAACGTCAGCTTTTGCAGTTGGCAGACCGTAAAGTAAAGCGCAGTAAACTAACGACAAACGAACAGACTTATGAGTATTAGCCGTGAGTTTGGCATTTTAGCCAAATATGGCGCTGGATTTGAGCGGCAATTTATGTGATTTGTGCGAGATTTTGGCAAATGTTGTGCCAGTGCCCACTGACAATTGACTTGTTTCGAGAGACAGAGAGAGACAGAGAGAGAGAGAGGGAGCAAGGCATGTCCAAGCTGAGCCCCAATAGAGTCCCACGACTGTGACAGCGACTAATACAAAACTTTATGGCTTAAATCGCATTTGTTCGTCTCAGAACAAAATCAGCTTAAGGCCAGAGGAGCAAAGATCGAATACAGTAGCTCATGCGGTGTTGGATTTTCTATTTTGAAAAGAGAAACGCACTCGCAGCAGTCATAAACTCTGGCATTAAGTTCTCGGTTCGGGGCGCGTGGGCAGCTAAAAGAGTTTTGAAGTTTTGAGCTTAGGTCAAGGCGACGATGCATTTACTTAGTGCAGGCACTGTGTGCCCGACCTTGATGCCTGTTGGGGCCACTACCACACGACCAACAACAAAAACAACTTAATTTGCCCATAATGAGAATCAGCTGACTGGGCAAACAAGCGTTGCTGATTCTTCCACAAAAGGTCTGAATCGCGCTGCTCTTTTCGTGGTAATCCTGTAACCATGAATTATTATTATGCGCCCAGCCGCATTTAACCATTTAACAAAATGCGCAACGAGCCACAGCCATAATCATTGTAGAACCTTGAAGTGCATTTTTAATGCCAGTGCTTGTCTGATAAGATTAAGTCATGAAAAGACTGCTGCGCCCAGCCACGTTGTTAGCAACAAGCTGCAATGATGAGACCGGGAAGACTGTATGTGTGTGTGCGTGTGTGAGTGTGTTTGCGAAAGTGCTTGGGCTGGGTCTCAAGTGTGTCTACATGACTCTCACTTTTAGGCCAAGACAGGAGTGCGTGGCCCAGAGCTGGCCAGAATGGCAACCACTTTCGCGTCTAAAACCAAATTGTGGCACGACAACTGCAACAACAACAACAACCACAACAACTTTAATGTGCATTTAAATGTCGAATTTGCAAATTGTTGCCTGTTGTTGTTCAATTTCAATTATGTTCGTTGCGCAATGCGTTTGGAATTGCGCGTACTTTGTTTTTATACCCATTGAAAATGGGAAATCAGGGTATAATGATTTTGAGAAAATGTATGTAACAGGCAGAAGGAGGCGTGCGTCTGGACGAGTCGATATAGCCCTGTCCGTTCGTCCGTTCGTCCGTCCGCAGAGATCTTCGAAAGTACAAAAGCTAGAGACTTTTTTTTTGCATGAATACTTGTGCATACCATACGATCAACAAACTTATCAATTTTTTTCGATAACGCATCCCATTTATTTTAATCGACATTTATCGATAATTTAAATTCGTTTTTAATGCGTGGTTTGTACATCAGTTTAGTTAGAGATTTCAAATTGTGTGATCTTTAGATTTTGGATACCACGCCCCAATCGCCTTCAATTTGCAAAAAACGTAAATCAAATATTACAGACTTGTGCTTTGGCAAATACACTCATCTGAATAACATTAAAAAGTTGTGAAAAGTTTATTGAAGATAGTCCACCGCTAAAAAAAGTTATTCAACTATTAGTTTTCCATAGTAATCCACAGGCTGCAGCCTAAGCGCAGTCGCTACAACAACAGATTGACTATTGCCTGTTCACAGGGTTCAGGGTATACCTAGTCGAGCAGTCTCGACTAGAGCACTCTCACTTGTTTTTTTTTTTTTTAATTTTATTTTGCTATTTGTGGCTGTACCCAAAGTAGTCATTGGCTTTTGTCTCAGTTTGGCTCTGGGCCCGCGCAAATTGTTTCCGCCTCTCTTGCAACTTAATTGTCTTGAACAACATAATTTGGCTGGAGTTACTAGCGCCAAAGAGTAACAACAATTTCCAACAGCAATTTATGTAAGTTAATTTCAATTTGTTTTGGTGGTTTTTATTTTTGTTTTTTTTTTTTTTTTTCATTTCTTTTCTTTTTTTTTTGCACTCAACTGTTGTCGGCCATATTCTCAGCTGTGTGTGAAGGAGGGCGAGACGACCCATAAAAAAATGTACCAAAAAAGATGCCAATTCATGCAGTTTAAAACATTTGTTCGACATTTCGCAGCGGTATTTCAATGCCGCACAAAAGAAAGGCATTCATATGCCAGATGCCGCAAACAAACAGACAATGAATGCCAGCAGAAAAGGTCTCAATTCCCGCCGTCGGGGTTGTTGACCTTGTGTATGGCCAGCACTCGCACTAACGCTCTTTTTTCAGCCAGCAATTAACTTATTTTTGCAGCTGACTAAGACAAACTGAGCCACTGATTGCAATCACCGAGCTGCGAGCCACACAAGTTGCCTCCTCGCACTATATATTTATGCAATGGAATTGCGCCAGCACGTGCCGCATAAATATGCCAGACTCTGGCCAAAAGTAAGCCACAGACATCATGAGTCAATGCGATGATGTTCTAACTGAAAACCATTGCATGCATCGCTAAATCAACGACATGCAAAATGCTGACTAACCAACTGAGACGGCCAATGAAATGGATACAGGCATTCGAAAGTACACTCACTGGCAGCAGTCGATTGCCCATGTGGCTATCGCTTGTCTAGTTGTTGTGTTTTGTCTAGTTGTTGTAGTTTCTGTTGTAGTTGCTGGCGATTTCCGCGAAATGCTGGCCATGATTCACTGAACACCGAACACCGAACAGACTGTGGCATGTACTTTTGCTCTTGTACGAGTACTTTTGCTCGTAATTTATATGTAGATCTTTACTCTCTGTTCAATTTGATTTGCAACTGTCAATATGTTTGTTAGCATTGTGAATGTGATTGTGATGGAAAGTTGCTGCGATTGCCAGCAATTGCCCAGTCACTGATTGTGCTCCATGTTGCTCTGCCCATGCAGCTCGCGGCCAGGCCTAACACACAAAGAGCAATGGCAGCATGATGCGGAGACTTTGGTACAAAAATACCCTAGAAAAAATAAATGTTTATATGTAAAACAAGATTAAGTTGTCAATGAAGTAGCAGAGATATGAAATAAAATAAATTTATGAACTTATTTTACTCAAAAAGTGTGCTAACTCTAGCACACTTTTGGTGCAGTGCTCATAGTTATTTTTTTTACTCTACATAAGATCCGCCAATCACTAGTCTAATATTTATTTTCAGTTACCAAAACAGGGAATATAGTTAATATCATGTTTATTTGTTTTGTCTAAATTATTGCTTGAATTTCATTTTGTATTATAAAAAATTTTATTTTTGAATTGAAATCAAATATAGCTGAGCACTCTGGATTTGTATCAATTCAAACGTCATTGCATCTGATACAAATTTGAGAATATCTTACACTAAGATCATTTCAGTTATTGAACTATATGTATATGTAGTCTAGAACTCCCTTTTGTTTATCTAAGTTTCACAGACTTCTGATCTCTTTACCCATTTCTCTCTTTTCCTCTGTGTCAATTTAAATAGTATTGATAGAAGCGAGTATTATACTAAGATCCTTCGATAGTGGGAGCTTTCATTCGACAATTTATCAATTCTAATTTAAAATTCGGCAAAAATTAGCATTTGGTTGAATTCAGAATATTTCACAGATGCATTTTTGATCTACCTTTCTATTCCTTCTTTTGTGAATTCAGATATCATTTGATCTGAAAGCAATCACAGTGTTTTATATACTACTACTGGAGAATCCAGAGTAGGATTTCACTGCAGACAACTTATCTATTCATAGTTAATACTAAGCAAATACTTTCCTTTAGGGTTTCAAATTTAAACTTTCTCTCTTTCTGTCTTTTTTTCTTTCTTTCTTTCTCCCTCTCTCTCTCTCTCTCTCTCTCTCTCTCTCTCTCTATCTCTCTCTATCTCTCTCACTCTCTCTATCTCTCTCTATCTCTCTCACTCTCTTTCGCTCTCACTCTCTCTCTCTCTCTCTATTTTTCTATCTCTCTCACTCTCTTTCGCTCTCTCTCTCTCTCTCTCACACATACACCCTCTCTTTCTCTCTCTTTCTTTAACCCTCTCTTCCACTAATCATATCATTTATTCTCAAACTAATTTCTTAGATTCTTAAAGCTAAGTTCTTAAACTTTAACAAATTATCGATTAACTCTTGACTTGTTCATCCCAAACATTAAACACTAGGAAGTCCTCACTCATTTCATATTATAATACAGTCCATCAAATAAACAATCACATATCGCATTGACAATAATTTGTGCACTGGGTATTTCAAAGTCTAACAACTATGTTTATCTATTTTTTGTTATTTTCTTTTGATTGCTTTGAAATATTTTTACTAATTGCACATGAACAACGTTTATCACTCTGACAACATCGGCTTGCAACAACAGCGACAACAGTTGTTGTTGTTGTTGCTGCAGCTGTTGCTGTCTCTGTCCCACTGTTGTTGTTATTATTGTTGAAGCTGTTACAAGGAAAACTCATAAGCATTATCATTAACAATATTATTGTTGTTGTCATCAGCAACAACAGCAACAGCAACGACAACAGCAATAGCAACAGCAACAGCCGCTGCATCATCAACAAGCACAACAAAACGGAGGAGCCAAGAGGCTCATGAAATTGCCGGACGCTGCCTGCGCATAATCAGCAAGGCATTTAATAATTTTTATGTTTATATATATTTTGTACACTCTTTTTTTTTATTTTTTATTTATTTTTTTTTTACGCCCACGCAGCGACGTTTTGTCTGGGAAAGTTGTTGTTGGTGTTGCTGTTGCTGTTGGTGTTGCTGTGGGTGCTGTTGTTGCTGTTGTTGTTGCTGCTGTTGCCGTTGACGGCGTTGATTTGTCGTTAAGTTTGCGTTAAGTGACCATCATTAGTTAAATATGTGCATTTTTCTTTAAGGATTTTCGCGTTTTTCTCCCGAGATAAACACTGTAAATGGCGGTTGTTCCGCTGTTGGCGGGCTGCCATCAAATTGCCATAATTCATGGCCAGCAGCAGCGACAACTTTCCTTTTCATAGCAATTTCACTCAGTTGCTACCTTAAATTTGTGTTTTTGTGATTTTCATGAATTTGTGTCAGAGAATTGGCCAACATTAATTGAATTAGCTGCCAGCTCAGCCCATAAATTGGCATTGGCATGCCATTAAAATCAGTTTGGCTTTGAATTAGCAGGCCTCAGTAGAGGTATGAACGGAAGCTGTTGCTGCTGTTGCTGCTGTAGTTAGTCAAATGAAATTGAAAGACAATTAACCTGATTAGCGTGCGGCCGGCAACATGTTGCCGCAACATGCATGTGTTGCTACTGTACTGCGATAGCGGTACATTTGTATCGTTAGGAAGTCATACACACATTGAGCGCCGACTAGCAGCTAGTCGAGATCATTAATCACGGGCTGGCCGGGACTGCAGCGCGGATACGTAATTTAGTGGCCATAAATAAAAGAAACTTCGCACAGAGTGAAATTGAAATGTTTAAGCGATGAGACAAATGCTCGACTTGATTGGAGCACAGCTTTGGCTTCAACTGTAAGTTGTCGTTGTTGCTTCTCTTACTCTGTTTTGGCACTTGCCGAGTCGGAATTAATGACATTTTGCATGAGTTTCGATGTTGTTTATGAAAACAGCATTCAGTTCGCATTTACGTTTGGTCGAACTGATTGATGCATGTGTTGCTGCTTGCAGTTCATATACATTTATTGCATCTTGCTAGAGGTAATTCCATACCCATGCCTATCTCCGCCAGCTGCCTGAGAAACAAAAGACTTAGGCAACGAACTGGGTTGACTGAGACAGCGTGCTGCAGCTCAACTTGTGGCTATGCTTATTTGTGGGCTTTTATGACAGCAATAGAACATAAAATTGAACTACCATCCAATAACAAAAACAACAACAACACGCAGTAGTAATCCGCCTTTTGTGTTCACACAAACGAGAGAAAAAATGTCGGAGAAAGTGTTGCAAGGGGGCCTTCGGCCAAACTGCGCCGTTCGCCACATTGTCAACGCTGTGACATCTGCGAGGAAATAGTAAAAATAAATTATTGCTAAAATAAAAAATCAAGAAAAAAAGAAGAAAGAAGCTGGCTGCCAGCCAAGTCGGTAGGCCGCGTCTGCTGTAATTTCAATTAATGTGGCTTATAAAAATAAACTTTTAGAGCTTTGTGCCTATTTCCCTGGCCGGCTGGCATTTAATTAAAACATGTGACGGCATTTATGATGGGTGGGCGAGTTGGGACAGCGCTTCATGCGTTATAAACAAAGGCACAAGCAGCAGCAGCAGCAACAGCCGCGTTAGCAACAAGATCAGCAACTCTTGGGAAAAAGTGTGAAAGAAATGCCTCAAGCGTCGAGCATCGCTTCAACGCGCAGCGGAATTTGAAAAAAGAAGTGAAATTTTCGCCGTACTCTCGTGTGTGAGAACCGCTAAGCAATTAATTTGTATAAGATACACTACAGCCATCAAAGCACACGACTAGGGTAGCTGCAGCCATACGACGATATAAAACACTTGTAAAAACTTTGTAGCAAACATAAAAGAAATAGTTAAAATTATTTTAAATTAACTGCGGCTCAGATTGCTTTAGCAGTCTTACTCAGGTTTTAATTTACACTCGCTGTAATATAATAAAGGAAATAATAGTGTTAATCCAATTGAGAAAATTAATGGTAAATGAATGAAATTTAAGTAATACTTCAATAAAATTAGGCTGCTGCAAATTTATTGGTGAATTACGTTTATAGATTACAGAGTATCATTTAGTCAATCAGAAATAGCTAAATGCATGCTTTGAGGTGCTAATACCCTATACTTATATAAAATAAGTCTGCAGGGTATTATGTTTTCGTTAACAGGCATGTTGAAGGCAGGAAGTGGGCGTGTTCGCATACAATAATGAAATAGTTCAGCCGATCTAGCTGTTGTACGTATTTCTGGCAGATCATCTGTTCCTATAAATTTGCTATGGACCCTATACCCAGCGCCAAAAAAAGTCGCACTCACCAGTTTAAGAAATTGGTGAGTTCCCATTTAAATCAGATTAAGGTATATATAGCTGAAAGTCGGTGCATCTGTAAAACATCAAAGATGTTTCTATAAATATATTCTATGTAAATCCATATGAATGCTATCGATTAAAAGCTATATCATGTTCTGTTATTTAAGCATACTATCGCTTTGAGAGCTAGGTGTAAAGATTCTCCTAAAGTACCCAAATATAAATATTCTTCTAAAGCATCCGAAATATAACCAAATTCAAAGTATACCACATTATGTATGCCTTCTTCAATTATTCTACAAGCTAATGCATTTTGGGAATGGTTATATATAATAATATAACAGTTATATAGTAGTGAAAAGCCATTTATTATTAAATAAAAACTATAAACTGTTCAGTTAGCATATTTCAATTAATTTTAGAGCTTTTAAAGATACATGTGTAAAGATTGTCCTAAAGTACCCAAATATAGATAATCTCCTTAATTACCCAAAATATACCCAAATTCAAAGTATGTGTGATCAATGTTATAAAAAACCGTAAAATATCATATTTTATTCATTTATAAATATAGGTTTATATAGAGATATAATATAATAGTTATAAAGGGAAGAAAAGCCAATATCATCACATTTTATTCATGTAGATATGAACTTATTTAGCAACACATCAGCTCTATTTACATATAGCTCTACAGGGTATCTGCTAGCCAGTCACTTCCAACTAGAGCACTCTTACTTGTTTTGTTTGAAAATAATTTTTTCTCTTAGCCAAGTTGGTAGCAAAAAGCATTTTATAAATTAGAGCAACACTTGCTGCGCTGCTAGCGGCGGCTGCTGCTGCTGCCATTGTTGTTGTTGTTGTTGTCGCTGGCGTTGCCGCCTTAATGCCGCACCTTGCATGCGAAAATCTTTTCACGCCTCGGGCCAGGCAGGCAGCATGCGAAAAACTAATTTCGGCGCACACGTCGTCTGTCTTGGCTCTGACTGCAGCGAGAGAGACTGCGACTCTTTATGCCGGAAGATGTTTCAATTTTTGTGAAAAATCGCAACAATTAAGTGATTCAGGTGGCCTGATTTCCTCCCAAAGAGTTTCAGCTGTGCGCGTTCGATCCGTCTGTCGGTCAGGCTGGATTTACTCAAGATTCGATGTGGCATTGCGATGACATCATTCCATTGAATCGATTTCGAACGTCTCAACGGCCTTTATAGATTTTTGCATAATTTGTCGAAAATGGTCAAAAGGCATTTGACAACTGAAATCGAACATAAATCGCTAGATGTTTGTCTCGTCTGCCAGTCTCAAACGCAAAGCCAACAAATCAATCAGCGGCGAACAGAATCACTTGACATTTGACAGATAATACACGGAGTAGCTATAGACGTGGCTTAGACATGGCTAACAGCATTCTCAACGGATCACAGCTGCTGCTGCTTCTGCTCCACTAAACAAACGATTTAGGCAACGAACTTGAGGCCGAGCATAATTGATGAATTTGCCTAAATAAAGAAAACAACTGCGCGCTTTTCCAGCAGGTGAAATTTTCCAAAAATTATTAATGATAATGACTTTTAACGCCAGCGCAAATATTTGAGTAACACTACACGGCCAGAGAGCACGAAGCTAAACGCAGTCCGGGCAGCCGGAACCCCAGACCCCCTCTCCACAGATGTGCAAACTGACCCACTAAGCTGCTGGCCAAGTGCAAAATGTAAATGAAAACTGTGTGCAGCAGCGCCCAGCGGCGACCCGGCACCACCAACACCACCACCAACAGCACCACCAACAACCATCGACAATTGTTGCAATAATTTAGTAATTTTTTTCTATTTTTTCCCATTTTTTCTTATACCCTGAGCCCATTGAAAATCGAAAATCAGGGTATAATGGTTTTGTGAAAATGTATGTAACAGGCAGAAGAAGGCACGCCACACCCCATAAAGTATATATATTCTTGATCAGCGCGACAAGACGAATCGATATAGCTCTGTCAGTTCATTGAGATCTTCGAAAGTACATAAGCTGGAGGATTGAAATCTTACATGAAGACTCGTGTGTACCATACGCTGAACGAGTTAATAATTTTGTTTCGATAACTCATTCCATTTCTTTTTTATCGGCATTTATCGACAATTTGAATTCGGTTTTAAGCGTGGTTTTTACATAGTTGGAGCTAGAGACATTTGCTGTATCGTTGCGTGTTATGAATACGGAAATTTTGTTATCTTTAGGTTATGGATGCCACACCCCCTTCACCATGGTAATACTACAGACTTGTGCTTTGGCAAATACACATTATATGAATGTCGATAATAAGTTGTGAAATTTTGATGAAGATAGTCCAGCGTAGAATAATTGGAATATTGGCTCCACACAGAGTTCAGGGTATCTCCTAGTCGAGCAGAGTCGACTAAAGCACTCTTTCTTATTTTTTCCGATTTTTTTTCAATGTTTTTTTCAGTTCGCTTGTGCAATTTCATAAATTTGGTTTTCTATGCCCAGTGGCCGGCGATTGCCACACATTTCCGCGTAATCATCATAATTTTGCATGATTTTCCACGATGTTTGATTTAATGCATTCGCTAATTTAGTGAAGTCCATGGCGATATCTATTCGGCATGCGGCACATTCGAATACATTTCAATTTGAGCAGTTCCACTGATGATGACGATGACTTCATTAGCTCGACTCGTTTCGCCAGCAAAAGTGTTACTCGATTTCTTGATTAATGCTGGCGGAATGGACGGGATCGATGCCAAGACACAGTTTCTATATACATATATGTGTGTGTTAGTGTGTGTGTGTGTGAGTGTGTGTGTGTTTGTCGACTTGGCTTAAACTCTGCGAGTCTCGCAGTCTGCCCAGTTGTCAATTATCATCATCTTGAGGCCCGCTCGCTTGAGCGCTTTGCCAGAATTATTATGTAAGTTTTTGGCATATTTAAATGATTTATGGCCCCAGGCATTGGCCATTGGCTCCGAGCATTGGCTGTCCAGCCTTTGCTCTTGGCTTTGCTGAGTCTTTTTTTTCTCTCTAAGATGTTAACGTTCAAGTTGAAGTTGATGTCGGCATCAGCGTCGGCGTCGGCGTTGACTTCCTGTCCCTGGCCGACGTTTGAGGAGAACTTTTCATATGCGGGACTTGAACTTTTGGGGGCGCTAAGTCGCAGCCATTTGTTATCGATGGTAAAAGTTGCAGGCACTGAAATATTTTACAGTTGTGTGTCATGAACTCTAATGTTAAGCATGTTTATGTTGCTGTTGTTGCTGTTGTTGTTGCAGTCAATTTTTATGCAGTTTTCATTGCGCCTGCCGATACCTTTAAATGTGAGCAGTTCATGGGAACAACATTTGAGAAAGTCGTTGTTATTGTTAATGCAGTTGTAGCTGATGCTGTTGTTGTAGCTGTTGTTGTTGTTGTTGTTGCTGTTGCTGTTTGCTGGTGTTGCCAACATTGGGTGCCAAAGCTCGGAAACGTGCTGAGGTCGCGTCAAAGCATCAAATGGCAATCCCCACACATAATTACACGAGCAAAATCTTATGTCTGACATTTTTGGGTTAACGCGAGAGAGCATCACGGCCCCGGCTTGATTGTCAGGTGTTGCAATTAACAGCACGTTTAATAACTCAATCGCGAAACATCCGTAATCCGCAATGGATGTGTCCAACTGACCCTCATCAACATAATATGCAATAATTACGAATAGCCCGAGCCAGCGCTTTGTGCTATAATTTTTGCCATTTACGAAATTGTAAATCAGTGTAAAACACTAATAGACCTGTCAGATGATGTTGGTGCTGTTGGTGTTGTTGTTTGGGGCGCTGTAGACAGCCGTGTGAACTTGATCAGCCACAAAAAATCGAACAAACAAACGACGCACAGCGAAGCCAACCGCAGCATTCACATGAGCATGATCTTAATTTAAAATACATTCAATACATATAAAAACAAAAATTAGGTTTCCTTTATCTATCGAAACTTGGATGCTCTACCATAAAACTGATATATTTCATTTGATATATATGTATCTTGTTAATTTGTCAAAATTTAAATTGATATTAGGATTGTTACAGTGGAGCATACTCATCTAAAGAATGTTCGTCTTATGGATATTTATTAATTTGATATAATGTATAACTATAATCATAGTACCATCTGTATTTGTTTTATCTGATTTTCCACAATCTTAATGCTCATTTATAGATAATTTATAATAATTTTATTACTCATTTAGAAAGCGAAATGAGTATATTGGTTTTGAAGAATGTCCGTTTTGCTGTCCATCCGACTATCCCTTTGTCCGTCTATCCCTCCGTCCGACTGCCCATCCATCCGTTTACCCATCCGCCCGTCCATTTTTCCGTCCTTCTGCCAAAAACATTTTGCTTCTATTGCTGCTAGAGACTTTAATTTTGGGAATATATAATCTTGTGCACTCTCATCTGATAGTGTAAATATTTTGCAATATGCCCGTCAAAGTTTATATTTTCTAAAGCTTTAGATTTATTGGTGACCTCCTCTAACACTGTCTTAAAAATAATTTGTACACCTTTTAGTGGCGTGGTACAAATTATGTATATACGCCCAATGGGGGCATGACAAAACGCCTTTAGAGGTTTTTAGAGGTAGAACCCCAAAGTTTTGCATGTGAGTTAACATTAAGATAAGTTTCTATTTAGATTGATGAAAATGTTTTACGAATCACAATATTGAGTATATAAAATTTCCGGCGAAACTTAAGGGATAGGTTCCAGAAAACCCAAGTTGGTATTTGGCAGTGGAGTACCTGACTGTATATTTCAAATTTCACTATTCTTTCCCTAAAAATAATATACTCGTAACTCTTTCAGCGTAAAATAAATATTAGATAACTTTCTGTATTCAAATAATGATGAGATAAAGTCTTAATTACTGTAATAAATACAATTTTTAAAAAAAATACATAAAAAGTGACTTTGAATAGAAATATTTAAGATTTATCTAATTCTCTATTTGAGATATTTCTAAATATCTATTTGAGATTTTTCTAAATATCTATTTGAGATTTTTCCACATTTTTTTGTAGATCTTTTGAATACGCAAACCTCTTAATACAGTCAATAGACAACAACGACGATAATGGCGACAAAGCAAATTGATTTCTCACAGCTTTGTAATCTAAGCGAATTCGCAAAAATCTACAACAACAACAACTACAATGGGAGAACTCTGTAAGATCGACCACAAGTTAATTGCAAATTTTGTGGTCATGTGAAATACTATTTCAATTAGTTGTAGCAAAGGTGAGGCCCGGAGAAATGTGTCTGGGGCAGGGAGAAGACGGCTCGGCCGGGCCCGGCAGCAGCAGAAGAAAGTCGAAGCGCCATGTGGACAAAAGAGGTCTGTTTGCTTAACCCCGTCGAGTATTGGCAAATTTATGAACATAAAGCAGCGTTTATGCGTGCGGCTTATATGCAATAAAGGTAACTTAGTGCCAACAGTGTCATAAAGGCCGATGCCGCATAAACCACGCATAACAACAACTGCCACAGTGGGGCATGGGGCGAAAACTGAATTCAATAACTGAATTTATGTGCAAAGACTAAAAAAGCGTAGCAGGCAGGCAGGCGGACAGATGGACACACGGATGGACGGGCAGGCAAGGCATATTGCCAAAAGCGAAAATAAAATTAATAATCACAAGAATTTCACTTTTCACGCAACGACACAAAGCAACAACAACAACGACAGCAACTACAACATCATCATCCTCATCACCATCATCATCATCGTCTGCCTTGTCACCCACAAAAAAGCGAACGCAGTTGCATAAATTTATTGAAATTTGCATTTCGGTTTTTGGAGCTGGCGACGCTTTGTTGTTGTTGTTGTTGTTGTTGCTGCTGTGCCAAGTTTTGGCCTACAAAAAAAAGAAGGCGCAGAAAAAATATGGCATCGATTGATCGCAACGCAAGATATTTCAATTAGCGTAAATACATTTTTGTCGCTGTTCAAACGGACGGATGGACAGACAGACGGCGAAGGCAGACGGCGCATTCAGATTGGCAGACGAGCTGCGTCCAAAGAGAAATCGCAGATCTTTTACAGACGCAGCGGATGCGTAAATGAAGTAACGATATAGTTGTTATTCACCAAATAGTCAAAGATAATAAAAAGAGAGTGCTCTAGGCGGCAGTGCACGACTGTGAGATGCCCGCCAGCAGGAGCATCACTTATGTGTCAATCATTTAATATGGTGCAAGACTGGAGTCGAATATACTCTTAATAGTAATTTGTTTAATTTGTTTAATTTTATCATATATTTAATTTATTTTTAATTTAAGTGAGTAAACCATAACTTAAATACTCATTATTTTTCAACTCATCACAAATAAATTTAACAAGTCCTTACTTAAATTCTTTAACTTATGATTAAAAATAAAACACAGTTTAAAATACTAAAATGGTATAATTTATCGAATATCGAAATAAATTTTAAACGACTGTTAAATGACCCTAATCACTCAATCGTGGGCTGCGCTTTAGTTGCTGGAGCACGAACACTCTCTCGTTCTACAGTTGCATGTGATTGGCTGGACACCCATCAGGTAGTCTCATGCTTCACTCAGCTAAGCTCAGTTTGCAAGGCTGGAACCTTGGAGTTCTCAAGTGGTTTAAGCCTCGGAAGGGCGGCAAGGCGACGGCGCAGCAGTGCTTGAATTTTTTTGCTATTTTTTTATTCTCTTTTTTTTTACGTTTTTTTGTTTTTATTTTTAAATTAATTATTTTTACCTTTTTATTAGCTTTTTTACTTTTTTTTAAACTATTTTCCACTTTTTTTTTTGTTTTTTTGTGCTATTTTTTTCTTATTTTGTTTTTTTTTTCCTTTTTATAATTTTTTTTATTCTATTTTAGTTTTCTTTCTTTTTGTTTTTTTTGTGTTTTTTTTTCTTTCCTTTTGTGATTTTTTTTTCGTTTTTTTTTTTTGCTCCTTGGACGCTAATAATATATAAAAAACCCCTCTTAAAAGAAAATAAGCTTTCGATCGTATGCACACATACTTTTCACACACACACACACACACACACACACTTGACAGCGCTGACTGTTAAAAGACACCAATTGTTCCGTTACTTTTAATGTTAAAGCTCTCTTGTGACGTCACAGCTAATTTATGTAAAAATTTGCTGTGCGCGTTTGTAGAATATTGATGATATTGCCAACTATAAATAATAAATTAATCAAATGAAAAATTAAATATACCTCTTAACACTATTTTGTTTGGAACGTTTAAACTTTGGAAAATAAAATTAAAGTTACTCAACAAGAATGTCACGGCAGTTAACGGACATCATTCAACCGTGATGGACTATGTGAGTAATAACAGTTTTAAAAACGGTTTTCATGAATGAAAAGTAGTACAACCCTTATACTGTTCGATTTCTGAATTTATATAGAACTTGTAAATAGAAGCGTTTCTTGTTTTATTTTCGCTACTAGCTGCAAGATAGATAACAGTGTCAAAATTGCTTGATTTTCATACAAGGATAGAACGCGCGCGAAAATTTGACATAAAAATGACGTCACACTGTTAAAATAACGGGTTTTTGCATAACCTACTAATCATTCAATTGTGACTATAAACAATGATAAATACCAAATACATTATTTTTGGTGCTTTAATTTATTCATTTTATTTCTAACTTTCTTTAAAAAAAATAAGGCTGATACCAGATATTAAAAATACTACAAGTTTTAAAACTCAAAACAAGAAATTTGGCAATTTAAAGTTGTTCAAGCTGAGCTTACAAAAATTGCCAATTTCAAATACCAAAAACTTATCGGTTATGAGGAATAATTTATCAGATATCGGAACTAATTTTAATGACTGCATACCGTAAACAAGGATAAATACCATATTTAGGATACTATTATTATTATTTGTGTTAGGTCCGCTCACCTCGAGTAATCAATTTTTTACGAGCGCTGCCACGCCCCTCTCTGCCTGTTACCCTCAACGAAAGCTCCTTACAAGTATAAGAATTTTCGAACTTTGTTAATTTTTTTAGACAATTCATTGCTGAATGTTCGTTTATATAATATACATATGTCACATTGCAAGCTTGCAGTGTTCGAATAATACACTAGATAGTCTGTGTTTTCGGAATACGAATAACAATTAGTCTTAGGCAAACACCGTAATTTGATATGTTAAAATTTGTATTGAGTTAACTGCGCAGCATGACAACTAGCTGAGTGCTACGCGAACGCGACCCAATGAGCAGCTGCGTTTGCTTTAGACTGGACTTGGCGGCAGTTCCGTTTTTATATAGCAAATCACAAAACATAATACAAGTTTATGCAAAAGCCAATTTACCAAATTGTGGGGCGTTCATAAGACTAAAGTTAGCATCTGGACTGAATTGGTATCAGGGATCCTCTGGCGTTATGGTTACGCGCATTTGCTTCACGCCCCGCAATATGACAATGTCCAATTCCTTTTGACCATCTGCGAGCGCATCGTAAACATCCGAGGAATTCTTGATTTCCTTCTTGTTAATGTGGGTCACAATGTCACCCGGCTGGAGCCCTCCGCTAAAGGGATATAGGGAAATTAATTAAACAATTGATCGGGATATATGGAATGCAGCTTACGTATGCGCTGGGGAGCCCACGATTACCTTCCACACGAGGACGCCGTGTGACAAGGTGTTGGGCATGTTCTGCGTTCGCGACTTGAGTTCGAAGAGTATGTCGGGGGTGAGGGTGAGCATGGTGATGCCCATGTACCGCTTGACGGGGTAGCCCGTCTTGTAGGCGGATCCCTTCTTGCGGCGTGCCGCGGCACGCTCCAGGAACACCTTCACATAGTCTATGGGTATGGCGAAGCTGATGCCGGCGGTCACCTTCATGGAGTTGACCCCAATGGCCTCGCCGTCCAGGTTGACCAGCGGTCCGCCGGAATTGCCAAAGGTAATGGCCGCGTCCGTTTGCAGGTAATTGATGTCGCGATTGCGCAGGCCCAGCTCCTGCGAGGCGCGCTGCGTGGAGCTGATGACGCCGGCCGTCACCGTGTTGCTCAACGCCAGCGGGCTGCCCAGGGCCACCACCCACTCGCCGGAGCGCAGCGTGTTGCTCTTGCCCAGCTTCATCACGGAGAGGTTGTTCACCTGAATGCGCAACGTGGCCAGATCGGACGTCTGGTCCACATCCTCGATGGTGGCGGGAAACGTGCGTCCGTCGGACAGACGCACCTGCACCATTGTGTTGGGCTTGTTGATCACCACATGAGCATTGGTCAGTATGAGTCCATTCTGCTCGATGACGAAGCCGGAGCCGTTCGACGCCGTTATGGGCTGCCCGCTGAAGTAGTCAAAGTGCCGCGTATCCTTGATCTCTATGTAGACGACGGAGTCCGCGCAGCCGGCGACGACGTCCGCAATGAAATTGAATTCGCGCCGGCGACCGTTCAGTGTGCGCGCCGAGATTGTCGGCGTCAGCTCCTCGCGCTGTGCCACCAGCGTGCTTGCCAGTGCGCCAAGCGAGAAGGGCACAAAGAAACGAATGGCGCTGCGCCAACTGTAGCCACTGTATCCATTTTTGTTGTTGTTGTTGCTGTTGCTTTTGTCGCCTTCGTTGTTGTTGTTGTCTGTGTTGCTGGAAGTGCTGAGTGAGTTAGTGACTGCATTGGGTTCGGAACTGTGACGGCAGTGGAACAACGTGGGCGCGCATCGTTTCATGAACACATTCAGTTTGTTGATGCTGCGCAGCGCCATTAATTTCTGTGACTATATATCAAAATGTGACTGTTATTGTTATTTAATTTGTGCTTCCATTTGAGACTTGGCCGCACAGCTGTTTGACACATACGGCTAGCTGCCTGCTGTGTCACGCAGATAGTTCTGCTCACAATCTATCGATAAGTGCAGCGCCAGTCGTCTGCAAAGTTGCACAAAGTCGCACATAAAATTTTTTGTTAACGGAACTATTTTTCATAGACACCTCTAATTGGCATAATCAACATAAAGGAAAATTGTAGAAATCAGATGGCAGTTAGTGCTATATAAACTGAAAAATACTGAGTTTGCTGTGATGGTTTCACACAAACTGTGTGTTGTACGACTATTTTTACGTGTATGGCCCGATAATTTGTGTTGCTTTTATCGACTGGCTCTCAACTGATATACTCTCATTCGATTACAGCTGCGAGCGAGTTGAGGTAGTGAAACAACAATGGAACGAAATTGATTGCACAAAATATAGTTTTAGTTTTAATTCCGGTGTTGAAATGTCGCAAATAATATAACCAAACGCCCAAGTCATGATGGAGGTGTTCCAAACTGATACGCATTACATATTTGTAAAACGCGACAAGAGTCTGTGGTGGAATCGCAAGACGTCGGAATTTACAATAAAGCCAGGTAAATACGGAGATGAATCATTGCTTAGACGCAAGGCAGCAGCTGTTCTTTTGTAATTAGTCGTTGTTATTGCTTGGCCGATGTTTTCCTTATCTGCATTGCGCTCACGTTTTTGCTCTCGAAAGCGAAAACGAAACGCAGGCAACGTATATGTTCATAAACGTGTGCACTCTGTGCGAGTGTGTGTGTAGTTCCGAGTGTGCATGTGTGCATGTGTGTGTGTGTGCGCTGTTCTAGTTTGCCTCTGAATGTCAAGGGTGGAACGGGACTTGGGCAGTCGAAGCTTCTGCCGCCCACTTTTGCAGTTAGCTTTGTCTGATTTGTTTTGTTGTGGGCGTTTGCCTCTGCTTTCTATTGTGCGTTTAACTGTAAATGCGCTTTAATATGTCGTGTATCTATAAATAAACGGAATACACTACAGTCAATGCGGTGGGTACACGACCTCAATGTTAAGCTCACAATGTTGAGCCTTCAGCTTCAAGCGCTTGCCTGAAGTACTCATGACTTTTGTGCATGTCTATTCATGTTGCTTGTTCATTACAAGGCGCGTTTACTGTACAGCCGCTATTTACTATTCCTAGGGCAATCAGTTGTGTGCACGATGACTTTGTTTGTATGGAAGGCGCTCTAAAAGTAGCTGCTGAGCATGTCCTTCTAATTGGCCTCCGCTTAACGTCCTGTTGATTGCTCGGTAACTGCGCAGGCAGTACGATTCCAGTAATTTAGTTAACACGCAATTTAATATCCATTTAAGAATAAATTGAGTGACCGATTCCCTCGCTGAACCACGCGGCATTCGATGTGACTCAGCTGCAGACTTTGACCTTTAACATTGTGAAAGCTTTAAATGGATTTGTTTAAACATAAATTCAGAAAAAATATAATTCAAATTGTCTCTTTGAATATTATAATTGTAATGTATTTTTCTGAAATCCCACATAAATCTTATTCAAGGTTGTAAAAGCTGTTTTCAAATTCAAATTGATAGTCTCAAAGACCGCTAACTTCCTCTTGTCAGATATGAAATATAAACAAAATCCAACATGTGTATCTAAATATATATGTAAATATAAATAAATAAATATAAATTGTAACAAATCATATAGCGTCAATGTTCATTATAACTGTGATTATAGTTCGATAAGAATGAACACTATCCGTAATCAATTAAATTGATTCTTATTAACGAACTTCTAATGAGGTATTACAACAAATTTCCAGTTTTTTGTATTGCCTAAATTGTACTTATTCTCATTCAATTTAAATTTCGTTTTGCTTTGCCGTCATCTCTGTGATACGATCTCACTGTCTATACATTGTACAAACATATTACACTTAATATGTATTAATAGCTGTGTCACTTTAATATCGCTTATGTATAGACTATTTATCAGTCGTTGTGGCTTCAATTTAGTTTTATTTATTTATATATATTTGTTTGTTAACTGATAACCGTGTCTGCTGTTTCACGATAAAACGCAATATGAGATAAGATTAGGAGGAAATTGTTTTGCCTTGAGCTAGTTTTCTCAGTAAAATTCCTAAACATTCAGGCGTTCACATCCCAAGGATGCGTCAGAGATGCCTTGATTCTTCTTCTTCTATTTCTTAGTAATTTCTTTTGTTAGTTGAAGGTGCGTTGGTATGGCATAGCTACATATACAATGAGTATGCTTAAAAGATATGTAAACCCAAAGATTGAGTGCAGCGATTTAATCAGCTTGATTTAAATAAAAATTAAATTATAAATGAACAAAGCTGAAAGCTTATTTTGTGAAACTATTTATATGTATTATTTATTTAAATTTATTTCTATTCTATAAATAAATTATAATTAGAGTTTAATGTTAAAGAAGTTAAGAGATCAATTATACTCATTGAAATATCAAGTATATATACTTATAAAGTCAATCGTTCACACTTCTCTGTGGAGCGCTACTAAGTTTATCAAATATCAATAAAGCTTATCAAACCTTTAATATCCATAACATATTAAATAACTTTTCAACAACAATGATAACATACTTATACTCTTACTCTTTTTTCAGGATGGGATCTCAGCTCGGTGGAGGACATCGAATGTATTGGTGTTACGCATGGCATTGTGGGCGTCATCTCGCTGCCGAATGTGTATGAGCCGCATTTGGTGGTTATTAAGGAGGCGGTAGCCATGGGCGTGCTCTATCCGCCGCATTTGGTGTACAAAATCAAATCCATATGCATACTCAGTGCGGATGAGCCGGACTCAGAGCTGCCCAATTGCACCAAGCACACAAAGTAAGTGAATCAATTGCTTAGCACATTTCACTATGTTAACATACTTCTACTCCAATCCTTGCAGAAGTAACAGCTCCACGCCCACGCACAGCGCATCCTCTGGCAGCAACAATGCGAGCGGAAGAACTACGCAAGCGTCCAGCACGAAGAGCACCAAACTCTTCGAGGGCATGAATAAGACTTGGGGTGTTGTCAAGAGCGCTGGGAACACAATCAAAGCCACCACACAGCAGGCAGCAAATTTAGCAACGAAACAGGTCAAAAACTCTGTGGGCATACGGGAGCCTAGGCAGATCGAGCGCCGCATTACGGAGGAGCTACACAAGATATTTGACGAGACGGACAGTTTCTACTTCAGTTTCGACTGCGATATCACCAACAATCTGCAAAGGCACGAAGGCACAGCGGATGATGTCCAGCCACAGCCAGATGAGAGATTTTTCTGGAACATGCACATGATCAGAGATATAATTAAGATGAATGTGCGTGTTGGATAATAATTAATTGAATATTATATAATTTTAATATATTTCTGTATTGTAGGATAAGACATGGATATTGCCCATTATTCAAGGATTTGTGCAAGTAGAAGGATGCGTCATTGGCAATGACTGTTTCACATTGTCTTTGGTCTCGCGGCGGTCACGTCATCGTGCGGGCACGCGGTAAGTTCATGGGCATTTCCCAAATGATCAGCTGTTAACAAAACCCTTATAATTACAGCTATAAACGGCGCGGAGTGGATGAAAAGGGCAACTGCGCCAATTACGTGGAAACGGAGCAATTACTCTCGTTCCGCCATCATCAGTTGTCGTTTACTCAGGTGCGTGGTTCGGTGCCCATTTTCTGGAGTCAGCCTGGCTATAAATATCGCCCGCCGCCACGCTTGGATCGGGGCGTGGCCGAAACACATCAAGCCTTTGAGCTGCACTTTACCAAAGAGTTGTCCATCTACGAGCGTGTTTGTATTATTAACCTCGTTGAGCAGAATGGAAAGGAGAAACTGATTGGCGACTCGTATGCGGAGCATGTGATAAAATACAACAACGAACAGATAATCTACGTCACATTTGATTTTCACGACTATTGGTGAGTGAATAGTCCTTATATGCGATTTGTCTTACTAACTGTTGCCTTCATCTACCAATAGTCGGGGCATGCGGTTCGGGAATGTGTCTGCACTGATTGATGCCGTTGGTCCTGAGGCAGGTGCCATGGGCTTTCACTGGCGCGATCAGCGCGGAATAATCTGCAATCAGAAGTCCGTTTTTCGAGTTAATTGCATGGATTGCCTGGATCGTACGAATGTGGTGCAGACGGCAATTGGAACAGCAGTGCTCCAATCGCAGCTGGTTAAGTTGGGGCTTTCGCCACCCTATTCCCCAATACCAGACCCATTGAAGTCGTCCTTTATGGTGCTGTGGGCAAACAATGGCGACGTTATAAGCAGACAGTACGCGGGCACCAACGCGCTCAAGGTTAGAAATTTGCTAAGAACCTATATTGCAGATATCTAAAAGTCATGTCTATTCCATTCCAGGGTGACTACACACGCACGGGCGAACGAAAGATAAGCGGCATGATGAAGGACGGCATGAACTCGGCCAATCGGTTTGTAACATATTCAAAATACTTTATAAAGACTTCTCTATATTTGCTTGTGCCCACACTTTCTCAATTAACATTGTTTTTTTTTTATCTAAATACCTTCATTCCATGATAATAATTTAAATCGAAAGTAATCACAGTTGATAATATTTCCTTGGGTTTCAATTGTTATATTTTCGAATATGGCCATCATTAACCTATCGCACTGTTATCAATCGCGTTATCAAGTTCTCTTTTTAATGACAAAATTGAACAACAAAATCCATTTCGGAATTAATTACCAATTTAACTAATATCGCATGCTTTTTTCCCAAACTCAACTAATTATAAAAGTAAGCCCACTTATCTGTTATTTGTTCAAGCTTCAATTTAGTTGTACATTTCACTTAAAAGTCAAACGATTTCAAAGGGATTCGATACTCTTTAACTATACTAACTACTTTTGATCCCACGCTTTGTACCTGGGTGAAGGGTATGTCAGTACTATATTCAAGCTGCATATCTGTAAGCCCTGTTTATATATGACTCTTAGCTAATGTCATGCCCCCTTCTTCGTAGCTTTTTCATTCAAAACTTTGCCGACTCGTTTCGCCAGTGCATCATCGATCTGATGCAAGGTAAACTGAAGCAGGCGGCCGAATTGAGAGAGGATGATGTTCTAGAAACCATTGTACAAATACTCACACCCGAGTCACGTCCACCATTGGGTGGATATTACAGTGCGGGCGTGCTGGGACCTGAGCTCAAGTTGCTCGAGTCGATTGTCTTGAACAGGTGCGCTGGTAGGACCATCATAAGTGAGGCCCTGAAAGCAGATCCACCAGATGCCAAAGCAATCAAATCAAAACAATTCACACAATTACAGTTCTTAGTTGCTCCAATTATAACAATTTTCTTGTTTCTTTCTTTATAAAAGGTATTTTACCATTCGAATTTAAATTTTATTTATTTATCATTTACTATCCATCATTATTCATTCATCTGCACCTTGCTTCTTTGAATGAGTGCTCTAGAGAACTGAAATTTAATTATGTTAATCATCCATACTGTTTCAGCTATTACCTAGCGCGCTTTAAGGACTCGTACCGGCAAGCTACTATTGATCTAATGCTGGGCAATCATGTTTCTTCGGAATCACTTAACGCATTGGGTGGCCAAGCAGTGGCGGATGAAACGGACGGCGAAAGTGCGGAGCATGCGAAATTATTAGTGGAGGATTGCCGTCGTTTATTGTTGAGCTCAGAGCAGTATCCAGTAGGCGCTTGGGGCTTGATTGATGCGGATCCTAGGTAAATATAACATAAATACCCGGGAGCTATTAATTTCGAACATTTATTCTTTAGCTCCGGTGATGTCAACGAAACGGAGGTCGACTCTGTGTTGCTGCTAACGGACGACTGTTACATTGTAGCCGAATACGATTCGCACCTGGACAAGATTGTGCGCTTCGAGAAGGTGCAGTTGTCACAGGTGCGTCTCATTGAACTCGGCATGCATCAGCAGACGAAAATCTTTCAAGGCTCTTCGCCGACACATCTGTGCCTGCGCCTGAACTACTGTGTGGATGATCAGGAAGGATACTTCCACATGTTCCGCTCGGCCAATTTGCGATTCTTTAACAATGCGGCTTATGTTATTAAGACACAGGAGGAGCTGACCGAATCGCTGACAGCGATTGTGGAAATGTTTCGAATTGCTCTGGAAAACGCCGGCAACAAGGATGTTCGTTTTACTACTGGCGGTGTTTTGCAGCGACGCAAGAGCAAGCTGCCATTGCTGGACGTGCCCAAAGGCATGCCTCGCAATCTCTCTGAATCTCAACTTGTGCAGTTCAGCTCCAAAGCAATATCGAACGTCGCTGGACAGTTCTCGAAATTAGGCCAGACCTTTAAGAAACCCTCGAGCGCCGGTCAACCAGGCAACGTTGCCGCCGCACTCAATCCACAAGTAATGCGTCAATCTGAGGGCAGAGCATTGGACTTCTGCCAAGAAGCCGACAAAGCCGTTTTTACAGTCGGTGGCAAACAGCGCGCAAATAGCTCGAGCAGCACGGACACCGATGACCGCGACAATAGCCTGTATGAGCCAGAGGTAGACTCGGATGTGGAGATTGCTATGGATAAGGCCAACTACAATGAGAACGCCTTTTTGCCCTCAGTCGGAATTGTGATGGGCGGTCAATTAGAGCAGCCCAGCTCCTCGAACAGCATGCGACAACTGGAGCAAAAGGATAGTATGTGCAAAACTGCCGAGGATGTGCTCACGATTTCTATAACAACGGTGACCGATAATGTTGGCTTGCCCAATGGCTTGTTGGAGAATGCGCCAACCTTGCGGCCGATTACACCAAATCCGCAAATATGCTTACAGGCTCAAGAGGCGGAGGATTTGGATACTGAAGGGGATAAGCACGGGCTAAGGTCGGTATTCTACATTTAATTTCGCAAGTAATGTTAATGCTTTGTTCGTTGTGTTCTGGGTTTTAAGTTGTTCTTAGATAATCTATATATATTATACAAGCTCTATGTTCTATATATTTGTATTATTTTCGTTCTTTTGTAAATGTTTACTATGTTACAGTTAATACACTCATAGCTATGAAGTTGACAAGTATTATGTACCATTTATATGTTCAATTGCTCTCAGATATACAAGTATTTATTATAACTCGTACTCAAAGCATGTTTGTGTTTTTTATTAAATAGAGAACATGTTGTGCCTGTTTCTTATGTAATGATGTAATGGAGAAGTTTAAAGTTCAAATAATAAATCTATTCGTAGGTCAAAAAATGTAAGAGCGTTTTTGTTTTGTTACATTTTGTTTGATCCTATTTTAGTATTGCTGCCAATGAAACAAACGTTCCACTCGGCCAACCTGTCTATTTTGAGGCCAACAAGTTTAAGCCCATTACCAATCCACTCTCCAAGCTGGCCAAAGGTATGCAGAACATTGGCTTGAATCTGGATCCACGCAAAATAGCCAATAAGGTGAGCATAGTTGAAAGAAGATATACGAATATCTAGACCTAATCTGATTATCTTAATTTCTTACAGACCAGCGTGCTGTCGCCTACGAGCCTATCGGCGGATAACTCTCCTCCAGGTCGCGGTCCAGGATCACGAGATGTGTTGCTGGAAATGTGGGAAGCTGAGAAATGCAAGTCCAAGCTGATAGCTCTGTGAAGGGATATACATAAGTGATATACAAAATTATTTATTATACAAGTTTTAGAAAGGAAAGTTTACTCTAGCGGTTTTACATGGCACTTCCATATAAGGGAATCTATATACTATATGTAGCTCATATATATCTATATATATATAAATACAAAAAGTATTTTCGTTCATGCGGCACGTATTTAATAGGCAACTTCGTTGAACTGTACACGATATATGCAATGTTTGTGATTGTTACTGTAGTGCGTTAATTAACTATGTGTGTCATCAACGTTTATCAATATATGTGTTTGTGATCGTCTGGTAAATTAGGTAAAACAACGTATGTTACGTATGCGTGAAGAACACCAAGCAATATAAATATGTTTTCAGATGAAACTGATTATTTTAAAAAACTTAAATATGATGTAGCAAATATTTCCGATATGCTTTAAACAAACAATTAACCACAAAATGCATAGATTTACTTACTCAATTATAGCGTGCTTATGAATGTAAACATCTTATACGTAACAAAACAAAACTAAACTAAAACAAATGTCACAAACCAACAACAAAAAGACAAGACAAACAGAAGACTTGCCCAATGCGTATGTTACTTATTTTATACACGAAACACTGAAACCAAAACTACATTTTTTGGCTAGATTATGAGTATTAAAAGAAAAATAAAACCATTGTAAACTTAACGACTTTCAATACAAATTAAGGAATCCAATAAATTTCTGAAAACTTAGAAGAATTCAAAAAGCCAACGAATATACAGATTAATTATACACACTACGATTATTCGATGCGATTCGATTATGATGTATTTTACTGACTAGAAATGTGTTTATTGTCACTCTGTAATGTAATACGAATCTGTAGAAATATGTATGTACATATACGCCACCGATTACTTGGATAAACATATATATATATATATATATATATATAATTATAAATAGCTTCAAATATATTTGGTACACGTAGTAACCACGACGCATATGAGTTAGTTTTTATCATCATATACTTTGAGTCTTTTATAATTTATAATTGTGCAAACAAAACAAATATCTGCTGAAGAATTTTTTTATTTTCAGTGATTATTTTAAGATATTACAGAATTTTTACCACTGTTAGAATTATCTATTAACAGTATCCAACCAAATTAAGTTTTTTTTGGGTACTAGCTTGAAATGAGTTGATGACAATTTTTAGTCAAACTAATTATTATGAAGCCAAGTGACTTTGTAGTCTTAAATGCAAACTTTGACTCATGACTTTAGTCCTCTTATAACAATTCATTACACATTTTACGGTTTGCTTGTAGATTTTCAACTAATACTATATGCTTTTGCAAAATGTTCGTAAATAAGTCCACATAAACTTGAAGCTCAAAACAAAGCCTGCAGATGAATTTTGTTCCGAATGTTTAACCTGTGTAGTTTTGAAAAAGTTAGAGAAAACCCATTTAGAGATTTTGATTCTACTTAACAAGTTTATTGCTTGGTTTATAGTGGAATTGATCAAATAAAAAAATTGCCTACGCTTTTCATTAGATCATATAGAAGGCGCCGTAAAAATATTAAATTAATAAAGCTTAGCATAGTACTTAAGTTAACAAAGTAGTTACAGAGCTGCTCTTACATGTTAAAACCATTTGCAGGTTCTGTATAAAAATTATTATTTCTCAATGTAATTTGTAATTTTGGAATCAAAATTGATACTTATGCAGCTAAAACTATTTGCAGATTCTGAATCTATGGAATATCTAAATTATTGCTTCCCAGAGTAATTTTTCAAGGAATAATTTGTTTATTCCTTTCAGTAGCAACCATAAAAATTCTATAATATTCCAACTCTTAAATATCGGGGTTAGCATAGTAGTTACAGAGCTGCTCCTTGCTCATGTTTGAACCTATGCAGTTAAAACCATTTGCAGGCTCCGTATAAAAATTATTATTATTATTACATTTGTCAACGAAAAATCTACTAAGGAATCTAAATACTTTCAGTAGATTACATAGAAGCAATCGTAATCTAACTTTTACATACCTAGGTTAACATAGCAGTTTGATACTATTTGCAGTTTTTGTATCATAAATGTTCTTTTCAAGTGTTATTTATTAAGGAATAATTTGTCTACTTTCAGTAGAATACATGGAATCAATCGTAATCTAAAGTAAAGCAATTTTTACATCGTTAAGTTAACATAGTAGTTACAGAGCTACTCTCTCCTGTTGGTTACTTATGCAGCCAGCCAATGCCGTCTAATAGGAATAGAACGTGTCAGCGCCAAGTGTTGTCCCACTGCTGGACGGGCCTTGTTTACATAAGTGATAAAAAAAAAATGGCAGACAAGCCACCACCGAAAGCGTCACGCTGTGGTGCTGTGGAAATCAAAAATCCATTAAAATACCACGGAAACGGACCACATAACGCTGCCAATCAGCTTATGTATACATAAGTGTGTATGGCTCTATTGATATTGGAGTTTTATTTATGCGAACTTTGGCATGGCCAATGCTCGGGCAACAGGACTAAAGGGCAAAAGGCCAGCATCAGGCGGACGCATATTGAACTTTTGGCACGTCAGCTGATAAGATACGCACGCTGATGTTTTTTTTTTTTGTCTTTTTCTTCTGTTTTGACCGAACGTCCAATATCATGCTAATGTTGCCGTACAGTTGCATCAATTGTTTTTCAATCAAAGGGCCATCAATCTTTTTGAATGTTTGTTTAATTAACGCACAGGCCGCTTTGTCTACCTTACCCAATCAGCCAACACCAACACAGCAACAGCTCGAGATAAATGAGTAGAGAGTGTGTCTCGTGCCAACCCAGTTGACCCTCGGTTACGCTTGATTGCGATATATCCTGGTTCCGTACGCCCGATGCAGTTGTTCGCCTTTGCCCTTATCCTTGTCCCTAGCCTCGTTTTCGTTCTGCTTCGCTTTGGTTTGGCATTTTTCTTTCGCATTTCACTTCTTAACTTTGTCCATGTCTTCTGCGTCCATTAAGTGTGTCTGTGCTAAGACTTGGAAATTGTCTTTTGAATGTTTCAATTACACGCCTTCTTAAGCACAGCTTCTCTGCTCAAATTGAAGCAGCGCTTGAGCCAGCAGCTCCCTTACATTCGGTTGACAAGCGACTGGCTCTGTATTTTTTGGCTTTCATGCGCCAATAAAGTGAAATACACAGATAGTCCAAGAATTTACTGCCTTCAATCTATCGTATGCATGTGAGAGGGTGTCTCTGTGTGTGTGTGAGTGTTCGTGTATGTATGTGTCTTAACTTTCTTATTGCCCTGCACCCGCCTGGCACTTTCGTTAAACACTTTTGCCTTAAACCATTAATTTCCTATACGTTCGACTTGTACGTGTTGGTAGCCCGGACCCGGGTCTAAAGGCAAGTTAATTTTATTGCTAAAAGCGGGTTAAGTGCTTGACGCACAGCTGAGTGCCTCTATTATATAAAGCGCAGAGGCAGTTGGCCCGACTGCCACTGGCTCTGCCCTGATAGGAATCGAATTTGCTTTATGGCATGTATGCTAATTTTATGTCTAGTTAACATTCGCCCAGGGACTCGATGCCTTCGAGTACATCGGCTTTTAATTTACAGTTGAGCCCGGCGCCAGTTATCGGCTGTATTAAGCAACTGCAAATGAAAAGCGCTTTGTATACTGAGTAAATCATTTTATGGCATTAGAAAACCTAAGACTTGCCTCGAAACTCTTGAATGGTCTGTAGCTGGGCTCCTGATCGAAGCCCATTAAAATGAATGCATCGAATTTGTGTAAAACTATAAATTTCAAGTGCTTGCACAATGCGAGCAAATTGATTGCAAGAACCGTAAAATCAAATGATGCATAAATAAAATCAATGCCATCATGACCCAAAGGTCAAAGTGCACAATATGTGCGTTATTTACGAGGACTTTAGTTTACGACCGCAGAGCAACGAGCTTGACACTTGCAAGCAAATTAAATAGAAAAGTGCGCTAGAGGAAAGCGGAGCCAAAAATTCTGTTGTGAAATTTTATACATAATTGAATTTATGGTCAAATCGTGTCACACACACACACACACACACACATAGGCATTCAATCTGTGCATACTATTACCCAAACATATAGACAGCTGAGGTCAGATCTGATCAGCGCTTTTCGGTGGGTGACTCGGCTGGCCTGCGGCTATTGCACCACACGCCAAACAATCGGAAACCGAATGTCATCTTCAATTTCAAATTCAATTATAAAACAAATTGGTTTGAGCGCAAATAAATACATAGCTACACATATTTATAAATATACACACACATATATATATTTATGTGCAGGGATGAATTGGCGTAGTCAAGCCACTCGAGGCGACATCAAACGGAAAATCCATTCATCCACTTTGGAATTGTGTCCAGTCGCTCTAGTGAAATAAATGTAATGAAATGTTAACAAATGACAACAGGCTGGCAAACATGCAGCAAAAACCGCAAGGGTGCCTTGCTCCTGCATCCATGCTGACCACACAGACAGCTTACACACACACAAACACACTCACACACACTCACACACTCCACGTATCGAATTAGTTTGATGAGATTTATTGGCTCAAGTCCCACTTGACCAACAGCAGCGCCTGGCCAGACAATTATGGATGAGTACCATTTGTTTTTGGTCGGACTTTGATACTCCACATTCGCCTGGTTATGGGCAAATCATGTGGCTGACAATGATGCTAATGACGATTCCTTGGCATTATATGGCATCGATATTCATAGCCGTTGGTTCGGATTTTCTCTATTACCTAAGCGTATCGGATTACCATGCGGGCGAATCAAACCCAGACCGAAACTCAAGCCCAAGCCCATGCCCACGCCCATGCCCATGTCCACGCCCATGCCCATGTCCTCGCCTGGCCAGTTCAGCCCACGCACGTCGCCTGTCAACGCCAGCCCCTTGTTGCAAGTCCTTTGGGGAAATTTGTCAGAGCATCAGCAGCGTTAAGGTGCCAATTAAGGGCTTTTTAGTATCAATTACAAAATCGCACGTTTCCACACCTTTATCAAGGTTGAGCAAGTGTGTCCTTCCTTGTGTGCACGTATGAGTGCCAATCTATCTGTGCCTATGTGTGGCTTGGTTGTTTCATGATGTTACAGCATTCGGTCAGCCTCCGCGTTGGGGTTTGGTTGGGCTCTGTCTGGGGGCATCTTTTGTGAAATTGTTTTGTGTCATTGTTTTTATTTCTGTTCCTTTCAGCTCGCTCCTCTGCTGTCACTCCCCATTTGACAGCGTCATTTTGTCAGTGATTTATTGTTTCGATGGCGGCAAATTGGGTTTCTCATTAAAGTAGTTAGATTACTGAAGCCATAATCGAGAGATTACGACAACATTTTCGCCAGTCGCAATTTATGATAATAGAGTTTCGATTTGTATTCCATTGAAACATGTTGAGGTCAAAGAGGCAGGTCTTAAATAGAATTGTTGATTTTGAATTTGTTAAGGTGATCGACGTGATAGATGTCCAGGTAACGCTTAGAGTTCTGTCTCTAGGATATTGATAGTTCATGATGGAATGCTGAATATCTTAGAAACTCAGATATTGATCTGAGTTAAATACTTCCCATTTGTTATAGACATGAACTTGTCATTTTGATGTCAAGTTCATTGTGAGATATACAGAAATAATTAAGTTCGCCTTCATTTAGAAGATATTTTGAAATAATATTTATCTCAACAGTAGATTCAATTTAAGCCCAGTTTCCGAAAAGTTCTCAGCACAAATGTGCTGATCCGAACCATCTCAGCCTTACCGATGCATACATAATATGGAATAGGTATTCTCACCATCTCTCCTTAAGGTACTATATCTTATACATAGCTAATAAGTTCAAAAATAAAAATGGTCTATATTCCCTTTAACAATATCTTTTTGTTCAGATCATTTGTCAGCTCTATATGTAGGCCGCCTATCAGCAGGCAGACTATATGATATCAGATTCTCGATGCGTTTGCTGAGTCAACTAAAACAATCAGCTTGGGACGGCTTTTTATTGTTTTTCTGGGAATTATTTAAAAGTGAAATGTATCATTGGTTAAAATTAAATGTATCATAGGTTTTCTCGGAATTATTTAAAATTTATCTTATTATCTTATCAGCTATTTATAACTAAACATTCATAACTAACACTCAGCTCGCTTCCATTATAATAATAATTCCAAATTCTACCAAATCTACACATAAATAAAACACTAATTTGCATACTGTTCTTATTTCTTTTTTATTTATTTCTTTCCTTTGTTTTTCTTAATGGGTATTCAGAGTTCAGCATGTGTCGCTGCAGCGAGTATAGTTCTGTCTCTGGCACAGGTAATCTGCCTTTTGCAGGCACTGCCAGTTGTTCATGCGGAAAGCTGCCTCTCTGAACCACAAGTGCACACACTGCTCAACACCTGGATAATCGGGCTGACCCGAAGACCAAGAGGTGAACTTCAATGGCAATCCGTTGGTTATTGACATGAACTTGTGAACTGTGACAAGATCGTTGCCCGATATCCAGTACCAACTATCCTTGTCCACGCTGAACAGATAATTTGAAATAGCATTCATCTCCTCCTGTGTTTCGATCAACGCCAGATCTCCACCGAATTTGCGGCAAATGTGTGCGGCTTCGAACCAGGTCACCTTCGATCCGCCCCGGAAATAGTATTTCTCACCAATCCTGACATACTTGTGAATCTCGCTATTATCACAATTCACTGTTTGGTGAAATTTCAATCAGCAACTTGAATAACATTATACACTTCACAATATCTCACCATTAATTTCAGGCTTGCTTGGATAGTTCAAGTCGTATGCAGATGCACCGTAGAGAAAGACTCCGAGTAGAAAAAGTAGAGAGCATTTCATATTGAATCGTAGCAATGTGAAATTGGTTTGAACGACCAACCAGTTCAGCTGACGCCTTTTATAGCGAAATCTGAGTATTTACACAAATATACATATGCAAAATTAAGTATTTACCCTCTTATATCCATGTGTGTGCATTCGCATACCTACTTAGCATTTGTGTATACAAGTTTCAGCCGGGTTCTATAACTAGCACATTCGCAAGCAGTTCCGTTTCTTATCTTATCGTGTTTGCATCCACTGTTTGGCCATATATAATATATATTATTTAAATTGGTTTGGGTTGGACAAAGAATATACAATGTTGGTTCATCAAAGTTGTCATTTAATTTTCTCAACAGCTGTGTCAATAGCCATACTCACGTGAATGTTTCCTAAAGCCATTCCCAATTTAATTTATATTGTCCAGGCTGATTGGTGCTACATCTTGAGTTATTTCTTATGACATTTGTTTATGGAGTTCTGGAATACTTTGCTATTGATTTGTATATAAACTAAATAACAAATTTGCTTATTATCAAGTTATTTGTTATTGTAGTTTTATAATATTTTTACTAATTCTTTATTTGAATATAAAATTAATAATAAATTATATTATTATTAAGTTTATTTGTAAAATTATTTATTTAAATATTTATTAATTAAAAAAAATATTAAATTTAACATTTTTATTATTTTTGAGCCATTTGTTATTTTAGTTTTTTTTTTATTTTTATAATTATTTATTTTGATTTATAGTTATTTAAATAAATTGATTAAAAATTCTATTATTATTAAGACATAATGTAGTTTAATAATGATACGTTTTATAATTCTTTTTGTTGAATACATATTTAGTAAAATTAAAATATTAAAATAAAAATGTTTATTATTTTTAAGCCATTTGTTATTGTAATTTTAAAATTATTTATTTAAATGTTTAGGTATTAATTATATATATTGATTAACATTTTTATTCTTATTAATCAATTTTTATTGTAAAATTACAATTATTTATTTAAATATATATAGGCATTTAAATATATTGATTAAATATTTTATTAATAGTAGGAAATTTTTATTATAGATTTATAATTGTTTATTTAAATAAATAGTTATTTAAATGTATTTAATAAATAAAAATTATGATTTGAATTTTGTCTATATATTTTATATAAAATGTACATTTAAAGCTATTTTAATTAAACAAGGCATACATATTAAATATCTATCTATTGATGACAGTCCGTCTATAAATAATATAATCTTCAAAATAAAGGGTATTTAATGTGCGACTTGACTAAGACGTGTTTACCTTGCTTCTAAACTCGTTCTTTTTATGAAATTGAAATGGGAATATTCGCTCTATTCTTATTATATATATTATATATTGTTATAATATGTTCATCAGCACTCTTAAAGATAGAGAGTACAAAGATTGCTGAACTTCGTCTTTAGGTTCCCCATCGCTAAATGACACATTCTAATAAACCTCTGCGAACGGGTATTACGCAGTCGGTGACTTTAAACTGCAACTTTTATACTTTGTTTGATGTACTACTTAATGCATAAGCTTTGTTAGTTAATTATTGTTAACCTTATCGATCCCTAAGTGGCAGTGAATAAATCTATTAAAAGTATAGTTATTTTTAAATATAATTTGCTTTTAATCATTTGTTTTATTAACCATAGCAACCGCTTAGGTTTAGTATGGAATTTTACAGATAGCAAGAGCTCCGCTTCCACTTCCAGCTTTAGTCACACTTTCATGCATATGTCCTCTGTCCGGGGAGTTGCCTCCTCTCCCTCTCTCTCTCTCTCTCTCTCTCTCTCTCTCTCTCTCTCTCTCTCTCTCTCTGAGTTCTCTGGCAGCTTCAACTTTACCGCGTCCTCTGCTGTCAGTTGGTTTCGTGTAATCCACACCTAAAATCCATGGCAGCGTGTCTGAAGTTACTCCCAATTTCGACTCGTATTACAAATTAAAATGTGCCGCAACTCACACAGCCGCACGCAAATCACACACGATCAATTACATACGCACAGATGTATGTATATGTATATATGTGTGTATACCGATTCATGTCGTATAGAGACATCTATATGAGTGTATTTCAAACTGATTAGCTGGCACCTAACCCCGTTGCCTTTGCCTGTTCTTTAGTCCCGCTCTCACTCTTATTCTCGTCCTCATCCTCTACCATTCCCTTTCACTTTTTCTGCTCAACTGCGGCGGCTGCCACGGGTCAATGAGATGCTAAGCATATGACAAGGCATTGAAAGGGTGTCGCACAACTTTTAAAAGATTGTTCAATTTTTAAGTAGACCAGGAGGCAAGGATTTACAGGAATTTGTTAGCTGTTGCTTTGTGGCTTTGACATTTTCCAGGGGATTGATGGATTTTATTCTTGCTGCAAATGGGCCGCCCCAGACTCACAGTTCAGTGAGCACATCCTGCCATCGAGCCATTGATTTATTTGCTCGCGTTTGTGATTTAGTTTTTCATTTCATTATTTTATTTTTTCTTTTTTAATTTTTTTGTTCCTCCCAAAACTGTCAACAGTTGAGTCTTAGAGCGCTCTGCCATGCATCATAATGCCGCTTATGATTAATCGCTGGTAATTATGTTGATTAATTGCCTTATTAGGGCGGCTAGTTTCTGATGGGCAACGGCTGTCGTAGATCATGTTTTTGGGAGCGTGCTGTGATTAGCTAGAGAGTTTGTGAACCTGGGGAGGGAGCCTTAAAATAGCCCCCACTCGGCGCCCTAAGTCATTCTTTAATTACTAGAAAACCATTTGGCTCAAATGTTTTCCTTTGTTCGCTTGTCCGCATGGCAAACAGAATCGCAGCACCTTCCCTTGGTCAAGCCATAATATTTCATTACATGCTGCGCTCTGCTTCTGGTCTTTCTTTTTTCTCTCTCTCTCTCTCTCTCTCTCTGTTGTTTTTTGCCATTTCGACGGGCACTTAAAATTAAGCGTGCCCAAATCCCCAAAGACCGCAGGCCCAACATAAACAAACTAACCAAATGAATGCAACTGTGAATGCTGCGCAGCATCCGCCGGGAATACGGCTGGGTAAGTGCTGTACGGCTAACACTGGGCAAGGGCAAAGGCACGGCAGTAGCTGACTGGCTGGTAACCGCAATCATAAAAATAATAACCACATTATTGTGTTTAATAATGAAAAATATCATTTGCGGCATAACTTTTGGCTTTTGTTTGTGCAGCAGCAGCAGCAGCAGGCAACCCCCCAAAGAAGGGCGCCCGCATTTTGGTTGGCTGCCGTTGAACGGATCAACCCTTAAGTTCGCTTAAATATTAACCGTAGGAACATATTTTCTAAATTACGTTCATTTACTAGCTGGTTGCCAGTGCGGGGGAGTCTTCAGATTGAGTGCCTTTTGCTTAATTTGCGGACGCCGCAAGCCATCCAAAAAGGGGTGTGTGATGGCGTCTTCAGAGAGAGTGAAAGAGAGAGGGAGATGGAGCGAGAGAGACAGCTGACATGACTGTGGGCCACCCTCTGGCTGAGCTTGTTGTTTTTATTGGCATGTTGACTTTTGAAATTAGTTTTTAATATGCGCAAATACTTTGCATATTTGGCTCGAGTGCTCGACACCGTCAACAAACTTCGGCAGACGAATCTTTTTAGCCTTATCGGCTATACAAACACAATTGCGCCATATGCCCTTATCGGTAGGCGAACGCAAATATTTGTAAACAACCCGAAATGCAATCCACAATAATGTTTAACCCCTCCGCCGATGGTAAAAAACAAAAACAAAAACATAAAAACATACAAATCTCTGCATATTGACATCAATTAAAGTGCATCAAGTCGACGCTCAAACAAACAGCATAATTCACAACAAATGTGCGTGTTGAGAGACGCTCGAGTCGTCGCACACACAACAGCAACTATTCATTAGCTACCCCCGCGGGCAGCGGCAACGGCAGCCGCAGCATCCCAGTCGGCGGTCCCGGCCGTACCCTTGTTTCCGTTACCGCTCCTCAGGCGACAAGCGGTGAGTGCGTCGAATACTGCCTCGGGCTGGTCTTTTGGGCGGGCCGACGAGGTCAACTGAAATAGTTCTATAATGAACAAAAACACATTGTAAATTGTCCTGCTTGCATTGTAAATGGGCACAAGTGTGCGACGAGTCCTTGCAAATGGCATACACTGAGCGAAATTGAGTGTTCTAATTGTATATATTTGTATCAAGTAATAAAAGTATTTATGGAAAGTAATAAAATTATTTTAAAAATTAATTTTTATGTTTTGTTTTAATATTTGCAACTATCTAAAACTTAATTTAAACTAAATATAGCAGTCATTGCCTTGCAGTGTATACACTGACCCAAATTGAGTGCTCTATTTGTATCTACTTGTATTAAGTAATAAGTGTCTATTAAAAGTAATCAAATTATTTTAAAAGTTAGCTTTAATATTTTGATTTAATTTTTGCAACAATCTAAAACTTTTTTTAAATTAAGTATAGTAGTCATTGCCTTGCAGTGTATTCTAGCCTAATGTAAAGGACAAATTAGCAAAAACCAGCCCAGCCATTTAAAATAAAATGAGCCTGACAATGTCCTTAACTGCGCTGCCTTTTACTCGACTACAAACTTTTCCCCAGACAATTCAATTTTACTACTGCAGCCAGTGAAGCCAAGGGGTATGCATGAATATACACTCGTGGCCAACTAAATATGTACACAACTGTAACTTATTGAAGATGGATAAAGTGTGGAGTGGATCTAACCGTCTTGGTTTGCCGACTTAGTTGTTAAATCGTTTCTACATACATGAAGACTTGGAACTTAAATGTTTGGTTAAGAAAAATATTTATATATAAAATATTTAAAATATATACTTATATATAATATTATTTATTTAATGTCAATGCAAAATTAATTCAATCGTTATTTCACTTAAATTTTCCTGAGGAAAATATTTATGCCTCATACTTAAAATACATATTTGTATATTTTAAATATATTGTATTATTTATTATCAATGTAAATGAGATCAACCTTAATTCCACATATTTAACGATTTAATTATCTGATATCTAAATATCATATTTTATACTTGGAGAAAAGTATTTTTTATATTGAAAACATATAGTTGATATTTTGGAACTGAGATCTAATACAATATTTAATACTTATTATACCCTGAGCCCATTGAAAATGGGAAATCAGGGTATAATGGTTTTGCGAAAATGTATGTAACAGGCAGAAGGAGGCGTGCCACACCCCATAAAGTATATATATTCTTGATCAGCGCGACAAGACGAGTCGATATAGCCCTGTCCGTCTGTCCG
This sequence comes from Drosophila meridionalis, assembly GCA_035045145.1. Lineage (NCBI taxonomy): Eukaryota > Metazoa > Arthropoda > Insecta > Diptera > Drosophilidae > Drosophila > Drosophila meridionalis. The sequence goes on along the minus strand of JAWNPG010000037.1, from coordinate 5,356,363 downwards.
TCCGTCCGTCCGTCCGTCCGTCCGTCCGTCCGTGTGAACGCTGAGATATTTTTAAGTATGCAACGTAGAGACTTGAAATTTTACATGAATACTCGATAATACCATACGCTGCACAAGTTTATAAAATTTTTCCGATAACTCATTCCATTTCGATTTTATGAGCATTTATCGATAATTTTAATGTGTTTTTAAGGCTTGGTTTGTACATCTTTTGAGCTAAAGACTTCAAATTTGCTGTGTAGTTGCGTGCAATGAATACGGAGATAACGTTATCTTTAGATTTCGGATGCCACGCCCCATTCGCCCCCAATAGCCCCCTATTTGTAAAAAGCGCAAATCAAATACTAGAGACTTGTGCTTTGGCACATACACACATATGAATGTCATAAATAAGTTGAGAAAGTTTGATGCACTTGGTCCATCGCTAAGAAAAGTTATTAAACAATTAAGTTTCCATAGTAATGCCCACATTCCAGCCCAAGCGCCGTCTCTGCGTCAACTGCGCAGTTGGCAGAGCGCGCGCTTATGCGTGCGTGCATATGTATGTGTGTATGTGTTGTTTGTATGTATGCATACAAAATCGTAGAATGATTTGATATTTGGCTCTTCACAGGGCTCAGGGTATCCCCTAGTCGAGCAGTCTCGACTAGAGCACTCTTACTTGTCTATATTTTAGAATAGTCAAAGTATAGATTGGTATTTCAGCTTAATAATTACTCGTAGTCATGTACTTATTATTTCGGCCACAGCTGTACCTAAACATAGACTGCTCGCAAGAGTAGGCAAATGTAAGTGTTCGGCACAAACCACTGCGACGCGCTGGCTTCGTGGTGCCCTCAGCTACCCGAGGACGAAATGCAAAACTGCCGCCACAGCTAATTTAATAATTTATCATTTTGCTGCAGGGCAACAACAAAAGATTATTTAAATTCGCGTATTACACAACCGGGTAGATCGGATCGATTTTGAAACCAGCCGAGCTGGGCTCGAGGGTCGGGGTTCGGGGTTCGGGAGTCGAGAGTCGGGGATTGTGCAGGGCCATAAATGACGTGTTGGCCCGCTGGTAATGCAGCGCAATAATTTAAAAATTTCCACACCCCAGAAGTGACTATGGGAGTAGGAAGGGGTGCTTCATTTGTCCAATTATGCATTTCAAATTAAATGATGTGGCAGGATTCAAATTTTTCACAAAATCCTCACTATTCTAATTGGCGCATCTAATGCCAAATGCAGCGAATTGTAAACTCCATACAGAGGTTGACAGCTCCCGAGAGTGCGTGTAACCCTTTGAGCAGCGCGCACTTGAAACAAATTTGTTTACGCACTGTTGGGAAATATTTTGATTTATATAGACGGGCTGACACTCGAAGGAGCCAACATGCCGGTATGCCCTACACAGATCTACATGGCATGGATGCGTCTGTAATCCTTTCGTGCCCAATTCAATTGTTCGAATTGACAAATTGATTTTCACTTTAACCGGTTCGCTCTGATTGCTTTGGCTTTCATTTTGTTTGCTTTGGGAATTGCCAATTTTTTTTTTGGTTTTGTTGAATTTTTCTCTGGCATTGTTGATGTGTCTATTTCGCATTTTGGTGACAAACCCATGTAAATATTTATTTAGTTTTGGACAAGCGGTGAGTAACTCTCTCTCGTCATGCTTCGCCATTTAAATGCACGCAAATTGCGGCTTGGCTTCGGTCTTGGCCAAATGCTCGTTCGGCCCTCGTCTCGATTACCAGATGCTAACAGCGCCGCCAGAAGTTGTTTAAATTTATGTGCCATTGGGCGAAGCTGTAACCAAAAAATTAATTGCTTTTACAAATAGAGTGCGCTGCAGTTTGCGGCGACACCGAAAAGTCTGCCCCGCATAGTTGGCAACTTGGCCTTTTGTTATGGCCCGGCGATGGCAGCCATTTTCCTTCCCTTTGCTTAACAAATAAATACACTGAGCTGCACAAGCGGCCAGTTATAAATAACAAAATATTGTTAATTCAAAAGAAATTTTAATCTAAGGTTGAAAGATTTCATAAAGAATTTTTCATAGTAAAAATATAGTATATATATATAGTTATAGATAAAGTATCTCAATGAAGCGTATATTATATTGAGCTCCATTAAACTCAAACCATCCTGTTATACATATATAATTAATGTCAATAACAGTTGCTTATTGTTGTATTAACAGATTACAAATAGAAATGTAAATTAAAAAACAAAAAATTTTTAAAATATATTTAGTATCTCAATCTCTTCTTTTTCTTCTTTTCATACTGAGCTTTAACTCATTCTGCATAATTTTATTTCGTTTACCTTCTTAGTTTAGCAAACTCTGACTCATTTTCTCTCAGTGCAGCAATTTTTGTAGCCATATTTTTTACGCTAGCGCATACTAAGCTCGCCATTGTTTTCCAGCTAAACGAGGCAATTGCAGGTTGCCCATATGCCCCCATCACCAGCTCGAGATTTTATTTTGAGCTCCTGTTTCCATTCTGCGCGGATGCCCAGCTCTAACTGGCTGGCGAATATAAATTGCGGCTTTATCAAAGCGCACGTCAAATCTCGTTTAAATTAATGAGTTTGAGCGTTGTTTTTTAGCGCGTTGGCTACGTTGGCCACGTTGTCGCTGCATAGTTTCAAGTTCCGCTTATTTATGCGTCATAAATTGCCTAAAAAAACATTGCAACATTGCTGCAGGATGTGGAGAAGTGGCACCCAGGCAGCCAGCCAGCCAGTCAGTCAGCTAGGACGACACAACGGAAGCAACGCCGCCAGCCAGGGGCACTAAAATTATGAAACATTGTTTGCCACTTTGCGCTGAAGGCTAAAATCGATTATGGGGACAACGAGGGCTGACAAGTGGCTGGCGACGGGCGACGGGCGACGAGCGACGAGCGAGAGGCGTCGAGTGCTAAGTGTGAAGTGAGAAGGCGTTAAGTAGTCATAAGCTTGGGCCAAGCCCGACGCACTTAAGCAGCCGCCCAACAACTCAGCCTCAGCTTCAGCCTCAGTCTCAGTCTCAGCAATTGCTCCATCCTCAGCCCGACATTGGCTCACTTTGCTTCGAGTTAATTAAAATGTTTATCGTGGCGAAGCGTTGATGCCGGCAATACCAACAACAGGCTCAAGTCGAGCCGGTTGCAAAGTTATTAAACTTATTGTGGCGTGTAATTAGCTGACGAGCTGTCAACAATATAAGCGCCAGCCCAGGCTCCGCCGCAGGCCAAGACATGGATCATTTTACAGCGCGTTTGGCTTGTTTACCCGCCAAATTGTCGTCTGATAAATCAATCGACGTCGCCTCGTTGGCTGCTTGGCTAAGCGAATCCTTGCCCGTTGTTTATTTAATTGACTTGTGAGCATTGCGGCATCGAGTTGCCCGTCGGGCCGCGCCTAGCCGTGCCGTTCCGGGCTCTTACCGGCGCATAACTAATTTTTCAAATTAGCTTTGCTCTGTGTCAATTGCGGTTCCTATTACAGCGGCGCCCGCTCGGAAAACATATTTCACTCCGGCTGCAGCGTGGCAAATGGCGGCGCAATTATGTCACACGGTTCCTGTTGGCGGCTTCCTTTAACATGCAACCCAAATGTTTCGAGTTACTGCTACTTATTTTATTACCCAATGCGTAGACTAACCTTATGGATGCCAGGAAATGCGAGACGGCTGAGGTATCTATATATGTATATGGATTAAGCACGGGCAATTGATACGCATTTGATAAATAATAACAACTTGCAAAATACATAATAGTATCATATAATAGTGTACAATAATATATAATAAATGTTACATTAATATATATAATATATATTTATATAATAATAGATATTTGAGTCGGAGACAAAAGAGTTACGTTTTGTTGCGCTTTTATTTCATAAGGAGAATTACAATTTTGTTTATGGAGTCAAGATACGAAATAAGTGTGATACTCAAGTAAGAGTGCTCAAGTCGAGACTGCTCGACTAGGAGATACCCTGAGCCCTGTGAAGCGATCAAAAATCTAAAGATTACGTAATCTCCGTATGCATTACACGAAACTTAACTAGCCTTTTATTATGCTTTCTAGTTAATGCATACAAATTATATACCCAACTATAAATTACTAAAAACACAACTATATTTAAACAAATCAGAGTTAGAGGGGAAGTCGAAGTCGGGCTTGCCTGACTTAAAAATAGCCTTAACGCAGATACGGACTGCAAAGTCCTTGACATTTGCACATATGAAGAATTGCTTAGCATTTGCTAAATTATCGTTGTCTTATTGATCGTTAAATAATTAATAATATATAAATTTAAAATCAATTATATTTACATTAAACAAACATTAACAGTATAACTTTTACATTTTTGCTTAACATACATAATGATCGTTATAATAATTAATAATATTTAAATTTAAAATATATATTTTTAAATAAAATGTAAAATTAAATAAACATTAAAAGTATAACTTTGACATTTTCTCTTAACTATTTTAATACTTACCAACCGACATAAGAAGAAGAGACGACTGACCACCACGCTGCGCTGGACGACTGACCACCAGAAGAAGAAGAATACGACTGAAGCTGCGCTACAGCAGGCTTGCCTTTATATAGGGCAGCGACAGCTCCTCTCAAGTCAAGCTCAACTCTTGAGCCTCTTTCTGGGTCAGTCTTCACTCTCGATCATTAGACGACCAATCAGAGGACTTTCTGCTGCTGCTGCTGCAAGAAGCAGCTCTTCTGATCTTCAGCTGCCTTTATATGGGGCAGCGAGACTGCCACTCGAAGTCGAGCTCAACTGTTAAGCCTCTCTCTGAGTTAGCGTAAGCTAAACTCTCTATCAGTTAGCGCCCAATCAGAGTATTTTCTGCTGCCTCTGCTGCATACATATGCAAACTAACATCTCCTCTTCAGAACCTTAGCTCTTTTTCAGCTCTTCTTCTTTCTGGTCTATAGATTAAATTTGAAACCTCTAGCTCAAAACGATGTACAAGCCAGGCCTCAAAAATTAATTAACATAAATGCTGATAAAATCGAAATGGAATGAGTTATCGAAAATAAATAAATAATTAAATAAATAATGCAAGCCTAACTTATTCATTTCATATAAATGACAAATTCATTTAATTAATATCATATTCTTATACTTACTATATCATATTTTTATTGATATACTACATAGTTGTATAAGCACTTCCCTAAATTTATTTCTTATATTGGTTAATAAACAAACCTTGAAAGCCTTAGATAATGAAATGATGATTTATATATCATATCATATCAATGTCTGACTCGCTAAGAGCAGTTCTTCATCTATCCCAAACGGCTGTTATATATTTGCATAAGTTTTTAGATAGCTCAATATTATAAATCTGCAATTTCTCTGCCAGCATATTCCAACCATAAACAATAAAATATTGAGAGTTGAATTTCGACATTTCAACAGAAGTCTTCTCCAGTAGCTTGACTCGAAGTAACTTAAGTTCCGTAGAAATTATGATTATTATTTTCAATTCAGATCTTATTGAAGTTTCAGTCTTAGCTGCCGCATGCAATTGTTTTGCCATAAATTAATTAAGTTGACTGCTCTGTAAAAGTTTGCAGCCTTAATTGAAAAATGAGCCTAAGCTGCTAATTAGCATATTGCTGGCGAGTGTTGAGGACTGACATGCTGCTCTTTCTCTCTCCCTCTCTCTCCCTCTCTCTCTCTCTCTCTCTCTCTCTCTCTCTCTCTCTCTCTCTGTCCAACTCTCTGATTTGCAATTAGTAGCATAAATGAATCAATTACTCATACTTGAGGCGTGAAATGAAAAGTTTGCTCGCCCAAAAACTTTTGCGTCCTGCAAGTCCGCTGTCCTTGAGTTGACCGCTGCAGCAGCTCTAATTGGGCACAAACACACATGAAGCGGCGACCGTCCGCTCAGTGGACAATTGCACAGTTGTAAGGCCTTTTTGGAGGCCGCAGCCATGCGTCAAGTGGCAAATTGTTTTATTACAGTTTGCAGCAACTTTTCTGTTGCTGTTGTGCTTTTTATTTTTATTTTTTTCAGTGGACATTCGCCCACCCAACCAGGCGCACACACTCAATTAAAACTCAAGACCCTTCATAATGCATGCGCCTTTTAGTCTTGATGTTTTAACCTTTCCCTTTTTTAGCTGCTGTTTGGCAGAAAAAAAGGATTATTTTGATTTTTTTTCAAGCACATTTTGCCATGTTTTTCGGAGCACTTTCGGGGCGAGGCGGGGGCGGGCGTCGTCTAAAAGTGTGTAAAGTTTAAAGAGCCTTAAGGGATTATGCGCGCAAATGTGTTGAAATTCGGGTTCTAATGAAAGAGCCGGCGAGGCAAAAAGGACAACGGTTTTGTGCAGTGGTTTATGGGTATTTATAGATAAGAAGGTAGCTTCGAGCATGGATAAAGCGCCAACTCAGCGCCTTCCATTTCCCTTCGACTGACCGCTTATTAGTGCCCGGTTTTTCGGTTAACGGTCTACGGTGTCCGGTGCCCAGTGTGCCGTGTCCGAGTCGCCAGCTGCGACAGGGATAAGTGGGCATAAGCCACAAAGGACTCCTGCCTTTTGAGCAGCATCTTGAGCTGCCCAACGAGTCGCTGGGCCTAAGAACTAATTTTCGTTTAAGAACTTTGTAATTTCAGTGTAATTGCATTTATTTGTTTGCTCAGCATTGAGCCACTGACATTTTTGTGCCCCTTGAAGTGTGTTTGTACAATGCGAAAATCTGTCAACCTCCTCCACTCGAGTGGCAGCTCAAGTGGTCGCCTCGACATTTGTTTGTTTGCCCTTCTGACGCGTGCTCAAATATTGTTGTTTATGCAGCTTGACAAGGACCTCAGCTCTATATCATATGGTCAAAAATATTAAATGAATATGCACAACTTGAAATTGCCCCAGTCCCACAGCTCCACAGTCTCTCAGTCTCCCAGTTTAACGCAATAGAGTTTTTTCTATGTCGCCTTAGGAATCTAATCTTTAAAATATGCTACACAGCACTTGACACACAAAATTCCTTGGGGCTTTGAGCCATACTCAGATCTCGCAACACCCATTATGGACAACAACAATAGCAAGCTAGCAAAAACAAAAGGCAATCAAAAAAGGCCAAGGCAAAATAAAAGAAAAATGAAAAAAAAAGAAAAACAGGAACTGAAGGAAAATAAGAAAACTCATAGGGAAAAAAAAGTTGCAGCTAAGTTTCGAGTTTTTATTGTACTTGCCTGCGCCGTGCTGAGGGTAAATTATACTACGTGAGTGCACATGGTGTATTTCCCAAACTCTACTTAGTACTCATCAGGAGAAGTGTCTGGCCGGGTGGTGCGTTACCGGAATCTGATATAAAATACATTTAAAAAAGTAAACTCGTAGGTATTAAAAAGCAGAAAGACAAAGCCAAGTGTAACTAAGTAGACTGGGCCAAGGGATGGCGGCGAGGGCACTAAGTAGACAAAATCGACAAATGCAACTGACTCTGTGGCAAGTGGCTTACAGCTGATGCCTGCCTGCCTGCCTGCCTGCCTGCCTGCCACGCCCTGGAACTCCTCGCCCCGCCTTGACTATGTTAATTTGGTTGCTACACAAACGAGATTGATTTCGGCATCCGCACACTTGACTTGAGTCGATTTAAAATTTTGCACCACAACAGCATGAAATATTCAAATGGCATTCATTCGCACACAGTTCGATTTGTTTCGAGTGGCACAAACAAGTCGCAAGCATCTGCAGCTCCAGCATCAGCTCCAGCTTCTCCTTTGGCATCAAAAGTATCTGAATCATCGATAGCATCGTCAGGAGCCGTCGCATCTGTTTGGCCTTAAGTGCGGTTGCAAATGTCAATTGGCCGTTTGGCCAAGAGCGAACCGGTAACCGGTAGCTGGCTGCATTTTAATTTTCTTTCGTCCTGGCAACGAGTTGGCTTTGGATTCTGCTGGCTGAGCGCCCGTTGGGAGCTGCCGAGAGATTTGCAAACGGCAAACGGCATCGATCTCGTTTTCTTATTTACATTAAAAGCTGTTTGCATTCACTTAAAAGGATAAGCAATGTCCTTTTAATGGGTTTCAAATTGAATAAAGGATTAAGTTGTTAGTGTAAAATTGAATTGCGAGCGCTCGCCTGAAAGGCTACAGCCAGGACAGGCCAAGTGAGGGTTACTGTTATTGACGCGCCAACAATTTCAATTTCATGCCGCACACGGCAAATGCTCGCGCGCAACTGCACGAAAAACCAATAGATCTGATGACCAAAAACCCATGTACTAATTAGCAACGGCTTGCACATTACCAGCGACAGGATAATAGTCCTGGCAACGTTCCACATTCGCGAACGGCACGCTATGCAGCCATAATTCGACGGGGTTGCCAGCGAGCAGCCAACGCCAATTATTTGGCAATTTTTGTCAAATCAAATGGTTGCGCTAAATTGTCATAACGACCACATGCGAGGATTTTGCCTGCATTGCCACAGGTGTTGCGTCCCTTTGCTCATTTTCTGTCACCGTAAAACTTTAACGAGCACATTAACTGAACCCGCCAACAAAGCACCAACAGCAGCAGCAGCAGCAGCAACAGTAGCAGCAGCAGCAGCAGCAGTAGCAATAACAGCAGCCGGAGCAGCAGCATCAACAGTAACTCGCGGCTTGATAAGTCGAAATAATTTGAGCGGAAAGCGAATATATGTATACAAATAGATGCACGCATGCACTTGGAGAAAGAAACTTCAATTTAATTATTTATTTTTTTGTTCTGAATTATTTGTATTTAAATATAAAAAAAAAAAAACATCAAGCTCTTAATAAAAATTTATTTGAAACAGGGCTTAGCTATTGCATTTGAACTGATTTATTCATATTTTTTCCTAGTTTATGATTTTGTGTTAGTATTTATAAAATTTGGATTTACTTACCAACTGCTTAAATTGAAATTTATATTTTAATAAAATGTAATGTAAATATCTATTCAAAAATGTAAATAATTGCTATCCAAATTTATCTCATATATATAAGTAAATTAATTAAATTCTTGAATATATTCAATATAATAATAATAATAATAATAATAAATAATAGTACTAATTCTTAAAATGATATTTATAATATATTTTATATTTATATTATATATAAATAAATACATTAGGATATTATATGTATATATAAATTAATACATATACATAAACTATATTAATATAAATATATATTGATATAAATATCTCAATCTTCGTTTCTTTTTAATATTTTCTATACAATTCGAGTTAGGACTTATAGGACTCTGTTTTATTAATATTTATTAAATAATATATATAATATATTCGACTTTATATCTTATCATAAAAACAATTTTTTTAAATTTAAAAAAATTTATGAAAATCAGAAATTTCAATTCATTTTTTTTTTTTAAGTCTGTTAGCAAAAATTCTAACAATTGGACATGAGGACCCAAATTCAATTGTTAATATGTTATATTTTTTTATGTGTAGATCACGGAATTGATCATTTTTACGAAATCAATTGCTTTAAGAATATACCTTGGCAAAAAAAATGATATATTGGAGCTTACGTTAATCGTAATCAGATCGTATTGACAACAAATTACTGTACAGAATAAATATATATATAAATATACAAAATAATATACTTGATAAGTAAATAGTTAAAACTATATAGAATGTTTATATTCATATAAATAATATTTTCTATTATCTAGTTGCTAAGTCAATTATTACACTTTTATTTCTCCCAGTGTACGCTTAACAGTATATGTATTTACATCAATTGTTAAGTGATATAAAGAGCCCCGAGCTGAAAGAATACCACATGCTGTGCTGGTTGCTGATAATTAAGTAGTTGGCGTTCGGGTTGCTCATTTTAAAACTGCCAAGTGGAGGGTGTCCTGTGCTTAGTCGTTGTCTGCTTTATATGAAAACAAATTTGCTCATTACGCGCAGGACACGAAACCGACGACATTTGCAACTGTCTTGTCCTGAGCGCCAGTTGGCTAACAACGGCCTATTTATTTTGCGTCTAGCTGCTTAGTTTATTTGAAGTGCTCGACTAGGTAAACAGCTACAAGGCAAGGAGCAGCACGTCAGAGGAGGAGGAGGTGTGCTCAGAGCTCTTTGTCTGTCTCACATTTGTGTGCGGAATTGAACTAGTGCTGTGAAAGTCCCCTGGGTGCCCGTGTCCGTGTGTGATTGAGAAAAATCTAGCGCAACAAATGGAACTGAGACATGAAAGAGGTGCATTGAGAACAGAGCCGGGGGTATGGGATGGGTATGGGGTCTCGGGCAAGCAGTCATGAAATTGTTGCTAGCTAGTAATTGTGCTGCTTGGCCAGGCAGTAATGAGTTGGTTTTGGACTATAACGAATAAGTAGGTAACGTTCCCTTGATGAAGTCTTTGCCAAATGTAGCATTAACTCCTCTGATTGAACTGGAGCTAGATTTGGAGCTGAGAGCAGCTGCCGTTGGTACTCTCTGATTACGGGCAATTCGTATTACCACTCAAAGGCAACAACCGGCAAATACATTTGTAAACGTCTTCAAAGCCAAACTGAAGCAGAAGAATAAGCTGGAGCACCGTCTGCCTGGCGTCATGCTTGGCCTAACTTTGCCCGGCTTAGCCGCCTCCTGCCCACATTTCGCGTTATAATTGCTCGAAATGGCTTCTACTTATAATTACAGTAGTTTGTTTGCTGTCTGCTGTTGCCACATCTTGTTTTGTTTCGGTTTGGTTTGGTTTGCTCTTCCAAAAACTTTGCGCTGCACGTTCAACAAATGACTGCAGTCGGCTGCCTGTCTGGTTGCCTTTAATTGTGGCTGTCTTTGTTTTGATTTGCTTGTAAGGTCGGCTTAAATATGAGACACACATAAGCGGATTTTCGCCAAGCCATGCAAGGGTAGCAATGACATAAACAACAAACGCCCACTCGAATGCTGATAGTTTTATGTTTGCTGCCGACGAACCGAGCTAACCGAGCAGCAAGCAGCAACACTTTTTCAAATTTGTGAACAATGGCAGGTCGCGTGTCACGTTGCGGCTCCATGCGGCAACAACAACAACAACAGCGGCAATTGCAAGTGTAACTGATTTGCGAGCGGGCCGCATCTAAGGATGCTTCAGTCGTAAGCCACTCCCAATTGACCGCCGCCCGCCGGCGTACGCCCACAGTATAAACAACTCAATTTGAATGCATTTAACCGCGTAATTGAGGCACGTGTTGGACGCTACGCGTGCGCTATTTGTGGCTAAAGCAACCCGGGGCTATCAACCACCCGCCCGACGGACCGCACCACGCACTCTGCTCCCTCCGCCTCTAAGCACGCCAAATTGCAAACCAATTGGCAAGCAACTGGTCTGGTAATGTGCCTCGAATGCCAATGCCCGCTCGCTCGCCTGTTCGTCCGTCCGTTCCTCCCTCTCTCCGTCCGTCCGTCCATCGTCCGCGAAATTAGTGCGTAAATGTTTTCTCACCAAATAAAAAGGCACAGCTCCCATTGTCGGGGCGAGGTTCGGCTTTGTGCCCCATTTCGTTGCGCTTGCCGGCGAATTAGCTGCGAATTATTCGGGCAGATGACGAGTCACGGACACGCGTTTAATTTACGTTCAATTCGCAATGCTTTTCACGCCGCCTTGTTGGATCTACCACTTGACAGGTAGCTTGGCTAAACGATGATGAATTACGGCCTGTGTAAACGCGCTGTGGTTGTTGGCCTCGTGTTAGCTAAGCCTGAAATAAATTAGAAAAAAACAAGAAAGCTAATGGGGCTAAATGCCTGAACGGATGCCCCATAAAGTAGGCTATGGAAAATACAAATCGGAGTCTTTGAGCTCCATTCTCTGATTAAGACATTACTCAAGGTTGCACTCTCTCGCTCTGTGCCTCTCCCTCCTTTCTATGTCTCTCTCCTTCACACTGTCTGTGTCTCTGTGAGTGTTGCTATATCTATCTGCGTGTCAGATTATCTTTTCTTTATCTTTTTCTTTATCCCCCTCTATCTGTCATTGTTTTTCTTTGACTCTGATTCTCTTTCTCTCTCACTCTGTAATTATCACTCATGTTCTCTTTCTCTCTCTATCTGTTTCTGTGTCTCTCCCTATATTTCTCAATTTCTCGAGGGATGGTATGCGCTCGCTTGCTCTCATTATCTCTCTATCTATCTATCTCTCTCCCACTCTTCTTCATCTAATTCTTCTACGTAGCCTTGTCTCTATGAATCTTTTTCTCTATATCTCTCTTTCTGCCTCGAGCTACTCTATCTCTCACACTCTTTCCGCCTGTTTCTCTGTTTGTCGTTATATCTCTTTGTGGGTCTGTTTATCTTTCCTCCTTTCTCCCTCTCTCTGTACCGCTATCTTTTTTTATATCTCTCCCATACTCATTTTTTACTTTCTCTCTCTCTCTCTCTCTATATATATATATATATATATATATATATATATATATATATATATATATATATATATATATATATATATATATATATATATATATATATATATATATATATATATATATATATATATATCAATATAGCTCCCTACTATATCTCTCTATCCCTTTCACTATATCTCTTACTCTCTCTCTCTCTCTCTCTCACTCTGTCTTTCTGTATCTATATCTATGTCTATCTATATATATCTGTCTATATCTCTCTAACTCTCCAATTCCCACTCTCTTTATCTCTCTCTTACTCTCACTCTTTCTCTCTCTCTCTCTTTCTGTATATTTCTCCACATTTCTCTCATTTTCACTCTCTTTCATTCGATCTTACTCCATCATCCTCTCTCAATATCTCTCATTCCTTCTTTGTATCTCCTGTCAGTTAATCGACCATTAAAATATTTGATGTAATTTTCAGCACAAAGGCAGTTTACAGTTTTATTGCCCATTTCAAATACTAATAGCAATTGTCTGTGGCAGCAACAATATTATTGCCGCACTAAACTCCGTCCGGCAGCAACACCAACAACAACAACAATGTAAAAGTGTTACAACAGAGTTCTTTGCCAGCTTCAATATTACATGAGCACAAATTGCAATTTAATCCACAGATGTCAGCATTGCGCTCAGTGCCTGACACAGTTCCTAGCCATAGCCCTTTTTTCTATTCTCTTTTTTGTATTCCTTATCATACAGCTCCGTGAGTGCACGTGGCAAGCGCAACCCCGAGTCTCTGGCTGAGCGCTGAGCGTCCCACACGCGTGTCAAGTTGAAAAATGGTATTAAAGTCACATTGACAATCATCAAAATGTGATTCGCCTGCAAACAACAATGCCAACTGGGGTGGCTCAATAGCTCCGTAGCGTCGCTTGACTCAAGACACATGTGCCAGGCAGCGCGCTCCCCGGTGACACTTTAGCGCACATCCTTGCCTTGCCCCCGCCTACTGCGCTTCATCAAACGCACTCGGAAAATCTGTCATATAGCCGGGCCAAAGTGCCTCTTGGGAGCTTGTTTATGTCAAGTCCGGGTCATAATTTATATGGACGCACATATGCAAGCATTTGCGGTGCGTGTGGGCTAGTGGGCGTGTGGGCGTGGCACAGTAGTTAAATTTTAATTGTCGCGCAGCTCGCTCGCTCGCCGTCAGCCACAAATAGCAAACTAAATGAACTAAACTAAGTCTCGCGTTGATCTACCACTCCCAATTAGACAATCCACTTGCCGGCAAACGAGCTTCGAGCTACGAGCTACGAGCTACGAGCTTGACGCTCTACTCTGGTTTATCTGGCCGACGTCAGCGTCTCAGGCATCCGCTCATCCGCGAAATTGTCGTCAGCGTCAGCGGCGTCGCCGTCCGCGGCAATCCAAATTCAATTAAACAAACACAATAAGTTTCGATAAAGCTGTGCTGATAAGCACAGCAAACTAAATATTCGCATAAAATTTACTACATTCAGAGTGAGAGAGAGAGAGGGAGGTAGAGAGAGGGAGAGAGAGATGCAGATAGAGAGTGAGTTTGGGTGTGACAAAACACGTATAAGGGGCGAGCTGTAGAAAAGTCAATGGTGCAGATTAAATGTTGCTCATGCTGCCAACACAAACACACACACTCACACATATATAGATACTCACAAGCACACATATACTCTCCGAATGAAGTATGCGTAATCTGCAGCAATTCAGGCGCAAAAAAAGGTTCTCGTAAAATACGTAAACAAAGCAGGACAAAATAAAATAATAAGAAGGCAGCAAATTGGAATCCAAAATAAGTCCTATAAAATAAAATTCAAAGTAGTTTAGGCAAAAGACCTAAAAACACTCACTGAGAGAGAGAGGGAGAGAGAGGGGCAACAGTGACAGAGACAACTTAATTGTGTGAGTGTCGCATTTTGATTCTGCAATGAGTTTCCGCCGGAATCAAGTGAAGAATTACTGGAATGGGCAGCTTTGCCTTTGGTGGTGCAAAATGCTTAGATGGGATTTGCTTTATTATGGCGTGCATTGGAAAGCAATTGTCTTGGATTTGCGTTCGGGGCGTTCGTCATTACGGTTACGGCAAAACTGTAAGGGTAACTATAGGCATTGGGGTGGGGCTAAGTATGCCTTTAAGTGGGCAGGCGTCTCGTTAATTTATCGTTTCACTGATTTGTTTGCGAGTGAGAAGATGTTTTGTGGGCGTCTCAGTAGATATGTGACAATAAATTATAGAGAGAGTTAAGGATTGACTAGGAAGACTTTTTAAATTAACGTAATACTGTATTAGAGATAAATATATTTAAATTGATATATATTAATCTACTTAAGCACATCTCAGCTATCATAATTTCAGGAAAATTCTTTCTCTTGCTCAATTGGGCAGTAGTAGATCTAAGGATTGTTTAGGAATATATTAATGTAATAATATATTAGAGATAAATATATATGAGTTGGTATATATATGTTATCTCCTCACCTGTCATAAATACTTCTAGATCTAAGGATTGTCTAGGAAGATCCCTTAATTTAATCTAATAATATTAAAATTCAATATCTCATCTGTCATAATTCGAGTGAAATTCTTCCTCTTGCTCAACTGGAAAGTACTATATCTAAGAATTGTCTGGGAAGACTTCTTAATTTAAGCTAATAATATATTAGAATTAAATATCTATAAGTAAATTGGTGTATATATTACCTTCTTACCTGTTATAATTAGAGTGAAATTCCTTCTCCTGCTCAACTTTGAAGTAGATTCAGTCACACTCTAGTCGCAGCTAATAAAATTAGTATTTAATTGTATGCAAATGGAGCTTGTTTCGCATTTTAGAGAATTTAGTGTGGAATTCGCTGGCATGTCTGCAGCTGAATAATTTATTGGCTCACATTTACAGAAATTAACGCACACAGAGAGAGAGAGAGAGAGAGAGAGAGAGAGAGAGTGAGAGAGGCGTTCATGGCTGCGGGTTCATGCATAATATGCATATGTGTGTGTGTTTGCGTCAAATAGGATTTTCGACTAATTGCAAAGTACTTAAGCAAAGCTTAAAACAAATGTAAAAGCAAATTTTTAATAAATTATTTATGCAAATGTCCCTTGGCAGAAGGAAGCAAAAAAGGAAACGCCTCACGCATCACGCATCCTTCTCGAGGGCGTCGCCGCAAATGCAATCAAATGTGCGAAATTTAGTTAGAGCCAACGCACGCGGCGCGTGTCGCGCGGCTTTTCACACAGGGCTCAGCGTTTCTGGGGCGGTGGCGTAATAGATATAAAAGGATTTCCGCCGTATCCTTGTTCAGTGACTCCGCTTGTGCTGTGTTTGTCTGTTTGTTTACATCGAGTCGGTTGTCAACGGCCGCCTGGCCATTCAGATCGACTGCTGGCTCCTGGAGCTGGCCATGCATGGATTTCTGTTTCAATTATGCTGCCCACCAATAGCAGGCAGCGCCCAGCCCCTGAGTAGTTATTATAATATCAATGGGCGCGAGGTGTGAATGCCCGTGAATTTATTCATGCGCCCGGCTCTGTTTTGACAACTTCGCCTCGACGATATATGCCCGTCATTGTATCACGCAAATCGGATTAAGATATTTCGTATTCGTTTGCCACATAATTGAATAGCCATGAGTGTGTCTGTCCCTGTGTGTGTGTATGTGTGTGTGTGAGTGCTTGAGCTGCACGCAGCAAATGAGAAGCAAATTTAAAATTTTACACTTGACTTAGCATTGTTGTCCTGTCATTTCACACGCTTGCCAGAGAGTCCTCACAGTATGTCACTTCGTCTGTCTGGCGATCCGTCTGCCCCGTTTATCTCTGTTTATCTGTGTGTGTGTGCGCCACAGCGATAAATTGTTTTTTGCCCTCACACACAGACATTTATAAGCTCGACATTTCTTTGGTAATATTTAAAATCTTTATTTTGCTCACATTTTATATGTATTTCCATTTCAATTTCAATTTGAATTTCATTTTCATTTTTCATTTTCTTTTTCCATTTTGATTTTTGATTTTGCTTGCCACTTAAATGCTAACATAGCGTTACTTAGTAATAATAATTACATATTCATAATTGGTAATTTGTAAGAGTTATATTATATAGGGTTAGATATGTCAGAGACATTGACATGGGCAACATCTTTATGCTTCGTTGGCTACGACTTGCAATATATAATACACGAACTATGTACAGGCGAGACTAAACAACAACACTTAAAGCAGTTTCATATTTACAGTGCGTCGGGCCGCGCCTCTGGGGCGGCGCTCTTGGCACGCTTCTCGAAGATTTGCAACAAACGCTGTTGCATCTTACAATTTTATGAGTGGGAGTGGCTCAAATGGTGGGCACCCAGGGGGTGGAAGTAGGGTCCGTATGGCGGATAGGGCACGGCGTGCGGATAGAGAAGGCTGCTGGCGTAGGCGCCGGGCCCGAACGACCCACCGGCGGGCGGCGGAAGCGTTGGACTATTCACATCCATGCCGGGATTCTGTTTTTTCCACTTGGTGCGTCGATTCTGGAACCAGATTTTCACCTGCCAAAAATAGAAGGGAAACTCAGCAGAAGACCCCAATGGAGCAGTCACAGCAATTGCCTACCTGCGTCTCAGTCAGGCTCAGGCTGAGCGCCAAATTCAATCGCTCGCAGACACTCAAATATCGCGTCGTCTTGAACTTGTTCTCCAGCGACACCAGCTGCTCGTAAGTGAAGGCTGTCCGTGCTCTGCGCGGTTTGGAGCCACCACCGCCGCCGCCGCTGCCCGATTTGCCATCGCCATTGCGACTGCTGCCTTTCTTGGAGTCGGTTTCGCTGCTGGGATCGTCTATGTCGCTGCCATCGTCGCACATATCGTCCTGATCCATGTCATTGAGATCCTGAGCTGCAATCGCAAACGGAGAAAAAGTTGTAATACAAGAAAGTTTTGTTTTATACCCTTTTTTTATACCATTGAAAATGGGAAATCAGGGTATAATGGTTTTGTTAAATGTATGTAAAATATATACATACGATTGAACGCGTCGATTACTAGCGAGAGAGTTGAAATTTTGTTTGTAGATCCGTGTATAGCAGGTGCTGGTCAAGTTTGTTAAATAAATTCGATAACTATTTTTGTTGTTGTGTTATCGATTTTAAACCTTATCGAAAATACGTTTTAAAATTATATCTCCTATATCTTTAGAGATTCCAAATTTTGCATATAGATTCATGTGAATTTTATGCAATTTTGATTTATTTTTTCAAACTTAAACAATTACCAACCCTCACCCCTCTCCGTTCGCTGGTCAGTTTCAAAGTTGACTATATGAATGAGTTGTAATTTTCATGAAATGTAAAAAATTCACTAGAATCATATGCTGAAAGTGATATTCAATTTCCTTAAGTTATTTAAATTTATTCAACAAATTTATTAAACAAATTGTTTTCCAAATTATTGCAAGCACGAGGCAAACATCGTGCACCCATACACATACATATGTATGTTCATATTTCAGCATATTCTAAGAACCACAATTTCGGTTGATTTGTATTTATAATCTGTTTGCATTTTCAACCAATTTATTAGTTTTGTATTTGATAGACGGCACCCTTGTAGTAAACTAAAAGCACAGATCAGGCGGGATTCAGGGGATCTCTGCTAGTCAGGCATTCCCGACTTGAGTTTTCTTCAATGCAATTTTTTTTCTTTTTGCATATGGCGTGAGATTCATCAATCAATTGAATCCTCGTGCGACTGTCCTTAGGGTCAGACGTGATTTGCAAACGGAAATCAATCACTACGCATCGTTGTAAATTAATTGGAATCTTGGGCACATGTTGCCGCACATGTCCAGTTCGGAATGCGCAATTGATTGCAATGATGCGGCAATCAAAATTCAATTAACGAGCGACGGCCACAGTTACAACTGAGCCCACTATCTGCTGAATATCGATTACTCAGATGAGTCTGAATAGAATAATTGCAAGCCGTACTCAGAACTGCCTTATGTATTCACTAAAATATATTGAGTCATTATTATTATGATAGATGGTATAACAAATGATGTAAGTTAGCTCGAAATAGGCGAGGATCTCTACAAGCAGCAATGTTATAAAAGCCCAGAGCAGAGAGGAGCCGCTGTCGAGGGCAAACGACAAACGGAGCTGCAAAATGCATACATCTGGTAATTGGTCAACATGATTGGCCATGTTTGCATGTAATTAGCCTGACCGTGGCTACCTAGCCGAGCGCCACAGACAGCGCGCCAATTAAACAGAAAATTAACATGAACGCTTCATTTAATATTTAACGATTTTACTGACCGCCAGCGCTGTGGGGCGCTGCGTCGATGCTGTCTGCCCTTTCAAATGCAAATGTCTGTCCTGCACTGGTAAATGGGCTGTGGAGTGTTTGCAGCCACTTTGATATGCATTAATGGCACATTAGATGCCCGAATATCATCATCAATACCCATTGAACGGCACTGGCGACTGCCGCTGACCACAATTGGTTTGAGTCAATTGAATTAACTGCCCGCCGTTGGGCGGGGCACTTCCCCACCAGACGCTTAATGCGTCGGCAAACAGACGCGAAAAAGTCGAAAGGTCTGTAGACGATGACGGTGTGGGTGGAACGGAGGCTGTGGCTGGGGGAGAGGGCGACGGCAGTGGCGCCCAGCATTGTGTGCCGCTCTAAAAGGGGTGTTTGCGCCCTATAAACAGCCAGCCACAACCGCAGCTGGTTAATAAGCGCTGGCCCTCCGTCCTGGCGGTAGTGGCTGCTGTGCTGGCGCGCTTTTCTAATTAGGGTAACTAGCCGTCCGTGAGTGCAACAAGGCGTATACTTGTTGTCTGGCAACCGTTTGGCTGAAGAGTTACTAAAGGAATTTAGTTAGAATGTTGTCATATATGAAATATTTAAATTATGATATTTTCTGATTTTAATTTTAGTTAAGAATTTTAATATAAATTATTACATAAAATAATTATTATATTTTAGAATCTAATGAGCATTTCTTCAGTGAATCATAATCATAGGCAATTATTATATGATTTATCCACAGACTTTTTAGCGTTCTGCTACTTTGTGAGAATTAGGGAATGAGTGAGATAATTACAGAGGAAATATATAACCTCTGTAAAATACCTCGTTATATTCTCTGTTAATTTAACAGAACTTTCATTTACAGCTCTTGCTTACCTTCCTGTCGTACTCTAAATGCCAAGCTGCCAGCTCTTTATAGTAGTACCAATACCACATTATAAGCAATTTTCATGTTATGGCACATTTAAGATGACTCGTATACTTAAAGAATACATTTCTACACAGATTCCCTTAACCAACATTGCTAACAAAACCACAGAGTTACTTGGAATAAAAAATATACCAGAAGCCAGGGAGAAGAGCTGTATTTAAAGGAATTTCAGAAACCAAATCTCTTATACCCTAATCAATATATTAAGAGTATGTATATATACAAACAGTACCGTGCAAAAGTGAGTGGATGTTCGCAAATTTGACTTGTACCATAGAAATCCATATTATAGAATATATTATCATGAACAAGAATGGGACAATTGACTTTAGACAATTCCTTTTTGTATCCATCGATGTCTATACATTTGTATAATTAGTCAGTTTCTCTTATATTTATCTTTATGCATCTCAATTATCATATCAATTAATATATATTATGTAGAATATATATATATAATACATTATCTTGAACATCTTATCTATCTTATATGTCTACATGTATATATTTATGTATTTAGACAGTTTCTTATATATCTATCTATTTACTATATTTTGTTAACTCAAAACAGTCCCAAACATTATTCTGTTCCAGCTTCACACAAGGCTGAATAGCCTTTGGAGACTTTGTAAGGGTATAGACTGCACATAAAAAAGTCTACACGACAACGTATAATTTTAAGCCATAATCTTAATTATGAAATCTGAGTGTTAATTACCACACACACTTGTACACACACACCAATACAGACTCGACAGACAAAATGGCTTTTAAATTTGGGTTCGAGAGAATTTTTGGGTTTCGGTCGGCTTCATTGTCGCAATCATTATAATCGCATACGCTTGGCCAATGCGACCCCGGGGAGCATTTGTCGTCTCATTTTGCCATTTTCATAAAATAATAAATGAGTTGCTGATGACGGATATAAAAAGCCGAGCCGAGACTACGAAAATTGTCGCCTAACTTTACAGAGCTCACAGACACGCACACAAATCTGCAAAGCTCCCCAGAGCGACAGGAGCGAGGAACGAGGACTACGACCAGCAGCAGGACCAGCAATATACACCAATACATGAATACAAAGTATGTTATATACACACACATATACACATTTATATATATGTAGGTATATAAAGATGCATTGGCATTGCCATGGCGCTTTCCATGAGTGCGAGCGAGAGCGCTAGCCTGAGCGCCAAATTGAGTGCTGAAAAGAATAAAAGTTTTCGCAGCCATTTTACTTTCTCGGGGGTTGGTTGCCAGCAGTTTCACTCCCCTTGTTAGCCGGGCACGGCCACCCACAGTTAAATGTTGCCACATAACCATTTTATTCGAACCGGAACCCGAACCCAGCTCCAGCACCAGCACCAGCCCCAGCCAGCAAGTACATCCCCGCCATGCTCTGTGAGCCCACTTAGTTATCGCATGTTTTTTCATATGACTTTTGGGGCGCATTTTTTGTGTTGCTGGAGCATAATGCCGACTAGAGTCTGTGTGTGTGTGTGTGTGTGGATATGGTAAATTTCTAGCTATCCATGTTGTTTTTGTTCTCTTCGCACCCCTCTCCACGTCTGTTATTGTTATATGTGTTTTGTATTGTGGCTTTCAGCGCTGCTTTTAGTGCATTTGCTAGTTGTGTGTGCTTTTGGCTGAGTTTTGTTTTGCATTTTAAATGATATGCAAATTGCTGTGCGCCCAGTGACCAGCCCCAACGAATGGCGCCTTAGAGAATTGCACGCTGACAAATGCAGCGTATGCGTAATATATGTAAATTATTAAACGGCATGCATCCACAATGCAATGCATCCACTGTGATCCGGATGCGATAAGAGCTGGAATAGGCTGAGCGAAGCTGTCATAAAATCCAATTAGTTGCAAAGACAAAAGGCCACATAATTACGCTAATATAAAGTGAGGCGAACAGCAGCAACATTAGCACCTCCCAGGTCATAAAATTAAGTGTCTGATAGGGCTGGGGGCAGTGGGTAAGTGTAAGTATGTGTGTGTGTGTGCCGGGACAGAGCCATTGAAGCGGCTAATGAATGTGCGGTAATTAAGTACCTTGCTAATTAATGACTACAACATCACCAGGCAACAATCGTTGAATCGCAGCACACACACAGTGCGTATGCGTAATGTGAACAGTCAAGTCCTTCGTCCGTTCGTCCGTCCGTCCGTCCGTCCGTCCGTCTGTCCGTTCCGCTGTATCTCTGTCTGCCTGTCTGTCTGTCCCTTCGCTGTAAACTTCAACTGGCCAACAACAATGGCACGAACTCGAACACGACCAGCTACATAATCATTGCCCAGCATCATTATCCTGGTTGCGCTCCCCCTTGCCTGCAGTCCCTCCCCCTCGTTGGGGTCGTTGGCGCGGCCATTCAGTCTGTTTTATTAGCAGTTATGTTCGAGTACGGCGACGCCACACCCAGCCACGTCCGACGCCATTGATGAAGCTAATTGTGTTTTATTAACACAAACACAAATGCACAAACAGCAAACAGTCACACAAACAGCCAGCAACAACAACAACAAGAACAACAGTAAACAGCAGCGGCAGCAATGGCCGATAATTTGTTGCTGATAATGAAGTTGTTGTTGTAGTTGTTGTTGCTGTTATTGTTGCTGTTGTTCTTGTTGTTGTTGCTCTGTTCTGCGCCATTTTCACTGTTGATAATTTCGTACATAAGCGCTTACCGAAGTGGCCAATAAAGCGAGTGGTTTGTTTGTGTGTCGAGCACTGTGCGTGTGTGTGCTTTGTGTGTGTGTAAATGCGCGTGTGAATGTGTGTGCAACTAGCACTTTGGGCAAACTAAATGACTGACAAGCTGTGTATTGTCAGTTGTCGCTAACAACATTGATTAAAGAAAAACAATTGAACACTTTGAGTCATGAATGGGAAAATGGCTGAAAAGCTTATTCATTTCTATATCAAATGAGAATTCTGAATAGAGTTAGTAGAAATGATTTTGAATATATGTTTTATCGACTTCGGCTAAACAATAGGGGGAAATGTTGATAAGCTATCAGTCAATGACGCGTTGAAATATATTTAAATATGTATATATAGTATTAAACAAAGCAATGCTCGAGCTTGGCATTAATTTATTTTTAACAAAATTTTGAAAAACATAGAAATAGAAATAGAAATAGTGTAGATAACAGATTATTTTGGTCAGTCTTCAACAAAATTTTTATTTTTATACAACAATTTTTATACATTTTTATTTCATGAAAATGAATAGGTAGGTATGGCTACTTTAGTGACACAGAGTATGATGAGCACTGGGTGAATTTATGATGACAATTCATATTATATATAAATATCTATGATGATGATGATGATTAGTTGAGTGTGCGTAAGCATTTTTATTATCGAGTATATCGATTAAGAAAATAAAGTTAGTGCCAGATCGCCACAACTATATATCTGCAACTTAACTTGATGATCCAAATTCTTAGTAATTTTTTTCCCAATTTAGTTGGACGCAAGCCAATTTGTATTAAATTTTGTTGACATATAAACACTAAAATCTGTAAATCTATGCTATTTAATGGACTTCAAAATGTATTCTAAAGAATTTAGCCTTTTCAACTTTCTGAGATATTTTATTTAAAAGCTAATACAATTCGGCAATTTTCACAGTCATTAAAAACGTTTATTGCCATCAATTGATGTTGCGTTGGAAAATAAAATAACTTTTAATAGAAATATTTACTATTCGACTTTTTAATTTCAGCAGAAGAAAATCAATATTAGTGATTGTCTGAAATGTGTGCGGCTATACTATTGGGTCGCCCACTAAGTCATTTCGTTTTATAACAACAGCTGATCTTGTTGAATTTTTCGCAGCCAACTTCAAGCTTATCAGCTTTACCGTTATGATTTTTTAACAGCTGATATAGTATAGCTTATTAGTAAAAAAATTTGTTGGATTTTGTGAAATAGTTTTCATTTGGTGCCATATCGAAGATGGAAGATCTAAAACAACATTTTCGGCCTATTTTACTGTTTTACTATCGAAAGGGCAAAAATACAGTTGAAGCAAGGCGAAAATTATTCGATGTGTACGGAGAAATTGTATTGACCGAACGCCAATGCCAAAATTGGTTTGCAAAGTTTCGTTCCGGCAATTTCAATCTTGAGGATGCACGACGTCCTGGAAGGCCTCTTGAAACCGATGTGGACAAGATAAAGTCGTTGATCGATGCAAATCGTCGAATAATAACTCGAGAGATTGCAGAAACATTAAATTTATCAAAATCGAACGTTCACAAACACATGAAACGTCTTGGATTAAAATAATTTATAAATTAAAAAAAATCATGGTTGAATTGCAATAAAAAAAACGAAACTACTTAGTGGGCAACCCAATATTTATATTTAATACATTTCGATATATGATTTTAAAAACTTTGTCATTCATCTTTTAGCATATCTAAAAGTTAGTTAAATTTGCCGATTTTTACAAACATAAAAACAGCTAATGCCTACAATTGTCTTTTTGTAAAATAAAAAAAATAAATAAACTTCAATACAATTATTTTTTATTCGACTTTTGAATTTCACTTAAATCAAACTAAATATTATAAATTTGATCCCATTTTAAAATTTTCCATTCATATTTACTTAGCTCATAGCTTAGCACTTAATCATAGTTTTTTTCCAAAAATTCTCTATTCATAGCCATAATCACATTATGACCATTGTGCAAACAAACCTTTTCAGCAATGCCAAAACTTGACTTTTTCTATGTCCTGCATCACGAGCATCATTCGAAATGCTGCCCTTGCTCATCCCAGCCACCATCCCACCTACCTACCTACCTACCTACCCACCTACTTTGTTTTCAACGTTTATTTTGGCGCTTTGCCGCAGCTTAGCAGTTCTGGTCTGATGATGCTTTATCCCCCACACCCCCACACACAGATCCTATTGCCAAGTTCACCACACAACTTCAATCAAATTTGCAAATTTTTATTTGAGAAATTTCTTTGGAGCTAGCGAAGCATGAAAATCAATTAATTTTCAGCAAAATGTTAGCCAACAGCAAAAGCAAAAAAAAGAGAAAAAAAGAAAAATTCCAAGGAAAATAAAAAATTAAAATGAGAGCAGCCCAATACAGGGCCAGCACAAAATCTGGCAAAAAAAAGAAGAAATATCGTAAAATTCCACACAGCAATTGCTTTTCCCAATTAAAACATCAATCAATCAATTAAAACAAATTCCATGCAAAATCCCCACTTGAATATGAGTGCAGATTTCAGTCTAAACAAGTTTTGTTCCTCGCTCGCATTGTTTGCACACTTGTTTACCCGGCGAATATGCTCGATATATGTATATGTATGTATGTGTGTGTGTGTGTGTGTGTGTGTGTGTCTATATATGTATATATAATGGCTTTCATAGTACCGGGCTGTACGTGACTTAGGGGCAACACAAAATCTCTGCTCGTTCAAAATGGCAACTTTGCCTTACCTTCCATGTGTGTGTGTGAGTTTGTGTGTGTGTGTAAAAAAGGAAACAAAATCAAAATCAAAACATTCCAAAAGCTACAGGCAGCAGTTTAAATACAACCCGGCCACCCACACAAAAAAAAGACGGTAAAATAAAGTTGGCAGTTTGGAATAACAAGTGGAAACAAGTGGAAAACGTTTTGCAGCTG
This sequence comes from Drosophila meridionalis, assembly GCA_035045145.1. Classification (NCBI taxonomy): domain Eukaryota; kingdom Metazoa; phylum Arthropoda; class Insecta; order Diptera; family Drosophilidae; genus Drosophila; species Drosophila meridionalis. The sequence goes on along the minus strand of JAWNPG010000037.1, from coordinate 5,331,060 downwards.
CCTCCCCCAATGAACACACACACACATACGTGCATGTGTGTGATATGTATATGTATACTCAAATATATAGATTCCCATCAGAGCACCAGAGCCCCACTCTTCTATTGAGCCACCTTGGCCAGACACTCACCAGACATATCCTCGCTGTGCTCGTCGTCCAGATGATCGTGCATGTCCTCGTCTCGATCGTAGCTCCATTGACGCGCATGGCCGAAAGGTGGCGCTGTCGCTGGCAATTTGTTGCCCGTAAACTTGTTGGGATCCAAGATGTTCTCCACGGAGAAGGCGAGACGCTTGGTGGCGGCCTCTCTGTCGCTCGCACCACTGGTGGATGCGGTGCTCGCGCTGTTCGCACCATTCGGCACGGAGCGCGTCAGATCCACGGGGCAGACCTGATGGCAAGAGCAGGAGAAGCAAAGAAAACAGAAATAGAGCTGAGCATGGCAAGATTTGAACTCAGTCAATCTCGAGTTGAGGACTTACCGACGGCGTGCTGTGAGAACCGGAGCCATCGTTGCTGTCCTCGTCGTTGCCATCCACGTTGAGCTCTTCGCTGGTGTCGCTGCGCGCATAATTGGCGGCCGCAATCTGGCGGGATGTGGCCGCCGCTGCAGCGGCCGCTGCCGCCAGGCCGCCCAACTGTATTCTGAAACCGTAATCACTGAGGTCGCGGCTCGGGGGCGAGATGGAGGAGGAGCTGGTCGAAGCGGCGGTGGATGTGCTGGGCGCCTGGCCTTGGCTGGACCGCGCGGCAACCGCTGCCACCAGCTTAATGCGCTCCAGATCCATGTCGTTGGCGGATGTGGGACTAATGCTGCCCATCACGGGCTGCGGCCCCGCCCCCAGGTGCAGCTGCATGGGCGCCGTTGACATGGTCTGTGGCGGCGGAGGCAGTGCTGGGTGTGGTGGCTGTGGATGCTGTGGTGGTGCAGGATTTGCTGGTGCTGCAGGCGACTCTCGTTGCGGCTCGGAATGTGTTGTCTGAGTGCTGCCTGAACCTGTCCCTGGAGCTGTGCCTGGACCGCTGCTCGTGCTGGGTGATGTGGGTGGCGACAGGGGCGATGTGGCGGGCGATGGTGGTGCAGTGGTGTTGCTGGCATTGGGCATGGCCGCGGGTGCACGTAGATGGAATACAGCGGCTGCTGCATGATGCGGATGTGAATGAGCTGAATGGTGGTGGTGGTGGTGGTGCATGTGCTGCTGCTGCTGCTGATGGTGCTGGGCGGCAGCGGCTAGAAACTGTGGATTCTGCAGCAAGTGCGGATGCTGCTGCAGCAGCGCGGCATGTGGATGCTGCAGTGGCTCCGGCCGTGCCAGGTGACGCACTGCGCTCAGCTCCAGCAGCTTGCGCTGTTGCGCTGGCAATGGGAAGACGCCGACGCCGACGCCGGGCGGCGACTGCGAGCGGCGCAAGTGGTTCTTGTTGTTGTTGGCCAGACTGTTGTTGTTGTTGTTGTTGTTGTTGGTCTTCTCCTTGTCGGCATCTTCCTGCGTGGGCGTCAGCCGACTGAGCATGCCCGACTCGCTGCTCATTTGCTTCAAGCGTTCGATGGAGTAGCGCAGATCCTGCTCCTGCTTGGCCGCCTGTCCACTGGCGGCTATTATAAACTTGGGCAGCTTGGCAACGGGCGCGCTGATGGAAGTTGTGGCACTGGTGGCATTGCCGGACACCGACACCGACACCAGTTCGCCACTAACATTGGCCAGGTCGGGCGAGGTGTTCGACTTGGGTGAATCGGGATTCGAATTGGGACTCATGAGGCCGCCGACGGCCGTGGGCTGTGCCCCGATGCTATCGCTGGGCTTTTGCACTGGTGACTGCAGCATCACCATATCGCTGCTCGCTGCACTTGTCTCTTTGGCACTTCACAACACTGGAGGCGTTCTTTTACACTATTCACTGACTTCACTCTGAACTCTGTTCGCTTGCCGCGCCGTGGTGTTGTCACCTTGATTGCAGCCAATCGACTGTCACTGATGCCGGCGCGTATCTCGGAATATCTGTAGCTGATGCTGCTGATGCTATTAGTTCTTCTTCTTGTTGTTGTTCGTGTTGTTGTTGTATATTTACGCTTATCGCATTGCTTTTGAGCGTAATCCGCGCGTGCGACACTCTGCTCGCAGCCGGGGCTGAAACGGAAATGGAAATGGAAATGGTAATGGTAATGTCAATACTATCGCTCGACACTGTTTGAGGGTTGCTGCCGAGTGAGTCTTGAGTCGCGCGTTCGTCCAGATGCTGTGGCTGCCGCTGGCCCGTGGCAAGTCAACTAAATGGAAAGTGAACAAATCTGTTGCGGCGTCTGTCGTGCTGCTGGTGGTGGTTGCTTTGAGTGGATCGGCGCTGCGCTCTTATTCTCTGCCTCTGCTGCTGCCGCTGCTGCTGCTGCTCTCTTTGCACACGCTGCACACGCCCCCAGCTGCTAGTTTGAGTGAGTTGTGTTTTTTGAGTGGACTGGCTCCTCCCTCAGCCGTGCACCGGCTGGACCTAATCTCGACTAGCATCTAATGATTTAATTTGCCTTGTCCTCGTTAGCAAGCGTAATGGTCTGTTCTTAGGTCTCGCCAGCATAGAGCAGACCCACCCAAGGGGGTCCACACATACGCCGGCTAACTCAACGCGAGTCAATCTCTCTCTCTCTCTCTCTCTCTCTTTCTCTCTCTCTCTCTCTCTCTCTCTCTATATCAGCTGCTTTTTTTTTGCTGCCCCCCACTCCGTTCAATTGCCTTCCCAAATATGCGCTCGAGGATGTGAGTAATTGTCAAATTATTTAGCGCAAAAATTGTTTGCTTATGCGCTCCGTTGGCTTCGAAATGGATCTCAGCTTTTTATATTTCAAATTTGCGCTGTTTTATATATGTGCATATACATACATATATATTTGTATATACATTGTTGTTGTTTCTTTGCTTATGCCTGGTTTGTTCTTAGTCATATATGCATGAATGCTTTGTGCTCTTGTGGCTGGCAGCCGCTGGCAAAGGCAAAGGCAAAGGCCTTTCGCTAGCCAATTCTTACAATGCCTAATTGCATTTGAGACACATTCGCGTAGCTTAACATTTTCTTAATTAGTTGTTAATAATTGTAAGTAATAATTGACAATGTCTGTCAGTTTTAACAGATAGAGAAAATATAAGTGGACTCTGCTTGTAAAACTCAAAGTTATCAGAGGAAGACAGCAGTTGCCCAGGCTGGGCCTTTCGCCACTCCACTCACTCACTCACTCTCTTATTCCCTCTTACTCTCTCTCTCTCTCTCTTCCTCTCTCTCTCTCTCTCTCTCGCTCCTTCTGTTTTACGCTCTTTGCGCTTCTCAGTTTACAGAATGGTTTAAATTGAACAAAAATTTATATGCGCTTTGCACAGACAATTTAATATCGCATCCAATTTGCGGTTTATACGCATCGTAGCAGCGGCCCGCACGGGTGTGGAAAGAAGTAGAGAGAGTGAGAGAGGGAGACTAATAGAGAGAGAGAGAGAGAGAGAGAGAAAGAGAGAGAGAGAGATATATATATATAAGGAACGAGCTAAGTGGATAGCCTGCTGATAGCCTGGTTGGTTAGTGGCCGTGCTCTTGGCCGTGGGTTTGAGCGCACAATGGGGCGTATAAGTGACATCGTTAAGTGGACGCAGGACAGCGAGGATGCTGCTTAATGAACTTCAACGGCATGCCCTCCACACAGTTGCTCATAGTCCGATCTTCCCTCTGTGTGCCGACTTGTCGGCTGCATGTTTTTCATTCTTCTTCTGCTCGTTGCGTTGACTTTGTCGTTGCCTCAGGTTCTTCTGCTTCTGCTTCTTCTTCTCTTTCAGCTTTTTTTCTTTTTTGCGGGGCCAAACGCCGACGGAGCTGGGCGCTCGTTAGCGCTACTCGGCTTCGCTCCTCTATAATTAACCACAAAATGAGGGGAGAAGGCATTCTTAATGAGCAGCTTGTTATGCCATTTTCGTTTTAATTACTTTTAAGATGCTTGTTACCAACACCAGTGCGGCAGCTCAGCGCTGTAATTGGTCCATTGATGAAGCTGAGTGTGCGATGTGTGTGTGTGTATCTGTATGTGTGTGTGGCACACTGTGCAAATTGGCTGTGCGTTTTGCTTAGTTTAGTTCGACAAGCCAGCGAGCTAAGCAGCTTTGGATGCTTCGCTGACCAAGCGTGGCCGGAAAATAGGCTACGACAGTTTCGTTTGACGAATGCACACGACATTTTGTGGCAGTGTATTAAGCGCTTTACCCTTTTACATGCAAAATTAAATGATGCGCATACGCACGGTAAAACCGCAAATTATTTTAATTGCCTGTCTCGTCATTATTCATTATTTAAGTGCGCCCAAACAGACGATGTGTCAATGTGTGTGTGTGTGTGTGTATGTAAAATGTTATGTACACCACACACAGAGAGAATGATTTGGGCGGCCCGCCAGACACACACAAGCCGCTGTTTACATAGACATGAAACTTTTGCGCGAAAAATCTCTGACGCTTTCAGCAGCTGCTGCATACGTATCACTTTCTCTCTCTCCTTCTCACTCTCCCTTTGTCTCCTTCTCTGCTGCTCTCTTTGTTGCACTTGGGCCATGATATTGCCATCTCATTCGCTCATTTAATTAGTGAAAATAAGTATTAAATGAGCAGCTCTTGTTAAAATAAATAGTGCATGCAAAGGCAGTAGTTACGCTCCTCCGCCCTTCTCCTGCTCCTCCTCTTCCTCCTTTGCCTGCGTTGGCTTTCAACAAGCTTTCGAAAGATTTACAGCTAATTAAAAGGCGAATGTGCATAAGGAAAATCGATAATCGGCGCCAAGCTGCTGACCTCGCGACAAGCGAGCAATTAAAAAAAAAAAATTACAATTGCGGTCGGACGCGTAATTATGCGCTAAGTGAATTATTTTGCATTTATTCGCGGAATTCTCGGCAATTTTCGGTGGGCCTAAATTGTACGAATTTGTTGCATATTTGAGTATTTGTATATTTAATGACGTGCAGCGGCCAGGTGCGAGCGAGATACGAAGAGCTGAAGGCCCACGCCCATGTTTGGCCTCTCTGTTTATTCGGCCATTTTGTTGTTTGCACTCCACTTGCCGAGCGCCCCACGTTAATTTGTTTGACTAATTAAACTAATGAGCGTTCAAAGTTAATACATAAATTAGTCAGCCAGTCGAGCCATCCCAGCTGCCAGCAGTGGGGGGAGTGGGCGGACAGTGGGAGTGGCTTATTGAGCGGCAGCAGCAGAAGCAGCAGCTGTGTGTTGACTAAGCTTATTGCAATTTTGATTACGGTTTTCCAATTAATTGCCTATGGCTTTGCGGCTAAAGGATTTATAACTGTGTTATTGTAAATAAATATGCGATATATTTATAAATATTTGACAACGTCTATAGTGAGTGTTGGCTTATTGAGTTTGTAAATAAAAAATATATATTTTTAGAAATAGAAATAAATAATTAAAAAAATCAAAAATAATAGGGAATTTAAGTTATAAAATATTAGCTAAGAATATTTTTATTATATATATATTTTATAAATACAAGATTTATTATAAATATATCAATATGCCAAATATGTTGTAGTATATATATTATTATCTATTAAATTGTGGGATAAACTTAAGCATATAGACTCGTTCCCATAAAATTTTAAAATTACTTGAGTATTTCGTCTCATCCATCAGCAGGATTTAGTTTTATAAGGATTTATTTGCAATCATCTTATAATGTAGGGTATAATATGAAGAAGATAATTATAGTCTTTTAGCTAGCGCATTATATAGTCAGTCAGTTATTAATCTGCTTGCAGCACATACATAAGTATATACTAATGCATATATCTAACATATCTATCTCTGTTGCTGCCCGAAGCATTTACAGACAAATTAAATATGCTGCGCTAATTCCTCCATCAATTTGCAGCTCATTTCATATGCCAACGTATTTGGCCGGGCAGCGTACGTGCGAAAACCCAAACGCTGGCCAGATTGCCGCCGGCTTATGTGTCGGCTCGGGTCGGGCCCAGCGTCTAGATGGCCAAAACTAGTTTGCATTCAGGCTGTAATTAGAAAATTTCCATGCTGCACGTGGTGCGTGGGCGCTGGTGAAATGAAAACAAAAACAGAAACGTGCTAATTGCAAATTAATTATGCACGATATTGAATTTGCACTAAACGCAAAGCGAAACTGCCGGACCCGGCCAGACGAAATGCCCAGAAATGGCCCGAAGTGGGCGAAATGGCGAGCGCAGCTTGATAAAAAAAAGGCGCTAAGTGGCTCCGACGACGTGATTTGCATGAAATGCAATTAGATTTTAGGCAAATGAGTGTCAGCTTCGTGCTCGGTCGGTGTTGTTTTGTGGGTGGTGCGCTAATGGCTGACACACTTAAGCAGCAGCAGCAGCAGCAGAGGCCAACACCAACAACAACAAGCGCTTGCGCTGTCGCTGAAACAGAAGCAGCGAACGCAGGCAGCAGCAGAGGAAGCAGCATATAAACAGCTAAAGTGTTAATTGCCATAAATGCTTGTCATTGTAGCGGTAAACGACAGTAGATATTTGCCACGCTGCTACTGCGCCAGCGCCCACACACACACACACACACACACACACACACACACACACAGACAGACAGAGACATCCAACACGACAAGTGCTTTGCATGAAGCTGAGCCGCGCACGTCTGAGCATTGCACTCAAATGAAGGAAATGAACTGCTAAATTATGCACGCGATTTAACCCTCATTTCGTTGGCCACACTCTGGCACCCGCACGAACCGCAGCCCCCGCTGGCAGCGACGCTCTCAGCGCAAGCGCTCAGCCATTGGCTCTCCTCTCGCAAAACTCACTCAAAGGCTGCCTGTGGCCACGCCTTCATCGCCTGTTCGCGCCGTCAGCCAATGAGCATCGCTTGCGTTGACTGCACTCAAAAGTGAGAGAGGCTCACTCAGTCTGACTGAGTCTGACTTTTTCCAATATGGCCGCCAGCAGCGCTCACTGAGTGAAAGAGCGTGAGTGAGAGAAGGACAGAGAATGAGTGCGAGTGCGAGTGCGAGAGCTCGCTGCCCAGCACTCTCACTGCGGAACTACTATTTCAGACTTTTGCACCTTTTATTTGGCCATTTGTGTGTAATTTCGGAAAATGTTGGCGACATTATTCCCGCCCGCCTCGCCGGCTAGGGTCTGGGCTTGGGGTCACACGCTTAAGTGTCCTCGAGGGTACTTACTTCGTTAGCAGAAGTTTCTCGCCTCGTTCCATTGTTGTTGCGGTGGCTGCTGCTGCTGCTGCTGTGCTTGTCGTTTTGCGGATATGTCTCTTATTTTCATAACTGTAAATTGCTTTAGATATTAAGTCTGCTGTGCTGACTGCATGGCTGGGAGCAGGGCATAGGTCGCTGGGCCACAGCGCTGACAGCTGTGCACTGGGAGAGTGCGTATTTCTAATAAAGCTCTTGTTGCCAGAACATTACGACAAGTTCTTCGAGCATACGTACATAGATATAAAAGTGTGTCAGTATATCTGCGTGGGCTTATATGTCTGAATGTCTTGTGGCAGCTGCTTAACAAACTTTGTTAGCTCATACATGATATACCAAGAGCTTCTGGCTCAATTTACATTTGGGCTTGACGAACTTATTAGCAAACAACAATAACAAACAGGCTCTGCCTTATAAGCAGCTCTGCAAATTTACGATATCAACATAATCCATATCAAAGTATACAACTGAAAGATATTGCCTATGTGTATATAAATTAAGTGCATGAGTCGAGTCGAAATGAACGCGAAAATAAAGATTTTTAATATGCGCAAAATTGAGACATAAATTAAAGGCACATAATGCTCATTAAAAGGCCGTAAACGCTGAAACACGAATGAATAAGAAGAACAGACAGTCGAACCACAAGAACAAACACAAACACAAACACACATACAGACACACACACATTTATATTGGGGGGCCAGCGACATTTGGCAGCAGATCAAAGAGCAATGGGTAGAGCAACATTTTGCTCATAATTTAATCGTTTCGAAATCTGAAATTAATTCATTTTGAAGCCGACTGCTTAGGCAAATCAAAATAAACTACGCGCAGCAGCGCCGAGCACACAAATGCTAATTGGCAAACTCAGCCAGAGAGAGAGAGAGAGAGGGTTATATGAGAGAGTGAGCAAGAGAGGCACAAGAGAGTACATGGAAGAACAAGTCAGCCACCCAGCCACCCACAGAGACGGCGCTAAGTAGGCGGCGCATGGAAAGAGCGAGAGAAAAAGAGAGAGAGAGCATCAGAAAGAGACGGAGCAACTGTGTCACATTTTTTACTGCGCGCGCAATTTAAGTTGAAATTTATGAATGTGTTCCCAAAACAAAAGCATTCACGAATTGAAGAAGGGAAAACGAACAAATATGCAGAGCGCAATGTGTTAAACGGCACATGTTATTTAAAAGCGTCTTAAATATTTGATTATTATTTTACTTTGGCATATATTTTAGTTTGAGTAGAAGGAGGGAGCAGAGCTCAGCCCATTTGTCTTCGCTCAAGCGCGGAATATATATATATATATATTTTTTTTTTTTTTTGGCATAAGGAAATTTGTTAATTTGTTTTTGGCTGTGAAACTAATGATTAAGAGCACACACACACACACACACACACACGCACACACACACAGTCAGCTGCAAAACAAAGCAATAAACTACCAATATAAATAAAATACTTTTGTCTGCATATGTGTGTGTGTGTGTGTATCTGTGTGCTGCACAATACATGCGCATCAAATATTTAGCAATGCTCACACGAGCTTAGATTGCATAATGCATATTTCATGAATGTTTTCGTGTTCAGCTCTTTTTCGCTCCGTCCACAAAGCAGCGCCACAAAAAGTGTTGAAAATAAAAATAATGTGAGGCGCTGCGCTAAAAAAATCCACTTTAAAGCCAATGCGGCAACAAAAGCAGCCAGCCACTACAACAACAACAACAACAACAACAAGAACAACAGCCAACAGCCCACAGCCAACAGCCATAACCACAGTCACAACAACAACAACAATAAGCCCTACAAATATTGTGCACTGGCAACAATGTACGAAGTCGCCTTCATTGTTGCACGTCAGGATTTAGGATTTGAGTCGCCGCTCGCCTTGTTTGACTTCCCGCCTGACTGGCTGACTGCCGAAACGGAAAGAAACCAGAGCTCTACTGACTCTCCAGCCTAGTCTAGCCTAGGCAGCAGCAGCTCCATCAATGCGGCTGATGACGATTCATCATTCGGTTTCAGGATTTGTTTATTTGCACACTTGACAGCTCACATTAGGCGAAAACTCAATTGCCTTTTGCCTCGCATCACGACTGTCCATTGCCATGAATAATACATTTTCAAATCAAACACAGGCGAAGGCTCAGCTGATATGTTATTACGATGCTGCCCTATCTGTATTAATGATTGGCTATCATCAAGCGGCATTGTTCCTCTCTCCCAAAGGTGTGAAAGGCCACGCAAGGTAAATAAATATTAAATGCGTGATTTCAGCAATGGGCAAAGCTCATTTAACTGCAAGTAATTTCAGCTTATTCAACTGTAATTTGTATTGAAATGTATTAATTAATTGTTAATTTAAAGTGAAAATCATCTCATAATTAAGAGTTGAACAACAGAAAGTTGAGGCAGGATTAAACATCTTGACGGAGAATTGGGTTTCATTGAGAAAAGTTAACAACTGATGGTATTTATTGAAATATTAATATATAATTTTATTTATTTTAATGAACATATGTAGCTCAATTTTGCTCTTGAAAGTATTTAAACATTCAATTTATATTTATATATATATTTAAATATATTACTTTATACATTAGTCGAATTTACGTCTGATGGTTTTTGCTGATTCATCATATAAATTTTCTTATATGTGAATAAACATATATTAACATAACATATATTAATATTTTAAAAGTTTGCAAGAGCTTTATCGACTCTGGCAAACTTTTAAAATATTTTATTTATATCTTTTATACAATATAAATTCTATCATGAATATTCGAATTTTTTGTTAAGACATAAATATAGAATTAACATAAGTTGATTAAGCTCATAAAATGTAATAAAATATTTTATTCACAATTTTATTTATTCTTTTAATTAAATTAAACTGATTTATGTTTTTTTAAATATTTTATATACATATATGTTATATTATAGACTAGTATAATTAATATCTTGGCTTTTCCTGAGAGTGATATATATATTTTATATATAGAACATAGAATTTCATATATTTTAACTAACAATAAAAATAAGCATATACAAGCATTTTTAATATTTTATTAATATTTTTATATATAAATTTGTTGAATATGATGGCTTTTTTTGAGACATAAATATAGAATTAACATAGGTTGACTAAGCTAAATAGATAATATAATACATATATTATAAAATTTGTTATTTATAATTTTATATATTTTATTTATTTTAATCAAATTATGCTCATTTAAGTTTTTAAAATATTAAATTCATATTTATGTTTTATATTTTATTATAATTTAGTAGAATTAACTACTGATGTCATTTGCTGAGATTTTAATGTGGAATTTCATATATTTTATCGATTAAGCTAATTAAGGTTTTTTTTAAATATTTTTTTTTTATGTTTTTATATATTACATTTATTTTATTTACTTTAATAAAACTCTATGTAAGCGAATTCGATTTTCTTACCTAGCTATTAACTCAAACTATATGAAGCACTTCAACCTTTGGATCAATGTCTTAGATGTTCACCTGAATTTCCACTTTCGCTCTTCATTCAAATTTATGTTTCACTTTTTTTATGACAATAAAAAAGCAAACAACTTCCTTTAATACATTCATAAAGTGGCAGCACCCTAAAACTTGTTGTCTGGCACAACGTGCAGCCAATAGGCCGTGACTGTGACTGCGACTGCGACTGTGAAGGGGAAAGAGGAAAGGGAAGGGTAACCAGAAGGGCAAGGGAAACGAGTTTGGCTGCCAATGCTGCATAAATGTCAGTGTCATGTGTCAAGATGCGCCCCAAAAGCTTGGGGCTGCCCTTTTTATAGAAATTAAATGACTTTAGACAAAATATGAAACATAAACTCAACACTTCAATAACGAACGAGAACAATGTGTCAAGCGGCAGAAGGGAACAACAACGGCATCAAATGAGACTCGTTCTTCTTCTTCTTTTTTTTATCATAAATCGCAGGCCACATTTGTGGCTGAGCGAAGTCTTTTTAACACTTTCGTTGCGACAATGCGGCGACGGCAGTCGAGTTGTTAACATATTTTTAGTGTCATCTTAAAAATGTAAATTGTCGTAATCGTAAATTAATTTCATGGCTCGTAAAAAGACAGCCAGAGGAAAGGAGCAGAGAGTAAGCATATCCCATCGATATCTGTTTGTGTTTTCATAATAAAATTGATTCAGATATAGATGCATATGTAGCTCAGATTTTATCACCAATCACATGAGCATCAGTTGGCCGAGCCGTTCGCCAATTGCGATGCAACGATATAAAAAACGAAAACAAATTTGTTTAAATTTGACATAAAATATGCGAAGGCAACTTTGTTGCCAGCGCCAAATTAATGTGACGCGATTCATGTAAAATGTAGAAAAGTACATTAAAAAGTCATAAAAACATTATATTCAGCTGTATCCTAATTAGCTGCGCAAATTATTTTCGTATACTCATTGCGCCCGCCTGCAAGCGATATTTGTGTCAACGCCTCGCCACAATTATGCGCAAAATAAAAGCCAGCCCCGAATGTGTCGCGATTCGCGAATGGCGAAAGTCTTGCGACGCATCCACTAGCTGCAGGCTAGGCGCAATTAGAGCTGCGCCCTTCCTGCTGTGGGCCCAGCACAGGAAGTGCCAGCGCATCTGCAGCTGGCAATTGTCTCCTTGTCGGCCATCAATGCGTTCCGCATTCCGAGGTGTCAATTAAAAGCTGACATGCAGCTCTATAATGCATGTACAATATATCCGGTCAGTTGATGAGAAGTCAAATTAGCGAATTTTAATTAATTATGTAATTACGTAATTTATATAATTTCTATATTTTTGTATTTCTATATTTATATATATATTTTTATATTTATATATATATTAAACATTTTTTATATTTATATATTTTCTTTCTTTTTGTATTTTTTCGTCGTCTATTTTCATCTCTTATCTATTATGCTCTTCTATTATTTTCTTTTCTTTTCTCTTCTCTTCTTTTCTTTTCTTTTTAATCTTCTCTCTTTTCTTTTATTTTATTCTCTTCTATTTTTCTCTTATCTTTTCTTTGTCTCTGTATTCTATTCTGTTTTATTCTCTTCTCATTTCTTTTCTCTTCTGTTCTTATCTTTTATTTTCTTTTATTTTATTTTCATTAACTATTTTTTTTCTTATGATTTCGTGTTTTTTTTCGTTTTTTCTCTCTTCTTCTCCTATCTTTACTTTTATTTTCTTTTCTTTACTATTCTTTTATTTTTCTCTCCTATTTTTTCTTTTCATTTCTTTTCCTCTTATTTCTTTTATTGTCTTACTCTTCTTTTCTTCTCATCTATTCTCTTCTTTCTATTTAACCTCTCTTGTATTTTTTCTTTTATTTTCTTTCCTTTTTGCTCATCTTTATTTTCTTTTCATCTAATCTCATTCTGTATTTCTCTTCCTTTACCTTATCTTTAATTCTCTTTTATTTTCTTTTCTTTCTTTTTCTTTTCTTTTCTTTTCATTTTCTCTCTTCTATTTTTCTTTCTTTTCTTTTCCTCTCTTCTGTTTTCTTTTCTTTTTTTCTCTTTTCTTCTGTTGACTTGCATATTCTTTGCTCTTCGTCTCTTCTCGTTTTTCTCTTTTCTTTTCTTTTTTTAAATTATCTTTTCTTTTATTCTCTTCCTCTGTTTTCTTCCCTTCTCTTCTCTTCTCTTCCTTTTTTTCTTTTCTTTCCATCTCTTCTATCCTCTTCTGTTTTCCTCTTTTGTATTCTCTTCCCTACTCTGACCAGCCCCTCTCCAAATCAGAGCCACCAAATCGGACTGCTATTTATGTGTTGTGGTTTGGCTTGGATGCCTTTAAACGATATTTATGATAAATTAATGCGGTAAATGCAACTTGTAAATCTGTCACGCGTCGCACTAAATCATTGTGGCATAAGTAATATGCAGTTTAGCCGCGACCAGCTGACGGCGGCAGGAGTCGCGCGAGATGCTGGGACTTGAGGCACGCAACTGCTGAGGGCGGGCAAACACTGCGCATTGTCGCACAGTCGGAAAGCAGGCAACAAGCAGAAGAAGATGCTGTCACAAAATCAACAGATGCTCAACAGTAGCTGAGAGTGGAGAGTTGAGCACAGCGAGCAGTCGAGGCGTCTGGCAGGGAGTGTGAAATTATGTGCGCTGCCGCAAGTGACACGCCCAGAGCGGAGGCAGAATGAGAGCAGGAAGAGAGACGGACTGGAGTGGGCTGTGCCGCGGCTAATCTATGACGGAAAACATGTAATCGGAGCTGCTTAGCTGGCAAGACCTGAAAATAGCGCGACATTCCACTTGGAGGGGCATCAAATTAAACCTTTGCCTCCATTCACAGCTCGTTGCAGGGCAAATGGAATCATTTGCATTGCTCGATTCCCAAAGGCTGCACTTAAGTGCTTTGGGTGGCCGCTTAATACGCGACCCTGTGCCTAATTAAAATCGCAATCAACATTTTACAGCACAATGTTGTACAAATTAATTATGTGGAGCTGCAAGCCTCCGACTGGCATCGCTCATGCTCCGGCTCATTGGCGGCGCGGAGAGCAGGGCGACATGGGAATTGTGGGGGCTGTGGATGTGGATGGGACAGCCTCTCTCCGGAGCGGCGAGCCGGGCGGCACTTTCTTTTTATGAGTGAGCCGCCGTCGCCTAATAAGTGAAGCGTGAACTAATTGAAATTTGTTGCGCTGACATTTGGTACAAGTTCTGCTTACAGCTGAGGCGGGGACGTGACAGAGGTTGCTGCTGCTGCTGCTGCTGCAGTCGATCGTCTTTGGTTAATTAGTGCGCCTCCCGTTGCAGTTAGTGTCTAATTTTAATTAATTTATCACAAACATAAAATGGCGCAACTCTAGACATTTCTGTATCTCTATCTCGATCTCCCCCTCCCCACTCAACAAATCACTCATACGCCTCGTTGGCGTTGCAACTGCCGAGTCCATTGCTATTGATAGCTTGACGCACTCCGCCTACCACCTACCACCACTACAATGCCGCATAAATTTCCACTTGAGATGCCTGGCATTGCGCGACAATCAAATGAAATTTATGATGACTTCTGAGCACCGGACTCCGCCCGTGTGTGTGTTTGCCTGTTTTGACAATGTCAACAGCCGAGCAAACAAACAGCCGAACAGCCCAAGCACAAACTGATCCAAACTGCCTGCTCCGGGGCTGGGGCCACCAAATGACATTTCTAATGTCACTTTGATTGTGTAATTTAGATTTTATTGCCGCCATTTGGACCAAGATGCAGTCGAGGCGTGCAACGAGCACAGACAACAACAGGTACCTGCAGCAGCAGGGCTGGGGCTGGGACTGGGGCATGCTTCAGCTGGATATAGATGTAAATATGTTGTATATTGCCTGTTCGCATATCGTTCCACGCGCACTACAAGCGGAAGTTGTTGGATTTTATGCGAGTGCTGACAAGATCAGAACTCTTTCTCACAACACTTGCTCTCAATAATCAACAGCTTATTTATAATCGTTCTGTCAACTCAAAGCAATTCATTTTTGATGAACGATATCGGATGGCTTCTTCAATGTGTGGACAATAAAGATAAGAAATCGATGTGCCATGGAGATATACTTTAATTGACTGTCTTCTGACTTGTTTTATGGAAAGTATATTTAATGTATATATGATATGTTTAAATGTATTAAAATATACATATATATAAATATAACAATATAATATAAATACTCTCTACATGAGACGCATATCCAACATTTTCACTTTACAGATATCAACTGATGATTATTAAGTTGATACTGTTTCGTTTTAGTGCTAAATGATATATCACTTTTTTGTAATTTATATATAACATACAAAAAAAAAAAAAACAATTCATAAAGACGTATAAATAAGTTTATCATTTATTATAGTCATCATAAAATCAAAGAGTAAGAGGTCTCTTATGGGAATATCCCATTCTAGGAAATATCCCATCTACGAAATATCCTTAAATTATTCTACACTTCATATACACATACACAAGCAACAACACACTTATACACAAACACACGCACACATAAGCACGCGTTCCGCACTTAAGCTTAAGTTGCTTTTGGGATATCCCAGGCGATATTTTTAGAACCTAATTTTTATTCCAGCTACAAATATATGTATTACCCAGAGACCATGTCTGTACTATTTTCTATCATTTTCACTTCCTAGGCCAGTATTTTAAATCAGAAATAATTATAATTTAGGTACTCATCACATTTACATAATAAATTGTATAGTCTTTCGCCTTCAACACATTCAAATAATGATTGGAAAACTAAATATATCAATTCTTATAGATTATAAGAATATTAAATTATGTGGGATATGGAATATAGTACAAGAATAATTATTTAAATTTTTAAATCTCTAGCTCTTGTAGCTTATGATGAAAATTAACAGGTTACATCTGATCAAGGATATGAAAGATATATGGGATCTCCTACGTAATATTTCTCAGACAGGGTTCTACAAATTTGACTAATGAATGCAATATCGTCTAACATATATTTAAATTAATAATGACTATTTAAAACTATTTAAAATTTTATTAAGAGCCTCATTTCGAAGTGAAACTTTAAAACTTTCAAAAGTAAATATTATACTATTCGAGTGCATACTATTTTTAAGTATAAAGTCTAATTCCAAAGAATAATCTCATTAGCCTTTACTAATAAATCTTATTTAAAATGGTTTTAGTCATTTAAGTGAACAGCGAGGATCTAGAGGCTAGAAGGAAGAGTTAAGGCAATTTGTTTCTTAATATACAAGCTTCTTGAAGTATACAAATCTTTTGTATAATTAATTTTATAGTTATAGCTCATGATTCATGTCTGAACTTTTTATTGTAATTTTGTTATTATATTATTTGTATTGCAATTTTATCTTATTAAGAACATAACAAGCACAGCCAATGGACAAGTCTCCGTCAATGACAATTGTTCGGTAAAGAAGACAAATCTTAGCAGGAATTCCGGAACATATTCAAGCGCCACACAGAAGACCCACCGGGCGCTCTCACACGGGGCTGTGCGGCAGGCAACTGAGCGTGAAATTTGCATGGCGCAGTGTCTTAGGGCTCGATGTGGTGTCGGCATTATCTTTGATCCTGTCAAAGAGGCGAAAATAAATTGCTCAATTATGAAATATTAACTGCATGCGACGACAAGAACACCGAGCGAGTCAGAGCAGCTCGCAGCTCGCGGCTCCCAGGCGCATGTTAATTACTCATTTGTTGATTGTCGGCTGTGGTTAATGAAGTATCCAACTAATTAGATTTTGAGACGAGCCCGAAGTGCGCATGTCGTCGAGCATTCTCCAAGGAACGCGTCTTGAAATGTGCCGCCGCGGATATGGAAAATGCCCGCCATGTTGAGCGTAGGCAGTTTTTCTTGCATACGCATTGCATACGCAGCGCTGCCAGCTGGGGAATTGGGCGTCCCATTGACTTGGAAACAATTTATGGCCTTTCACTCTGACATTTTGACATGATGTCGCAGCTCTCTCTCTCTCTTTCTCTGTATTTATCTCTGCTTCTCTTATTATGTTTAGTGTCAGGCGCGCATTGAAATTAGCCACATTCATCTCTTGACAGTTGAAAATCATCGCACTGGCGGCTAATTAGATTATTTGTCAGCTTGTCTGCGACTGAAGGGCCATAGAAATGTTTGGTTTGGTTTTACGAAATATCATTTAAGTGTATTGGACACTGATTCTGATTAGTTGAACAAGAATATATATACATACATATGTGAAAATTACAGGTTGGCTAAACGGTTTCTAGTTACAATAGAATCTCAGGCTTATATCATTGCATATGAATCTATGGAAATTGAGCAACACAAAGACAAATATTTCGACTTAGCTATTCAAATCCCTTCATTTCAATTTAAATTCAAGAATCCGTTAAGTCATTGATATTGTGGCGGCGAACGATTATATATATATTGTATATACAATAAATTGTAAGCAATGCCAATCGATAACTGCGTGCTATCCAAGTTTCATACCATTTGCAAAAGACTAAAGTTAAAGTAGAGTCAATAAAAATGACAGGAAACTTCGCTAAAGGACAATTGGCGACATCTACTGGCTGCTTGCTGTAGTTTTTGTGTAGCATACTTTTAGTTGCCAATGGGAATGATTTATAGCAAACAGCTTTTGTCATTGAATACTTTTAGAGTTGCATACTTTTCAGAGCTGCCTTCAATTATCAAACCAATTGGCAACATCTATTGGCTATTTGAGGCAAATATTGTACTCTTTATTTAGTGCGCTGTATTTTTTGTGCAACATACTTTTAGTTGCCAAAGATAATGCAATATAGCAAACAGCTTTTGTCATTGAATATATTTAGTGTTGCATACTTTTCAGAGCTGCCTTAAATTATAAAAACAGTTCATTTCCAAAAACATTGTAATTTAACTTGATATTCGTTTATATGTAAATATATATATTTAATATATATCTATGCCGTATATAGTACATACGCTGCCTCACTTGAAGTATGCGCGCATAGCAACGACTGCATTCACAGTAGCAAAACAATTCACAGTTCGCAGTCAAACGAAAGGAAATTCCGTTTGAAGTTTTTGGCCAGGCGCGCAGAGCCGCCAGAAGGCTGCCAAATCGCATTCCAATGCGCGTCATCAGACAGCTGAATCATGCACGAGTTTTTTGGTTTTTTATTTTGAAAAACGAAAGTGTGGCTGTATATGTATGTGTCAGTGTGTTCGTGTGTGCGTGTGTGTGTGTTTGCGAGGGGTGTGTTCACTTGAAGCTCTCATGGCACTTAGGGGTGGGTTTTCGCACAGAGACGGCGTCGCCTGGCCGTGCACAGCTCGACGCCGCCCGGCGACAGCAGCGACGCCTCTGCGCGCTGACAGCTGACTCGCAGTCGCGGAACCGCGAGTCGCTGCTCCGCCCGCCCAGTGGGTGGGTCACACGTAGCTCTCCGGCGGTCCAGGCCCAATAATGAGCATCAGGGCGAGTGCGGGCATTGGGTGCAGCACGGCCATGGGCGGACTCGCCTGGTACGGACCGTACTGGTTCTTGTCATTTTTCCGCAAGAACCCGGACAAGAACCTCTGCACAGCCAGCAGCAGCAACAGCAGCAGCACCACGGACAGCGCTGTGGGTGCGGCGCGTTAAAACCGACACGTGTCCATCAGCGGTTTAACCCTTCTTAAGGTAACGCCCGCCCAAGGATTACCAGGCGAACAGCAAGCGCAGCAGGCGCCGCTGCTATCGCGCAGCCACTGCGCATGCCCGGAATAACGGGCTGGGCGCTGGGGCGTGTTCAACGGGGCGGAGTATAGGCCAGACGGCGCTGACAGCCCGCCCGCAGCACGGCTCGGCTGCCAGCTGGGCTGGCTCTAACGTTAGTCACGTTACATAATACGCTAATGATGGCAGAGCAGCGGCAGCGACAGCGACAGCGACAGAGACAGCGACAGCAAAACCGGTTAACAGTTACGTCGTAACTAGGAGCAACCTTAGCGTAACAGGCGGACAGCGCGGGCAGCGCTGCCATTCATTACTACGTTACATTGTGGGCTTAGGGGTGGAAATGGTATGCTGCGTGTGCGTGTGTGGGTGTGCGAGAGTGTGTGTGAGTGTGTGTGAGTGAGTGAGTTTATGTGTGTGGTAAGCACCTCAAGGTCACAACTGCTTGCTCGCACGCCCATTATCCTTGTGCGCTCGCACGTGAGCTCACGTCTTATACACACATTCGTGTATCTGTGAGTGTGTGTGCGTGCGCTGCTCTGCTTTGCCTTCGCACACTGACGCATCTTCGCTTGTCGCACACTTGCACACATTCTTTCGTGGTAGATTTTCGAACAGGCGCACAGCAATCGCTGCTCGCTTCGCTCTGTGTCAAGGACGAGCCCACGGCGTAATGTGTGTTTACGCATTGATGTGCACACACGCATGCAGACTGTGTGTGCATGTGAATGTGTGCTATACGCACATATGTGTGTGCATGCGTGTGCGTGTGTTCCTTTGTATCAGTTTACTTATTTGGCAAAAGGGCGGTTTTCCATATAGGATTGATGGGGGTACGTAAAAGCTTGTTGTGTGGTTTGTGTCTCGGCTTAAGGGTGGGCGTTAAACTGGAAATTGAACTGATTTCTATTTAAAACTGAGCTTTAAGTAAAAGAAAGCTTGCCTTATAATATATATAAATAAATAGTAATAAAATAAATAATATAATAATAAAATGTATATTTAATTTTAAAAAATTATGAGTTTTAATTGTTTTGTTTTCTTTAAATAACCGTTGTAAAAACAATAATATAACAATAAAATATATATTTAGTTTAAAACAAGCGGAACTTTAATTTTTTTGATTGCTTTAAATAACATTTGTGTCAGAAACTAAAACATACTTATATTATATATAGACATGTATAGGATATAATAATCTTTGTTTTTTTTTTTTAAATAAATAATATAATAATAAAATAAATATTTATTTTAAAAGATGAGCTTTAATTTTTTGTTTCTATTAATAACATTTGAGTCAGAAACTAAAATATAATTATAGTACATATAGACATATATATGATATATTATAATAAATTCACAGCTCTGTAATACTTTTTTTTCATAAATCAGCATAAGATCCTGAAAACAATCAATGCAAAAGAGACTGTAAAATGGCTGCAATAAAGATTTAAAAAACACTCAATGCAGACGAAAGACTACTTTAGATTAGATCCGCAGCAGAACTGAAGTCTTTGGACTTAATAGACTTATATAAAGACTTAATATGGTACAAGCTATAGATATACTCTTTTTCATTTACAATTATTTGCAATCTGTTAATTCAACAATAAGCACATGTTATTGATATTAATTATATATAATATACACCCATTGATAGAACTACTTAACATAAAGACTTGATACTACAGATACATACATATACAATACTACAGATATATGAATATAAATAGAATTAACATTCCAGATTTACAATAAATATAGGCTCTAGCAACCAGTTCTAAAGTTAATTTATTTCAATTATTGATAATTACTATAAATAAGTAATAAATAATATTAATTGAGTTCTCAGCCCAAATAAATTCCCTATGAATTTGGCTACGTTTACATGGAGATTCTACTCACATACAGAGAGATTTTAATTAATTCTAAATTCGGTTTGAAGGTTGCCAAATATATTTTGATTATTAGAGATTGTTTGATGATTTTCAATATTATTAATTATATTATTTTTATATATATTCGTATTGTGTACGAAATACCCTCCAATATTCCATACCAAACTGAACTTTGACCTACACGAGTCTGCCTCATCTCATACCACGCCATATTTATTTCCATGCAAATTTCAATCAATTTAATTAAGTCAATCAAATGCTTTGGAATGCTCTGCCAATTTGAAGAGCTCGTGTTGCCAATGTTATCGGACTCGGAGCGTATTAGTCATTTGCTGAATTGCTTGCACGATAAGTTGGGCCCGACATAAACGTTTCTGTAGTAACAACAATAAGAATTGTGTGCGGGCCAACACTTTAAACAATGAAAACTTTCAGCTGGGAAACGCCCTGGACTGGATATTGATGTGGAAGGCACTCAGCTGTCTGTGTGTGTGTGTGCTTGAAATTGGTCTTGTAATCGTATATGATGAGTCGGAGCAGCACTCAAAATCGCACAAAGCAACAATAACAGAAGGAGGAAGGACAACATCATCATAGCCAGCGCGAACTTGACTAAGTTGTCATTGCGTGTTTTCAGCAAACTGGCGACAAAGCTTATCGCAGATGGACAAACACAAATGCTGTTCAGCAGCCACAGTCGCAGTCAGAGTCAGACAATGTCCTTTGTGCAGGAGTCAGTCAGTCAGTCAAAGGGCTGATGGGCGGGCAGGCAGCGCTCGCGATCGAGATCATATCGAGTCGCTGCAGTCCACTAAAGCAGCTGTTTGCTTTTTGGCCGGACAAAGTAATTAAAGTGGCCAAGTGGCTCTTAAGTGCCAGCAACTGTCTTCAACTGGATGTCATAAAATTTATTGTCCTTTCGCTTAGCGCGTCGCGTCTATCACGGCACACATGGAGCGGAACCAGCGGAGCCAGCCCGTTTGACTCCTCCTAGTTGTCGCTTATCTAAAGTCAAAACAATTTTCATATATTTTCCAGCCAACAGAGGCAACAACAACTACAACTACATGGCGTGCTTTTCAATGTAGACTGACACGCCATTCCGCAATTAGCATGGCGTACAAACTAATTTGCGCCACGGGATGCGTCCTGCACCCACATGTTAATTAACAGCTCTACGGTCAGTCAGAGAGAGAGGGAGAGAGAGATAGACTGAGTCCGACTAGCTAGTCAGTCAGTCAGTTAGTCAGTTGGCGGACATCATTTGTACTTAAGTTGAATTTTATTTTGTGAACAATTATGCTAATTTGTTAAATAAATAGGCACGCACAGTGCAAGGCTTGCAAAATGGCGGCCATTCAAGTTAAGTTTTATGAGTAGCTTTTTTTATTTTATTGCCAGCTCACTCACACACACACACAGACAGTCATGGAAGACACTCAAATGGACGCTCCAATTAAGTTTTGCGTTTGCCATTTAATTACTCTAATATGCGATGGACGATTCAACCACCCGACACTCTAATGATTTCGGTGTGTGTGTGTGTGTGTGTAAGGGGCATGGAAATTAGTTTGTACTTGGCGCGGAATGGAACCCCATCCCCAAGCCCATATTGCGGCGGCCACACCTCGAAATTGGCTGCGCCATTTGTTACGCGCAAAGGGCCGCCATTGCTGGCAAGTTATCAGAGCCATTTGACATCCACATTCATTTGTCAAGCTGTCGAGCTCCACGAGCGCGAATCTGTGCCATAGCCAAATGAAAAATCAAGCTGCCATCGGGCTAAATTTAATTAGTTTTAACCTTGCGCACTTGCCAATGCCGCGCATGAACTCAGATTTTAGATAATAAACTTTTAGCAGATCTTTGCGGCCGGAGTCGAATTCATACATATAATAAATATGCAAATGATGATGTCGAGAGCGCCAGCAGCAGCCAATCAGAGTTTTTATCACGTGGCATATGTCAAAATTGACTGGCATAAAGAGACGAGTGGCAAAAGGAAGGCGCGCCGTCCTCGACCCGCACACAATCATAAGCCACCAGTCAGGCATGGGCACAGTCACACAGGCATTGCTATGGGCATGGACTGAACGTGCAACTGAAACTGAAATCAAAGTGGAATCAAGCCAACAACTTGAACAAAAACAAAACAGCCAAAAGGGACGCTCAACGTATTGGATGAAGCAGCAAACAAAATGTGAAAAGTCCGCAACAACACAAACAGCATCAAAAGTTTTGCCCCTTAACGAGTACTGGATGCTGCCGAGTCTAGAGCGGCATTGCCTTTTATCTCTTTCAGCGCTCACGCCGATGACACGGGCTCTGGCTCGGGATCGGGCTCGGGCACGGGCTCGAGCTCTGCCTCTGCTGTGGGTCGGCAGCCAATTTTTGATTGCAACATTTCGCACCATAGCATAGAGTTGGATTCGTGTCGTGCTTTGGTCTACAGAAGAAATTGCTCAGATATATGTATAATAATGTTGAAGATATATGTATAATAATGTGACTATGATTTTATATGTAACTGCTGAGTGTATTTTGACGGGTTAGAAATTAGAAACGATTTGAAAATCCTTATAATTATTTTAATCTATAATTATTAGCCTGTCAAAATATTACATAAATAATAACAGTAATTGAAATAAAAAAATAATTTATAATTTTTATTTATTTGCTGGATTTAGTCAAGATACTATTTATATTATTTATTGTTATAGTATAATTGTACTTAAAATACTTTTATAATTATTTTTAAGTTCCTATAAACCTTTTCTATTTTCCATTGATCAATAATATCGCTTACCACATATGAATGTGTATTGTGTATTGATTTTGAGAAAATATAATTATATTTATTATAAATATTTAAAGAAAAAAATTCAATATATAAAATAATTAAACTGATAAATGATATACTTATCAATCACAGACTTTTGGCAAAAGAGGAGATATTATTGATATGAAAACAATTTAATAAAACGCCACAGTTCGGATTTTTAAGAGCTCACGAAAAAATAACATTTTTCCACAAGTATATAAAAAACCATTAATAATATATTATTTACCAATTATAAAATATGAAATATATATAATAAAAACTTTTGAATAATGAGTTTCAAATTTTCGTAACCGTGTATCGTGTTGCCTTTATTTGGACACGCGCTCATCTTCAATGCAGGCAAAAGCAGCATGCAACAAGCAGCAGCAGTAGCGGCAACAGCAACAGCAACAACAACCAGCAGCAGCAACAGCAGCAGCAACAGCTACAACTGCACAGATAAAAAAAAAACAACAAAAAATATTAATGCTAATTTTAATATTTTTCGTGACATGGCTCACTTTGAAAACGCCACTGCTGTCGTTGTTGCTTTTGTTGTCTAATTTGTAAGCACACACATAGACAAACACACTCACACATACACACACACACACACACACATTAGCTGTGGACTCGTGTGTAAGTTGCCTGCGTCAGCTCTAGCTGCTTGCCAGGAGCGACATCTAATTTGACTTGGACGAATAAATTGTACAAAGATTTTGCAGCTTTCATTTGGCTTTGCCTTTGCTGTCTGCTGCCACCGCCCACGTCCCACTGACATTTGCTTTGTGCTCTTTGTATGTGACGCTCGTCGTGTGAGTCTTTTGCATGTAGTTTCCTTTGAGCTGATTGGTCACAATTTACGATTTATTTGCTCTAATTTGAATAGACCTTCTTTAAATACCAGGAATGCATAAATATATGTGTATATATATTCAGTAAGGGTCTGTGTGAAAACATAATTATAAAGTTGATGGCATCTGAGATGACTGACAATAATAAGAACTAAACATCTAGATATTGGAAGATGACAAGCTCATTGGCATTCATTGAGTTAACTTGAGCAGGGCGAGTGGTTGGAGGCTGGAGGCTGGAGGCAGGAGGCTGGCAAGTCAAATAAGTTAGCTTGACAACCCTTGTGGATGCCACACACATTTGGTATGCATAAGCAGTAACTGTCGCACACCTTGCTGCATATTATCTTGCCGGCTGTCTGTCTCTCTGTCTCTCTGTCTGCCTGGCAGGCAGTAAGTTAGACATTTTTCCATATTTTACACCACAAAAGCAATGCTCAGGCACACAACTTTTGCCACAACTTGTCTGCCTTACTCACTCTCCCCCTCACACTCTCTCTCTTTCTCTGTCTCTCTCTAGCAATTTCAAATTTAATTCGCCATTTTGTGGCAGCCAAAGCCAGCAATCCACTAAGCCACCGCCCACTCACTTACCTTACCGTCATCTTGTGGTTTCTTTTTCTGTTATTGTTGTTGTTGCTGTTGCTGTTTTGCTTGCTTTTTATTACATTTGCTGTGTCTGCTGCTGCTGCTGTTGCTGCTGTTGCTGCCGGTGCTTCCTGCATAAAAAATGTTGAAATTCCTGAAGACATTTTACTTTGCAATTTCCTTACGAGTCGTTAAACATTTCCAGGCTATGCCAAAAGCACAGCAACAACAACAACAACAACAACAACAACGAGCGCAACGACAGCAGCAAAAGTTAACAAAAACTAATTTAAAAATTCAAATTTGCTTTCCGTTTTTATATGCGCCACAAACTGTGCATTTATATGACTCGCCCTCTCCCTCTCCATCTGTGTGTGTTTGTGTACATGTGTGTGCGTGCGTGTGTGTGCTTGTATGCATTTGTACTGGCAGTCTTTGTGTGTCTTGCCCCTCTGATAATTTGTATTCTTGTGGGTTTATGGTAGATCTTCTTGTCATGCTGATTTCGCCTGTATTTTTATTTAGCCACATGCTTGCATGTACGAGAAGTTTTATGTATAATGCGTATATCTTAGCTCATATTAAATAGATTTGTAATAAAGATGTATGTACTATAGAATATGAGCTTAGATAATATCTAACTGAATAAGTAGTTTTAGATCGTAATGTAGTGCTTTTTGCCAGTGATCAGTGTCAAACAACCATGATTTAGTACTTTTAAAATATATTTATATACATATGTAAATATATATAAAATATATATAAAATGCAAAAATTTAAATATATTTATATATGTGAATATTTATGAAATATGCAAAAATCTAAAATCTAATATCTTAGCTCATTGAATAGATTTATACAAAATATATATGCTTTATAGAATATGAACTCAGATAATATCCAACTAAATAAGTAGTATAAATACATATTTATATCATAATACAGTGCTTTTACCAGTGATCAGTGTCAAAGTTAACTTAGTATTTTTTAAATATATTTATACATACATATGAAAATATATATAAAATATATATAATATGCAAAAATTTAAATATATTTATAAATATATGTAAATATTTATAAAATATGCTGAAATCTGGAATCTAAATCTTTTTTGCTGAAGCTAATTAAGCCTGATATATATTTTTATTATGCTTTCGTCATTTGTTTTGGATGTTGTCAAGATTAAGTAAGTAGATAATTTTATTAAGTTTAAGCAGCACTTTTGTTTTTTGAAACATCTTGATCGATTCAGTTATTATAGTAAAAAGTAGTGTCCCATTTATCTATTTCTCGCACCTTATATGTAAATATATATACAATACATATATAATATGCAAAAATCTAAAATCCAAATCGTGTTTGCTGAACTTAATTAACCCTGAAATATATGCAAACATTTTGCAAATCTCTGATGGATGTGACATAAATAAAAGACAAGCAAACTCCCTTTGAGCTGGCACTTAGCAGTTGAGTGTTCATTACAAAATCATGCAAATTTTAGATCATTAATATCAATCAAATGTTTGATAGCACACACATACATACAACTGCTTCGGCAGTTATTAACCACTAACATCGCATATTGCTTTGCGGGCAATTCGAGCCTGTTGTGCGGCAGCCCTTTCCACTGAATTGGCCCCTAATAAATCCGGTGACAATTGTTAGGTTAATGTCAATAAGCCGCAGACACAGCAAATTTCGAGCATTTACATGGTGCGCTACATTTGTATCTCATTTTGGGCATAGGCCGCACCCCTTTGCAGCAACAAATGTTTGACTCGTGGCTGCATCAACATTGCCATGGATGATAACCCTGAGATTGAGAATGGATAATGTTTTTGGCATTGTTGGCCTTAACGCGGCCCTGATTACACTTTGACACTTTGCCTGCTGCTTGGATATTGCAGGCGTCCCTCCGCCCTCCACCCAACCACTGCCGGAATCACAGCAATCTATCAAAGTGTTAGATATATACATGCCGAGTCATCAATCAATTTTATTTTACTCAATGCCACTCAACGATTTTATTTGGCTTCAGCCAGTGGCCGATGACTGGTGGCCGATGGTTGGTAGCCAAGGGACATTTGCCCGAAATGATGCTAATTCGATGCTCTGATTTCAACAATTGACACGCTGTCAAATATGTAGGTAGTTAGTCAGTTAAGTAATGGACACATAAACATTTAATAATTGTGCAAAGTCTATATCTAGAAAGGAGACATCAAATGTTTGAGTTACCACATAAATCAGTTAAGACTAGAAATCAGGAAGTATATTAATGAAATTAAATATTGTTTATTGAAAATAACTAAATGATATTTTGTATTTCTATTCCTTTCTGTGCTGCTTATTATTGAAATATTTTTAAAAATAATCAGAGACAGGTCTGGATGAAGATTATATATAATAGTGTATATATTACATATATACATATATGATATTTATTTTCAACGTAAAATTAAACTTTGATGGTATACAAAAGCTGCTTTTCCGACGGGTTGTACGTAGAATTCGAAGTATATGATAGATATATAATTTTGTTTTATATCAATAAGTTTTGAAATCTTATTAATATATTTTATTTTATTAATTTTTAACCGTTTTCTGAATCTGCTGTACTTGGAAGTCGTGACGACGAAGAAGGTATAGACTGGTTAATTTTGTAAGACCTCGTGAGCGATAATTATATTGCAAAAGTATTCAACTACCTCCCTGGTGGAATGTTTAAATATCTCTGTCTGTTGTCATTTGGAGCATATCGTGGTCGCACGTTTCTCAAAATCTTCTACTTGCTGAAGTTTTCAATTAATTGGGCGTATAAATCTGGATTGGGTTTAGAACAGAATCGTACAGTTGAGGTTTGTTATTCAGAATAAGGAAACAGCAAGCGTTGATAAGTAAATGTAATGGAAGCAATCGAATGCAATATTGGCATACAGTTTTAAATTTGTTTTCTTAACTCCAATGGCTCGGCGCCATGAATATAAATGGACTATCTCCCATATGCGCTACTTCATTTGCTTTCGGAAGTGCCTTTGTTGCCTAGCATAAAATGTGGAGAATTATGCTAGCGTGGGGTGAAAGTTATATAAAAGATACATGTATATAATCTTAGATATATTGAAAAAATTGTGATGATATCATTCAAATTATACGAACCACATCTTTTACTCAGTTTTTGCCATTTTCTATCTTTACTGATAAAAACATATTTCGTTATCCAAATCAGCAAAAATAGTAGTTTTTGAGATATAATCTGATCTAAAAGAATAGATAATACTTTTCACTCGGATAAACATATACAGTTGCAATGCCCAAATGGAGCATAATTGTTGCAGAGCAAATTAACATACCGATTACATATTTATATGCGCTATAGGCCATAATATGGCCCGCTAAATGGGATGCCAGACAATTTGCCAGACATTAAAAGCCAATTAACCCATCAGTTAGGCTAACGAGGGCCTGCGTTGACTGCGCACGTAATTGCAATTATCAAATTAAATGGCTGCAATACGAAAAACAAATAAATAAGTTAAAAATGCAAAAAACAATAATGAAACTTAATTATAGATCACAATGGAAGCGCGGAGCTTGTAACATAATTAAGCCACTGACCGAAGTTGACCTCCAGCTGACAGCGCGTCGGCTGCCCGACGGACGGACTGACGGACGGCCTGACAGGCGCATAGGCTCGTGGGCAGTTTAATTAATATGTTACGTGGGCACTGAGAGATGCAACACACCCAGCTGAAGGCAGAACTGGCTCTCCTCAGGTCTCCCTCCCTCACTATACTCCTGAGAGTGCATTTAATTCTCCTGCACCTTTTCACTCATTCTCTTTCTCTCTCTCTCTCCCTCTGACTGCACTTCTAACGTGCGTGGCCTGCGCTCGTCATAGCTTATTGAACACACAGGACGCGTGGTTAGCCAGGTATACTCCCTCCTCGATTTATCTTTCTATGTTTTCTTTTTTTTTTTGAGCACGCGCCAAGCGTAGTCCGCGCATTTGTGCGATTTGACAGTTTTATAGTTTCATCAAATTGCTCTAATTCGTAGAGTTATAAAACTGGCCGCGACTTTGGCACTCAGTTAAAATTTTGGAAACTTAAGTAGTTTTATTGCCGAGCAGCGGTCAATGAACTAAACTACCCAAAGAAGGATGACACATGCGTGTTAATCTCTAATTTGCTAGGCGATCGTTGCCCAACACACACACACACAGTCGCACACACCCGCTCTATCTACTGTCAAAGTCAGCGGGACGCAACGGCACGGGCAGGAACTCGAACAGGACCTTATGCTCGGAGCATTTTAATTGCCAAAACTCGGCGTGTTTCGAATTTCGGTATCTAAAGTTGTTTTTCTCATTTTAATGGCGCTATTTTCATTAGGCAAATGTGTGTCCGCATTTTTTTGTATTTTTGCTTTTTAGATAAAAAATGTTCTCCTCATTAGCATATAAAACGTATGGATGGATAGCTGGGGCAGAGAATTGTCCTTTTTAATGTGTGTATACACATTTATTGCATATTCATCATTTTAATTGCTTGTTTTTATATTAAATGACTCGATAATGCTTTTAAGGTTATTAGGTGGAGATGCCACATGTCTGTCCTGTGGCGACACTGAAACTTATGAAAGGGGTAATTTGAAAAGAAAATACTATTCAATTGGACTCAAACAATCTATAGGAAATTTGCTTTATTTAGAATTATCAAAAGTTACTCTATAAATTCATAATACCAATTCTTCCAATCTACTCTCCTAATGCTGTGCCTCAGTCGAGTCTATTTTCATTAGGAATACCCTATATTTACATATTTGTATATATCTCATTAAAAATACAATTTAATTATATTTATCTCTATAAATTCATAATACCAATCTCTTCCAATATACTCTCTTATTGCTGTGCCTCAGTTTCGTCTATTTTCATTAGGAATACCCAACCTTTCTATATATGCCTCATGAAAAATAGAATTTAATTCCATCTATCTCAAACAACTCTGTAGTTTTACAAGAATTTAACAATCTATGTTTCATTAAGAAGTTGAATACACCCATTCACATTTCGGTATACAGGGTATACAAAGAAAAGCGCAGCGGCTGAGCAGCAGCAAAAGAAGGTGTAGGACATGATTACTTTTGCTTTGTTTCTGATTGTCGCTGTGAAGTCAAGAAAGCGTGGAGCATAAAGAGCAAAGAAATTACTTTGCCAACGAATGAATGGCTATGCATAAACAAGTGATCAATGCAATGAAAATGATTTTCTGTGAATTGTAGCATCAAAAGCTTCACAATTGAGCGCACAAAGTACTGCATTACGAACGGTGTGGTGAGCAGCCCGACACATTGAGGGGGGATTGGTGAAAGAAAACACTTAGATTCAAAGGCTACAACAGTTTTAATAACAACAGGAAAACAATTTGCAAATAATTAACATTTTCAGGTTCACCATTTTCTGTGCTCTGCAAATATTCAAGAACTTTAAAGTTATGTTCATATTAATATTTCAACTTCTTACCGTTAGCTTCAACAATTTTTCAGCTTAGTCGCCGCAAGCACAAACACATTTACGGCAATTGCATCTGGAGCACCTACAGTCTTTTACAGGACTAGGCTCATCGACGTCGACTTCAGGGTCCACTTCAGACTCCCCGAGTACGCACTCCTGTGCCGCGCAGAGGACGACGGCGAAGAGAATCAGGAGTTTTACGTTGAACATTGCGATCGGTAGCAGATGCTATAGATACGTCTGTATTGACACTGTTGAGTCTGCAACAGTTGAATGCCTTTTTATAGCTGGAGACGGAGGCAAGTAATTGTTTATGCAGATGTATTTTGAGATATTTTTGTAATCATTGTTTTTAATTAATAAAACCAAATGTAAGATACAACGTGCCAAAAATGGAATAATATTATTTATTATTTACATTTGCCTAAAAAATACAGAGTAACTTAAATAAAATTTTTTTAACCCTAGTAGGTTATGTTAATTATTATATTTGATTGTTTTTACACTCTTTTTACAGTTTTGAGGCTATAGTAACAAAATTAGTCAAGTGGCTTATCTCATTTTTAAGTAGAATTAAAATTATGTATATATATATATCCATAGGGGTATACACAATCGAAAATTACTCTGACAAATGTACATCACATTATTGAGCACAAACGAGTATTAGGCAGTTGGTAAAGCCAGATTTGAGAATCGTTTTTGACTATGGTATAATTATATCTCATTAACATTTTTACTTTAACAAAAGATTCCTATCTTTCGATTGCCTTAGTTTAACAAAACAAACAAACAGCATTTACGTAGGAAAATATACTAAAATATAACTCCAAGTACAGGGTATTTTAGGGTCGTGTACTTTTAATACCTTAATTGACATTCTCACTCTTAAAAATATATTTATTTATTTATAGATATTTACATTATTGATCAACAATATTTTTCTGACCTTATTGTAGAGTTTGTGCATACCTGTATTGCTTTATTTTAATGGATATTATCTGTCGTAATCATGTGAATATGACTAATTGCCTTCAGATACGATAAATTAAATATAAAATATTTTTTAAATAAATAAAGGCCTTTGTTTATTTTACCTGTTCTGCTGAGTCAATTATTTATGAAAAATGATTGATAAGATATAAATTTAATGATAAAAATTCTAAATATTTTCATGTGTTGTACAAATGTTATGTTTTCTTATTTTATTATTTAATAATAGTATAATAAATTATAATATGATAATGAAACATTTTAAAATACTAAGAGAAACGCGAGAGATAAATAATTTCTTCCAATTAAATGCATGTGGCAAAAATGTCTTAAAAACGAATATTATTATTCAACATATATTTTAGGCTCATAAGAGACGATATCTTTTGAAATGCACAAAAACAAACAAATAAATAAATAAATAAATGAATGAATAAATAAATAGAGACAGTGGACTAACTTATTTCATGCTATCATAAAAGAAACTCAGATCGACGTTAATATATAAACCAAATTAATATTTTCAATATATTTATTTATTGCTGAAATGAAAATGTCCTTAATCCTTAGAATTAATAAAATACGACATTCAGGTTCCGCTGTCGGAAGGTGGATCCTTGCAAAAACCAAACAAAAAACCGTAACTCTGATTTAATGCTCCTTACAACACGTTGGCTGGATCCAATGAATATTTAGCACAATAACATCGAAATATCTAGCACGACGTAAATAAAGGTTTAAAACTAATCAATTCAATATACATTTTGATCTTGTACTAGCTACTAGATCACTTAATGATCATGGGCATTGGCTTAAGTAAGGTCGTATGCAGAGTTGCAAGGTCGTCCTGATCTTCATTTATGATCTTCATCATATTTAGCTTGTGCAGAAAGTGCAGCCAGGCGTTCCAATAGAAAGTTGATGCGATCATCTTTAACCTGGATAAGACTTTCCAGATACTTAGCCTTGTGGCTTATAGAGCTCAGATATCTCTTCTTCTTGTAGTTCTCCTGGATCAATTGCTTATATTTAGCATAGGGTACGTGCATATCATATTCTGCCTCCTCCGGCGGCACGCCTTCTTTGGATTGCTTCACTGCCATGTGGTGCGCGCTACTAGATAAGCTAAATGAGTTCTTCTTGCTGTCTCCTGCCGATGAGTGCCTCCTCACAGAACTTACTTGCGGAATCCCATATCGCTCCCAGGTCATCAAGTAATAAAGCAAACACTTTAAAGCAGACAGACTGCCCGCGGCAAGCTGCGACAGGTCGCCATGGGTCAATTTTAGGCCCAGTTTACGTAGCACTTTATAGTTGAAGATCTCCCAGTTTTCTAACTTTAAGGCTAGGCTGCTGTGCGACTTGTAACAAGACATGTCTACCAGCTTTGATTTGAATTTCTTAACGATTTGAGCAACATTCACGACATCCGCGAGCTCGCGCCGCGTGCGATTGTCCAGCTTTATATGCAAATCTGACATCCATTGGTTCAACTCTTGCAGCTCCACGGAACTCAGTGTTCGATTGAATGGCATAATTTTCTTTAAGGGTAAATCTAAACGTCGTCGTATTAGTTAATACAACAATTATTTTTAACTGAAAATTTTGAACTTGTCATCGGTTTGATGCCTAACGTTTTTTTTTTTTTGTGAATAGAATGAAATGTGTCGAGAATCGTTAAATTTTCTAACTCAAGTTGGTGGCTCGCAGCGCAGTAGGCGCCGATGGTGTTGGGATATCCCAAGAAAAATGATAAGTTCGTACTGCATTTGGTATGCTGAAAGGAACATGCAGTTAAAATTACAGGGTTAGCTTTTTAAACTTCACTCAATACTTAAAGTAAAGCTCTTTCAAAAGCCTTCACTGAGAGGATATAAGATAGCTACATATAAGATCTGTTGTTTAGAAATACTAGTAAACAGAACATTATAACATTGAACTATAACACTGTTACAGCATGTTAACATTCTGTTTAATAAGATTAAGTTGGCAGTACTCTGTCGATTTACTTCAACTTATTTCTGTTCGCCTTATACTTCTGAAAATACATATCTGATTAAATTTAGGCCTCAAAGACTACATCAGCCGCTCCCTAAGTTATGCAACAATATTTTGTATATCTGTATGTAGTGTATAGTTTGGGCATTGCTATATCATTCCCATGAAAAATTCAATTAAAATATATTTTTAATCCTTTATATATAGAATTATAGGTGAAAGAAAACACTTAGATTAAAAAGTTATAACAGTTTTAATAACAACAGGAAAACAATTTTGAAATAATTAACTATTGATGTTTCGGTTCTCTCTCAGCTCTGCAAATATTCAAAGACTATAGGCCACTGCAAATATTTATGTTCAGTTGTTAGGGGTTTACCGTTAGTTTTGATTATTTTCTAGCTTAGTCGCCGCAAGCACAATCACATTTACGGCAATTGCATCTGGAGCACCTGCAATCTTCTACAGGACTAGGCTCATCGATGTCGACTTCAGGGTCCACTTCAGACTCCCCGAGTACGCACTCCTGTGCCGCGCAGAGGACGACGGCGAAGAGAATCAAGAGTTTTACGTTGAACATTGCGATCGGCAGCAGATGCTATAGATACGTCTGTATTGACACTGTTGAGTCTGCAGCAGTTGAACGGCTTTTTATAGCTGGAGATGAAGGCAAGTAATTGTTTATGCAGTTGTATTTTGAAATATTAAAAATAATATTTGCCATATGTTTTACAGATATATATAGATATTTCTAGAAAGTGCATGGTATGGCTTATGAAGGTTTCTAATCAAAAGTTTAACTTAGAATTTCAAAATAACAACTAGAGAGTGTGTTGGATAAACTTTCTGAAAGAAATAATTGTATTTATACTATCAAGTTTTTATTTTTTAAGTTCTCTCAAAAGAAAACGACCCAAATATACCCTATATGGGCCGTTTACCTTTTCGACATTAATTGCCATACTCAGTCATGACCTTAAATTATATTTATTTATTTATTTATGGATATTTACATTACTGATCAACAACAATAAGATGTGTCTGACCTTAATTCTGAGTTGGTGTATATAAATATTATTCAGGTGCAGTGACAGCTCCATAAGTTGCAGGCGTTTGCTGTGTATTAATAGATATTAACTGTGGCACTGAGATGCTTATGACTAACATATTTCTATAAGTTTTGTTTATATCACATACTGATCAGATATGAATGAACTCATTATAGAATTGTCCCTCATCTAAGATTTTAATTTTAAATTATGAATTTTTCTGTGTTACAAATATTTATTTTTGTCTAATAAATATTTTTTAAGTAAAAACAGAGCAAGAAAATGAATGACGATGTGGTTAAACTTTATTAAAAACAAATATTATCAATCAACAAATATTCGATCAACACAAGCGTTGTGTGTAGTACATATAAGCTTGAAAAAAGAGAGGCAAATATTGAATGTTGATTTATAGACATTAATTAGGGACTTAACTTACCTATTTTGTTTTTGATTGAATATATTTGCAGGTCATACAAACTCTTAAACGAAACCTCCTTTATTTTATCGGGTTTACTCTTGCAGCCGCAACCTGGACGCACAAATAGGCCCGCGGTCACTGGTTTTGCAAAGAGATATTTCTTGGGAGGAAAACACTTGCAAACCTCCTCCGATACGGGCACGAGTGCTAGGGGCCCATTTCAGATTCGATTAGATCATGAAATGTTGTATGACTACTGAACACTTACGTCTTCCACAATGTTTCATTCTGAACTGACTCTCAGCGTCCCTCAGGCAAGAGTTTTGGATCGCACGGCAAACGCATTCGTCAAGTACCCAGCACAAGTTCTTTTCATAACTGCACTTCGTTGGAGGCCGAAAGGGCGGAGGCGGCTTAATTAAGAAAATACTCTCCACTGCACAAACTGCGACAGTCAATACGATTAGTAGACGAAACATTTCGAATTTCTTGTTGGCAATGAACAAGTTTCAACTATTCTAGTTGCTATCTCTGATCGAGGGCTTTTTATAGCAATTTTTGTTTAAATATATTTAAATATAAATATTCATATTTGAGCAGCTGCACTTTAAGCAAATAAAGCCCATATTTATATATTAATAGATCTGCTGATTGAGTCAGCAAAGCAAAAGAGGTCTCCCTATATATCATGTGTATAAAGAAGAAGACTCTGGATGTTTGAAGGAGCTGAGGTAAGCCTGCCTTAAACAGCTTCCACATGGAACCGGTTAAACTCGGTCTGCAACATAAAATGTGTTACGAAAATGAGTAAAAATATATTTAAAATAATAATAAAATGTAAGATACGGCCATAAATAATGATGACACCTTTTCAGCGGTCGGTAATTACACGCAGCAGTCATTAGCTCATTAGCATTAGAAGAGCGGAAAGCGCTGCTCGTTGCGGACTGCAGTGGCGCAAAAACAAAAGTCAAACAACGCCATTAACCCTTGCCGAGGGGAAGGCCCGGCCCCATCAGCCCCTTTTTCCCCTTACCCTCACCAGCGCCTGCTAATGTTGGCTTAGTAAGTAATAATAAAATAATAAGCAAAAAGTGTCATCATTTGAAGGGCGCTGGCGCTGGCGCGGGCAAATCCTGACGGATTTCGTATGTAATTACTTCAATTAAACCATCTGTGACAATTGCCGCAGCCAAACATGAAATTCAACTTTACTTTTAAAATTCCCAATTGAGTTGAGGCGCATTATCCTGGCAAGCAACCCCCAGAAGCCGGTAACTCAACGCGCTTTTTACCTTTACCTTTGCGATGTTGTTGCCTTTTCCCGTTGTCGTTGTCGTTGTTGTTGTTGTTGTTTCAA
The DNA here is from genome assembly GCA_035045145.1 of Drosophila meridionalis. Taxonomy (NCBI): domain Eukaryota; kingdom Metazoa; phylum Arthropoda; class Insecta; order Diptera; family Drosophilidae; genus Drosophila; species Drosophila meridionalis. The sequence continues at coordinate 5,295,077 of JAWNPG010000037.1, read as the reverse complement.
CTCCTCCTGCTGGTTGTTGTTGTCTCTTTTAATGGGGTGACATTTATGGCACTTTATCAACTCCAAAGTCAATAATGCCACTCAAGCATCTTACTTAAACGTGGCTTAAAAAAAATATATATATATACGAAAATATGAAGCGGCATAAAAAACTGTAGAGGAAATTGTAATGCGATAAAAATGAAATTTTAAAATTTATGCCGCTTATTGTCGATTCTTGGCGCCCGAAACCCAAGACTTAAGACAGCTAATGCGGCCCCCAGCAACTGGAGAAAAAAGAAAAAAAAACACACACCACATGCCCGTCCGCTCCCCGAAGTTTGTTATGACAACTGAAAGACATTTGAAATGTACTCTAAGTGTGACAGAGAGCGTGTGGAAGATGGAAGACTGCGAAATTGTTGCAGGGCATTAGGCAAATGGATCCCGCCGGATTAGCAGCCCGGCCCCAGCACAGGCCCCAAACTTCAAAGTCATGGGACATGGGGCATGGGGCAGGGGTCGCAGATTCTCAAGCAGCCATTTGTTGACATTTAGGCGCTGGTCTGGGAATTTCGCCTGAAACTTTGCGTAATTAGGAGTATCTTTGCGACGACTCACGCCGCTGACAACTTGATTACGTTTCAGCAACATTGTAAAAGTTAATTGCCAGCGCAGCCTGATGAGCATTTATCACCCTCTTCGAGTGGCAAAAACATCAACAACTTCTTCAGGCTCGCGTGTCGTGCTGTCGGGAGTCGAGCAAAAAGCGGGGAATTCATTAGGCCCGCCACGTAGAGTCTTGTTACCACATTTTTCAATTATAGCACGTTTCCGGCCTTTGCCTTTTGGCCTTTTCTTGCTCGCTCTGTTCTCTCTCTCTCTCTGCCTCTTCTTTCTGTTTTTTTTTTTGCGCAGTCTCTCGTACGCAAATGAAGAATTATTGCATTTTAATTTGGCAGCCGCTGCATAAATGTGCCAAAACATGTGCAGGTGGTGCATTGGTTCGATGGTTCGCCAGGTCCCATTCTTATCGTGGCAACTCTCCGAATTCCAGCTCTAATGAAGTGCAGTTCAAAGTTCAAACCGCCGACTAATTAGCTGTTGCTGCCGAGCCACTTCATTAAAATGAGTGCCCTAAAAAAAAGAAGAAAAAACAAAAAAAACTAAACAACAAACAACTTTCATTCTCTCAGTGGCTCACTCTGCTGACCAAGTCAGCCAATGGCTGTCCCACAAAAATTTATTGTTAAAAGCCGCTAATGAATTATTTACTGCCCATTTTGCTGTCCGGCATGTCCTTTGTGTCCTTCATGATACGTTGCCCGTTGGGGTTGATGCGTTGGCTCCGACTCCTCCACGCATAACTCAACCAGTTCACACCCTTAATTAACTGCCTGCGTGCGTGCGTGTTACCACAGTTAACAACATGCCCCGGCATTAGCCAGCCCTGTTGGCCAAGTTGTTTGTATTTCCAAAGTGCCCAAATTTGCGTGTTTTTATGCGTTTGTTTTTTTTATAACTTTGACTTATGAGCGTATTGAATGAAATTGTCTAACTAAAATTATGTTTATTAGCGCATTAAATAAGCGTGACAAAGGTTGTTCCGGACTTGAATATGTTTAAAATACTTGGTAACTGCATATAACTGGAATTATATTTTTATATCCATTTTATTCGTGTGTCCGTATGTCTGGCTGCCCGCAAACTAATTACCTGCTATTAAAGACAGAGGTTTAAACTCCAGTTCAACTAAGAGTATGTTAAACCTGCAAGTGTTATATAATTTGAAATAGAAAATAGAAAAGCATTAGCTTAATACACAATATTATATAAGTTAGAAATTGCCAATTTGAAATGTATACCATGATAACTTGGGGGTAGGTATATATTAAACTATATTTTCATCTATTTTACAGCGAAAAACTGATGTATTGTATATATATATAATTCAAATTATATACTCATTCTTATAGGGAAATCTTGCAGCTAAAGATCACTTTTTAAGAATGATCAAAAGTATTATATATATGTTTACTTAAAAGATCGCTATAGAGTCTTCTTTCTAAGATATCTGATATCGTCACTAAATCATTATAATATTTCTAAAATATTAAATTACAAATATTCATGAAATATTTGTAACCATTTTTGCTGAATATTCGAATTCGATATGTTTTTAAACGATTATGAAAATATTTTATACATTTTCCAAATTTAATATAATAAAATCGAGCTATATAAATATAATATAATAATATTATTATAAATATTTCTATGCACAATACATATCAAAAGACTTTATAATGAATTAAAATATTATACATGTAATAATATCTGAATGTATATGTGAGAAATATATACATAAATATGCAATCAAATCATATTGTATAATATCATAATTATATCATATTATCTTTTATTATATGATAATAATATGATCTATTACATATGATCATATTTTATAATGAACTAAAATATTTATATAATATTTGATTATATATTAATATATGTATATGCCTATATCTGTATGTATATATTTATCGTAACATATACTCGTGTATATATTTATTTTAATGTTTTCTTAATGTACAACAAAAAAGAAAAAACAATCAAAACACATTAAATTTTATTCTAATTACAATACCATGAAGATTTACTTAAGCGCTAATTGAATATTATTTAAGTATTCGTGTTCGTGAAATACCAACTTATTCCCCTCGCTCAGCAAATCAGTCAGAATATGAACGATTACATTCATTGAATGAATTTCATTTCATGCATCAATCATTTGCTTCTGAATAACCATTTTAATCACTCCGAGTTACGAGTTACGCAGAAGAGCGAACATGAAGAATTGCGTATTATGACAGCATATCCTTGTTATGCAGTAAACTGGATATGTAGATGGTTGCGGGAATAAGCGTATTCACTTGACAGTCACTTTTGTTTTATTGCGATTTGCCAGCCCAGAGTTAACAACAACAGCAGCAGCAACAAGAACAACAACAACAACAGCAACCGCACACCGAAGAACAACAGCAAAAATTTCCACTTGGGATAACTTGTGAGCAATTGCAATTGCAATGCGGCTACGGCTGCGACTGTGGCTCTGACTGTGGCAAAGACAATGAGCGGTGCCTGCCAAATTGTTGTGGTGCAAAAATGCGGGCATATGTGCAAAGAGGCAATCGACAACACCAGCACACACCATCGCAGCCATCAAGGAGTAAGTGCAGCACGAGCAACAACAGCGACAGCAACAGCAACAACAACGGACCATTTACCAAGAAAATGAAAATTTATTGTCAGAAAATGAAGAAAAGCGCTTGGAAGCTTCAGCCCAGTCTGGTCTGCGGTTAGTGTTAGTTAGAAATGCCAGCTACATAGAGAGCAGTAGCAGGAACAGTCGCAGCAGCAGCAGGAGTCGCAGGAGTCGCAGCTAACAAGGCAATCAAGGTGATGCTTTGTTGTTGCTTTGCAATGTTACGTCTAAGGGAGCAACTATTCCGGCTTTCTTATGTCTCGAAGCAAAGAGTTAGCCAGAGTGCGGCAATTGTTTAGCTGTGGATGCATTGTCACTGAAATTGCCGTCGATTTGTAGCTCAATGGGAGATAAGAGTGGGTCGGCCAAGCCAATCCAATCCCAAGCAAAGTCAGCGGCTAATGGAAAATATGCTCGCAAATGCCTAAAATGATAATGGCCAAACATTTAATGCACGTTATTGCTGGCCAGGAGCAAAAAGGCAATTTGCGTTTGGATTTGCTTAGGCCGCACCACAGCCAGCCTCATACAATCCCCACCATGCTCCGCCCATCCCTTGACCATTGACACGCCAACGTCGAGAGCTAATGCAGTGAAATATTTATTGAAATTGTCTGGTCCCCGGGGGCCAATGCGGCGTCGTCAGTAACTGCTATTAGGCGGGGTCTTTAGCCAACTGCCAGCAGCAGGGAATTGGATTGGATATTTGTATTTGGCTCCGACGCCTTGCTTTGGCTGCCCAAAATGGCGTACGCCAAATGGTCTGAGAGTGGGGCCGCAATTTACGAGTCTCTGTTTGGCACTTCTAGCATTATTGCCCATCCGCATGTTTGGCTATTTGGCTGCTTTGCTGCTTGGCTGCCTGTCTGCCGCATAAACAGTCCAAAGTAGGGCAAAAAGTTCGCACAGTTCTTCAGGCTCGCGTACTTGATTATAAATAACGCACATTAATGCAATTAACAACAAAAAGGCTCGCGCACTCACCTGAAAGCGACTGAGAGCCGAGAGACCTTTGAGAGAGAGTCCTTAGCTCGAGTGCCACTTCAGCTGGAAAAAAACATATTTACCCTGGCACGGAACACGGATCAGAGAACAGGGAACAGGAAACTGGGTAGAGGGAATTGCCAGACCTGAGGGCTATGTTTGTATTTGCGCAAAATATTAATACTGATATCTGGCTAAATGCTGGCCGCAATTATGCGAGCGAAACCTGAAACGGATATGGATACTTGTAGCGCCTGCCCCGAGTCCTGGCCACGTGCCGCGCATGTGAAGCTGCAACATTCGCATAATTATCACACGCTTGTGGGCGCGTGCACACGCGAACATTACGCCGCTTTGGCAACCCTGTCAACCGTTCAATCCACTTCGACAACAAATTGTTGCAATTAGGCGTGGCCAGTGCTATGGAGGTTGTCAGCCAACAAGATGACAAAACAAATGGATTCGATGTTCGATTGCCACGCGGCAGACGCGTCAAAAAGCCGTTGATTATGGAGGTCGTGTCTAATGGTTCAGTTGTTTGGTTTTAAGCCCTTAATGGGCACTTGATGCTCATGTAGCCCATACGCACTGGGCCGGCTGTGCCAAAGCAGCTTCTTTTGCCAATCGAAAAGGAAGTCGATAAGTGCAGGATTAGCTCACAAACTACAAATGAGCTTTACTCTACTCAGGTGATAGCGTGAACACCGAAGAAAAAATAGGTAGAGATAATGCTGTAGTTAAAGTTCTTAATATATAGCAGATGATTTAAAATAAAAACCTTTAAAATACAAATTAATTTCTTTATTGAACTAAAACTTTCAAATGTATATTGAAATGTATATTAATATTTATCTTATTAAAAATACTCATAAAAAATACTGTTCTATATAAAAAAATTCTTTATTAAATTAAAACTTAAAAATATATATTAATATATATCTTTAAAAAAAATGCTCTTTAATAGAAAATTGGATTCTATATTGCACTAAAACTTTAGAACGTATATTAAAATATATGTATTCAAATATAACTTAATAATCAGAGAGATTGATTTCTGCTCTGAATGTTGAGCTGCCAAAATTTAACAAAATCTATTGATTTATTTCCAATTCAAATCTTTAAAAATATATCCATGTATAAATAGGAAACTAAATATTTACATGCTGCGCACAATTATCATTTTTCTCTGCCCTCAAACTAACGAGCTGACTGAGCCCTAACTGACTACGGCATACGCAGTCTAATTAAAATTGATCAACATATGTGCAGCTCATACAAAAAATGGCCAAAAACTGCTCTGAAAAATGTCATTAGATTCGAATGTCAGGCGTTGCGATGAGTTCGTGTGCTCGTGGCGCACTGATGGCTTCTGGCTTTGCATAGAAATGGGCATGAATATGAATTATTATTGGTTCATCAGCCAGAACAGTCTGTCTGGCTCTAAAAAATAGAGGTTAAAAAAGAAATATTCCAAAACACTGCGCAAAAAAAAAAGAAGCTGGCCAAAATAGGATATTCGTGCATGACAACGTACCAGCTGCCAGCAGCCGGCAGCCAAATGAATAAGGAATGCTGTGGGGCCAGCAGCAGCAGCAGCAAAAACCACTGAAATTTACTAAATAATTTGTGGACCCTGTCGCAGTGGAGCGCAGCACTACCCGCACCGCGCGCTCTGTTGGCATACTATCTGTGCTTTATCATCTTGTTACATGTTTCAATTTGACGTCTATCAAGAGCATTCACCGGTTAGGCCTCGTAACTGGCTTTGTGTTGTTGTACACACACACACACCAACACACATTCATATATAAACTTGAATATACGAGTGTTGGAGTGCAGATACATAAATCAAATCCATGCCGACCGCTCAGCATGCATGGGCAGCGATTCATATGTTTCATATTATGTCTAACGTTTTCTTGCTTCCCCTTTTTTTTCGCTCGCTCTGCGCCCTACTGTCAGCGGAAATTTTGAAAAATGGCAAAATGCCATTGATGAAAGTAAGCCGGTAAAAGCCCCAAAAAACATGGCGCAATGCAGTGGCGATAGCATCTCCTAAAGCTAAGCAGGGCCACCAAAGGCTGTGTCCCACAAAATACAAACAAAAAAAAAAAAAACAAAACAACAAAAATAAAAAAAAAGAAAGAAGGGCGACACATACATAGGTGAAGCAGGTGGGCGTGTTGGTTTACAATATCCCAAAGCGAAAAGTCGTGTAAGCATTTTTTGCTGCCTCTGCAGCAACTTTTTTTCGTCATCCTCTTGCACTGATTAATTGAGCTATGTGCTGACAGTCAAAGGACTGCAAAGGCAAAAGCACCGACCAACAGCCACCGGCGCTGTTTGATAATTAGTGCTGATACACGCGGCGTATGCGTAATATCAAAAACTAGCCATACATTGCTGCTGTCAGGCAATAAAACAATGCGCATTTGACTCAAAGAACATTGAAAAAAAAAAAAGAAAACAAAAAACAAAGGCAAAGGCAAAAGCAAAGCAAAGAATTGTGGGCACGACAGAAAAATGGCAATCAACAGAACAGCAGCAAAGAAAGGCTCTCAAATATACCCTGTAATATAAGCGGCAAATAATGTTTAATTGGAAAATATATACATGCTTCATATAATACATGTTAATTGTAAATCTAGAATTGTATCTAGTAGTAGGAGTAAATCTAGTAGTAGTAGAGTAGATCTTAACTAAAGTATAATTTTTCTTGAAATATTTACATATTCTTGTGCTGCTATCTTTTGGGTAGTTTAATCCAAACAGAAATAAATTAAATATATTTTTTAAGTCTATGGAAGACGAGTGCAGAGTATACAGGTTATGGAAAGAAAGAGAGGGTGAAATCATTACTGAGACGACAAATAACCATAGTCCACACCAGATCCAGCAGGTAGATAGTGGCGTCTGAGTCTTTGTCCAGTTCTAGAGTGGGGACTATGGTAACTAGACGTGTAGTCAGACTGTTCCTAAAAGAATCTAGGTGCTCTTGGTATTTGTTTTTACCACATTTTAAATACTGTCTTCCATTTTTGTCACCTTGAAGTATTGGTGGATATAATTGCTACTCATATACAAAGGATATTCCAATGATATTTGATAAAAGAAACATCGCGCACAAAAATATATTGACTTAACGATTTTCTTTATACCTGTTATAAAGATCCTACATTGAATTGTTTATATTTAATTTAAATTTAATTATGTTTATATATTTAATTTATAATTTATTTATTTATATTTAAGATATATTTATTATATTATTTTTACGTAGGAGAGCTCTCTTATACATTTTCTTTTCATATGTGGAGCCGAAAGATCCAAATCATTATATATTTGTCTATTTATCTACTTTACTTATTATGTTATTACGTTGCTTACTATGTTGTTGGGCCACAAAATATAAAAGGAATCGCAATTGATATAAAAAAAAGAAAAAAGAACAGGAATAAACATTTTTTTATTTATTTTTTTTTTCAACTCAAACAGCTAAGAACCCAAACTTAATTTCATTTGTAGCTAAATAAATGTATTTTTTTAATTTAATGATATTTTAAGTATATTAGGGATATTAAAAATAGCACAGTCAACATAAGAATAATATAATTAAGAATATATTTATAGCCTAAAATATTACAGAAATATATTTCAATAATATCACTAACCCAATGGGTATATTTGATTTGCCAGCTGCGCCTATCGCAGTTGCTGCTCAAACAATGAGTATGTCTTAGTCTAGTCGTTTTAGTCCAGTTCATGCCTTCCTCTTTTTGTTGGCATATGCTATTATGCGGCGACTGCATTGTTAACAAGAGCTTGCGGCTACCTGCCTAGGCAGCGCTGCAGCATTTTTTTAATGGATTTTTGCCAACAATAAACAGAACACGGCGCATTGAAGTGAAGAATTCGCACTTGCGTTTTGAGCGCGGTTTTAAACGCGTGTGGGCTGGCGCGCTCTGCCTCATGTCTTGATGTCGTACGAAATGTTGTTACCCGGACATCCTGCTGGCTGTTGGCTGTTAGCTGTTGGCAGTTGGCTGCTGTTGTCAATTTGCCCAAAGTGGTTTTTCAGTTGCTTTAGCGCGAAAAAAGGCGCACAGTCTCGGGAGTCTGGGCAACTGGTAGAATGCTGGCAAAATTGCAATTGTGCAGCGTTTTAATCACTTAGGCCACGTTGCCTACATTGGCCCTAACTAGGCGTCACCTCGAGGCGTTTCTTTCTTTCTATTTACTTAATGACAGCGAAAAGTGGAAGTCCCGACGCCTCGCAAGCCGCATGGCTCACTGCCAGCCGACAAGTGGTGCTCCGACTATGTCCTTGCCGCTGTCCGACCTCGCAGCTGGCGCGAGCTAAGTTTTCTTACGTCGGCCATTTCATTAGACTAAAACGCGCAACCCACACACGTGTGTGTGTGTGTGAGTGAGTGTGTGTGTGTGTGTGAGGCTGACAAGCCTTTTGTTTAACGCACTGAAATTTGCATTTGGCTGCTCTATTGAAGCGCTAACAATTGAAGGCAGTCAAAGCTCTGCCCAGCTGTGCCTTTTTCTACCCAGCTCTTTGTGCTTTGCGCTTTGTTCGAGCGCCAAAAGGCGCGCAAATATCTTTTGATTCTCTTCTGGGCGGGCACGCCTTCGCATCGAACAAAAAGACGCACACTTCCGAATGGCTTTTGATAGCTTTTATTTATCATTGGTAAATGTACTCCATCCAGCAAGGACTTGCTGCTGCGACTCCTGCGACTGCTGCTGCCTGTCATCAATCAAAAAGTGCGCAAAATCAAAATGTCATTTGTTCGGTGGACCTGTGTCTTTGTGTCTGCTTTTTCGCAGCATGATTTGAGCTCGAGCGAGGGGAGTAGCACTGCTAAAGCACCCTCTACGCAGCATGGATCAAGAGAGATAAAGGCAGGTGCACGGTATTAAATATTTCACTCTATGAATAAGATGTGTAATAAATATAGAACTCTATGAATTTCAGCTTATTAAGAGCATAATTAAATCTGAACAATGTGAATAAGTGTAAGACATTGTCAAACATTGGAGTGCATAATCTGCCCAATGTTCAATCACTGAAAATTAATTGAGTTGCAATAGCCGCAGCAACCCTCGACAAGGCCTCACTCCACCTCCGTTGCACTTTAAAATGTAATTTATTACAGGGCAGCGACTGGCTCACAGTTAATCATATGGCAACCGCAAGACTTATAACAATTTTACACGTAAACGCGGCATAAGTCAGTCCAGTGCCAGGAGCGGATGTCCTGGCATATGTCGCTAACTGCCGCCGGGGGTGGCTCATCATCGAACAGAGAGCAACGGCAAAACTGCAAAGCCAGCGAACCAACAAACCGCCCACGCAATCAAATAATTTTGAATCAGTTGGTTTGGTTTTTTTATGCTTGGGATGGGCCATTTCTTTTGCTATCCAATCGTCTGCTGTCCGCGCCGCTTCGATTCAGACATTCGGTTTAACTTGATGTTCATTATAATCCACTCTAAGCTCGCAACAGGCCACAGCATGTTGTATGAATGTGAGTCGAGTATTCCCCGAAGCACTAAAGCACGAAGCCGAGCCAGCACCACCAACCACCTGCACCACTCTGGGGCAGCGTCCCCCAAACACAGCTCTATTATTAAATGCACTTTTAATCTTGGCTGCTCCCCTCTCTCAGACCGTCCCTCCCTCTCTCCTCTCTCTCTCCCTCTCTCTCTTTTCAATGTTTGCTTTTTCAATGATTTTTCCATTTTGCACCCTCAAATGGAGAACGATTATCACCCTTAAATGGTACTTTACTCACACAATGAATGTCATGCATTGAATGGAATTGAACTGCTGCCCGGTGCACAGTCCCGTAGCCCCGCTGTAGCACCAGTTCAACTGAAAGCTTGTTCTAACTGCAATCCGCACACACAGCGAACCTGGAACTTGTATGTGTGTGTGTGTGTGTGTGTGCACAGATTGTTTTTATGTTCATTTTCATATCATTCACAGCGTGGTCATGTGTAGGTGCGTCGGTAGAATATCTCATAGATTACTTTGCTTTGTGCATATTTGCTTAACTTTTGAACACACATTTTTTACTCTCGTGACTAATGGGTAATGGGTGAAAAATAGAATTGTTAGCTAATGCCTTGATGCAGATTTATTCACAATATTGCCAAACTGAATAAAATGAAGTCCTACCATAAGAACTCGCTAAAAGCCAAATTCTTAACCAGCTGTCATTGCCAATTATCGGAGATGCGACAAAATTGTGTTGCCATTAAATGTCAGCTAACTGGCGCGTATCCTGTCTGGTGTCGATTAAATAAACTCAACTCGGAGACTACTCAAACAGGCCCAATCAGACAAACCCCAACCACCGAAGTGCAGAGGCCGCATCGACCTCACCCCGCGCACAGCGGGCACAATTACACGCCGCAGACCCTAAAACATTGCAGAAACAACAACAACAAACGACTGGCGACCCAGGACACAAAATTCAGCCTGATGGTCGTACATAGATGGATGGACGGATGAAAAAAAAAGAAGTGAATATAAAAAGCAACCCTACTCTCGAGTTGTGTTCTATGTGGGGTTCTCTTAAAGAGCACATAATTGGTCTGTAATCTATTTCTGACAGATTGAATTTCGCTTTTATCTTGATTTTGTTTTGACTGACTCGGTTGCTGCTGCTTCTGCTGCTGCTGCTCGTAATTGGGTTGTATGTGCCAGCGCCAACTACCCAACCACCCGATCACCCAGCCCAACCGCGCCCAGTCCTTCAACCCACTGGCTGCTGCTAGGGGAGGTTGATGATGTTGGCTGTTGCTATTCTTGTCGCTGTTGAAGTAAAGATTTGCTAAATGGTCGACGTGGGCTTGGTGTACATAGTTTAATATGATAAGTGGGTTGCTCTTCGGGCCCGGGCAGCGCTTGGGGAGTCGATGCGGCATCTACAATCGCTTAAATGCCAATTTATGCTCCGCCAAATTGGTAATTTTAAACCGCAAAAAAGATTTTTACGTTTAGATAAATGCCCACTGTGCGAAAGAGTGTTGACAGCGTCTTTGCTTTGTTTGCTTGGGCGTTGCTCAACACATGCTGTCTGTGTTTTGAATACTTATCATAATAAATTATATTAGCTTTCAAATGGCGCAATATGCCCCTGGGAATAATCCAATCATATTTGCTCCTTGGCTCCAGCGAAAAAATGTGCCAAAATATGTCAGTTAAAATGAAAGCAGTAAAAGATTTCAGATTTTCAGAGATTTTTGCATTTCAATTTCACACTTGGACGCGTTTGTTAACATTTATGATTTGATATCCGAGAGAGGCCAACGAAAGCGACAGCTTAGCGAGCCGGAGCCAGAGTCAGAGCCAGAGTCGGAGCTCCCAGCTTGTAGAGAGCAAATTACACAGTGCATGCAACCCATTTAACTTGCCGTTTAACAGCTACCCTTAACCTTGTCCGCCTAACCCTTGCGGAAGTCAATTTTCGAAAATTGTTTGGCATGTCGCATAACCTGTAATTTTCACACCATACCTGGCCCTCGCCCATTGAACCGGTATGTGTCATTTATTCATTTGCGATTCCATTCAATGTTTTCACTGGGCGTTTAATGAAATGTGCGCTTGCGGCAGTTTAATGCAAATAAAGTTTGTGCCTGCACCATGGGGTTGCCCGCACCGCGCTGCTATGATACCCACTTGCTGTCAACCAGTGCAGCAGAGCTGCTCGCATTAACAAACAAACAACAACGAACAACCAACAAACAACAAACAGCAACAACAACAACACGTAACAAGTAAAATGCAATCAGGCGACTGCCGCGACACAAAACTTTGTTCAATTTTTTTGCAATTAAAATGATTCTGTTCACATGACACCCAACTGTGTCTCAGCTGCTGCCCAGCACTTGCAGCGTCCAGAGGGGGCATAGTTGAGCATTGGATAACATTTTAATGAAGCCTTTTCAGCGGTTGCTAGGGCTGCGCGGTATGGACTGCGCAGTTGGGCGTGGAAGCATCAAACATGCTAAAGCAATTATTGTAGAGAATTGTAGACCACCTTGCGATTTGTCAGCTTATCAAAAATTAGAAAAGTGCAAGAGTTAAACTCAGGAGTGCCTAACTAGGAAATACCCTGAGCCCTATCCAATATATTTGGCGATGACCGATTGGGCAAAAGTTTTTCTTAATAACTTCTGTATTCCTTAACGGATTTCAATGAAAGTTTTAGTATTTGAGCTAAATGATCTACTGAATCTTTGCCAATCAGCTCTGACAGCTTCTTCACATTCAGTTATATGGACAGATAGGCAAATTAGTTCCCAATGGATTTTCTAATCTAAGATAATCTCCACTACAGCACTGTTATTTCATTTGTATTAAGAATTATAATAAATATCTGTCATAAATGGGTAAAATTTAAATAAAATTAATTTTTAGTCTGAAACAAATAGAATAAACAGTTAATTGTTTTAATAAAAAACTTAATATGATAATGTTTTTTCATTTACAGGCTTCATATATGGTTGAATTAGCTCAAAGTTCCATTTAAATTAAAATATAATATGTGAAATTTTTATAAAGTTCTAAGGAAATTTTGTTTATTATTTTACTAAATTATACTATTTATTTTTCTAGATTGATAATTTAGCGTTCCTTCTAATATTTATTATAATAATATTTATTTAAGTTTGTCTACATCTTTCGAAAACTAAGAATGGTAATAGTTAAAAGTTAATGAAAAGTTAAATCTCCAATTGCTCAACTGAGTTCCATTAGCTGGTGATGATGTTGCTTAACTCTTCATGGTCTTCCAGTACATTAGCATTTGCATTTGCTTTAGTTACTCTAAGAAAGCTCTTTCAGCAAAATGATTCACACAAATTAACTTTAATTCGAGCTCAGTGACAAATCAAAGTGCACACCTTATGTAACTGGTGGTTACTCTCTTATCCGGCCTTTCTGACGGCGGGCAGGACCAACAACAATAACAAGCAAAACAATAACAACAGCGGATTGCATGCTGAGCTCCGCGCAGAGGACATTCAGGAGCTCGGCCGAGGCACAAAAGGGTCTATCGTTGGTTTATTTGGCCGCAGGCTAAATGACATTAAATTACATGACGACTACAACAACAGTGCGCGTTGGGGTGGGGTGGTGTCAGGCTCACTGCCGATTTTAGAAAATGTTGCGCAGTAGTCGCGGGCAAAGCGTTTTACAACAGCTTGCACAGTGTATCCTGTGCACGTCCTGGCAGCGACAGCAGCAGCGACAGCGACAGCATAACTCGTTGCTTAACATTGTTGACTTCCTGTTTTACCCACAGCGGATTAATGCCAGGGCCTATGCGAACCCGCTGGCTCCGTAATTTGTAGGAATACACAACGCGTCGCCAAACAATGAGGCGCATCAAATAACACATTTGCAGCAAGGACTCCTGGTTCACGATCGTTAACGCCCAACTGCCAACTGCCAACTGCGAACTGCCAACAGCCAACAGCTAACAGCCGAGTGCATTTTTATTGTCATTCAATTGGATTCGAATTTTCAGCGGCAGTCCGTGTGACAATTGACGCCTCGCAAACAGGAAATGCTCCGATTCCTTTGCTGCTGGCTCTGGACCCGGCTCCGGCTCCGGCGCTGATCGAGTGCGAAATTCGAGCAGTTTTCAGATTTAATTAGCTGTCCGTCGACTTGATCTTCAATTCACACTCCTTAACCTCCATTTGTGCAAATTCATTTGATGTTAAGTGCAATTGTGCATTAGGCTCTGCAAGTGTAAGTTTGCCTATATGTGAGTGAGTCCGTATGTGTGCGTGTGTGTGTGTGTGCGTGTGTTTGTGCGTGTTTTTCCTGGTGACAAATGTGCATTGTGTAATTTGAGTTCGGTGTTTGTGCATTGTTTGTGTTATTGCATTAATTTACGACAATATGGCCCGTAATTAGTTGGAATTTGATTACGACATTGCATAGCAGGCTTTGGGCTGGCTGCTGCATTTCGCGCAGGCTGAGTGCCTCTTTGTGTTTTGAAGTTGTAATTAGACGAGCATGTTGAATAGCTTAGACTTATATTGTGAATTCAACGGAGTCGTATAACTACTCTTGAGTGCAGATTAAGTCGCCCTTTAGCAGTCTCTTTGCCATTAAAAATAGTTGAGCAAAAACATGATCTTATTTGCGGACTTAGCTGCTTGGAATCTTTAGTTTTTATGAAGTGGATTGAAAATGGAAAAGCAACATTTAATAAGATTTGTATGTGGATTAATTCAAGGTGAAGCCGTGAAGTATAGAGACTTTTATCTATAAACGTTTGTATATTTTTAAACCTTGCTGTCAGACCCCCTATTTTCCTCTCTTTCTAAGCAATTTAATTACGATATAGATTATTGTTTTATATAGATTATAATTTTGATAATTTGTTATTCAGCATAATGCGAAAGTTACAAAAGACCAGTAAATCAAATCAAACGTCTGGTGGTGAATCTGAAAGCATCTGCGTGATGTAGAGTCCTATAAAATAGCTCACAAGATTTATAAAATATTAAATTACAAAAAATTAATTTATTAACAAAAATTATTTAAAAATTTATTATTATATATTTATTATTATATAAATATATTATTTAAAAAGTTATTATTAAAAAAAAAATTAAGAAAAAAAATTTTATTAAAAATATTAATATTTAAAATAACATTGAAAGATAAGATACCTATAAAGACGTACATTTTAAATATTGTAAATTTTTAAAACAAAGATTATAAAAGAGACTATAGAAAATAATAGGAACGGAAAATCTTTGTTCATATGTACGAATATAGAATAGAATTAATTGATCGGCATGATAGGTAGATTATTTACGCAGGAATGTGTAACCAAAAATAAACTAATGTATACAGAAACTAGAATTATTTAATATATAGGTACTAAGTACTACACAAATATAAGTTTAATTTACAATATTGATTTGTATATGTAGATCATCCATTTCAATTAAAATTGTTTAAAAGTCGAATTTTGCTTATAAAAAGTCTCAATAATCCAAGTTGTGATATGATATTTAATAATAAATAAATAAATATCCTTGAATATTTATTCAAAATAATTCTTTAAAAAAATAAATTTAGATTTTTCATTTATATTTTGTGGTACTTCGTTTAATTTTTACCAAAAAAAAACTCTCAAACGAGTGTACTACACTTATTTGATGATAGAAACGTATTCATCATCATGAAATCTGTGGAAAATTCATTCAATGATGAGCAGAGCACTGACAGAGAGAATATTCGCATATGCCCAGGCATAAACAAACATTTATAGCATGTACATCAATACACATATAGCGAAATAGTTGCATCAAACACGAATAACAACAACCCATAAGGTTGAAAATAACTACTGATAGAGTCATAAAAAGTGGACCATAGTGGACGAGAGACAGAGAGAACTAGGAACGGAGATGGAAGCAGAGAACAAATGCAAGTTGATTAATGCACCTCAAACACAACAACAAAACAACAATAAAAAACGAAAAGGACAAGCCACAACGTAGCACTGATGAGTCTATTACAGACAATAACAACAAAAGCAACGGCAGCAACAACTGACGCAATTGCAATTGCCCATGCACACACACACACACACACACACATTCGTTTAGCCACCCCTCCAATCTACCCTGCGCAGCTAAAAAAAAGGCACGCGTTCTACGCACTAAAATAAAGTCCATAAACGAAGCGCCAACCGCACTGGCTAAAAAATAAAGTACACAAAGAGGCCCTCATAAAAGGGAGCACGGCTAAAAATTGGCAACATTAACAGGCCAGGCCAGGCCAGGCCAGGCCAGGCTGACCAAGCACACACACACACACTAACATAATGACGACAAGGATAATGTGCGAGCAGTCAGATGCGAGTTGTGAAATAAAAATAAATGTGCTAAATGGATAATAAAATACAAAGGGAGACAGTCATAATGGCCACTCAGACACTCGACAACCGCACGAATAAAATTGCACACACAAAAAATAACAAGCGCTGCTTATTGTCCGCCGCGCTTAAAAAACAGCGGCATTTAACTGGCGTGGCCATTGTACTTAATTGAACTGTCAGCCAAAATAGATAAACATAATAGTCCACTGCGCAACTGTCAAGCAATAAATGGACACACACACACATTTTTTTTTATCGAATCTGACAGCTCCGACAGTTGGCTGGAAATCTGGCAGTCACTGAGTCTGGCAGGATTAACATTGGTGCCCTCTGCATTTATAGATGTTGATAAGTCTGATTTTTTGTTTTGTGTATCTATAATAACATTAATAAGTTTGGTATATTTTGGCATCAAAGTTTTGATTTAAGTTAATTTAAGATTAAGCATAGATAGCATAAGAAAGGAAGTTTGCTCTCACCCAGACTGCTCGACTAGAAGATACCTGAACTATGCAAAGAGCTGATGCTCCAATTGATCTACTGTTTACAAGATGGCTGTGTTCATACAGATATACATAGAGACGAAAGACGATAAGGAAATTGATGCACTCTGAAAATAAGCTATTAGTTTAATTATTTTAGAGTTTACAAGATCGCTGTGTTCATACAGATATACATAGAGACGAAAGACGATGAGGAAATTCCTGAACTCTGCTGTTAGTTCAATTATTCGACGCTTTATGAGATTGCTAGGTTCATACAGACAGGCATAAAGATGAAAGACGAAGAGGAGATTTCTAATCATGAAAATGAACTGTTAGTCCAATATCGCTGATTTTATACAGACAGATATAAAGACGACGAGAAGATTCCTGTACTTTGAGCTATTAGTCCAATTATTCGACGCTTTACAAGGTCGCTGCGTTCTTACAGATAGACACAAAGAGAGACATAGGTTATCCCTAAACTGTGAAGAGCTGTAGTTCAACTATCCGAAGCATTAAAACATCACATACATATAGACATACAGACGGATAAAGACGGATATGGCTAACTTGACAATCTAATTAAAAATAAATAATATTTATAAAATATACTTTATTTATTCTGGAAGAGTAAGGGGAAGGCGTATCTCTTTTTGCTGCATCCATTTTCGCAAAATTATTATAAGCAAAAATTAAAAATTTTATATTCAAATTATATATTTATCGTATAAAAAGGTTAATACTTATGTAAGGAGTATCAGTAACAGTTAAAATTAAATTTGTTGGGCTTCCAGGCTTATATTAATAAGATAAAAGAAGTAGAAGTGTAAGTAGTATAGATGATTTTTAAAATGTAATGCAACTTAAAAGGGAACTAGATATGCCTTAACTCTATGGAAAATATGAAAAAAGTCATATATGTAGTAATAAATAAGAAACTACCATTGATTACATTATTAATATCCAAAGAGATGGGCGCAAAACATTTGTTAAAAAATATAAGGCATAAAACATTAACCGAGCAAAGCCAAATAAAGCGCGCTATATTTATGTATGTATATATATAATTTTATATATACATATATATGTAAATGTATATATATACATATATACAGGCTGCCAAAACAATAGTCAACTTTGCGCTAAGCTGCTGCACTTCATGCCCAAAAAGGCTGCAATTAAAATAAGTACCTCGCCGTTTGGATGCCAACGCTGTGGGTGGACTTAAATACGTATATATACATATATACATATATATGTATATGAGGCAGCAGCAACAGCCAAAAAAGTAACAAAAAGTCCTAGCACACACACACACAGAGAGATATAGATATGTGTATATGGTATATAAGCACATTGTGTTCGCAAGCTAATTAAGAAATTACTGCAGGCTAAACAGTGAAAGCCCGGACCCCGCCCAGGCGGCACAGCCATTACCAAAAAGCCATTCAATATAAATATATGTGTGTGTGAGTACGAAAAATGATATTAACAAAAAAAAAGAAAAAGAGGAAGAAGACGCAGAAGCAAAGCCATAAACTTAGAACGAGTCGAAGCAGCAGTGCGCTTTGTTGAGAAAATCCTAAAAATATATAAACTACAAAAATATTATTTAAATAAAAAAACATATATCTCTATACAAATTTGTATGTAAATAAAATTGTACAAGTATAAAATAATGGATTATAAATGATTGAGTCCATGATTGTTCAAAGCTAAGAACACATATCATTTAAAAATCTCTTTTTAAAACCCATATGCCGTTGCAAAGGGATGTCGCCCTACAAAAAATCTGCCATAATCCAACAAGCAGACACACACGTCCGCCCGCCCAGACAATTCACTTTACATACGAGCAATGTTAACCAAAGCAACCAAAAAAAAAAATAATATAACAAAAACAAAATTTGTGAAAAAATGTAGAAAAAGGCCAAAACTGAAATTATGAAAGCAGCCAAAAAGCATTCAAATTATTCCCCTCGTCCCAGCTCAACCAGGCTGGGCTGGCAATTTTCATAATTTCTCTACAATTTTCAGCCATTTTACAAAATGAATTGAAAATCTGGCTGTTTTATTTTTGGGCGCAAGCAAAATTTAAAAAAAATATGTAAAAAGGGAAATAAGGAAAAGAAAAGCCATCAAATCTATTCATGCGCTTAAATAAAATGCTCAAGCACTTGACTGCATCCATAGAAAAAAGCAAAACTGTTGAGCAGAGTCGACAAAAAAAAATTGAATAAAATAAAAATATTCAGGAAAAACGAGAAAGGTAAGACCCCTCCATGTAAAAGGTAGTCTAATTTGTTCAGATGGCTTCAGAACATAATAAATAGACCAAGCAAACTCTATCATCACAAATGAAACCGAGCTATTGTTGGCGTTTGGCTGCATTTAAATTCGAGTGGACGAGATTGCCTCATGGCTTAAGCATATTATTGGCTAACAATTTCAGCAATTTAAGCTGATAAGCTGAATTAAAATAGAGTAAATTTCAATTGTTAAATAAAATAAATCACGTCGGCAGCTGTGCATATTACAATGAAATTGATTTAATTACTTAGAGAGCGTGTGAAATGCAACGCCTCAAATAATTGATCAATAAAATATACGCGACACACACAGAACGAACAGATACACACATACACACACACACCATCACACACAAGTACCATTTGTATCTTTCTGGTTATTTGAACTTGCAATCGTTTGTTGCGCATAACCGAAAGCATTTTATGCATTTTTATTGCTATTTATTCGCAGCGCACAATTTGCAATTTATTTTTGCAATTTAACACGCCGCGCCGCAGCCAGAGGGCGTTAAAATAAAAAACAACAACGTTCGACGCGCTCAGTGCGAGTTAACAACAATAACAACATAGACAACAACAACAACAACATAAGTGCACAATAAATTGTTAAAACGTCCAACAACAACTGCATCAATTGTTGCACAGATACACCACAGCACATATATACAATTACATGAACATTTATATACCCACTATTAACACAAGTTGTGCAGAGCTTTGCATTTGCAATTAAACGTTTCAGGCTCCCCTCGTGTGGGCTCCCGTCTGCCATCATAGGAGAATCATTTTACCAAAGCCCATTACGGCAAGTGGGAACGTTGCATTCGAACAGCCACGACAAATTACAAATTTCTTATATTCCTAATGGAAAATATAAACATTTTCAATATGAATTTTAAAGGTGGGTTGATGTTGTCTTTGTGGCTAAACTCGTTTCGCTCGAAAATTTTCCATTTTCGTATAGAAATGACTTATTCCTGTAATTGTGAGGAATAAAATGAAGAAGGATAATAGCTCAACATGCTTTTGTCTCGAGTGGGACACGCTCATAAGTATATGAATATATAAATACTCATATCAGTGATTGTATTAGAATTGTATATGGAATATTCGAAAGATTAGATTCGAATATCGAATAATTAAAAAATTTGAGTAAACGTATATTATATTATTATATTAATATTCAAATAATTGAAAGATTTATGTTGTTATATTATATTATTATAATAATATATATTGATCAATTATATATTTATATATTATAAAAATTTTGAAATATTTATTTAATGTTTTTATATCTCTTGATTCATTAATTTTTTAGAAATTTTATATTTAAATCAATACAAATTGAAGTAGAACGTTATTCATTGTGATATCTTGCTGAGATAACTCAATCCAATGCCTCAGCTCTATTGAATCCTAAGCCCTTACACAAGGTGCTGCGTTAGATTCTAGATTTTCCATATTATATCAGGTATTGTTATAATAATCTGCAAACGTAGTATTCCAGCTGGCTCTGTTTATAATCTGTTCACAATTGTTTATAGATTGTTTACTATTATACGGAGCACGTGTGTTAACTTCTATACACATATAAAAGTATAGATCTTTAAAAATGAATTTATGATTCCATTTTATGGAGAAGAATTTGAAAATGTTAACTATATTTCAGAGATTATGTAAATAATCTCTGGAAATATCCGTACAATTTAATATGATATGAAACTTAAACTAAATATTGAGCATTTGTGAGGATTTGAAATTAGGTATGGAATCTACCTTTAAGTCTCTCAGATAAACCCAAAGAACTGTCTGTTCTGTTAGATACTCTACCAGCCCGTTACACATACAAACTTAATATTTTTTTAAAAGTATCATCCTTAATAGCAAAATATTAAATAAACAACTTTTAGATTTTTTTTTTCATATATTATAATATTATTTTTTATTGATTTTTATTTTGTTTTTTCTTTTTTCATATGTGTAAGCATTTTTTAAGAATTTCATGTTTTTTTTTTTTTTTGCTTATATTAAATGTAGGTTGCGCTGTTTTTAGTAAATTGATGTAATAATTTTACTAGTTATTTGGTAATTGCTTGATATAATACATACAAATGTGATCATGCTGTGTGTTTGGTTTTTGTTTTCTTTTATAGCTTTGGCTTATACAGCGCTTATTGAAATATATATATATAGATATTCATATATATATATATATATATATTTTAAAATTTTATTTATATAACTTTTATTTTATAATTAGCCTGCTTACGGAAACCAACTGATAATTATTATTAAGATTATTATTCAATGTGGGCTTAACTTAGACCTGACCAGCAATCAAAGTTAGAGTCGAATTTTATGTTAGATAAGCGGAAAACACATATATTTATATATATTTTTTATTTGTAATTCCTATATACAAGCAAATAAAGCGATAAACGGAAGCGATACATTTACAAAATGAGACTTAAATTTACTGAGCAATCGGCGTTTACTTTTATACAATGAGAGCAGTGGGACAGAGGGGTGCGAGAGGGGGAGAAAGGGGGGATAGAGAGAGGTCCACATCCGTGTCTCTTGAGTAGGCTATGCGAACTTCTACGTAAGTAGTGTGTGTATATACAAAAGCGTTAGGAACAAACTATTCAAAAACTTTACAGCTTTATAACGATTATGTTGAAGAGGCGCGGCGAGCCGTCCTCAATTTTTGGCCTTTGTGGTTAGCATTGAAACCAATTGATGTGCACTTAGCCGCTGATCCTTTTGTCAAAGTTTTCAATAGAATTTTACAATGCAACTGGGAGTGGGCCAGCTCTGAGGATACCATCTGTTCAGTAGGAGTGCGCCTTGCTGATTATCGATTTCTCCTCGACTGCTGCCGGCAGAGACAAGCCATGGCCACCGCCAGCCTCGTTACGTTCGAAACAATTATTGCTCTTTGTGTGCAGCTCGAAAGTGCTGGAAGACGACGGAGGCGCAGCTGATGGCGTTGATCGAACGTAGTCAGTCGAGGTCTGCGGCTGGGCTGGGACGGGCTCCTCGTCGGCCTCAACGTCAATGGCCGCGTCGTCCTCGTCCATGCATGTTAGGTGTTCCTGCTCGCCGTCGGAGTCCACCTCGACGGAGCAGCGTCTCAGCTGCATCGCGGGTATTCGCAGCGGCATGGGCGCCATCGACGTGGGCGGTGGCGGCTTCAGCAGCGTCATGGGCGCCGCCAGGCAGCCCACGTTCTATACAAGCGACGACAGCGGCGGTCGCGGTGGGCTGGTGTTGCGGGCAGCGGCCGCAGCATAATACTGCATCGGATGATGATGCGGCGGCGGCGGAGGCACAAAGCCGGCCGTGGTGCCATCGTGATAGAGCACTGGAACACGTACCAGCCGCTGCGCCGCATGGGCCATGTTGGCCATGTTGGCGGCTTCTAGCTCAGCGGCCAGCTGGCGCTTCCATTTGTTGCGGCGATTTTGAAACCATATCTTCACCTGTGTCTCGGTCAGGCGGAGGGAGGCTGCCAGGCCAGCGCGTTCCGAGGAGCTGAGGTATCGTTTCAGATCGAACGTGGACTCCAGCTGGAAGACCTGGGCGCGCGAGAAGACCGTGCGCGTTTTCTTCTTACGCTTGGAATTGCTGCCATCGCCGTGCGGCGACGAACTGTCCGATGGGCCATCGGTGCCGTCGTCCTCCTCAATGATTTCCTCGCCTTCGTCGTCCGACTCGTTCGAGCTGGTGGGCAGCATGTAGCCGCCGCTCGCATGAGAGCCCGACAGATGGTGTCCATGATGCGAGAGTCCGCCAGCGCTGCTGGTGGGCGTGCTGGGCTGATGTGGATGCTGTAGATGCTGTTGGGCGGCGTGTGGATGCTGTTGCTGCTGCTGCTGCTGGTAGAGCGTATGATGGGAGCTGTGGTGCGATCCAGTCATGCCAGGAGGTGGTGATTTGCTGGCGTGGCCATTGCTCGTGTTGTTGTTGTTGCCACTTGCTGTGAGGTTGTTGTCAATGTTGCTGCTGTTGTTGTTGTTGCTGCTGTTGTTGTTGTTGTTGCCGCTGCTGGGGCTCAGCGATGTGGGCGATGGTGGATTCTCAGTGGTGTTTGTGGAGGAACTGTCTGCAAAGTGAGCAAGATAAGGAAAAAAGAGAGCGCATGAGTGACAATACTTCACGGAGAGAACTTGGCACAGAGCAAGCTTTTTTGCCAGCGTGTGTATAGATATATATACATATTTATATTTATATACATATGGATGTGGTTGTGGAGGCAGCTGCTCTAAGGGTTGTTTAAGGCATTATTGTAACCTTATATGTATGTGTGTGCGTGCGTGTGTGTGCTGCTGCACAGATTTAAGCTGCAACACTTAACCTCACACTTGCCTTCGTCTTGTCTCTTCCTTTCATTTTTGTTTTACATGCCCCACAAACAACTTAGAGCGCAGACGCGAAGAGTAATTGCCCTGCACCCTGCACACAGCTACCCCCTACAGCATAGACTATATATTTATCTCTGTGTGTGTGTGTGTGTGCGTTAAATTACCATTTAAAATGGCCGTCAGTCAGCTGGGCGATTCCAGTTTTATTGAGCTTTTAGTTTGGATCCTATTTGAAAAGTTTAAATTGCTGTAATTTGATTCATGCACATTTTTGCTGGCTGGCCCTCCTCCTCCACTCACTACGAAAATATGCGCTGAATCGATTAAATTCCAGAAGCCTCACATGGCGCAAAACTTAAGGCCAGTTAACATGAGCAAATGCAATTGCATCGACTTCTAATGCTAAGAGCCCAATCAATTGGGCTTTAACACACGCTGACCAGAAAGCTAGCCGCTAGCGTTAGTAGCTCACTCACTCTCTCTCAGTCTCTCTCTTGGCAAATAGTTAACAAAGGCAAGCATGTCAAGCACTTTGTGTATTCCCCGCAGTTGTAACTCGATACTCGATTACAAATTGCAATTAATTGAAAATGGCGATTACTGCAGTCGTGTTTCTGAATAGCCAACGTAACACAACGTTACACATGTAGCTGCGTGCCAATGACACGGCCACTTCCCACACTATTCGAGCCTTCTCAGCGTTGCCCGTTGCCTGCCTCAGGCCGAGCACTTTGTGTGCATTGCTCAAATTCTTCAGGGCATTAGGCAAGTTTACGCGGCCAACTATGCAAATTAAACGAAATGCTTCAAAGAATGTCTGCCACGGCACATTCTTAGCCAAAGAATTTCAGATAGTCGCCTTAAGCTCTGTCTATACGTATATAAATACGATGTGTATGCATTGGAAGTCTTTGAAGACAGATTTGGTATTTGAGCAGATTAAGGATGGTGTTTTACATATATAAAAGTATATACATTTATAATTGTTTATAAAAAATCTAACTTTAATCTTCTTAACTAGAAAATCGGTCTTAAATGTTTAAAGATTTTAATCTCTAAATTTCTCCTTTAATACACATAAATATAAATATTTATTGTTTTATTGCAGCCAAACTTACCGTGCGTTGGACTATGGAAGGGCATTCGCTGTGGTGCCCAGGGCCAGCCGGGTGGACATAAAGCTGCATAACGTCCTGCCAAAGCGCCCCATTGCGATATGAAACCCAATCTGAAAAGCAACAAAAACAACGAACAATTAATTTTAATTATTTGCAATCAATTCGAGAGCTTGATAATTGCAGTTATTTATTGAAAATGAATAGACTTGGTTAATAAGTAAATAAAATAAATATATATATGTATATATATTACATATTATATTATATATATATATATATATATATATATATATATATATATATATATATATATATATATATATATATATATATATATAATATAATATGTAATATATATACATATATATATTTATTTTATTTACTTATTAACCAAGTCTATTCATTTTCAATAAATAACTGCAATTATCATTATTATATATTATATATATTATAAATATGCCGACGGTAAATATGCGCTAAAGACAGCAAGAAAAATCCAAACTGAAAAATATATCTTAGAAATAACGACCCTTAAATGCCAAACAACCCCACACCGGGCGACGGCCATAACTGGCAGCAGCTGCTGCAAATTTGGCTCCACAAGAAAACACACACAAGCACACACACACACATATATATATATATATATATGTATATAATATAAAGATATATGTATGTATGTATAATTTCGGCATTTGCCGACGTCCATGTAACCTTGTTAGGTTGTTTCTTAAAAGCATCTTTATAAATACATTTATTTATTTATGTTAGACGCGGCAAAGTTTCCAAGACGAAACACTTTTTGGCGTTAACGTTATAATGTGCTCCATATACGAGTATGTCTGTGTGTGTGTGGCTGTCTCATTGGGGTGGGTTTTTGGGGGCGCTGTCGTTGGGTTTATTGTGCTAAATCAAAGTTTTCAAGTCAAATCATTTAGGCAGAAGCTAATGCGAGAGTTAATTGGAAGAAAGCTGCTTTTGTTTTCTGAGGGTAGCACATTGTGGTTGAGTGGAGGGGTTGAATTGGGGTTTTGCCGGGCTGTGGCACTTAAGAGCTTTTCGTAGCCACCACCCACTGTTAGCTACAGCAGTCTAGTCTGGCAATTTGATTGATTTATTGATATGTTTAAAAATCTCTCAGGTGTTCTTAAGTTTCCCACGCACTCAGTGAACTTTGCTGTTAAGCAATCCGTGCGGGACAGAACATTGCCACAGTCCGTACACTCCCACCAGTCTAGAATGCCAATGGCGGCCACATCCAACCCATCGACAGCCCTCTTTACTGAATTTGCTTTTGTTGCTTTTGTTGTGTTGTTTTTATGCTCGTTAAACCCTTTGACCGTTTTGCAGGTGACCCGTATGCAAGCAGCAGACTGTGATTTCTTTTCGACCCCAAGCAGCCCCCAAAAGCTGCCCGGCCACCCCTAGACAGACAATGAGCTGGCCACGTTGTGTGTGACATTAACATTTAGCTGACCTCTTTCACAGCGGCCAAGGTGCAGGTGTGGAAATCAATAGTCGGCCATCTCTTTCACCTGCCGAACATATCTTTCGTTTCCACTCGCTGAAATACATACTTGTATATGTACCTCTCCCTCCCTCTCCCTCTCTCTCTCTGTTGCTTATTCTCTGTCTGCCTCTGGCCCCTTCTCTCCACCTAGTGATGTTTTTCAATTAAATTTACCTTTTGCCTGCGCCCGCTGTTAAATTATGAGACGCTCCCTCTTTAAGAGACGCTTCAAAGGCTTCCCCAACTGGCTAACTTCCCCAACAGCCTGGCCGTTTGGCTGTTTGGCAAGCTGGCGGCTCAAATCACTTCTAATGGGCTTCATGTTTACAACGTCAATTGAGAGAAAGCCGCTTTTGCCAGCGCTCAAAAGATGACGTCCCAACCACTCCTCAAATTACAGGCCAGCAGCAAAAGCGAAAAGCGAAAAAAAAAACTGAAGAAAAACAAAAAACAAACCTAAAACCAAACGAGTCAAAAGAAATTACCTCAATTACTGCGCTAATTTTGGTCGTGAGAGCTGTCAACGGAAGGGGCCCCAACGAATTGCAAACAGCTTGTAGCTATTTGCTTTACTAATTATCCAAATCAAAGGCGCTGCCCGAGTCCGAGGCATTTGTTTTCCGCCGAGCAATGAAATAAATACGACATTCCATTGCCCGCGGCGGCCGCAGACCGCGTGGCTCCATCTACATTTTCATTGGTGTCACTTTGTGGCGGAAGTGGATGACCATGTTTAAAATTCAGCGGAGTGGGCGTGCGCACCCCTGGAGCTGTCAGAAGTCGGCGTAGAGCGACCCAAGCGAACCCCACAGTACCCTCCCCGCCCATCCGCTGCTCGTCCAGTCTAATTCCTCACCCATTTCAATTTGATGCATGGCTGTTATTTCTCGTTTAATGAATTGTTTGCGGTTCTTGCTTTGGGCTCCTTTCACGTCGCTGTCATAATTCGTCTTGGGGGCTCTGCGCGAGCTAGGATAAAAACTGCGCTATGCAATTGAGTTGTTCAACATGGCGTTCTACATGGCGCTTTCCTTCTCGCCCGGAACATGATTTTAATAAATTGAATATGGTTGGGGCATAAAAGCGCTTTGAAGTTTTTGTATACACGCAAAACTAATTTACTGAAGTGAATTAAGAAAATATGTGAGTTCGAAAAGGAATCTTAACTTTTATATGAGTGTTTCTTGACCTTATGATTATTATATATATTTTTATCTTTATATATATATATATTTTATTTATTTATTTGATTTATATTTATATTATATATATATATACTTTTTTGTGTGGTTTATATAAATTGTGTTGGAGCTTTTCTTGAATTTATAATTAAATATCTATTTTAATATTTTTTTATTTAAAAAAAATTATTTTCATATATGAGTTGTGCTCGATCAACCTATAAACATCCCACTTTATTGAAATGATTTATGAAGATATGCGACTTGGAAAAGAAATCTTCTTGAATTTATAATTAAGATATATATTTATATTTTATCTATTTATATTTTTGTATTAATTATTTTCATTATATATTATTTTTATATATTTTTTTAACTATTTTTTTTTAATTATATTTTTCAATTATTGTCATATATGAATTGTGTTTGATCAATCTATTTTATTTTATTTTATTTGGAAGAGACTTAAGAAAATATTCAAGCTATAAATATCCAAATTTATTGAAGTGAATATAAGAAAATTTGCAAGCTCGAAAGGGAATCCTGACTTTTATGTGAACTTTTCTTAAAATCATATATAATTTTATTTAAAATATTTTTATTTTATATATTTTTATATAAAATATTTATATTTATTTAGCTCCATCTTAATACCCTACCTGACTGTCAGCTCCATTTTTTCGACTGCCTTACAAGCTTAACTCCTTGAGTGCCCGCAGAATAAGAGAACTTCAAGAAAAATGAGCCCAACAGCTGCCTTAACCCGGCCACAGAAGCCACTTAAGGTTCCACTGTAGTAGAATCATATCACATCACACATCACACACACATACAAAGCAATTGTTATACAACTACCCAGCGCATTAGTGAAATTAATTTAAATAATAAATTTAAATGTAATATTAACAATGAGCACAAATGGCTGGCGGCGCTAAACCGCTTAGGATTCGTTCATGTATAAAAGATTTGCACACGCTAATTGGCTGCATGGAGGTTCGAAATCAGAAAATATGCATTGCCCGAGCACATTCAATTCATTTGGGTATATGGTGACAATTTCCAGAGTGCGGGCACTCGAACCGACCTCAGAGTAGCCAAAATATTGAACAGCCACTCACAGTTGACTAGGCAGGAGCTCTGTTAACCCGGTTGGCTTGCTTTTGTCATTAAACGGGATTATCATGGAAATATAGCTAAATAGAGGCATTCATATATCTGAACATGGATCGTAATATTCGGTGGCATGGAGCGGCTTAGGCGGCTTAGGCCACTTGAAAATGGTGACATTTGTGATGCGTGCAAAATTAGTTTTTTGGCTGCGCCACAGGAAGTCGCACAAATGACACGCGCCCAGGAGTCCACCCAGCCCAACCCAACCCAACCCAATCCAATCCAATCCAATCTAGCCATAGCAAAACGAAAGTCAAGCCGCAAATCTATGATATCAAATCAGTGCATGATGCACTGCACTACACGAATATGTTTTCATTAAATGGAAACAAAGTGTATATGGATTACGATATCTAGATATAAATGTCAGAAAGCGCGGACCATTTCACCACCAAACAGTTAATCCCTTTGTGATAGATAAGATTTGTCAGCAGCGGGCGCATTGCATTGGGACTGGAATTGGATTGTAATTACTGTAGTAGATAATTATATTGTCAGTGCGTCCTTCAGCGGTATCCTTGTGATACAACAACAACAATAGCAAAAAAAGCAAAGTGAAATAAAATAAAACGTAAAAGAGCGCTGCACAATAGACAAACACACACACACACAGACATTTCCTGGACTCGGGCACCCTTTCCGCTAGCTGCGTTGGCCCTTTGTTGGGCGCACTCTCAAGCATATCAGGTTACACAGTTACAGCGCTTAAATGCGTTCTTTGCTGCGCTATAATTAAACCGCAGTTGAAGAGCAGCCCGCCAAAGGACCTCAACAGTAGCTGACCACTAATTAAAAAAAAAAAGAAGAACAGAAAAGGTAATACCAATACCAAATTCGAAATACTCGCGATCCAGGTGAAAGTCAGTCAACATATTTACGTATTGTATTTGTATTAAACGATCAGTCAGCGTTTTGGGCGCGCTTGAATTAATCATTTGACGGAGCGGCTAGCGAGTTCGATGATCAAGTGATAAGCCCGTCACATAGGCAGCCACACGTCAGCTGTAAGCGCCAAACAGCAGGAGTCGACACTTGGTCAATGAGCGAGGGCGATCCTCGCGCTCTTAATTGGGGTAACCTGCACGCGACCCTCGCCACGGGACTGCGACTGCGACTGGGACTGCGACTCGCTTATCGCCGGCTCGATCAGTGAGCGCATACGTAAATGAAATGAAAATGATCATTATTAAAGGAAAGCCAACAAAAACAGAGCTGTCTACTTTGCATGTGCTTGGACTAAAGGTTGGGTAGTCCCGCTCATAAAATAAAAGTGCAACATTTTTTTAATTCAACACATGCCTTAATCGAGCATTTTGAAACTCGATCGCTTGACTCATGTCCTTTTTCTGCTCATTTAAATGCCGGCTAAGTGGGGTTGCCCCGCTTTTTCAACTGTTTTTTATTTATTTATTTATTTTTTTTTTTAGCTGCATTGCAATATGTAGGTGGCTCCGTCCTCCGTTCGTTTTTAGGTAGGTCAGTCCATTCAGTGAGGGTTCATTCAAAACAAAGTTGCATTCATTCATTTCACATGCCGGAATATTGACAGACAGTTATTAAAGTGCATTGAATTACATCTGTCTGCAAATGTTGCGAAATTCGATATTCTTCATGAATTGCATAGCCAAATTACAGTAATCAATATCGATTTAGGTGCACATGGAGGTCAGTCTGAACTGGATATTCAAATCGATTCAAAATGTCGAATTTGAATACTTTGGGAAATTTTGTTTTTCATATATATAAAAGAGGGTCAGAACCTAAGCTGAAATGGTTATAGTTGGAAAAATAATAGCAAAAGAAGTATTTATATTCATAGATGAGAATGCTTTAAAGTAAATATTCAGGATTCAAGATTCGACTACGATGCAGGGCTGTCTCATATAAAATAATTTGAAATACGTATTTTTTATGTTAATTTAAAATTTATAGGTTTTTTTTATATAAATATTTCTCCCTAGTCTATCTATCTATATATATCTCTATCTATAGATCTATCTATCTATCTATCTATAGATCTATCTATCTATCTATTTATAGATCTATCTATCTATCTATCTATATATCTATCTCTCTATCTATCTATAGATCTATCTGTCTATCTATCATCTATCTATCATCAATCTATAAATCTAGCTATCTGTCTATCGGTGTATATATCTATCTATCTATCTATTTATCAGTCTATCTATCTATCTATCTATCTATCTGTCTATTTATATATCCATCCATCCATCTATCCATCTATCTATTTATCTATCTATCTACCTATACATATCTATCTATCTATATATATATATATATATATATATATATATATATATATATATATATCTGTCTATCCATCTATGTATTTATCTATCTATATATCTATATATCTATCTATCTATCTATCTATCTATCTATCTTTATATCTCTTCTGTCTATCTATTTAAAATTTTAACCAAATTAATCTTCAATATAATATTATATTTTAGTAGAAAATGTCTAAGGAGTCCGCTACTCTTAATCCAATGATATAACACACCCCACTTTTGTATTGCATTATAAATAATTTCCCATTACAATTTTAAAAATGAAAATATAATATTAATGAATACAAAATGAATAATCTGCATAGCTTACAATTACATTCTATTCTTATAATATTTTCCGGCTTCAGAAAATTTCCAATTTCCTAATTTACCCTTTTTATCACTAGCCTCTCATCTCGGCACCCACTTAAGGTGTCCTATAACCTTTGACCTACACTCTGAGTACTTCCATTAAAAATGATTATCTGTTGCAATCAGCTAGAACAACACAAACTACTCCCAGCTAGTCGATACTCGAGACAGGATTCGTAAGTTTTTCCAGAGAACAGATTTGCGTCACCTTCATGCACTTCTCTCTCAATGCTATTGTATTTCCTTTTCCTTAAGGATTACACAAATTTTACTCAATGTTTTAAGGGTCGGAGAATCTGGACTAGATCAGGTGAAATTGTAGCCGCTTAGACTCATTGGAAAATAAGGGAACGCTTGACTTTTTGGTTTCGCGTTGGTCGACCAAACAAAGGACGAGGCTCTCAAGTGGTAAGCCGGGTCTAAACGGCTCCGCACCTAAATGCAGCTAAGTCGGACTCACCTTGAGAGCATGGCCGCATCCTGAGGTCCGCCCCCGCCATGTTGTGGCAACTGCGGAATGGGCGTTATTAGCGCTGTGGCGCCGTTCTTTTTCGCTGGCTCGCTGCGGCTCAGTATGCTGGAGATGGAGAAGCTGGTGAAGCCGTTGGAGCCTGTGGTGGCCTTGTTGCCGTTGCTGCTCGTGTTGCTGTCGTTGCTGTTGGCGCCAATGGAGGCCGCCGCTGCCGCCACTGCGGCCGCTGCCGCCGAGGCACAGGTGCTGTTGTGGTTCACTGTCTTGCTGTTGTTGTTGTTCAGGCTCTGGGAGAGCTCCTCGCTGGCGCTGCCGTTGCCATTGCGCTCCAGCTCTGGCGTCTTGGGCGCCATGGCAGCCAGGGCGGGCGGCGAACCTAGCCGATCGCCAAGATGTGTGGGGGCGATGGCGTGCTGCAGGAGCGCGGGATGCGATGCGGCGTGCGCCGGATGCAGATGACCAAAGCTATGCAGTGCGTGATGCAGCGCCACGGGATGACCGCTGAGCGAGCTGAGATGATGCTGCAGATGATGATGCAGCACTGCCGGCGGCACGGCGCCGTTGGGACTGTGGTGATAGTGCGGCACGGCCACAGCTGACGTCGACGTCGGCGTGCCGGTGGCAGTGTTCGGCGTGGAGCGATGCGTGGGCGTCGCTGGTGGCGAGCTGCCATCGACCGAGCGCGCCAAAGGACTCTCGCGACCATTGCTCATGCCGGCGGCACCCAACGGACTCGGCTCCGGACTGGACACCACACTAATATCAACCTCAGCGTCAGACGAAGACATTGTCTACACAAAGCGCGCACAAAACTTGATTTTCACTTGATTCGATTTATTTGAGATATTTTCAATAAATTCACAATGTTTTATTTGATTTCGATTCGATTTGGCAGTCGCCTCACTTCGTCTATCTATATCTAAGTGCGCTGAAAATAAAGTTCCTCAGGTGGCAACCGATACGTCTGCACCGTTTGATCAACGATTCGCATTTAAATTCAAATGTTTTCTGTTAACAAACGCAAAGTCCTCGACGCGTCTGCCAGCCAGCCCGCCAGCCTACCTATCTCTCTTTCGCTCGCTTAAACTCTCTCCCTCACTCACACTCTGGTTCGGTCTGGGTCTGTGTGTGTGTGTGTGTGTGTGTTTGTGAAAGCGATCGCTTAGTAATTTTATTGTTTAAGTCTTTGGATTTTTAACCCCCGGTTGTATCAGAGAGCGTGTGCGCCGACTGCCTGCTGCGGCGTTCGACTGAAACTGAAACATGAAATGTGCTGAGCAGAACTAAACTCAACTCGGATGGTTGGTTGGTTGTCGGCTGTGAAATTCTTTCGGTCTTTGCGCTAAATGGTTTTCCGCAAGTTGACAGTAGCACACACATACGCACACACACACATACACTCGCACGCACAGTTAGAGGGTGAAGCAGAGATAGTAGCTGTGGGTTGTATGAGAGTATTCATATTTGTGTGTGTGGGGTGGTTTCTCTGCTTTGCGAGTCTCTCTCTCTCTCTCTCTCTTTCTCTCTCTTTCTAGCAGGGGTAGGCATGCTCAGCTCTTTGGCCCGGCCTGTTCCCATTTCCATTCCGTTTGCAGCTGAGTTTCTGTTCGTTTATTTTGACAATTGCGCTGCAACCGCATCGACAGACACTTTGCGTATTATCTCCTATTTTCTTTCATTTTTTCGTTTTGTCGAAAGTTCTCAATCTATGAAAATAAAAAGCATAAAAACATATACGAACAAAAAGTTTCCAATCTAAGCTTGAAACACTTGGCAATCGAAACATGTCTGAGAGGAAGCGCGCTTAGCCTTCGTGCACAGCTGTGTGTGTGTGTGTGTGTGTGAGTGAGTGTGTTTGTATCTGTGTTGGCCCCATTGAAATGCCAATATAAAATCAATCAATTGGCACCCGACAAGGGTCAAGTGCTGCTCTGTGTGCAGTGCTTTGGCTCCAAAGTGTACAAAGTATCTTAATTGATGGCAGTTGAAAGGTTCCTTTCGGGTGAAGTGAGCAAACGCATTAGAAAAGT
This sequence comes from Drosophila meridionalis, assembly GCA_035045145.1. Lineage (NCBI taxonomy): Eukaryota > Metazoa > Arthropoda > Insecta > Diptera > Drosophilidae > Drosophila > Drosophila meridionalis. The sequence goes on along the minus strand of JAWNPG010000037.1, from coordinate 5,261,614 downwards.
GTTAGATTTCATATAATTGCGAACAGCTTAGCATATAAAATGAATGTGAAATTGATTACGGTTATTATAAATTTAGAATTTCAATTTGTCGGGATTTTAAGTCTAGTAAATCATGTAGTAAATCTTTACTGCAAAAAAAAACTTGATACAGTCCAATACTAAAATTTAATTATAAATTATTATTTCAATAAACACAATAGAGCAATTATAATATCAATTAATAAGCGCTTTGCATTTTCCTTACTGCTGCATGTCTGAAAATCAAACAAGTTCAAACCAACTGCAACTGTTTGAGTCTAAATATCAAATCACAGCATATACGCGTTTCATTCCACGTCGTTCCGCTTGGGCAAACCACCCCAATGCGCACACAGAGGCAGCCATTTTTACAAAAGCTGAGCAAACTTTGCAGACGGCGAGAACGAGAGCGAGACAGAAAAGAGAGTGAGAGAGAGGGCGGTGTGAGAGAGAGCGCAGTTAGCAAATTGAATTTTTAACTGTCGTCGACTGCGACGACCACGAGGCATTTAATAAGTGTTGCAGCAATTTGCACAGAACAAAAAAAAAAACAACATTATGCGAGGCAATTGCACAGAGAGAGAGAGAGAGAGAGAGAGAGAGAGAGAGATAGAGATAGAGCACAAGTGAGAGAGAGAGAGAGAGAGAGAGCGCGTAAGGCAGCAAGTGCGTGCTGAGAGTGGGCGTGTCGACGGCAAGCCAATGGCAACCGTTCGCGGCCACCACTAGCGCTCAGCTGACACCGCCGGCAAATAACCAAAAACATTTGCCACCGAGACGGCAACGACGGCAGCACAGAAAAATGCGTAGAAATTCATGCGCAATTACATTTATCCTGTTTAGAAGATTGCTTTGCCAAAGTGCGTCTCAAAGTGCTGCCAGCCACCGCAGACTTTGGCACTTGCTCCCCACTCAAGCATTTACCGAAGACATACAGACAAGCAGAGGTGTGGAGCACCCTCTCTCTCTGTATGTGTGTGTGAGTGTGTGTGCGAGATCCACCTGCCGGCATTGCAATGTAACACATTTTTATGTAATTTCCCTCTGCGCTTTGCTTGTTTTTGATTCGTTTTCATGTTAGATTTCGCAACGAGAGCAGCCCATGGAGAAGCAGCTCGAAACGATTCCAGAGAGTACGACACCGTCGCTTAGTTCAAAAGGTGTCGACACTTAGGCGCTGTCCCACTTTAATTTTAACTGAATGCACAAATGAAATCGCGTTACTTGTGATACATACGAACGGGCAGGTCGAACAAGGGCAGAGGGCGTCGTCTCTCCACCACTTCCCACCTACTGCTACTGTCATTTTTAGGCATACTGTGTGGGACTGTTGAGAGACAATTTCATTTGATTTCCTTTTGACGATGCCTCTCGGCTGTAGCTGTCATTATTTCCAATCACTTATTACGCAAATTGGACAATGGCAGGTCAAAAGGGTACGAGAATCTAAATTGAATGAATGCGTCAATCTCTTAAAACTGACGAATTCCATTTCCACAATTCCGACGCTAGTTATTACAAGCAATCTTAAACAGTCAGGCATAAAATTAAAACTTAGCCCCTCCTAACCGTTGGCCTCTCCCAGCTAACGTTAAGCCCCATCCCCCATCCCTGACCACTGCTGTCCAGTGGTCAGCGGGCGAAGGCAAGCCACAAAAATTCCAAAAGCAACGACCAAAGCTCTTTTACTTCGAACATTTAAAAGAAATAACAAACTGTTCAACTGTCGGACAAAACGATTCTACAACAAATTGCACTGCAATAAAAGAGTATTTATATATATATATATATACATATATAAATATGTGCTTGTGTGTGGGTGTGTGTGAGAGAGATAGCGCATGGCTGTGTTAGAGAAAAAGACGAGTGAAACCAAAGCCAAAGCCAGAGCCAAAGCCGAAAGCACTGCAGACATGCTTCAGAGCTTTTCACTGTACGTATGCTTGCTAGGCACAGAGATACACACACAGACACATGTGTGTATATCTTTGTGTGCGTGTGCACAAAGGCAAACAAGAAAAACAACTCTTAATTGACGTACGAGCAAAGTGGGAGTTGCAATTTTCATTGACTCCACTTTAGCTGGCAGTTGGGTGCCTAAAAGTCGACCACAGCATGTGCAGTGCATGCCGTTGGATGGGAGTTGGAGGTGGAGTTGAAGTAGGCGTGAGGTGAATTGCTATAGCTATGCCATACTAGAGGAGCTTCTAGTCAAGCTCGAGTACATTTTGATCGGCTACCTGAAAGCAACTCGCACACACACACGCACACATAGACACACAGACATTGTCTATATTTCGGCATATGCCACAAGCAATATTTGCTCGACTTAACTGCAATTAATTTGGCAATTGACGTTGGTCAATATTGTAGCACACACACACACACACACACACACACACAGATCTACTCAATGCAGTGGCACTATAATAACATAACATAAATTTATGATGGCAAATCGAAAGCTCCATTTCCTTATCGGACACATTAGGCAAATGAGTGCGGCTTTTGTTCGCTATTAACATTTGTATAATAGACGGCGAGCATGCCAAACAATAAACTGCACGGCATCGCGTTGGAATGGTTAAAAGCAAATGGAGTTGTAGCCTCTTCGTCGACCGCTCGCGTCTATTTTGGATATTAGGCTGCTAAATTCCTGACGCGCTTTCGGGGCTTGGCTTTGTCTTCATTCAAATGCAAACAATAGCTGGCTAAAATATGTAACGAAACCCGCTGCCTCCCCGCCCACACACACACACAGAGAGAGAGAGAGAAGGTAACTGATAGAGTATATAATACATATACACACGCAACACGGGCAGCCCCTGTCGCTGCGCTCATAAATAACGCTTTAGACTCTGATTTAAATAAATTGTATTACGAACGCTCATATTTTATCATTTCAACAGTTTCGCGTGGCCCGCGATTCGATTCCAATTTCTGTATGCGTTTCCTTCCAGGTTTGAATCCTGCCTGATTGAGTACCATTTTAGAAGCATAAATTTTATTCTCAAGTCGTTAAACTGCTGCTCGACGACGACCAACGACAAAATGTGCTCGAATTTGATTCCATTTGCTGCTTAGTTATTGTTTTAAAAAACACTAAATAAAATTTGTATCACATGTACAACATTGACAGCTGTGTGTGTGTGCGTGAATTGTTTTAACTATTGCTCAATAAAAATACATAACTTCTATCAAATATTCGATAGAAATTCGGGTTTTAATTGTAGCAATGATTGGCTATTAATTAAATTGAATTGATAAACGAAACGTTTTGCCGGCTAAAACCTACTTACAACCGTATTAAGTTACCATTTGTAATAACAGAAATAGTGAAATAAGTGCAGGACGAGCAGCGGAACTGCGAAGAATCAGCAGATAATTAATTCAAACAAAGAGAAATGAAAAGAGCCGCTGAATGCTGAACGAATCGAATACTGTTTTCTAAACGGTAAATGTGAAGTAAGCCAAATAAAGAAAACCAAAACGTTCTGAGGGTCTAGTTGACCGACTTGCAGATACCTGGTATACGGAAGCGTTCAATTATTTAAGAAATATTATATTAAGTTAATTGACGTTAGTTAATGCATATTGTATTAGCATTTAATATATTCTGTTAAATAAGAAATATACAAAGTAAAACATAATAAAGGTTTAAAGCCACGTTCATAACTAATTTCAAATTAGTTTTAATTTCGCGAATTTAGAGTGCAGACAGGGCTTATCATTAATTATAAAAAGTTTACTAAATGAACAATTTGGAACTGATAACTTTTTCTTAATAAATTAAAAATTATTTTTTAAAAATTATTTTATCATTAAATTGGAGATTTTAATATAGTTACCACAAAAAACTGTTTTTGTACACTTTTTATCTTATTATTGCCGTAAAAAGTAATTCAAGAGTTTAATATGATTACATAAAAAATGTTGTTTTTTCCTCCTGTGTCTATTTATATCAACAATTTCACACTACATTTAGTTAAATGATATTACTCAAAATAGTTTATACTCGCTAGATAATCAATGTAATATTCAAGATTTTCATAATTTAAAGATTAATTATTTACATTTTATGTTTTTATATATTATAATAAATAAAAAAATAATTATAATACATTTTTTAACGCATATATTCCACTAAATGTAATTAAAGAGCTAAATAAAATTACAAATAAAATTTGGATTCTTATGATTTGGTCTATTGATATATGATAATAAAATATATATAGTTAAATGTTCGTATATATGTTTGACTAAAAATCACACTAAATAGTTTATAGTCTAGTGATATAATTTTTAAGACCATTGAAAGTTATATAAATATATTAGGCAATATATATAACGTCTTGGGAGTAGAATATAAAATATTCAGGAAGATCATTGATGAAGTCCTTAACATATCCAGTCTAGAATTGATATAGATTTCGCTTACCATTGCACTGAAAAGTTGCAACGCAAGCGCTATCAGCTATACTACATTCCAAATACCAAGAACATACATATATAATTTTAGAATATACGAAGATTTCCAAAGTCCTTAATAGACAACTCTATAAGCTAAATATGTCATCTTAAAAGTATTAAAAATTTCAAGTCCTTTCGCTTAACAGCTAAATAACTGAATGATCATTAACTAAGCAAGATATCATATCTTTACAGTCATCTCTTGTCATCTTGCTAAATATCACATTTCTCTATAAGCCTTCCATGGAACTGCTAAACTAAACTTTGAACACATTACGTAACACCGAAAACAAGCATTAGTACTACGACACATTGTCGTATTTTATAACAGTCGGAGTTGCCTTCTTTCCCATTGTGTGAATTTAATTTTTGATTTGAGGCACTCCTCGTCCTCCCCTAACCCAACTGGCTCTGATATGTGCGGTCTTTGTGTGCCGCCTAATTTTGCAACTGAATGCGTCGCAGCAAAAGGATCACAGGCTACCTATTTGAGGGATCCACTTGAAAACCGATCGCGGATTAATGTGATTAACTTACAGTTGATTTCAGCATAAAGGGCGCAGGACAGAGCTGCGTTCAATGGGAATGAAAATAAGTAGAGAAAGTTTCAAATTCAACTGCAAGCGGATCCTTTTGGCACACCAGAGACGTCGGCTAATACAAAGGCACCCCGCGCAAATCGAGCTAAAGTCCCTAATGCCGCTTGGATGTGCGATGTGCGTATTCGCATCAGCATCAGCATCAGCATTGCTATTGCCATTGGCACTCGCACAAAGACAACAAACAAACAACCGACAGACAACAAACAGCAGCTAAGACATAATTATTTTATAAGGCGGACAGCAACAACAGCGCAGCGGGCGGGATGCGGACCGCCCAGTGAGCGCGTCCTGCCGATTTGCGGTTACTGTTGACTATCAACGTGCATATGTGTGAGTGCGTGTGTGTGTGTGAGAGTGTGAGTATATCTAAATTGGCCTTGCTGGCGCGTTGAGTCTCTGTGCTCAAGGAAATATCAATTTGTCGCCACATCATAAAAGGCAGCGCAATAAAATTACCCCCCGAACTCCCCCACCCCCCGCGACGAGTTCGGGTAGAAGAACATCTATATCTTTGTCAAATCCCACATTCAATTTGGCACTGCTTTGTGCGCAAAATCCCCAAAGGAATCAGCTCGTCCGGTACGCGGCGCCACCACCCACTGAAATCCGAGGCAAGAAGCACAATAACAAAGCGAAACTCGAAAAAAAAAATAAAAAAAAAAGACAGAGAAAAAAGATACAAAGAAAGACACCTCGTAAATGGCAAATGCAATTCGCGTATTTTATGACGCGCCACGTTGATGGCAATGGCAACGGCAACGGCAACGGCGATGGCGATGGCGCAAAAGTGCTTCATATCCACCCAGTTGGAGGAGCGCATTGAAACAATGGCGAAGGCCCGAGTTTTTGCAATAGCTTTCACAGTGCCAGCATAAGCCGGGCGATAATAAGAGACAAGCAAAATAATAAAATAAATAATGAAGAACAATTCAATTATTTTCGGGCGAACGCTGAAAGCCACAAAATCACAGAGAACAGACTACATAAAGTGCTCCTGGCTAATGATGATACATTATGGTTGGCTAGATGATGTGCCCAGGTCCCTGAACTCAGACTGCATAGACTACGAAATTGACTTCCTTATATAAATATTCGAGTCGAGTCGAAGATATTTAGTGATTGCACTAGTCTTGTGGATCGGAGCTCTGTATAATCAAGATTATTAAAAATACAGAGAAATTAATTCGGATAGGTGAGAAATTAAAAAGGGAAAATATATAATACAATAGTCAGAAATCTGGGATTAATAAGTAAATGGGATATTACGCTATATACTATAAAAATTTAACTGCTCAAAATATTGCTTACTTAAATTAATTCATTAACGAGTATTATATAATTTATATTTATATAATTTATTTAATATCATAGACATCCAAAATTTACGAAAATATAAGAAAAAATTAAACATAATATTTTTATATATATATTTCGCGCACTATAGAATCCAGATTATCATAGGAATAAATCTCGTCCTTTCAACTGGAACTGTTTTCTTCACTCTTCCTTTTCAGAATATTTCCATCTGTGCTTAAAGTGTTGTTAGAATCGAAAATATATAAATAAAAAGTTAGAAATTTTGAATCAATAACCATCTAAATGTAAAGTTTGATAATGTAAAGTTGAATGTTGTCAATATTATCATGGGAATCGGTCCTTTCAATTTGAACTCTTTAGCTCTCATAGTCTCTCTTCTCTCTTCATATTCAAAATGCTTCAAACTGTCTGCAATCGGTGTTTGAAATGATGTAAAAGGTAAAAAATATATATATAAATATATAGTTAGAAATCAGAAAACAAGGATATATTAAATGTTAAGTTCAATATTTTGAAATATAGTTAAGATTATCATAGGAATAGCTTTTGTCATTTCAATTGGAACTCTCTATCTCACTTGGTCCATCTTCTCTCTGCATATTCAAAATGCATCCATTTGTCTGAAATCCATCCTTGAAGTGCTGTTAAAACGAAAATTTATAAATATATAGTTAGAAATCAGAAACCAAATAGATACTAAATGTAAAGTTTTATGTTTTCAAATATAGTGAATATTATCATGGGAATAGTTACTGTCCTTTACGTCAGTCTTCACTTACTTTCACACAAACTGAAAACACAGTTAGTCCATCTTTCTCAGTCCATCTTCTCTCTTCATATTCCAAAGGCTTTCACTGTCTGCAATCCGTGTTTGAAATGCTGTAAAATCAAAAATTTATAAATATAAAGTTAGAAATCAGAAACCAAAGAGATACTAAATGTTAAGTTTGACGTATCAAAACGTAATCCAGATTATCATTGGAATAGATTCCCGTCATTTCAATACGAACTCTTTGACTCTCATAGTCTATCATTTCAAAATGCTTCCATCTGTCTGCAATCTGTGCTTGAAATGCTCTCCATATCTCAGCACCATCCCAATTATCTGCCTGTTATCTCAACAGTCAAAGCAGGCGGGCACAGCTGGATATATTGGGTCTAGGATGTATCAATCCGAAAACATGGCAATTTTTAATTGAGGCCTCGCAGCGCACCCAAACAAAGCGGCAGCGGCGCAGCGGCGTATGTAAATGTAATTTAATTGTAATCCAATTTGTAGCCAACGTGGCAAACACAACAAGCAGCCAAGCGGCGGTCAGCGGGCAACGGTAGCGCTGCCTCCGCTGACTACCTGGGGCGCATTAGATCAGCTTAAGATTACGGGGAGAGAACCAGAGCGATTCAAGACGCTGGCCGATGCTTACCCTTCCTAGCCTTTTGGCTAGTCTGTAGCTGAGATGTCTGGCGCCGGTTTAAGCCAAGATCACGATCAAAACTATCCAACTACCGGGCTAATAATTATGTGCTCAGTTCGAGCACGAGATCGCGATAGACGTTGGCCAATTGTGCACTTGAAGGCGAGTGCTCTGTTGGCCAAACATGAAAATTGTTCACTTAGCCAAACAACTAGAAAATATGCAAATATATATATATAAGAATATATGCATGTGTATATATATAAGTGGTGAGACCGCCCCTTGAGTTAGCCGTGAGATTTTTATCAATCAGAGAGGCGGGCAGTTTGTAATCAGGCGTAAAATTTACAGCAAACAACGCGAAATCAAAGTGGTTGAAAGCCGTCACGTGCACGCACTCCTAATGTCAAGGATACGCAGCTAACATATACTGAGCTGGGCGCGAGGGTAAATAGTTTGCGTCTGGTATTTATACACTTTATGGTTTCTGACGTGCCGTGATTTGTATAAAACTTGTTAACCGAACCCCGTTCCCGTTCCCGTTCCCATTCCCCTAATGCCAATGCAAATGCAGCCCGTTCCATTAAAACGTGCCACATCCATCCGACGCTGCCCGCAGCCCTTGCCCTGGACTATTCTGGTAATAAAGTTGTTCAAGTGTATTTCATTGCCATATGCTCCGCTGGCTATATGTGTGCGCGTGAGTGTGTGTGTACGTCTGTGCGTGTGTGGCTTTTGTTATCACATAGGATTAGGCATAATGAAGTGTTTTAATGCGTTTAGGCCGCACACACACACACACACAAAGCTTTCGGGTAGCTGAAGTTGTTATAAAAGTTGCACAATAAAAAGCCTTCGGGCTAAAGTAATTAAAATGTAAACATGTTATGGTTAAGGTAAAATTAGATGAACGCAAGGCCCCAATAAAATGGAATATATTGCGTAATTTTAAATTATGTATTTGTAAAGTCAAGTGGAATAAGGTTTTTACCTGACATCGCACTACACCCAACTAAACAGTTTAAAAACTGCGCAAGATATTATCATCTAAAGTTAGAGAGTCCAACTGGGATACCAGTTTCGAGCGATACTTACTATTCGCTGAACTTAGAAAAAATGACAAACACTCGGAATACTCCCCATAGATTTCTCATATCTCCATCAGGCTGTCGTCTCATCCTAACCAGTTCTGCTCTAATTAGCTGGCTAGACGTCTATGTACTAGTTTGGTTAAACTAATTTTACATTTTTTTTTCATTCAATTTTCTTAAACTTGTATAAAAATGTTGTTAATCTGGACATATTGGAAGGAATCTATTGAAAGGAATCTAACATATATAAAAAAAAATTACCGAAGTTTTAATATGCATTCTTAAACTAAGGCTTAAAAAGCCGCCCTCGAGGCATCTCAACGTTTTGGTGTTTCCTCCAGCTAAAAGGTAGATAGTTCACAAACCTAAATTAATTTTATAAGTAGGTAATATTGGCTCTTAAGATTTCATTTTTTTCTTTTATATTGAAGTTGAAGTTTAAATTAACAATTAATAAATTTGTTCACGTTTCTTAAAAGTTTAAGCTAACATATATAAAAAATCTGTACGATTTCATTAAAAACAGAAAGCAAAATACTTAAAAAGAGAATATTTACACTGATAAGAAAAAAATTTTCTATTACAATTTAAGGCAATTAAATATATAAATAATAAAAATATTTATGTTGTATATGAGTATAAATATTAAAAGGAGTATATAATATGAGTGTAGTGTTAGTTATAAGACAATCTGTATTTTCTGTATGTGCCAGTTCAAAAGAGGTTGACATACACAGAAACATATAAGTCAAACCGATAGATAGAATATGGTAGATTAAAACTTCCTGTTTTTTTGTGATCATATTCATTCTCTTCTGTCTATTCATAATATATATTGTATTTACAATTATTACCCATGTTGATATTACGATTAGTATTATTATTATTATATTGAACGCTAGACTTTCAAAATTAAAACTGACGAAGGATGCTAAATATATTCATATTTGACCGTCAAGTATAAATATATATACTTCAAAAGAAAATACTCATAAATTCAAGTAATTTATATATTTATATTACTTAATCACTCAATAACATCATCTTCGATCTTTTTTGATAAACCAACTTGACCTACCTCATTTCAGTATTGGCATTAGTTCGAAAGAACCCAAGGATCAAACTGACAAACTGAATTCTCTCTGTCTAAAAATTATAAAATATATTTTTATATACATGCCTTTGAAAACACTCTTCAAATATTTGATATTGTATTTTATTATCTATTGCTAATATTATTATTATCATCGGAATAAATATTGCAAATATTTCAAAAATAATAATTGAATGTTTTCTATTCTACATTCATATACAATCTACATATTGAGCCTAAATTATAGTTAATTATACATAATTATAAAGAAAATAATAAATAATTCCTCACTTTGTCCCACTCTAATTCCTTGTGTTATAACCCATCCGTGACCTATCTCATTTGAGTTTAGGAACTCATCTATAGCTCTCTATATGGCTAGTCGCGCCGATCTATGCCCGCCTGCTACTCCATTTATGTATGTATTTCTCACCTTGTTCGGCTTCCGTGTTGGTTTTTACTACACATATTTGGGATTTTGTTTGGCTGTGGGCGTGGCATGGAAAACCATTAAATAAATTACATGCTGCTGGCTCCTGGCGCCCGTTGTGAGTGTCAAGAGCGGAGCGGGGCACTGAATGCAATCGCATTGATGTTGGAAAAAAATACATATAAACGACGACGACTATAGCGCTTAACTGTCGGGTTGGGCGTTTTTGGGGGTGGGGGTGTCAGGCTGGCTGGGTGGGGGCGTGGCCCGGCGACAAGCAAAGGCATCGACGGCGGTGTTGACGCTGTTTTGTGGGCATCAAAACATCAAAGTGATTGAATTGTTGCGATTGCTTTCAGAAAAGTGTGCAATGTCTGAAAGCAATTTGAATTGAATCGAAAGTAAATTAAAATTGCCAGCAGTTGAGTCCGCCAGTTGAGTAAACTATGCAAGCACTTATACGACCCGAGTGCCGTGCCCCAATAAAGAAAAACTCGATTTGCAGCTTGTTTTTCGGTATTTAATGCAATATGCATGTTCCTGACCATCATTTTAATGCACATTTTAATTGGCATAAATATACATTACCACTAAACACAAACGAGACCACAAATGCCAATAAGCTTTCCACCTACACACACACACATACATTTGCCTTTGTTTGTCAGCGATTGCCATTAAAATTTAAATCACAGCAATTATTATTAATGGTCGAAAGCGACTTTTGTAAATGTACGCAAATCGATGTGCAAATTGTGCAATGCCCACGGGCAACAATTACAACAAAGCCAAATGTTAACTGTTAAAGCAAGCATAAATCAATGGTATTAATTTTCACGCCATTTTAATGTGCAAGCATCGACAACAGCAACAGATAAAATACGTTGCAATTGTGCGCAGCTGACTGAAAAATACTCGTTCAGTGTCGAAACCTAGGTTCAGTTTTTATACTCACATGCTCAGGAAGTGAAGTGAGTATATTGGTTTTAAGCAATACCCGTCTTGCGCTATCTTGAAATTTGGAGCATATTAAATTGCAAGAATATGTACGCGTTGACAATTGAAGTTCAAAACTAGATAGTTGACTTATCGATGCGTTCAAAAAATCTACATCTTTTAAAGTTTTAAAGCTAGACTATAATTGAGTTACTGCTAACTAGATCTATCTATGATCTCACAATAAATAGAACGATATTTCACGAAATACCCAAATACTCTCCTAGTTTAGATAGTTTCCACTGCTTTGCCTACCTTCTAGAATGTTTCTAAGCATAGATAATCAGTTTTATATCTACGCCTACTTAAAACGTAGTAAATTTGCAAAAATTTAGCTTCTACTTATACAGTTGGAAAATCCAAATTTAAGAACTAAGCTACGTTTACCTCCTCTATTGATTTGCCAAAATTTACGTATATACGGTATATATATATACACCTATCGGGACATGACAAATGGAAAATAGATATACATATATTTAGAGACACTGGGAAAAATCGGAAAGAAATAAATAAATAAATAATAAATAAATATTTATGCTGCTTGGAGTATTCCATTTCTGTTTCCAAGTATACCAATTTCCAATTTCCAAATTTCAAGATGACCAGGAACTTATTTGACGACATTTTACTGCAGAACTGTATAATATTTTGATTTTTCGTCCTGCCACTCCCTAGATTAATAATAATATGAAATCTTCACTTGATGTCAAGTAACGTATTTTATTGATTTTACTGTTAAAGCAGTGAAAAAATGTCGATTTCTGAGTCGCACGCTCCCAGTGGGCAGAGACACACAACTTAGGGAGATCTATTGAAGATTTCAATAGCTAACTACTTATAGAATAATAGATTTAACAATTCCTCAAGCTTTTTATTTTATTTGATATATAAATGCAATGTACTTATGCTTTACAGTGGACGATAGCAAGCAAAGAAACAAAGAGTCGGTCAGCAAAACCAATATACCTATTTCACAGTTTTCCAACGAGTATAAAAATAAAACTTTCGTAATAGTGATGCAGATAGCCGTATATCGCTGCAAACGATGTAAAGGACTTTTGTTAAATCACAATTAGGAAGAAATTTACGTATATAAAAATGTACATAAAAAGATTACATTTATCTGATATAAACAAGTTTGAATGAATAATGCGCCTTAATAGTAATGCATGATAAACGCAAAGTAGTTTTAATGAGATCAAGATGTCCTACGGGAATAACCTGTTAGCAAACAATAAAAAATGCCTGTGAAACAATAATTGCAATTGTTAAAGATATTTGTAATCAAATGAATTGGGAATTGCAAAAGCGCAACTTATCGGATCATAGTTACAGCCGGCTGGCTCTCTACGACCAGGGGTAATGATATCACATATATAAGATGGGACAATGCTAAGAGTCTACGTAATTAACTGGAACGTACTCAAGTTACAGCACAAAGTGTTAAAAGGACAACAGAAGGTGAAGGAAAAAAATTGAGCAAGGACAGATCTGTGGGCCCAGTCTTATCGCTACGTATCACATTAGCCAGATTTGCATCGGGATTACGCGTTGCGGCAGAAGTAGGTGCAAAGCGAAAACTCTCACCTTTTGCAACCAAAATTCGAAGGTACTGTGACAATTGTCACGAATCAAGAAGCACTCCAGCTCCGAGCTCGAACTCGAAATCTAGTGCAATCTGGGCTCGGCACTCGAGCGTCAACAAAAGGTAAGCAGATTTGTGCTAATATGACGGCATCTGCTCGACAATGCGACGCAGGCAAGCGGAGAATGAGACAGATCGGCACCTGAGCCGAGCGGAGCAGAGCCGATCGAAGCGGAGTACTGCGTGTGAACGACGACAACACCTCAATAGAGATCTTAGTGCTGAGAGCGCTGCACGCGATCCTCGTTTGCAAGATAAACAAAGTAAGACTCACATATTCACACACTCATAGAGCATGCCTAAGCTTCAAGTGCTGTTTGTTTAAATTATGTAAATCTGCGCAAATCCAGCGGGCGGGCCGAGCATAGCAAACGTGAATTGTGTGGCGCGCGCCGAACATCGAGCCTCACAAAACCAAGCTAACATGGATATTAATTGGTGAACGTAGTCCGGACTTAACTGACGGAATTGGTGCAGGAGCTTAGCATGTGTGTGTGCGTCTGGATAATTCGCGGAAAAACATGACGGACAGACAACCAAAAATGTTCATTGTAAGCACATAAAGCCAGAGCTCCCCAACTCATGGTTAGCATTTAGGCTTGTTTCAATATCTTGATATTTCGGACACGGAAAATGATATGAAACGTGAGGGAAAGAGTTGGCAGCATTGACCATCAAAGCTGGTCAGGGATTCAGGATAAACAGGAGATGCAGTTGATGCCGTGTAGAAGAATCCTTACTCTTAAATGAGTATCTATATTTATAAATGCTTTCATCTATCATCTCCCCTAGTAATCAGGGATTCAGGATAAACTGAGGATGCAGTTGCTTCTGTGTAGAAGAATCCTTTCTCTTAAATAAGTATCCATATTTATAAATTATTTCAAGTATCATCTCCCTTAGTGATCATAGACAATACAATATCAGTTGTTAATCAAGTGGAGCTATCACTCTCTCTCTCTCTCTCTCTTCCTCTTTCCCTCTCGCTCTGCCTCATCAATATGCCGACACTCGCCTTGAAACTGTGTACAGTTATTTGCGCGTAGGAGTGAATAGTACTGTAAATGTTTTGCCAACATATTGTCATATGCAAAGCATTCGCCTTGCTGCCAGTGGCCATTGTTTCGATAGATTCAAGATCTGGCCGAGTGCAGCGTATGCACTATGCATGCAGTTGGCATTGTTATTTGGCCAGTTGGCAGCGTCTAAACCGCAAACCAAAGACAAGCAAACGCCATTATGTACGCACTCTCTGATTCGCTTTGTTGTTAGCCGTGCTCATGTGTGTGTGTGTGTGTGTGTATGTGAGTGTGGGTAGAATGAAGCCGCTGTTGAGCCTGAGCCGCTTTTGAGCATTTACTAGATTAAGAAACAAAACAACATTAATGCGTATGTATTGAGCACTGTGTGCAGTATCTGCACATGCGAGCATACAAATGCTTTTGCTTTATGCTGTCCAACGTATCAGAGCTCATTACCATTGTATGGCGTGCGGAGTGCGTGATAAATATTTTGCTACACTTTCCATTATCTTTTTGACAAGAATAGGTTTGTAGGCTGCTAGATTTGTTTGTGCCGTTGCAAACAGTTATCTCCCAATGGATCTTTGGCATTAAGACACGCGGCACACGCTTTGAACTCGATAGACAGAATCTTATTGCTCTTTTATGTACATATAAAGAAATAAAATTAAAAAAATGTATTTGCAAAAGCACTTCGACATTCTAGTTTAAACTTACGCTCCACGTTTTTCGCCGCAATTAATGGCCGATAACATTTGCACTCCGATAACTTTGGCGGCGCTGCCAACTGATGAAAAAGCTTTTGTCATTTGTTTTGTTTTTGTATTGTAATTTCGCAGTTTGTTTTATGCCGGTTCGTGTTCACGTATCGTTCGGTTCAGGTTAACGACTTGTAAACGACTTGTTATTAATTTATAGACGAGTTAAATTTGTTTATTAAAATCAAATAAATCATGTCATTTATTGGACGTACACTGCTGCGCAATGTAAGTGTTAAAGTCTCTGGGTGCAGTTTGATTCGAAAAAACATGCCATTGTGATTACGTAATGTGTAACATGCAAATTATGCATTGCAGGTGCCGCTCTTGAACAAAGTCGTCGCTGGTCAGCATAAACAAACAGCTCGCCTGCTTCACCAGAGTAAGTATACACAACTGGTTTCTTTGTTCTGCTAATTAGCCTAACGAACTTCGCCCACATCTACAGCTGCTCCACTGTGCGCAGTGCGCGTGCAACAGCCGGCGCCCGATTTTAGGGGATTGGCGGTCGTTGGCAATGACTTCCAGGAGATCAAACTGGAGGACTACAGAGGCAAATATCTGGTTCTGTTCTTCTACCCATTAGATTTGTAAGCGAATGTATTGTATTATTCAAAATGTGTTGCTAAAATCCTAATTTCTTACAGCACCTTCGTCTGTCCTACAGAAATTGTTGCATTTAGCGAGCGCATCAAGGAGTTCCAGGACATCAACACCGAAATTGTGGGCGTCTCTGTTGACTCGCATTTCAGCCATCTTACCTGGTGCAATGTGGATCGCAAGAACGGAGGCGTCGGCAAGCTGAAATACCCATTGCTCTCGGACATCACCAAGAAAATATCCGCTGATTACGACGTGCTGCTTGATAAGGAAGGCATCTCGCTGCGTGGCACATTCATTATTGACCCCAAAGGAGTGTTGCGTCAGTACAGTATCAATGATTTGCCTGTCGGCCGTTCCGTGGATGAGGTATTGCGTTTGATCAAGGCTTTCCAGTTTGTCGAGGAACACGGCGAAGTGTGCCCAGCCAATTGGAATCCCAAGACCAACCCAGCCACCATCAAGCCAGACGTTGACGAGTCCAAGCAGTACTTCAGCAAGCATGGTTAAATCTCTAAGCAAACACTCCACATTCATCACACCACAACAAAGACCTTAATAAAGCTCTAAACTAATGTTTAGTCAATCCTTTAATAAAGCATCAAATACAAAGTACATAGTTACATATTTAGTTCAGGTTGTTTAAGTTTTAGATATTAGATATAAGAAGAGTGTAGGGCTACACGTTGTAATTGTGTGGGGGCTACATGAAAGATCAGTTAGATGGCGGCGGCGGCGGTGGCGGCTGAGACAAGCTTAGCGAAGGCGGTGGCGGCGCACACGGCGGTGGAGGTGGCGGGACATAGCCCGCACCCCAGCTGGGATAGCCGCTTGCCCACGGTGGCATTGGCGGCGCGCTCGTACCAGGCGGCGGCGGTATTAGTGGCGGCAATGTGCCCGGTATAGGCGGATTCATGGGCTCAGTGGCCGGTGGTGGCGGCTGCGGTGCGCTCATCCAAGGCATTAGCGGTGGCGGCATCGGCGGCGGCGCCTGCACCACTGGCGGTGCTGGCACATACGGCGACATGCCCATTCCATGATCCATGCCCATGTTGGGGTCCATGTTCATCTGATGCTCATGCGATGATCCTGGCCAGCCACCGCCCATGTCACGTTGATGGTCACGCGACGACGAGTTCGGTGGCGATTGTATGGCCTGCATCTGGGAAGGCTTCTTATCGAAGATGCTGTAGCTCGCGCGATGTAGCTGTGGAGCAGCAGGCACATCAGCCTTCGCAGCCGAAGGCGGCGGTCCCTCGCCAAGCTCTGCCATTAAGCTCATGTACTCCTCATCGATCTTGGCCTGGGAGTCCTCACAGGCCATACCTGGTGCTCCAGATCCTGGACGTTTATTACGGCAATCCTTTGTCAAATGGCCAGTGCCACCGCATGAAGTGCACACAATGGTGTTGGTGATGATCGGCTTATCGGGGCACTGCCATGACTTGTGATCCGTCGATCCGCAAGTGCATCGCTGTATGTCATTCTCGCGCAATGTACCGTTAAGTTGGGCCAGTTCGCGCAGCTGCATGCGGCGCAGATCATTGTGACCCTCGGGCACCTCAATGCCCTGACGAATGACGTCTTTAATCTTATCGACGGCCTTGCGCACTGCCTCCGGATTAGGTGCCGTGATAAAGGCGTGCAGTGGCTCATCCTCTCCTGGCAGAGGCTGGCCATCTTTGCGTCCCACTTTGCCCTCCTTGACGGAGCCTTTACCGCGAATAATGATCTTCGCACCGGTATCTTTCTCCATGGCCTTCAGCGTGTTGCCGCGTGGTCCAATCAAAAGACCCACGAAATTAATGTCCGGATGCTGTTCCTGCGGAATCAGTACCTTGTCGCTGACACGCGTGACAGGAGGTCTAAATGGGAGAATTCAATAATTATGTATTCAAGTAAATAATTGAAATAACTATTTAATTACTTGTAATCCGCTGGCGGCTTGAATTCCGGATTGACAGCTTGCATCTTGACTATGAGCTGATGGCGCTGCTCCTCCAGGCGCTTGCGATAGCGAAACTCGCGCGTGTTCAAACGTTTGCCATCAGAACTGTAAATGGGCTCCGGGGAGGGCGACCTGGGAATGAGCAAAACAAACAGAGAACACTTGTTTTTGAAATGGGCGTGCTCAGGGGCTATCGGTAGGCAATTGTCTAAGCTTAATGATCTTATTTTAAGAACTACAATATCGTATTGGAAAGATTTTAAATGGATTATCGTATAGCATAAATCCTGTAATTTGCAAATCATCATTCATTAATCAACATCATTAGCAAGTTTTGATTAGAAAAATTCGCTGGTGAATTGAGAAGAGAAGAATTTTGATTAATTCATTTGGTTTCGATTCGATTTGTCGCACACTTAGATCTACGCATTTTTGAAATGCATCAGATGCATTCTGTTTGTTTGGCTGGTCTGTTGTTGCTTGGGAGCACCCTTCGGGTAAATGGGCTCTGTTTTCTGTAAAACGTGCATTTAAGTATTGGACGCTCACGGCTTGGGGGAAGAGAAGAAATTGGCATTATTATAATATTAAATCTGATTAGATTAGATTGCCACACGCTTACACTTCCCGGGAGTCGTATCTAAAACGCTGTCTGACACCAATATAAAGCCCTTGAAATGTTTCAAAAATATTAATTAAGACTAGCATTAGTTGAGAACCAACAAAAACAAGAAAAATCAATTAAGAATTTTGCTCACAAAGCAGCTTTGATTAGTTTTCCTCTCCAAAGCCCCCATAACCGGGGATGTGCACTCAAGACACTGGATAACGTTTAAATGTGCTTTCAACTCTTTCAACTGTAGGCCTTCACCCAAAAATTATTTATGGAATAGAATTTGTCAGAGCACTCACAAAGACTATCATCAACAGATGGATTGAAATATTTTACAAGTTAATTTTTTGTTTTTCAGGCCTGTTGATAATACCTTTATGATATGCAAGTATATACATATATAGTTATAAGAAATTAAAAATAGATAATTATAATATTTTTTCTTTTCATTTTGTAATTGCAGATCGTGCTGCAGTAAACCTGTACAGATTGCAGCATTGGTGTAGATCGCAGGTTGTAGATCGCTTGGCCATCCCACAACCCGATTCGCATCCATATCCGAAGCTGTGCTTTTGTTGGAACATGCTCACTTTGGTTTAGTTTATTGTTTTAGGGGTAGATAGAGAGAGGTGTGGTGTGAGAATAAACAGTTTCAAACCTTTCTTCCGGTGTCTGCGTGATGCCCAGGTCGCCGGTACGCAGCTTGCGGCTAATCTCCTCAATTTGAAATTGAACTGTAATTAGAAGTCGTTAGAGAAGAAGAAAGAAAATCGAGCGCAACCTCGACATTAGTATATGTTAAATGCTAATTTTGTACGAGAGAGAAAAAAGAGAGATTTATTTATATATGTTGTATATCAAATAATGGTGGGCTAGAGGGGGAGACCGTAAAGATTATAATCTCTATGTGCCTGATACGACATTTGTGTTTCCGTTTTACAGACGACAGCGCCGACACGTGCCTAAACTAACTGAAAATTTGTGAGCGTTACAATTATTACAATTAAATTAATATTGATCGATTTATTTGATTTGTTGGTTGATTAGATTGGTTCATGTACATATTTCTCTTTGGGCATTTAGATAAGGTTATTATCTAGCCGCTTGGAACTCGTGTCGTTTGTGTCACACGCCGGAATCCCTTCAAAAAGAGAACGAGAGATTATTATAGTTGGCTCAATGCAATTTTGTTGTGGTTTTACGTTTTCTCGCACGTCCGGCCGTCTGACATGGACTTCTAACTGTGGTGGATAACGGTAACGCTTACTGTGATCTCCCCGCGACTATTTGTGGCTGTGTTTGTTTTGCTTATTAGTTGTCATTAGACTTAAATCTAGGCTTATCACTAACTTAGTTGCGTCCTAACTACAAATGATGCATGTGGAGCTCGTTTACCTAAATAGGCCTCCTGCTGTGCCGGATCCAGCGTTGACGGCAGAATCGTGGGCATGCCCGGTATAAATGTCTTGTCTTTTTCAGTGCCGCCCCAGCGTGATTTCCGCTTGCGCTTCCGTTCCGCTGCACTGTCCACTAAAGGCATATAAAACATTAGAAGTATAGCTATAAAGTCTGAATAGGCGATACATACTTGAGTTCTCGGAGACTCCATTGCTCATGGAATCGTTGCTGTTTTGATTGCTAAACAGTGCTGCAAAACTCTTGTTGTTGCCCACGTTGCTCATTAGATCCTGTATGGTCTGGGAGAGATCAAAGCGCGAGCTTTGCTCCTCCCTAATCGACTCCAACTGCGGCTGCTGGAGATGGCGCTCGAAGAGAGACGGTATTCGCGACTCTTGCTCATGCGACATATTCCGATTGTTCGATGTGTCGAATGGATTCACATAAGTGCGTTCACGACTGCTGCGCTCCCGACTGCTCCGCTCTCGGCTATTACGATGCGAATCGTTGCCGCGCTCATTACGACGCCGGTCGTAGCTGCGACTATTGGAACGACGCCTGCGACTGCGGTCGTAATCATCGCGATTGCTTCCACCTCGCGAACCGCTTCGCCGTGATCGTGAGTCGCGGTCCCGATCACGTCTGCGCTCACGATCCTTGCTTCGTGAGCGTTTCTTGCGTCTGTCGTAGTCATCGTGGTTGCGCGAGCGACTCCGATGCGATCGGGATTCGCGATCCCGATCACGCTCGCGGCTTTCACGGCGACGGCTCTCGCGATCCTTGCTGCTGCGATCACGATCTCTGCAAAGATAGAAATCGATAAGTAGTTGTAAAAATTATTATGCCAAATTTAAAAGACTCACCTGCGCTTTTTCTCGCGTTCTCTATCCTTGTCCTTGTCCCGTCCCCGATCTTTGGAGCGAGAACGATCTTTATCCCTGCTTCGGTAATCGTTATCATTACCGCCGTTGGCTTCTTTTTCTTTACCACCTCCACCGGGTAAATGCAGTTGCAACAGTTCTGGCGGTGTTGCACTCATTTTCTTATATTATTACGACTTGCCACAAATTTTTCTTCACATATATTGAAATATTGGACCACGGTTGCAGTGCGGCACGCACATTCGGTGTCGGCCTTCTTACACCAATACTGATGCAACAGCAAATGTAACGCGGAATTGCGTGGCACGCAGGAATTCTTTTCTACAGCGCTACACTTTAGACGAATATTGAAGTATAAATGTATGTGATGCTACTTCTTTTACTGAAGTATTTTCACTATTTTTCCAGTTTTGTGGACTTTAACACACATATATCTACAGAAGTAGATGCTGGCTTTCGCCGAAAAATTCACACACAAATGTACGTATTTTAGCAGGGATGTTTTGCTGTTAGGGCTGTAAAATATATATCGGTTAAAGCGATATATATGTTGTTAATAAAATATCGATGTTATTACATATATCGAGTAAGCGTATCGATATCTCAGCCGCACGTGTATTGCATTTGTTTTCATTTGCCTCATGCATTCAACTCGGTTAAAATAGAAAAACAAAATGGGTCTAAAAAGTAAAAAGTCTAACGCTGATGCGGTATACTCGAAAAAGTCCGTTAAAACTAGTAATCCCTTCGATAGTGCAATATCGCAAACAGCAAAACGCTTGAATCCATTCGACGTGCATGTGAATAAAGAGAAATTTAAGATCTTGGGCAGGATCTGCAAGCATGATCGAGGTTTACCTGGTGTTTCTCGTGCCAAAGCACTACAGAAGCGAGCGGAAACACTCGGCAAGCAATATGCCGTCAAGCACAAGACCAATAAATTTATGGACCATCGCATTGGCAAACACCTCACCGGGGAGCAGCTCACCGAATCTGTGATGAATGCGCGATATTTGGCTGAGAAATTGTCTCAGGTGCGCGCCTCGAACAAGGCGCAGAAATTCAACCTGAACGACGATGAGCTTCTGACACACAGAGGGCAAACGCTGGAGGAGATTGAAAAATACAGAGACGAGCGTTCCGATGATGAGGAGCTGGAGGATGAGGGCCTCGACGGTGAGCATTTGGTATAGAAATCAAGGGTCCATAAATGTTAACTTATTTCAATCTTACAGCTGAGTTTACATCTGCGGCGCATTTTGGTGGCGGAGCTGACGCTGCACAAGATCGCCAAACGGCTATAGAAGAAATGATCATTGAGCAGAAACGCCGCAAAAACGAGATCGCCAAGGACAAGGATGAAGTGCACGATCTCACTGAAAAGCTGGATGCTAACTACAAGGATCTGTTGTCGCTGGTAGCCCAGGCAACTAAGGATGAGCAGCACGCTAAGCCGCCTCCCGATGCCTATGACAAGTTGTTGAAGGAGATGATCTTCGAGCCGCGTGGCAGTGTCACGGACAAGCTCATTAAGCCGGAGGAGCTGGCCAAACAGGAGGCTGCTCGCCTGGAGAAACTCGAAAATGAACGCTTGCGTCGCATGAAAGCGGATGACGAGCAGCAGGAAACAAATGTACAACCTCATCGTTCGGCTGATGACCTGGATGATGGTTACTTTGCCGTAGGCAACGAGGATGACGCTGACGATACTCTAGCATACGATTTGGATGGCAATCTGGGCACACATCTGCACAGCAAAAAGGATGAGCCGAGTGGACAGAGCGATGACAAGTCTGTGGAGGACTCCGAGAATGAAGATAACGAGGATGATGATGAAGAAGAAGGAAGTGATAGTGACTCAGACTCTGAGGAAGATAACTTAAGCGATCTGAAAGCATCGGGCAGTGAGTCGGACTCGGAGCCAGAGGAAACTCCTCAGCCCAAAAAGCCCAAAAGCAAAGCTCAGAAACAGAAGGTTTCAGAAACGATAGACACCAGCATACCGTACACGATCAAGATGCCCAAGACATACGAGGACTTCACCGAGCTGCTGGCCAAGTATACTCCTGCACAGCAGGTCACCGTGGTGGAGCGCATCATCAAGTGCAATCATCCCAAGCTGGAGGGCGTTAATCGGGAGAATGTTGTCAAGCTCTTCGCCTTTTTGCTACAGTACATCAAGGACATGTTCGAGGATGCCAGCGAGCGGGACATAGGCTTGCACTTCCAGTTGGTGTCGCAGCTGATGCCCCAGATGCATGACCTGGTCCATCTGAACTCTGAGCGCATGTCGAACACTTTGTTGGACCTGATCAAGGAGAAATACGCCGAGTACCGCAAAAATCACAAAGTCTATCCCACGCTGGACACACTCATCTACTTTAAGCTCATCTCCAATCTGTATTCCACCTCGGACTTTCGGCATCCTGTGGCTACGCCAACGTACATCTTCATGCAGCAGATGCTGTCCAGAGCGCGCGTGCGCACACGCCAGGACATTGCCATGGGTCTGTTCGTAGTCACCATTGCACTGGAGTTCGGCTCCCGATCCAAGCGCCTACTTCCCGCTATTTTCAATTTCCTGCTGGGCATCGTGCACCTGGCCATACCCAAGCGACAGCTGGAGCAGCTGGAGATCGCGCCGCCCTTCGAGCGAGATGGACCTCTCAGCAAACTCTTGGCCATTCCAGCGACGAGCGACGCTAAAGCGCTCCAACCACAAAAGCTTCAGCCTGCGGATCTGGTCACACAGACGATCAGCATGGACTTCAAGGTGCGCGCACTGGACACTACTTTATCTTTACTCAAGCAAATCTTTGAGGAGCAAATGGGCGAGCACAGTGGAGCCTGCTATTTAGCTGCTCCATTTTTGCCACTAATCGAACAGCTGCCGATGCATCTGTATCCTGAGTATGTGCAGCAGCACTGTGCCGAAGCAAAGTCCACGCTGAAGTCTGTGTCGGAGCAGAAGATGAAGCCTCTGGCGCCGCCCGACAAGAAGCCAAAGGCCTTGCGGCTGCTGGAGCCTCGCTTCGAGGTGGTCTACGACGACAAACGCAGACCCAAGATGTCAAAGCAGAAGGAGGAGCGCGCCAAGCTGCTGCACAAGATCAAGCGCGAGAAGAAGGGCGCCATTCGGGAGATACGCAGGGACACGGCCTTCGTGCAGGATCTCAGGCTCAAGCAGCAGATGCAGAGGTGAGTGTGAAGCATAAATATATATATAGAGAGAGACCTTTGCTCAATCTTATAAATTTTCCATTGCAGCGATAAGGAACGGCGCGAAAAGGTTAAACGCATCTACCAGGAAGCCTCCGTACAGCAGGGCGAACTCAATGAATTGGCGCGCTCCAAGAAGCGTAAGAAATTCTAAGTCCGCGTTGTCCATAAAGTGTGCAGACGCAAATGATGTTATTTTTAATAATTTTAATAATTATAGAAACAAAAACAAAATCCAAATTGTTGTGTCTAGGTCTAGGTCTAGGTCTGCTGCTCCGAAATCTGCCGGCAGCGCAACGTCGCCGCCTCCACCGCACCAGCCACAGCCGCACGAAAACCTGCAAAGTCCAAGCGATAAGAGGTGTCTCCTTATCAGCATCAACGTCATCGTGTCATTCACTATTCATTTACGTACCTGACTGCTCGAGGTGCCTCAGTGCCGCTGCAGTTGAGCCGGCCGGACTGGTTACGTTGTCCTTCAGCTGGCCGGGATGTGTCTGGCATTCGCGCACCATGTGACCGGCTCCTAGGACTGTCTGTGCTGCCAGGCGATAGGCTAGGTCTCTGGGCATGCCCATGTGGACGGCGCCGTCGGCCAAGGCCTCGATCATGACGAAGACGTAGGCGGGTCCACTGCCGCTCAGTGCTGTGACCGTGTCCAGCTGCGACTCGTCGCAGGGCTCGCAAGTGCCGACAGCCTCGAGTAGGCGCTGCGTGACCTGGGCATCCGCATCGTTCGCCTGGCTGCCGCGCACATACACGGAACAGCCGGAGCAGACCAGTGCCGGAGTGTTGGGCATGACGCGGATGACGCGCGACTGGGACGATAAACTGGACTCGAGGGTCTTCAGTGTGATGCCCATGGCCACAGACAGGAAGAGCTTATTAGCGCTAATTGGCTTAATCTCGGCCAGCACCTTGGGCACAACTTGCGGCTTGACGGACACAAAAACAATCTCCGACTTCTCCACAACGGGCGCGTTCTCTACAATTGTTTCAATGCCCAGCGCTTGGAAGGATTGCTGGGATATCTTGTCTGCCGGGTGTACGCTGGCAATAATGCCGCTGGGCTTGGTTAGACCTGCGGATATGAAGCCTTTGGCCAAGGCTTTGGCCATGTTTCCACCTCCAAGAAACCCGATTTTTCCTATAGATCCCATTTCGAAGAGCGAACGTTGACTGATCTTTGCGCTGTCGAAGCACTGACTGTTTGGTGTTGATCTGCTCCATTGGTAAATCTAGCTCACTGATAAGCAATCTTGTTATTTTTGGTGCGTCGTAATTCCCCTTCTTACCCTTTGAAAGCTCTATGCTTCAACAACAAACTCTACAACGTTTAATCGCATTCGGTTCTTATCTTTTGTATGATTGTATTCGTTTACATATTGCATAGCGTTTTATCAGCTGAGAGGCAACAGTAAATACATTAAGTGGTCAATTGCCTATAAGGGCGTAAATTTTATCCATTTTATTGTAATCAGTTTAAATAGATTCTATTTAATCATACAAATAAAATACGTTATTAAAATTTCTATAGAAATACACATATTTTCAAATGCAATGCCAAGTTGGCAGCACCAAAAAATACCAGATACCAACGATATATCGAAAGCCAGCGAAACCACATTACCTAACACTGTTTTCATTCGCTTTACAACTTTATTTACCTAGAACGACGTCAAGAGAAATTTTTACAATACTTATTGCAATTTTACGAGCTACATATAAATTTACATTCAATTATATTATAAGTAAGGGATAGAGTAAGCCAAAGTTAAGATCGCACATTAGACTAAGCATAAGGAAAACGTTTCGGATAACACCAACCAGACTCGAATGCAATTTGTATTAATTCGCTGTGCTTGTGTTGTTTTCACACATTTTCGCTGGGCAGCTGTGACCTAGCTGTAATTGCAATTACGATAGCAACAACAAGGAAACACAATTTGCGAGGTGGGTGAGCCAAACAAACAAAAAACTGACGAAAGTTACGACGCACATACACACACATACACAGCCAACAGTCCGTGTGCCAGCGCGCATCACGATAAGCAGGAAATTGAATATTGCATTTTTGTGTGTGTGGGCGAATTCTTAAGGAATTCTCCACCCCCAACGCAATAGGCCACGTGTATTTTTTGCACATCCGAGTGTGTGCGTGTGTGTACGTGTGTGTACGCGCACTTACACAAGTAAACAACCTAACAATATTTTCGTTATCAGCACAATTCGTTGTTAAGTAGAGCAATGTGTGTGCGTATGTGATATATGTCAACATATTTTTTATTGTTGTTGCAACAGTTTCATTTCAAACAGCAGCAATCGGGTCAAAAATTATTAAGCGAAAATGTCCTCGTCGACGGCGTCTGGGTCAGCTTCCCGCAAGCAGCCCACTGCCGTATCCCGCATGAAACAGGATTACATGCGCTTGAAGCGCGACCCGTTGCCCTATATCACCGCTGAGCCGCTGCCGAATAACATTCTGGAATGGCACTACTGTGTTAAAGGGCCCGAGGACTCGCCGTATTATGGGGGATATTATCACGGCACTTTGCTCTTTCCACGGGAGTTCCCCTTCAAGCCACCATCTATATATATGCTAACGCCGAATGGACGCTTCAAAACAAATACCAGACTGTGTTTAAGCATTTCAGGTAATCGATCGAAGGTAGAAAAAAAATGCCTTTGATATTCAACTGTTTTTTTTTTCCTCTTAGACTTTCATCCCGACACATGGAATCCTACCTGGTGCGTGGGTACCATACTGACGGGCCTGCTAAGTTTTATGGTAAGGCTTCTGCATTATATTGCTGTCTGTCGATGTGGCTGGCTAATCCTCTGTTCACTTTCTAGCTGGAGAGCACACCCACACTGGGCTCTATAGAGTCGACGAGCTACGACAAGCAAATGTTTGCCCAGAAATCGCTTGCATTTAACCTGCGCAACACGAACTTCTGCGAGCTCTTTCCAGAAATCGTCAGCGAGATCAAGTTACGCTTACAGGGTACCCAAGCATCAGGCAGCGGGAGCAAGCCAGGCACGAGCTCGTCTTCACGGCCGAATGGCTTGGCTAACGGCACCGCCGTTCCGAATGAGAACCATAACAAAAATGCCAGAAGTGCCAATGGGCAACTGCCATTGCCAACGGATGCCAGCACCAGTGACGGACGAACTGCGGCCGCAGCGGCAAGCGCAGATGTTGCCAATGGGGGTGCCACAGCGCTTAAGAACAGCACACGTAATTCCTATTTAAATTGGCAGTCGATCTATTCGAACCTGGTGATTATAATCTGTTTTGCAATATTTGCACTCATTGTTAATTACGTGATCAAGAACCTGAATCAGGAATAGACTTAAATTGTAAGCAATCAGTACTAAATAGCCTCTATATTTATATATATGAATATGAACATGTATATGCGTAAATGTACATTTCAAATAGTTTATTTTAAATTAGACACTCTCCGATCTGCTCGCAGCTGTCGTGTTTCATACATATTCAAGATCGATTCCAACTCTATCCCCTCAATCAATCCAAAGCCTCGCCCGAGATGAGCTCAAGCAAAAACCAAAATAAAACCATGTGTGCACAGCTTCAAAAGTATTTGCCGACACTGCTTACCCAAAACGAAAATGAAAAAAAGAAGAAAGAAAAAAAATTGAACGCTGTAAAGAAATCCTCATCGAAGTTAGTCTGAAATTATTGGCAATAACGCATACAAATTTTTAAATTTCAACTTATTTGATAAATTGTTTTGTTATGTATTCATAAATAATAAACTAGCATATATTTACATAAATGATAATGAAATTATAAAAGAGTAAAAACTAAATCGGGTTATGTTTGTAAAATAATAATAAAAGAGCAACACAGTACACAAAATATACAAGTAAACAAAATATGCAATGTAATTAAGAATTTGAAATTTGTATTTATAACTTGAGGCTGTACGAAAAGTCTTTGTAGACTCTTCTCTTACATTTCCAATTCCAATTCAATTAAATTTGTTCTCAACTGCGGTAGCTTAATTGGCCAACTTCAGCCTAATCACAGTGACCCACTAAAGCTAGTGTGATTCATGGGGGCACCCACAGCTAATATTGAATCAAGTCACCACAAAATGCACCACGAATCGAAGGAGTCCTGTGGATAACATTTGAAGTCCTGTCAAAATAACAGCCAAAAGAATGCATTTGGCTTCGCAAGTTTGCGGACAAACTCTCTCGTCCCCCCGCGAAAGTTGATAATTTAACTAACGTAAATTTCAAGTTCAGGCCACGTCATTGCAGACAATGGCTAAAACTTTTTGCTGCTGCTGCCAGTTGCAACTTTTCAAATTTTGTTTTTTTGTTTTATGAACTTGAACAGTTAAAGCTGATTTGCAGCTAAAAAAAAAAAAAAAAAAAAAAACAGAAAAAGAAAGTCACAAAAGTAAGAAAACAGTTTGCATACAATTCAGATGAACGCAACGAAGTGTATATACTCTATTAACTGTATGAACTCATTAAAGCTTAATTATATGAAGGAAACCAAATAATTCTAATAAAAATATCATTTATGACATAATTGAATAAGCTAAGTCAGCTGTTGAGTATTCTTATTGGGGATGAAAAAAGGACGCGAAGCTAAGTTAGAAATAGATAAAAAAAAAAAAAAGATTTACTTGATTAACTTTTACTTAGAGTAGACGAAACGAAAAGTCGATCAGATACTGAAAGTACGCAAAAAATGCTTGAGCTACTTAAACTGATTTTTTTATATACGAGGGCAGTCACAGAAGTATTGAAAAAAAAATACTTTGCTGAAAAATTACTTTGGTGGTGAATTATCTTCGATTTTATAATTTGAAAGTGACTTGGTTGTATAAGACTTGCAAACAATGAAGAGGCGGAGTCTGCGGTAGATGAATATTCCACAAGCTAGACATTTCATAGCAATATTCAATTGCTTCGATACCCTGCTTATAGTATCGAAGCAATTGCTTATTGCTAGGGAAAAGCGTATTTTTGCTCTATAAGAGCTTTTGTAGAGAACTTAAGAAAACTGTATCCCAAATTTGTTATATTTCGTTTTCTTTCGCTAAATAATCGTCATCTTATTGATCGTTATAATAATTAATTATATTTAAATTTAAAATATAGTATATTTACATTAAATAAACATCAAAAGTATAATTTTTACATTTTCGCTTAACATAGTTAATTATTTTAATAGTTACCAACAGACAGAAGAAGAGGAGAAGCACTGCGCTGCACTGGACGACGGACCACCAAGAGATGAAGAATGCGACTGAAGCTGCGCTGCAGCAGGCTTGCCTTTATATAGGGCAGCGACAGCGACAGCTCCTCTCAAGTCAAGCTCAGCTCTTGAGCCTCTTTCTGAGTCAGTCTTCACACTCGATCATTAGGCGACGAATCAGAGCACTTTCTGCTGCTGCTGCTGCTGCTGCAAGAAGCAGCTCTTCTGATCTGCCTTTATATAGGGCAACGAGACTACCATTCGAAGTCGAGCTCTACTGTTAAGCCTCTCTCTGAGGTAGCGTAAGCTAAACTCTCTATCAGTTAGCGCCCAATGAGAGTATTTTCTGCTGCCTCTGCTGCATACATATGCAAACTAACATCTCCTCTACAGAAAGACGGCCAGAGAGAGAGATAGAGAGATAGATAGAGAGAGAGAGAGAGAGAGAGAGAGAGAGAGAGAGAGGGAGAGAGAAAGGCAGAGAAGGTGCTATCATGCATATATGTATGCATATATATTTCTAAGTGTGACTGATATAAGTGCGGCTTTTGCTACAAGTGTAACTAACAAGAGACCCAATAAGAGAAGGTTTATTAGGAGCAACGATAGCTTGTCAGCTCATGTATGTGTTTAGCTGGGTAAGGAGCCTGCTCACTGAGCAAGAAATGTATGTAAGTGTGTAAACTTTTTGCTTGAAGTTTATTTTAAGTGGGCACCAAGCTGGCGACAAGTTCGGACAGACAGACTCAGATGGCAGTGCAGCATAGAGCTATTTCCGGCACTCTCTTCGATGTGCAGGCGGAAGTTGTGCAGTTTTTGCTCGTTTGCTGAGGAGCTGCAGCGCCGTTCGCTTGGGTCAACCAGCTTATGTGCTGAGAGTTCATTGTGCCACAAAACTGGACCACAGATGATGAGCCCATCAATTTTAGAGGCGGTCAACATATGTACAAAGGCTCCACACACACACACACACACACACACACACACTCGTACTAACGGACGTTATGTTGGCTTAAGTGCACAACAAATGGCAGCAGCACATTAGACGGCCATAAATACGGCTGCTGCTTAGGCCAGTGTGTAGCATAACTCCCGCGACTCGAGCTAAGCTGCTTATATTGCGAAAATATGCCCATTGTCTCTTAAATGCCAAAAAGAAGAACAAATGGACCCGGGGCCTAACAGCAGCAGCAACAATAATAACAACTACGCATAG
Source organism: Drosophila meridionalis (assembly GCA_035045145.1). Lineage (NCBI taxonomy): Eukaryota > Metazoa > Arthropoda > Insecta > Diptera > Drosophilidae > Drosophila > Drosophila meridionalis. The sequence goes on along the minus strand of JAWNPG010000037.1, from coordinate 5,231,640 downwards.
CAACAATAAATGTTCCTTGACTCCTTAACGGTCATAAAAACAGTGTTCAAGACGGAAGAGAGAGAGGGAGAGAGAGAGAGGGAAAGAAAACATGAAGTAGGAGCAGTCTAGTGGGGAGTGCTCGATCAGGAGATACCTATATTGTAATGTACATATATGACTATATAGACTTTATAGTGAAGTTTGTTAACAATTTCAATTAATTGATGTCGTTTGATGTCTCTAGCTTTAGGGTATGCATGTATATACATATGTATATGCTAATATAAATGAAGCTTGATAATGATTTTAATCGATTTCTTTATAGTTGAGAAATTTATATATGATTATAGGAAAAACTAAAATATAATGTTTTAATTCTTTAGATCTGATATTTACAAGAATATAGATATCTTTTATACAAACCGATAGACGGACAGGCTTAAACCGTTTCAGTTCATGTTCATGAGCAGGATTATATGTGATACTTTATAAGATAGGTTAGTTCTTGTTCTGAGTTTCATTGTACATACATTTTAATTAAAATATTCTATTTTTAATGGGTTCAAAGAAAAATTTAAGACAGTGAGGCTTATATGCTCTTATTATTCTGTTCTGTTTCACTTTTAAATTTCCTGAAGTAATAATTGCAAATAAAGATCTGGCCGATAAGGCTTAATTAACTATAATCAATTAATTATAATATTTAAATTTTATGCACATCATATAAGATTTCCTATGATTGCTTGAAGTCTGCTCATCAATGAGTATAAAACAGGGTATAGAAAAAGCAAATCAGCCAACGGCGGTTAGCGAAATTTGTATGCGCCCACGGCCAACTCCAAAGATAAATATAAATAAAAATAAGAAATGCAATAATCATTAAACATGCCTCATTGGCGGAGCATGTGTGCAGCCATGTGTGCGGCCAAGGGCCGTGGACTTGACCAGGCCGACCGAATGCCCGATAGACATGAATGAAAATGTGTGTTAAATTATGTAAGCAATATACGCTTATATCTGTTTGCCCGTGCAATAAACGATAAAACATCTACTTAATATGCGGAGGACATGCAAAAATAGCCAAAGCTCCAATGTATTTCTCTGTGAGTATGTGCACTTGTTGTCGTTGTTGTTGTTGTTTTGATTAATGCATAATAATATCAGCATCAGCTGCGTGCGAGGCTTCACTTGCCAATAAAGAAATCCATTTGATATTAATGCTCGTATATACAGATGATATAGAATGAAACAAAGCAATGCAGGAAAGGTAAATATTACTGATAAGAAATGCAGATTTTCTAAAAGGTTATTTTTATGCATTAATGGCTATTATATGATCGAAGAGGACATTTTATTACTCACTGACGATATGAAGAGAGTATATTGGTTTTGTGTAATTTCCGTTGTAATATTCATCTATATTCTGTTCGAAAGTATATCCTTGTGGATCTGCATCTATTATGACAACTATAATAAATCATAGTTGTCATAATAGATGCATCATTCTGACTTTTGATTGAACAAATATATACTATATTATAATATGATGAATATTAATAATATTTTATATCAGCTTATTTGGGATACATTAAAATCGGTTAAAAAAACCGGTTAAAAACGTTCTTTTTTTCCTATAACTCCTTCTTCAACCATTATAACTTCTACTTCGACAACTACCAATTTTCTTGTATCTCAACATCTGTTGGACATGACCTTGAATTCCCTTTGCTAGGTAATATTTTTGTCGGCCCTTCTGAGCTTTCAAAATAAATCTCTCTGATGGCAAAATATAAAAATGCTTGCAATCTGTTCTGTGGCTGATATAGAGAGGTAATAAATGTAAATAAATGAAATTAAATATATGCAAATTTCTGTATTCTTTTTCTCTTTGATTAAAATATGTGTATTTTTTTCTCTTTGATTAAAATATGTGTATGTATTATATATTTATTTTATTAGAGGCAATATATATATATGTGCATATACAAGCCAGTCGTATTTTCAAGTTATGTAAGATTTTCAAATATTTTCATTTAAGAAAAGCCGTTGGCCTGATCCACTGAAGTACTGTTAGTCTTTCGCCCCGTTTGCCGTCTTGTTAAGCCACTGGCCACGCCACGCCACGCCCACTGGTCACCAATGGTCGTTTGCTGACGGAAACTGAGCACTTGGACGCTAATATATTGCCTCATGATGTGCTTTATGTGCTGCACAGTCCCCGAGTTGTTGCTGACGTTGTAAATTGTGCAATTTGCAATGGTAACGAAGCTTGGGCTGCCAACTGCCCTGTCGCCAGCAAGTTGGCCTCCAGTCAACCACTGAACCACAGAGCCAGGGAACCACAGAGCCACAGTGAACCAGTGAACCGCAATGCTATAAATTTGTATTAGACTGCTTCAAATGCTCGTTCCGTCAAATTTGAATTATGAAGTTGGACTCGCAGTTTGCGTGCTCGCGCGACTAATTACCAAACAGAGTTGACAGCAATCAACTTGCCATCAATGAGCATTTTATGGGCCTGCTGACCCGTTCAAAATATCGGGCGAAGAGAGCAGTAAAACGGTGTATATATGTACATATATATGCATGTCCTATATATATATGAATTTAATGGCTGCTGAACGGCAATGAACTCGCTTGGGCAGCTGTCAGCGTCAAGTTGTTATTGCCCTAGCTTTAACAAATTATGAGCTCGAATAAAAGTGGCTAAAGCTACGACAACAATATGCAACACAACGTGACACGGAGTACATAAGTGCCTAGCACAGTTGGCCAGCTCCTGAGTTTATGCTGCTGTTTTTTTTTCATTTTTATACTCTGTTCTCAAAGGGAAAAAGAGTATATTGGTTTTATGTTCGTCTTGCTGTCCGTCCGTCAGTCATGTATGTTTACCCTCGATTTTAAAAGTGTAAAGATTTTTCTAATACTCCCACTAGGCGCGTTATCAATCAGAACATCTATTTTCCCCTATGACCGAAATAATTTTAATTTCAGAGTTAGACAGTTTGGATTTAAAATGTAACCATTCAACCATCTAGATCACATCATATCCTTATAACATTGATCACACATACACTTGCCAAGAATGACGATATTATGAAAGACTTAAAACTTAAATATATTGTCAACATTATTCAAGTCTCATCATTCAAACAGAACTCTAAGTACTCATCCCATCCAAATCCACTAGCACAGTCACTAACCTATGATACTCTTTATCGTTCCATATACAGACTTAAAAGAGCACAACTTGAACACCTACCAAATCGCACACTTCCATTAAGAATTCCACGTACTCATCCATAATTCATTTCATAATCATTTATTCATCTAGATCACATCAGTTTACTCTCACATCTTTATAACATTGATCACACATAGACTTTTTTTTACAAAAATTTTCTGTCAATGTATCATACAGTGGTTTTCAAGTTTCTTCTGAAACGAAACCTTAATACTAATGTTATTATGTCATATATATATAAAAAAAATCTATCATACAGCGGTTTTAAAATTTCACACAGGAATTAAGCCCTTAATAAAATGTTATATAGTCTTAGCAAAAAAAAAAAAACCCCTCCAGTTGACCACCCATGATCTAAAACATATGACGGATATATGTATCTACACCCATTGGGGCGAGGCAAACCGGGTAAAACTGTATCTTTAACCGTTTTAAAGCTTGAAAGCTGAGGAAGTTAATGTTACGATTCTAGAAACATATATGAGAATTATATGTTGATATGAAAATTGAATGTCCCTTAACACTGGGGGCGTGGCAAATCGGCAACAAAGTTCAAATACCATATGCCGCTATGGGAACAGGGTAACATGCAGTCGGCTACACCCGAATGCAACGTTCTTACTTGTTTTTTTTTTCTAGCCCGTTTCAGCCCACGCTCTACTTGCGCAGCTCGACCGTATGAGTTTTTCAAGTGCCGTGTTTGTTGCCACTCTCATGTCGCTGCCACACTATGCCCATTGTGTGTGTGTGTGTAGACTTCGCATTGAATTAACTTGAGTGGCTGCCGAGACCAAGGACAGGCCAATGCTGTGGTCAGCTCTTGGCATTTATGAATCAGCCTGTCAGCCCCGAACATTTCCCAAGCATTTTCATTAACTCTGAGGATTATTTAATTTACAGTTTTCATAATTTGATTAGCAGCAAACATACTGGCATTTTTTCAGTCTCTTAAAAGTTGATTGACGTACAATCGAGTTAGAGGGCTGGCTAAGTGATTACTTCAAAGTTGATCTGCTGCGCCCTGTCTGGCTCAAAGTATGCAAACTCCATGCTAACTAAATACAGTGTAGAAATAAAATTATGATAAAGTCAATTTGCAAGCACAGATGCAGCACGCACACTTGTTGCACGCCTGTTGCGTCCTCCTTGCTGCAAAGTAAAGTTATTAAAAGTTTTTGAATTAACAAAGCGGCGACAACGCACTAAATGACGTCGACGATGCGCCAACAGCGCAGACAACGTTGTCGGCCAGGGACTGCATAAAATGTGAATTAAAAGCGAATAAAAAGACACAAACTTAATTTATGCGAAGCAGCCCGAACAGGCAACAGCAACAACAGCAGCAACACAGCAACCTCTGCTGCAACTATATAATTGTAGCCAGTCGCAGTTTTAGCCCAGTTACGCGAGCAGCAGCTGGCGCTGGGGCCAATAGTTGAAACTGTCAGTGGGCGTGCCGCGAGCTCGAACTTTGTCCGGGGCCCTGCGGAAAACGGAACTGCGAACGCAATATTAGATTCAAATGCATTTCCCTGCCGGTCGACACCTCCCGCATCCGGCTGCAGTCCGCTGCCACCGCTGCCCCAGCTGCCCCCGCTTCCCCCGCTTCCCCCGTCCAGCGTTCGGAAATGAACAACAAACTTTCGAATTGAGTTTTCCGCTGCTTCCACAGTCCACAGTCGCTGCCAGTTGGAGGCGGTGTCGGACAAAGTTTGAACATAACATTTGTTGTTGTTTATTTTGTAGCTTATCCATAAAATACAGCCGAGCGGATCTGACCGATGTCGAAGCCACCACCAAGGCGGTCCTTCGCTAATTAAGCGCCGTTGTTGGATATTGCAGTTAGCATAAATTTGACAAAGCAAACTCAATTAATTTGGCAAATTGTTTGTAACAAATCCGAAACAACAACCAGAATCAAAGCTCATAAATAGCCAGCAAATTAAGCAGTCAAATAGTACGATGTATGTAAGTAATTCGGAATCGGGACTGGAGCTGCGTCTTTGAGTCCTCCTTTGAGCCTCGCAGCGGGTGAGCCAAGATGATAATGATGCCATTTGCTGCCCAGACGGAAACCAAATGGCAACAACAAAGGGCGGCCAGGGCAATAATGAAAATTGGACAGCGGTCGAAGACAAAGCGGAAGTCAAAGCTGGACAAAATATATACTTTCTATTTTTTGTTTGTTGCTTTTGTTGTAGAAAAATGCCAACAAAGCGAACCGACAATCAGCACAAGCAATAAACTGTGATACCAAAAGAAACGAAGAAAGGAAAAAAATATATAAAACATACAAAAAGCGGCTGAAAATGACCTCGAGAGATTCGGTCTAAATGAAACGAAGCGCCAGCAGAATTCTTACTCTTCCGCTGGACTGTGTGTTTGAGTGTGTGTGTGTGTGTGTGTGTGCCCGAGGCATTAGCTGCTAGCCATTTCAATCAATTTACTTACTCACACACACGCACACAGGCAGTGTGTATGAGCATTCAGATAGTTCCACATGCCTGATGGTATTTGCGAGACTTTGTTCATATACCCTGCAAGCGGTGAGGGTGTGCAGGGAGTTTCCCTACTCGCTCAGAAGATCTTGCTCTGCTTAAGGAATGCTCAATAGAATGTGGTTTCTGTTCAGTTCTCATAGATAATTCACAGTAGTTATTATACGACATAATTTTAGTTGATTTAATAATATACTAGAAGATGGTCTGTATTGAGAAATTATAATACAAGTATGTCCGGTAGCGAGCAAAAGTGAGTTTTGAATTTATCTCTTTTTTTTTTGCTGCTTTATTCCATTAGATATGAGCGACAAAAGTCACTTCTTTGAATTCATCTCATTTTTCTTTACTGACTTTATTACTGATTGAGAACACTATAATCAACAAAATATAAAAATATATGCTTGCATAGTTTGTTTTTTTTTTTTTATGAGTGACGAAAGTCAATTTTGTGAACATCCACTCAATTTTGCTCGCTACTGTATGTACTTTGTATTATTTATATTATATTATAATTACTAAATACAGGACGTCTTCTAGTCATTCCTTGCTCAGTTCAAAGCCCACTCGGCTTCATTTCATTTTATAAATGGGCACGTGAGCAGCTCCCTAAAATTCGTTAGCCGGAAATAGCAGCCATGACGGAAACGAAGACACATTGTTGCTCTGCTAGGACGCTGTGCGCCGACTGTCCAATGTGATTGAGTATGTATGTGTGTGTGTGTGTGTGTTTGTATCTGTGTCTGGATCTAAGTATATAAAACTCTGCTGTGCACTGAAGCAACCTAAGCAGTTATTTGTCATCTAGCAAACGTTTCAGAATGCCTAGTGGAAGCTTTTAACTATGTGTGTGTGTGTGTGTCATTCTCTGTATCCCAACAAAACAACGGAAGTCAAAGAAAGTTATTCAATTTACTATGAAATACTGTCCTCACGGTTGATTCGCTTCATTTTTAGTCCGTAATCCATTCAAATCCTCAAACGGAAACCAAATCTGCAAAAGCAATGAAAGTCAAAATAACAATTTTCTTATATTATAAGATTTATGAAAACGCAGACTTTTACATAAATATAACATAAGATGTTCTATTTGATATTTGCGGTAACAAGCAACACTCAAGTTCAAATCGTTCATCGATTGGGTCAAGTGCCCAATTAGGTTGACAAATTGTCGTGATGTTATATGATTATTATGGGCATTTAACGTGTATGTAATGGATTTATATAACGTGTATTTGTGAGCACAGCTGTTGCTTATATCAATTACTAAATAGCTGCTCTTATTATTGAACGAATTCAAGCTAAGCCCTAATTACTGAGCTAATTCGTTTAACCTTTAGACAGATAGAGAAGCAAGTCTTAAGTTACATAAGTGAGTCGAGTTCTTTGTTAATGAAATAATTGAGATTCTTATCTAAAGCCCGTGGGCAGCGCCCCTGCAGTGTAACAAGATTTTTTTAGAAATTAAAACGCTATATTTAGCTAGAAGAGGTTCCAAACAAGCTGAATCGTACTCAGAACAGATAATTGGATTTATTGTTAATTTTATGTGCAAAAAATGCGTATTTTGTATGAAAATATTTTTTTTTTATTTTGTTATTCCTCTTTCATTTCATAAAATAATAATAATAAAATAAATAAAAAATTATTGGCGACTGTTTTCACTTACTAATGCTGGGTGACTAATGTGATAAATTGGTTCCTGCTCAAATTTGATAGAGAAAATATACAAATTTTAAGAAAAAGAAAAAATAAAACTTAATTCATATGTTAAAAAAGCTATATTTCTCGTTTTCTTAGTTAAAGAAAGCCACATCCGAGGAGAAAATCCCGGAATTTGCAAGACAGCTCCCGTGACAACTCTATTATATTACACTCTCAATAATATTAAAATAATAAAAATTTCAACAAACTAAATACTTTACGTGTTAATGGAGTCTTCAATTTGAAGTAAAGAAAAATATATAGAACTTTGAGGTTTCTCAATCTTACGCATTTAATAAATATTAGATATAAATGTATACAGCTCTGCTACTTCATTTCTTCTATAATAATTATACATTATATTTAACACCAATGCACTCTTAAATATCCTCGATTTTTCCAAATGATCTCGCATATCAGACACAAGACACAGACGCCAATACATATCCAATAGCCTTTTATAAATATCATATAGTCCTGTACATTCATGCTGACAAGCGTGTTATTTTCCGGAATGACGTGGATGAGACCCGCTCGAGCCGCCTTCCTAAAACTTATCTCTTCCCATTTGTCGTAAACACCAGTCAGGCGGCTGAACATGTAGAACTGAAAGAGCCTATCCCTAAATGGCGAGTTGCGACCCATGGGAATCTGTCTAATGGTTTGTGAAGTGCAGAGATTTCGCCCGAGCCGACGAAACACTGGACGATCAAGTCGAGATTGTTGGAATGCGGCAATGCTCCAAGCGCCATCGCTGGCGCAATAGGCGTAGCTGGTATTTAGACTGTTCCGATGGCGTATTAAAGTGGACGAATTGACCACCAGGAGGCGTGGCTTCAGTGCCAACGGTAGCACTCCGTTAGTGAAGTACATTTCGACCTCCGCTTGAGTGACCATGATGCGCAGTGGACTCCTCAAGAAGTCTGCCAGCGTATGGATCTGCTCTGGCCTGCTATTGAAGCTGATTGCCCTCGTCAGGGCTCCAGTTCTCTCATTCCACAGTATGAAGAAGCTGAGCAGAATGGCCATGTGCACCATTTTGTAGGCGTTCGTGAAACGTTTGAACAGACTTCCGTGCACCGGCTGCATATTGCAGACGGTCATGGCCAGAAAGAATCCTTGGCTGCAATCGCGGGCTGCCAGCTGCCAGCCCAGCATCAGCAATGGCAATATCACCAGCAATAATACTCCATTGTTACGGCTGATGAAGGTAACGAATCTTTCCATCGGACGCACATTAATCACGGGCACCATGATGCAAGTTTTCGTGGGATTCATGATTATAATACCTTCGGCCTCCTCTGCTTTCAGTATCAGTTGCGTAAACGGATGCACGCCGATATCGATGATGCCACGAGCAGGCCACGTCAGCGTGCGATTGTGGTAATTGAACCTGTTCACATCAGGTGTACGCTCCACCCGCAGAGTACCGTTGCACTTCTCTACGAAGCCGGCCACAAGCTTGCCAATGAGTCCATCTAGCTGACCATTTGGGAGCTGGAAATGTATTATATATATTAATATAGTATATAAATGATTTTATTTTTTTTTTTTTTAATTTTTTATTTGATATATCATTATATTATATATAATATTTTATTTATTTTTTATTTTTTATTTTACATATTAATATATTATACATAAATATTTTCCCTCACTTACCAAGAAAGCGTATGCCAAATCCTGAAAGACGGGCACTCGAAACTCATAGCCTTGCACATCATCGATGTCTATGGCTTCCCAGTTGAAGGCGACGCCAATGTCGGTTACATTCATAATTTTGATCTTGGGAAAGGGCGTATAGCTGAAGAGTTCGTTATATGTAGAGAAGCTCCCATTGTTATCTACGATCTGCTGATACGTTAAGGCTACGTTAATAAAATGATAGCGCCAGCACCAACGGAAGAACGTATTTATCTGCTGCATTGAAGGCTTCTGCTGTTTGCCCGAGGCGAGAATGAAGAGAATGCGCAGATCATGACGACCATCCAGCATCGCATGTATGACTTTGAACATGGGGTCCTGGTCCACCCTCAGGTTGCGTACGGTGCAAAAGACCAGAGTCCGCCTGGCTATAATACCGGGCAGTGAAACACTCGTTTTTAGACCATATATGATGAGCGGCAACTTCAGATGCACGGCCAGAAATCGTTCCAGTGAGAAGAAGTAATCATTATTCAGCAAAGGCTTCACCAGCTTCCGATTGTCGGAGAAGGTAATCAAACCATTGAACTTGTGGCGCAAATGCAAATGGTACGTTAGGTCCTGCACAAAGCTCAAATTGTAAAATGGATTATTATCTTGGGCGAGTATCGAAACGGGCGCGAACACTCCACACAACAGGCAGAGAGCCAGCAAATAGGGCCACCTTTTGGACAACATTGCACTCGTTCAACTAAAACCAGCAATTAGCTTAACCAATATATAAATAGTGAAAGTTCAGCTTGATTTGTAAAACTCATGTGATCTAATGAAGGGACGTATTCTATTCAGCTAATTGCCTCATTAATGTTAATCAGCAAAATGTGTTGAGTCATTGCCTGAAAGGGTTCAACTTGAGTCTATAAAAGCTGTGTAGACTGAGAGAGACCAGGCGTGAAATTAAATTTGGAACAGCAGAAATTAACAGACTGCTTAATATTTACAACCAGCATCTGTGCTAGGATATTTGATAATATTTGTGTTTAAAGAGTAGACAGAACCCAGCAGCATAACTATCCATGCAGACTCTACAAACAGCAACAGGAAAGCAAACAAGCTGCCATATTTACCTTATCCTAAGTATGCCCAACAATGCTTCTGCTGTGATTTGATTATATATACATACATATATCTACAAAAGTGTGTGTTGGCTGTGCAAACAAATCGAGTAGCTGTCAAGCAAGCACACAACATATACTGTCCGAGAGAACGTCAATATGTTTAGTCATATCATAATCCATGGCATGATTTATTTGCGTTTTTCAATCGATGCTGCGCTGTGTTATTTTTTTTGAGGAGCTCTAAGCTTGTTCACCAAATTAATGCATTGTTATTAAGATGAGGCAAAAAATTGGCAACATCGTGAGCTGCTGCTGCTGGTGAGCCATAAATAACGTCACGATAAATGTCCAAGTGTTGTGGAGGGCAACGCTGCGTATGTGTGATCTGTGTGCGTCAGTCTTTCTGTCTCTTTTCTCTCTGTCGCGTACAATGAGCGAAACGTGCGGCTCGTTTGTCACGTGCCGAGTCAGTAAATTGCAATAAACTCAAACCAACATGTGTCCCGGCGACATTTAATAGAAATAAGTGCGAAACGAAGGAGAACACAACTCAGCTGCCACATATATATTTTATATACTCGAAATTGTCACCTTTATTTTCCTTGTTTCATCCGTCCGGGTATTTATCATGGTTGCCTTTTGTCAACCGAATCGAATGTCGACTGTCGAATACATCTAGTGACAATTCTAACCGAATATCTTAAGTTATCTTCACTTTGCCTACGATAAAAGCTTGCAGTCCTCATGTTGTATAAAAAGTGGGCTTAAATCTCCAATTTTCATTCAAATAGGAATTCTTTACTATGAATCGAGTCTTATAACAAACTTTTTGCTCAAAATACAAGCAATAACAAGTAAGATTGCTCTAGTCGAGACTGCTCGAATAGGAGATACCCTGAGCCCTGTGCAGAGCCAATATTCCAATAATTCTACGCTTTTTTATGTATACATACAAACAACACATGCACACACACATATGTATGCACGCATGAGCGCACGCTCTGTCAACTGCGCATTTAAAATTTATCAGCATTTCACGATAATTTTAATTCGTTTTTAAGGCCTGGTTTGTACATCGCTTGAGCTAGAGGTTTCAAATTTAATCAAGAGACCAAAAAGAAGAAGAGCTGAAAAAGAGTTAAGGTTCTGAAGAGGAGATGTTAGTTTACGTATGTATGCAGCAGAGGCAGCAGAAAATACTCTGATTTGTCGCTAACTGATAGAGAGCTTAGCTTACGCTAACTCAGAGAGAGGCTTAACAGTTGAGCTCGACTTCGAGTGGTAGTCTCGTTGCCCTATACAAAGGCAGATGAAGATCAGAAAAGCTGCTTCTTGCAGCAGCAGCAGCAGCAGCAGCAGAAAGTGCTCTGATTCGTCGCCTAATGAGCGAGTATGAAGACTGACTCAGAAAGAGTTGAGCTTGACTTGAGTGGAGCTGTCGCTGTCTCTGCCCTACATAAAGGCAGCTGAAGATCAGAAGAGCTGCTTCTTGCAGCAGCAGCAGCAGCAGCAGAAAGTGCTCTGATTGGTCGCCTAATGATCGAGTGTCTACACTGACTCAGAAAGAGGCTCAAGAGCTGAGCTTGACTTGAGAGGAGCTTACGCTGTCGCTGCCCGATATAAAGGCAAGCCTGCTGCAGCGCAGCTTCAGTCGCATTCTTCATCTCTTGGTGGTCAGTTGTCCAGTGCAGCGCGGTGCTTCTCCTCTTCTTCTGTCTGTTGGTAAGTATTAAAATAGTTAAGTATGTTAAGCGAAAATGTAAAAATTATACTTTTGATGTTTATTTAATGTAAATATAATATATTTTATATTTAAATATTATTAATTATTATAAAGATAATTAAGATAACGATCTGTTAGCAAATGCAAAACAACTCTTCATATGTGCAAATATTATGGACTTTAGCAGTCCGTATATGCGTTAAGGCTAATTTTTAGTCAGGCAAGTAGGACTAGCACTTCGACTTCCCCTCTAACTCAGAGTTGTTTAAATATAGCTGTGTTTTTAGTAATTTATAGTTAGGTATTTAATTTGTATACATTAACTAGAAAACGTAATAAAAGGCTATTTACATAGCGAAGTTTCGTGTAATGCATACGGAGATTACGTAATCTTTAGATTTTGAATGCCACGCCCCATTCGCTTCACAGGGCTCAGGGTATCTCCAAGTCGAGCAGTCTCGACTAGAGCACTCTTACTTGTTTTAATATAATTTTTGAGTTACTAAAATTAGTATTTTCTGATTGCTGTGTTCCTAGTCTGGTCATACGTTTGTGTATATTCTACTACAGTGCACTAAACCAATATAGTCATTTAACTTTCTGAACACCTCTATTAATAATGATGAAGTTGTAATTCCTTATCTTAGTTTTTCAACTATTGCAAAGTAAATAAATCTGATCTGCAAACAGGACAAGTGATTTTTATTCACCCTGCATAGCTCGGCAATACAAATCCCCAGAGAGCCTTATATGACAGTGAAGGCAATTTGTGAAACCATTGGAAAGCATTTTACATCATCGAATGGCATCCTGTGGTTCTTAACTGCCGGAATGCGACCGAAATCAAAAAATCCAATTATGCAGAAGCACGTATTTTCCATTAGGCAAACAGCATTTCAGCCGCGAGTCGCCCGGAGGAGGAGCGGCGAGTGGCCAGGATCAACGAACGAACACGATAGGCGCAAGGTGAGCGCTTAAAAGTTCTGTTTAATGAATATTGCCTTGCATCTCTTGTTTTGTATTCTGCTGACAATTAAGGCCATTATTATAGTGGCGTCAGCTGATGCAGAGAGCACCGAGCCAGTCGAGCCAGCCGAGCCAGCCGAAGCCATTAAATGCAGTTTGGCCCGAAAGTCGACCCGCACCTGGGAGTCTCGTCTCGGCATTTGCTCACACATGACAGCGCACTTGACATTTCAATTTCCGTGTGGAGCAACTACGATGTGTACCAAAGACAATGCTAGCAACAATAACAACAATGCTAACAAATAATAAAAAGAAATAGAGAGATAGAGAGAGAGAGAGAGGGAGATAGACAGAGAGAAAAGCTGTAGCCAATTTCATGCGGGCGAAGTCGCAAAGTTGCTTTCAATTATCCAGTCAGGACACGCTTGCTGCTTTTGTTTTTGCTGTTCCTTTTTTCTTTTATTTTTTTTTATTTTCACGTATTTTTGTTTTTGTTTTTTGCATGCCCGACACGCGCCCAACTTGAACTTTTTCATAGTCCAGCTGCAGTCATGAAGTCTATTCACATTTTACGCTTTGTTGCTGGCCCGAAACCCTCTCAGTTGTCGGCCCCGCCCTGTCCTGCGCCGCCTGGTTGACTGCTGCACTTTATTATGCTCACAGAAATATAAGACGCACTGCAGCGACAAGTAGCGGGCGTAGCGCCTGGAGTGGGGCGACGGCATCTGCAGTAACTCGGCGCAGGTGCAGCGACCACTTCACCTGAAGTGGACAGGCAAAGCTGCCAAGTGGCATTAATAACAAAAGCCCGTTGAACTAGCTACTGGGATAAGCAGACAAGTACAAGTGACTTCAAGATGGAATATATATATGTAGAATACTATATGTATGTATGTATGTATGTCTGTTTTACAATTCGATTGCTTGTTCTTTGAGTTATGCTAATTTACTTTTATCGCATCGTCGGTAAAGTCAATTTAATTGTAATTTTCCACGCGCAACGCATTTTAGTTTTATTTCCGTCAACGCTTTTCAATTTAGTCTGCAGCCCGGCGTCGCCTTTGCCGCATTTTCATGAGAAATAATTTAATTTGCCTTTTCCACTTCGACGTCCACTTTCCAAACTTTGCTTTTCCTTATTTCCTTTGCGACTGTAGTTGTCTGCTGCGAGTCGACTAAGCGCACTCCCGCTCCGTCCGGCTGTCGTCCACGTTTATATCATTTGAAAATTCAGCGCTCGTACATTTTTTCATTATTGAAAAGGCGCACAAGGAAAACTCGAGACGGACGCGCATAAAACTGCCATTGAATGTAGCTGCTGGCCAGGCGGTTGGAAATAATGCGGCTTGGGCGCGAAGTGACGCACACCACACTACACCACGGGCCACGCCCCAAACTCTCGACTCCAGCCGAGTGGCCTTTAAGTGGAAAAAAGGTTTTGTCATGGCTAAGCACTTTTCAAATTCACAAGGGTCGCCGGCAGCTGTTGCCCACCGGCCACAAACCGCATTACGGTCTACGGCTATAACAATGGTCCGCAGCTCAGAGAAGTCCGGTTTTTGAGCTAGTTGTGCATGCTGAGGTGATTGCTATCATTATCGGTGAACTAAGCTAATTTATATATCCATAAATATATTCAGAATTAGAATTACAGACAGGGTATTCCGTAGTGACATACCTTTTGCGTTACATGCAAAAGTTTTAACACAATAATTGCCAGAAACTTTCAGACTGCGGCCGTGGAATTTTTGCAGACTTTAAAGCAAATAACGGATTAGCCATGAGAGAGTCATAGTTATAAGAGAATATGATTTAATACAGACTTGAATCATAATTTGACTCTTCATATCTCGTATATAGTAACGGATTAGCCATGAATATATAATAGAATATGATTAAATACAGACTCGAATCATAATTTGACTCTTGATATCTCGCATATAGTACTTCATTAAACGTAAACGCAACTTGATCTTATTTCGATGAACATTTGAGCCTGGGCTGCCTACACAAACGCAAATCCTTTTCCTGTTTGTCTGCTCTAGCTGGTACGGGCTTTTTATCTGTTGAACAAGACTGCAAATGAAAGGACTCTGTGACAGCAGTATGGAAAAGTTTGACATGCTAACTAGAGAGGCTGAGAGCTGGGCGCTGGGAGCTGGGAGTATAAGTTAAGAGCAGGAGAGAAACCAACAGTTATAGCAATGAAAGCAACGCATGAAGTTTGATATCATTAAAGACCACTTATGTGTCAAATGCAACAGCCATAGGACGATGGAGGACGGACGAGAAACGGCAGACGACAGACGACAGACAACTACAACGACGACACACTTAAATGCCATTGAAATTGAAGCTCACTTGCCAAGCAATGCTTGCAAAACAGACAGACACAGAGAAAGAGAGAGAGAGAGAGAGAGGGAGAGACATATCCGCTTTCCTCTCACGCTTACTCTACACCCCCATCTCTCTCCCTCTCTCTCTGTCTATCTCGCACTGCTTACAGGCTCAAGTCAACTACAACTTGACGCACAAAAGCCACATCAACAGCTTTCATCAGATGTCATCTGAAGAATGGTTTGGTTTGCTCCATAATCAGGCTATGCATTTTTTTGTTCGCTTTGCTAAGCCACGTCAGACATTATCTGTGCGGCTGACTGATTCGTGAAGCCGACAGGAGACAACAGCCAGGATGGCAGTGCAGGCGGCGCACAGGATACAGGCGCATAATTTTCATAATTGCATTGGCACGCATCAACGGAAATTGCGTGACGCCATCAAGTCGTTGTCAATAATTGCCACAGCAGGAGAAGATGCCTCCCATCAGTGTGTGTGTGGGTGTGCGTGTGTGTGTTTAATGGAAAATGGATTTGCAAAATGTTAAAGCCACAGCAATGAATTAAAATCAGCGCCTGCATAAATTATGGCACTTTCATTAACAAACAATTGCCCGCTGAACCGAAAACCCCAAAGCCAACTTAATGCAATTTAATTAAGCTTCTCGTTATGGATGTTGGATGGCTGCTCGATGCTCATGTTGTTGCCGTGTAAGACTTGGCGTGAATGATTAATGAGAGAGCGCAAATTTGTCGCCTGGGCAGGTGCATTGCGACTATTTGACAATAATTTAACTGTGCTCGCAATGAGAGCTAATGAAGCGTACGTTAAACATAGAACAGTTTGCTCTTGCTTTAAAATAGTTCATAACGAACAAGTATGCGTGCTCTAGTCAGGAGTGCTCGACTAGGAGATGCCATGAGTCCCGTCAGATCTGCGTTTTTAAATTACTAGAAGTGCGCCAATCTAAAGAAACGGCTAAAAATGCAATCACAATATAAACACAAATCGAAAAAATTGGTAAAATTTAGAGCCGATATCCAAAATATAACGAAAATCAAAATTTCATAAAATTAACATGGAAAATTTGAAGGTGCTATCTCCCACGATTTCGGAGAAATAATTTTAAAATATATTTCCGATAAGGCTTAAAATCGATAAAAATACTACCCAAAATAGTTATCAAATATATTAAACAAACTTGACCTACGCGAGCTATACACAGACCTATAAACAAAACTTGAAGTCTCTAGCTTGTCTAGTTAAGGAAACCGATAGACAGGATAAACGGACGGACGGGACTAAATCGACTCAGCTCGTTGCCTTGATCAAGTATATATATATATACTTTTTGGGGTGTGGCTCGCCTTCTGCCTGTTACATACATTTTCATAAAACCATTATACCCTCATTTTCCATTTTCAATTCGTTCAGGGTATAAAAACTGAAAAAGTGAAAGGCATTGGGTGAGTTTTCACTAGAAATTGCCAGCTTTGCTGATGTGGCACCCAATTTGCCAGCTCAACGCGCCAAAAATCTGCCAAAAATCTAATAGTATAATTATAACGAGTGGGCGGCGGTTGTGGTTGGACCAAAAAGTTTTTGCTCCGCCAGGCAAAAGTTGCGAGGAGCACGCCCGAAATTATGCTACACAAATTTTACCTTAAACAATTAACACTTTTGCCAGCTTAAGAGAGACAGAGAGAGGAGAGAGAGAGAGAGGGGGGAGCAGGAACTGGCGCCCCAGCAGGTTCAACAAGTGTCCGGTTTGGCTTGCCAACGAACTTTGGCTCATGGTTGCCAGGCTGCGTGTAGTAGTTATTGTCCTAGCTGTTGTTGCTCCTGCTGCTCCTCTTCCTGCTCCTGCTGCTGTTATAATATAATAAAGCGCTTATTAAATTTTATGCCAGCATTGATATAACAAGCTGCGCGATATGCCCACAAAATTGCTGTCCTGGGCTGGCCGCAACCAAACACTTCCTGTGCCGTGGCATCCACTCCGCACTCTGTTAGTTCTACATCGACTTCTTTTTCTTCCTGGCTGGCGCTGCTCTATTTCTTGCGTTCATGATAATGATGCGGTTTTGTAGGAGCATTTTGTGGGCCACCCGCCCGGGCTAGGCCACTGCGGTTTGAGCACTCAACTTCGCATGCCAGTCTACCACAACGACCACTGCCTCCACCGCCTCCTCCTCCTCCTGCTCTTCCTCCTCCTCTTTGGCTCCTCCAGTTGCCCGCTTAATTTTGCCTGGCAAAAGTTTTCGTGTACTGGCAACACTTTCGCCCATGTTGTTATCGTTGTAACTGGCCTTGTTTTTGCTGTTCCCAGCAGTAAGTTTGGGTGTTCGTTGAAAGTTATGTGTATCCATGGGAGACGGAAGCGAGTGTTTTGTATGGCTGGAGCTTGCTGGATGCGGAAAGGTCAAATTTAATAATATGTCAATTGCGACTTTTTAGTGACTCTCTCTCTGTGCGTGTGCGTGTCTGTGTGTGTGGGCGTAATTAAATTTGTTATTAAATTTATATTAAAAATATAAATTAGAAACTCTATATTGAACTGGACAAGAGCTGTTGATTCTACTAAATTAAGTAAGCTTCATGCTGATTAATGGTTTCACTGATTTAACAATTTATCTCTCAATTTGGAAAGTTTAATGAATGGAGCTATTAACAGGGATAGTATATGTGTATTAAATTTGCTTTAAGTTTCATAACTTTTTTTGGGGTTCTGACATCTTTAAATTTGTTAATGTCTCAAGAGCTCGATTAACTTACATATGCTCAGAAAAAGGAGACAGAGTTATATCTTATCCTAAGATCAGAGATATACCTCATTCTGAACTTAAATTTATCTCTTGAATCATTCTGAATTTAAATTACTCTCTTCAATTATTCCGAGCTTAAATTTCTCTCTTGTATAATATATTTTCTGCGATGCTATTAGTAATATATATAAACAAACTTCCATTTCGTGAAGAAGATTTTATAGCTCAAAATTGATTTGTCTGTATAGGTATAATATACTTCTCTAATGTACAGTTCAATTCTTAACTTATCTACCATAAATCATATTAATTTAACAAATTTCTACTACTTTACACTTTAGCACATAAATAAATTATTTATTAAAATTTTCACTTAATCTCTACTTAACTAGCCACTGCTTGGGGACTCTTAGATAACAACTCTTCTTCTGAGTTTTTCGCAATGTTTCTTCGTAATTTCTTTGAGACCTGCAAATAGAGCCACAGAATTAGTCGAGCAGAAAAGAGTCGAAGAGAGTTAAGAGTATCAAGTAAACGCTTACGAGGAAGTCGGTTATTGAAACGCTTGCAGCTGGCGACAGCCATGAAGCACTGATTGGCGAACTCGTAGCAGCTGCCTCCGTCGCTGCCATATATCGAGTGCGAAAACTTGGGGCATTTGATAATGTGGCAGTTGCGCTTGTGTGTCTGAGGCTGTGGGGCGGTTGGCGAGGGCTGAGCAGGTGTGGCTGGAGTGCTGCCTGGATATACGGGGAGTAGCTCCGCATCCGTCGAAGGGTTGGGCGGTTCGTAGATGCTTTGATAGTCTGTGCCTAGTTGATTATTAACCTCGAGCTGGTTTTGATTCGAGTCATCCACGCCGAGAAAAGAAATTCGGCGATCCGCATCGATTTCGGCTGGGTTTGCACCTTCAGGTAATTGACGAACGTCATATAGGCAGGAAAACAATTGTATAGATGAACTGGTAGGAGAAATCTCTAGACCAGGCAGATCGGGGCCTTGGTTTAGTCCCCGCTCGTACGAATATCCCGTGGGCTGCACAATGAGGCCTCGCACCAGACAGTTGTATAACACGACAAAATTGACGGTCATATTCTAAACTTGTCCAAACTGATGCCCAAGACGAAACTGTGGCTCTTCCGACCGAAACTTGGCGCTTTTATAGTGGCCGTAAGAAGACATAAAGCTCGCCGCGCCAGCTCTAGCTTATAATTAATTCTAACTGCTTTAATTACGAAGAAATAATTAGCCTCTCTACATTAAGCAGATTCGCTAGTTTTAGTGCTCAGCTAAGCAGTTGACATGGATTTGGTTTCTTTTACAGTTCCCAGCGTAAAGCTTTAGAACTTTAGAGTTTTTTTTCTAGCTCATCCCATTTCATCTTCTGGAAAACTTACCGGAAATAATTTGATCAGATTGTCGCATTGATCTTAGGGTTCGTTGGGTCCATTTAGTCACTATTGGGATCACTAACTTTTCAGTTAAACTATTTCATTATAATATCGTTAGGTTTTGGGTTCTGGGTTCATGGTTCTGGGCAGCACCGTAACAGACTTCTCGTGCAGCGTCGCTGCGTGAACATATTTATATTATGCTGTTGGTGAGCTTTGTTTTGTTGTCGGATTATGAATCAGTTTCAAGTTTGTTGGAGTTAACTGATTCCAAAGCCGCCTAACTTGATATATTAAGTGCTGTAGCTGCTAAGTTGAGCACTTACGAGCAATTAAAAATAATTATTGCTATCGCGCTCAACTGTTGGATTCTTATCATGCATTAGAGAGACCTGAAGAGAGTTTGAGGTAGAAGATGTTCTATTGCTAGTAATGTAATGGATCTTCTTTAATAAAGACTTCAGAGAGTGTTTGACAAATTGTATTGAAGGCTGGTTAACTAACCTGGATAACTTTAAAATACTCGTTTTATTTGTAAGTATAAAACCAGTAGGAGAGGTGAGCTACTATATGTATGATATATTTAAGTTCGTGTCTGAAGAAGATTTATGTACAAAATTATTATTTTTATTTATTATTTTCATCCAGCACAGTTTGCAGCTTGGAGCTGAGAAAAATTTTGGTTCTATATATATAAAAAGCTTGTTTGATTTATTATTTTATTTTAAAAATTTTGTTATACTCAATTCGGGATTTACATGTGTCAGGTAAACGAACACTGAATACAAATCGGCAAGCCATGAATGACATTAGGTGATTACTTACTTCAAATTATTTTTGATTATTTACTTAAAAAATAAAAATAAAATAAAATTATGAATTATAAATAAATGGGTTTATATTTGATAAGAAGTCTCCATCCAATAACTGAGCACTGTGGGTTTTCAATCAAATACTCGACTTGTTTCGTATATAATAGGTTCTAGATTAACGGTCTGCAACGCTGCAGCCCAGGCTGGTTTGACTCATAAGTACTATGTCCTGCCTGTAGGCGGGATGAGCTTCTTAATTTGTATAAGCATATTCACTTATAAACCATTATATTTCATAACATCATTTTATGGTTTTAAAAACTTTATTTCCCAAGTGGAAAATGTTACTAAGGTTACCCATTAGCTGTTAGCTGATATAACAACAATTTTAGTATCAATCTATGGTAGTGACAATGCAAGTGTCAAATACTAGAAGAGGTCAAAATATGTGGTGCAGAACAAGCAGTAGAATGAGCTGGTTGTTGATGGCAAGTCGAAACATATGTATTTCATCGGTTGTCAGAAATATCTTCTTCAGCCATTCTTATGTGCCTTTAAAAAAATATATATATGCATAAATACTCTTCACAACAATTTTCAATAGGTATAGAAAACATACTTATATATTTATCGTTTCACTAGAAATTTTTTTCAGATTTCGACAAAGCCTTTCCATTGGCATTAGCATATCCCACCCAACGCCAGTTAAGTGCATTTAATGTATGTGTGGAATGTGTAAATTAGATGCCGATTTGCCGATTTGTTATTAAAAGCGCCCATTAGTTATACTTTGGCGCTATAAAATGCGCGCATACTAATACAAATGACATTCGGGCCGCAAAGCAGCGCCGGGCAGGGCCGTAAATCTAGAATTAAATGGCGAGATAAGCGAATTGCGTAAATTATCTCGTTTTGTGTTGGCCAAGTTCACACAATACAAATTGCAGAGGAGTCGTCGAGGCACCAAAAGGCAACACAAAAGCAACAGGGCGCCGATACACTCACACACACACACACGCACACACAATGAATGTTGTTGTATTAGTATGGCTGGGAAGGACTTCAATAGCCCCATTGTGTGGCCGGGTGTATGCCTCCGGCTGTTACGTGGCTCCGCTGCTGATGTGCACGTTAAATTATAACAATTTTGTAATTTATTTAAAAGCTTTGCATAAATGGGCCAAGTCGTTTGCTGATGGCCCGATGCGCCCTGTGCCCCGCCCCGAGACCTCACGGCTGTCAAGATGCCCATCAGGGCAGGCGTTGTATTGTCAGCTCATGTGTGATAGATGGATATGAATATGTATATATATATTGTATATGTATAGGTAGCTGCTCGTGTAGCCTTTGTTTGCCCCGAATACCGTCGAATTTAATTAAAAACCTAAATTTGCGCAGCTCGAAAGTGTTGAATGGCTTTTCGCCTTTTGTTATTAATGACTCGGCAAATAACTTATGCACCTGCCGATTGAGCTTAATAACAAGATATTATGATTTATTTGCCTGTCTACCTTCATAAATACGCCTATATCAGGCCACGGAAATGGCGTTCGCCCAAGTATTTGGTAAGTTCGGTGGCTGCGGACGACACGCACACGCCGTTAACATATACTTACTTACATAGTGTTCTCATGATGCGACCAAACAAACTAAATGAAAATATCATCCCGCATTAAGTATGATATATGAAAATGATAATGCGCTTTGACAGCTTTAGGCTATGCGATGCTCTCCCTTGTTCATGAATCACACACACAAGCACACACAGACACATACAGATGTATCGAATTCAATACATTCATTGGTTCGTTTGGTTGTCGTAGGTCGGGCCTTAAACTTTTCAGCGCTGTGGCAGCGCTGCTGACGCGCTGCCCGCTGCCGGCGTCGAAAGAGCGCGCATGCGCAGTTGCTTTGTTGACAACAGGGAGGCAGGCATTGGGCATGAAGCAACACGTGCTTCTCCATGTGCTCGCCACGAATATAAATAAATAGCGAAGGGCAACGCTGTCCGCGAATAGTGAATGACATTTTACGCTAAAAGTTGCGTAGTAAGCGACCACGAGATGAAGCTTTTGGGAACGGGGGGTAATGCTATGCAGCTCGTGCTTTATGTAGCATAACTTTTGGCGCCAATGCGACATTTGAGCGTTGCACATCCTTGTGATTTATAGTGGCAGCTGCCCACGGCCAAGTGATGAAGTGCCGCTGTCCAGAATGCAATGGACATTGGGAATAGCGATGGCGACGATGATGGAAACTTAAAAGTCGCTTAAAGTTAAAAAGTTCAACTATATGATATAAATAAATTAAAAAAAATAAAAAAATAAATTATAATAATAAATAAGTAGTAATAATTAAAAAATAATAAATAAATTATAATAAATATATAATAATAAAATGAATAAATATTAATAATAATAAATAAAAAATAATAAATAAATAATAATATATAAATAATAATAATTAAGCTGAATGTTATTTAAGAAATTTTAATTTAATTTTAATTATAAACATCTTTTTTTTTTAATTAATTCACCTTATAATTAATATTCCAACACTTTAAATTCGTTTTTAAGCTCTCCTTCTATTACGCTCATTAATAATTTATAACTTCATAATTCAATCAACCAGGCATAACAGAGATGGAGTTAGCGCTCGGTAAGGCGCTCTCCTGCTCGCGCAGACTCTCTTCGTTTTGTTGTGACTTCAGACTGTCTCGTTTACCCTCTGGTTGTAATGCAGGAGAGCGTAAGTAATGAAAGCGCAGTGTAGAAGTAACAACAATGCAAGCTACAGTTACTTAACTCAGAATAGATAGCAAAGAGAGAAATGTGTGTAATAGAAAGAGAATGCGTTCTGTCGCAGCTGGCAGCGCAGCGTGCGTCGTTCAATTATGGCGCGACGTTCTGCTACACTTACAGCTTCGACCCGAAGGGCAATAGCCGATGGAGATAATCTCAACCGACAGATGCGGACGCTGACGTCGCTGTCGACTCGCAGCAGCGCAGTCTGTCTGGCGATTGAGGATGCTACAGTCAGCGACGCTGGCAGCATTGGACAGTGTAGCAGACGGCATTCAAAGTTCAGTTCAGTCATTGCCGGCGTTTCGAACTGTTTGGACGTGTTAAGCGGACAAAATTGAAACTGTTGGATGTTAGTAGTACCAGTAGCATGGCTGTGACCAAGTGTATAAGTATTAGTTAAGCACGGACATACACACACACACATAGAGACTCACGCACACATTCACATGGCTAATGGTCGGACTATGTGCGAGTGTGTGAGTTAGGCACTATTTGGGGATTTAATGGAAAAAGCATTAATGGATGCTGGCGTTGTCGACGCCTCGGGGCCGGAAAGGGCCCATCGGTGATAGTGGCCAGGCATAAGTGTGCATGTGTGCGCGTGTGAGTGCCTGAGTTTGTACCGTTATGTGCGCCAGTGTATTGTAGCAGAGTGTGTGTAGCGGCAGCCTAAAACTATGCAGCAGCAGTTCGTTTACTGACATTTGAGACACACACACGCACACACAAACAGGCACACACACGTCCAATCTGTCTGTGTGTGCGCATTTTGGTTTTATCGTGGATTTGACTGACTTTACGGGTTATTTGTCCCAGCGAATGTGTTCATAAAAAATGTAACAAAAGTGGATTTTGCTGGCCCCCAAACACCTTCCCTCCGTATGTGTGTGAGTGTTTCGGCCCACGGTCTGCCGGAAGTATGGATGCCATACCAACACACACACACACACACTCACACACACAGATATGCACAATGTAGCCGTACATTAGTGTCACGTTCGGTGGATAAAGTAAATTGAATAAAAGGTGAAATAATTTGCGCGCTAAGCGCAGCAAACCAAATCGCCAAAGTGACGCTTAATGGAAAATGTGTGAAAAAGGTCGCCGACTAAGGTGGACCAGAAAATGAAATAAAAAGAAAATGCAAATGCAAAAAGAGCGAAAATATATATGTATATATTCAAATTTCGGTCAGGGGCTGAAACTAAGTCGCGCGTTAAGTGACTAAAGCACTTTGCTGAAAATTTATCGAGTGTAAAACTGCGAGCGCTGGCCAAATTGAATCGAATGGCGGCGTGATCGCGCCCGTTGACGTGTCGTGAAGCATGTGCTGTGCGATTATCAAAGTGCGATAAAATTGCGGCAACAATGCCAAAAGGCTAAAAAGAGACAGACCGAAAAGAAAAATGAATAAGAGCCACGTCGCTGTCTGGACCTGGACCTGGCCCAGTCACAGTCCATAAAAATTTCCGTCTATGCACTGCGTATAATTTATGGTCGCGGTTCATTCATTTTTTTTTTTAGTTTTTTAGGATTTCTTTTTTTTTGGTACCTTTTGGCAATTGTTGAATGCAGCCGCAATCTGCTTTTTGTTCCAGCAGTTATCGCTGCATGTGAAAGCTGCCAGCATATGTGGGAACTCTAGTGTGTGTGTGTGTGTCTGTGTATGTGTGTGCGAGTGTGCTAAGCGCCACATTTTGGGCGCACTGCCAAAAATAATAAAATCACAATTTTATGCCAGACAACTCAATGTAACTGCGGCCCGGCCAGGATCCTAGGATCGTCGCTCGCTCGCTCGCCGCGCTCTGTGGCCAAAGATAACGAGGTAATTTCATTGAATGATTTACAATTCTCATTTTGCAGCTCTTAAATTTTGTTTGTCTGTTCGTTCGTTTGTTTGTTTGTTTGTAGTCTTTGCCGAATTAGTTTCAACGAGTTGAGAATTTGGCTTCGCTTTGCTTTTGGTTTTGCTTTTCTGCTGGCACAAATCAGCAAATTTCAATACACATTTTTGGGTTTCTATCTTTAGATATTTGACTGTCTCTGTGTGAGTGTGTGTGTGTGTGTGTGTGCGGCCTTTGCCAGGCAAACTGTTGAATTATGCATGGGGCAGAGATAAGCTGAAATGTTGCAAAAGTCTGGCACAAGATTCGGACAGGCAAATGTTGCGGTTGAGGCTTTGGGGTTGGATTGATTATTAAAGTTTAATCTACGAAAACATTTCTATATTTGCAATTGCCAGTAATTGAGCAGTGCGGAAAGGACTCGAAGCAACTAAAAGTAAACACGTAAATTAAAATCGATTAGTTTTTACTGCATATAATCTAGATCAAGTACACAAACTATGTAAAGTTCATCAAATATACACACGAGATAAATTTGTAGCTGTAAAAAAAGTATGAAGCAATTACAGATATGTGAAAGAAAATCTTTTAATTATTTAAATTTTAATATTTGAACATGAAGTTAGTTGAGGAGAAGGAATATAAATGGAATTATTAATGAAAATAAATTTAAATTACAATTTAAAAACGAGTTTGACTATTGTATTGAAAATTGAATTTTCCATTTATTTGTCTATTAAATATTATTTTAACTGGAATTCAAACTATGCCCAGTTACTCTGTAACTCACTTAACAGTTACCCAGTGAGCAGTTACTCACTTCACAGTTACTTAATTACCACTCAGTAAATAGTCGGAATTGCTTAATTGACTTTGCCATTTAATCAAGAGTAAAAAAGTTGATTTTATGTGAATAAGCGCCACATCAAGATTATCCGTTTTTAAATACTAAGTCGATTTGAAATAGGAATTCTAAATATTCTGTATTAATATATATGTAGCAGGAAGTAGGTGTAAAAAAGCCTATAGTATGTGTAGTATTCATCAGGATAGCGAGTTGAGTTGCTTATGAACGCATCGAACTTGTAAACTACATAAGCTAGAGAGTTGATATTTTATATATGCATTCCTGTATATCATAAGCAGCTCAAACTTAACACTTTATTTGATAACTCATCTAATATCCTTGATCTTGATAAAAAAATGATCATTTTATTTGATTTTACTAGCGTAATTAAACACAAAAATTCTGCATTTTTTTCAAATTTTCTGAAAATTCTGTAAATATAAATTTTGAATTATGAATACCGCAGTCTATGTTTTTTCCTACATCATATTTCAAATAAAAAGAAGAACTGTCATTCAGTTCTGCAAATTGAAAATGTCTAAATCAAAAGTTACTCGATACATAAATATATAATAGTTAAGATCATAATACACCCCACAAATATAAATATAATAATAGATATTCCTTCAAAAAGTTCATATTGATTCAAATGAACACTAAGCACTCCGAGTATCTCCAAGTCGGGTATACCCTCAACACTACACAGCTCTTACTTCTGAAATTTGAATTTAAAGCAATTTCATTTTATTATTTCTGAAATTAATTAAATTCAATACTTCCAAACTGCCGACAACAACTTGAACTATTCGGCCAGTTTCATTACGGTCTATAACTTGCTTGAGTTGCAATCAAAATAAGTGACCTGGCGGCCGCTTTTCATATGACTGTGAAATGTTTAGAAAGCTTTGCGGTCCTTGTACCAATTAAATTTATTTTGTCAGACACTCGGGCGATGTCACTGACAGTCGGTGGCAGCAATACACTCAAGTCAGCTTTATTCATACCGACCACAGTCAGAAGATGCAGAGACGGCAGCAGCAGCAGCAGCAGCAACAAAACAAAGGCACTCCAAAGCGCCAAAGGCCCCTCTTAGAGGCTGAGTGAAAAAAAGAAGAAGAAAAAAATATGAGAGGCTGGTCGGTCGAGCGGCGGTTAGTCAATGTGACAATGTAGCCCCACGAATCGCTGGGTCCCCGTGGGGCGGGCGATGCAGCAACAACAATGGAATATTTTCCATGGCTTAGAAAAAATATGCGCGACCAGAACGGCGGCCCCGCACCGCCACAATCTTCTTTACACAATCGTCGCGCTTGAATTGATGTAATATAAAAGGTGGCCAAACATTTGTTGGAACACGCGAAACGCTGCTGCCACGGCCAGAGATGGGGCTGCAATGCTTGGCCGCTGCTAATGTGGCTGGAGATGGAAAATGTTATTAGGTGGCTCGTCGCCTCTGCACTTCCGCCAGCCGTCAGACGACGGCCAACAGCCAGCAGTAGTCAGCCATCATTTAGGTTTGAGACCGATTCCTATTCCGATTCCGATTCCGACTCTTGTCATTGTTCCAGTGGCCGCTTTTGTGCAAAATCGCTGCCATTTACGAGCACGTTGTCATCGCGCCCAGCGCTCGCAACGGATGCTCTTTGACTTTCGACTCGACCCATTGTGCGCCGCGTAGACCAAAGAGTTGCACTTCAGCCCGAGCGGGTGTGCAAATGGATCCATTGTTTTAAACGTCTCACATTAGAGCGGCGCATTATTGGAGTGGCCTGCGGGGGAGGCAGACTGGATATTGTCGGGTTCAGGCTCGGGCTTAAAGTTGCCTTTTAAACTCACATGCAGGAAGACGGGCACATAAATTGCCAGGCTGTCAACCAGCGCTAAACGCAAACACATCCGTTTTACCCCGAGCCAAGCCGCAAGGTATGCAACACATTCAGGAACAAGAAAATAACGGTAGTAAACATGAACATATTTAAAAAAAAAGAAAGAAATTGCAAGCGAATACAAATATTCCCTATATTTTTATAAATTTTTGTATTGAGTTTGGCTCATAAAAATAGAAGGAAAACTGAAAAGATTACACTAGAGATTAAAGATTACTTTAGAATGTATGGGATTAAATTTGATTTGAAATGGTATAACATTGAATTAGTAATTAGTTAGTTTAGATATATGATTTTTATATAGAGGCATACAGGCTCACTCATTGCTTATGGCGTAAAGCTATACGCGCTGAAGAGTAAAAACATGAATTAATTTAAAAAATAAATAAATAAATGCTAAGGTGATTCCTAATAAATATATTTAAAAAAAAAATATAAATAAAAATAATGATAAAAAAATTCTTTATTATATTTTTTAAATATATTTTTTATATCTGTTTTTATTTTAATATATATATTAAAATAAATATATTAATTTTGTTATGTGTATTTGAGCATACATTTTTATCATTATTATTTTATTTATTTTTATTATTTTTTTTATATTTATTTAAAAATTATAATTTTGTTATATTTATTTGAAAAGTATATTTTTTCGAATTTTTTCTTCTTTTCTTAGCAAAAGCGAAAAAATTCTTTTATTTTAAATATATTCCTTTATACTAAATATTTGAGCTTAGTATATGTAACCTTACTAATTAAACAGTTTTTATAGCAATGTTAATAATAATTTCTAAAATTTCTCCATTAATAAATACGTAAATTGACTTACATATATAACTAAAGAGAAATTCACATAATTAAGTAAAGGTTTTAATTTTGACATTAAATTCATACACTCTACTAAATATCCAGTCAACACATCTCAGCTTACCTATTATAAATTCCAAGCTCAGCTCAATTCCCGCATGCCCCACGCAAGGGCATCGATAGAAATACAAAGCAACTCAGGTGACGAGCATTAAAACGATTCAACAGCTCGACTCAAAAGAAGTAAAATTATTGCTTGACGCCTCGCGTGGCGGCAACGGCGGATGCAAAAGCGTTTAGCGCCAGCCACGCCCACTTTTCCGGTACTCTCAATGGTGCCCCGTTCGCAGTGCTCTTGCATTTGCGCTCGACTGGCTGCCGCTGCAACACATGCAACGTCCCGCCACTGGGAGCCGTTGTTGCTCGGCGTTTGTTTTGCTGTTTGTTGTGGCAGGCTGCACTTAAAGCCATTCACGTTGCACAAACAAACACACTCGAGTGTGCGGGATGCGTGCAAAATGCAAAATGCAAAGCGAAGCGTTTCGCATTCAATGACGATAGTCGGGTGGCATTGCCAAGGGGCAAGGCACTCTCTCCCTATCTCTCTCTCTCTCTCTCTCTCTCTCTCCATCCCCCCCTCTCTCTTTCTTTGTGTGTGCTTTGGCCATTTCTCGTGCAAGATTGATTGCCCTGCTAACAACGTGCCCATTACTGAAGCTGCCTGCTTTGGGGCGTGGCACGTACTTAAGCCGTAATTATATAACGCTCGAGCGACGCAGGTGTCTTAATGAAGACAACGCTGCACGGCACAATGCATCGGTGAAGTGCTTTTAATTTGGAATTGCTTGCGGCTTTTTAGACAACTTGTAAATGCGTCACAATGAGCCTTGCTGCTGCTGCTGCTCGATTGAACTGAGCCTGTGGAGTAATTGAAATGCATTTCTCTATCGTCGATAATTGACACATTCAGGCATTCTAATTGCAGCCAACTGAACCGGAATAATAACAAATTGCATTCCAATTTCGTCCAATGAGCTGAGCTCAGCCTTTGGCCATTGACAATTCAATTCAACAAATTCCAGCAGCGCGTGAATGGAATGAACTAATATTCTGATATTCGTAAAGGGAATGCAATTGGGATGGGCACACATTCAAGTACTCAGAATCTAATAATAGAACAGCAGGCAGAATATCATATAGGGAGAGTTGAACTATGAGATGTACATATATATATAAATATGATTCATTTGCTATTTATACATACATATTTGCTATATATAAAGATAGTAGAGTAGTAAGAAGCTCTGGTGATTCCTAATAAATATTGTATATTTAAAAATATGATATTATTTGATGCTTATTCAACTTATTCCAGATAAAGATAAAAGAGCAATACGAAAAAAAAAGAAAAAATAATAAGTAAAATAAGTAAAAATAAAAATGCTATTAATTTATACTCATTCAACTTAATCCAGAGTATCTATTAGTCTAAACATTTTTACAAACACACAAATGAAATTGTTTATTAAATTCTTGTCAGTGGCATTGTAACACATGTCGAAGCATTTCAAGTGCTGCGAGTAATGTCCTTTATTGCGAGTAAAGGCTGCGGTTACGCAATCATTCAGCATTGTTGGCTTGAGGCCTGCAGACAGCAGCACCAAAGGATCAGGAGCTGTTGGCCTTTTGCTGACACAAAGCAGCAGCAGATTATCACAACAAACTGCCAACAGATAAACAGTTGTTATAGCTCGACTCACACATGACAAAAACAAGCGTTAAATACACACACACACTCACACACACACACACACACACACACACACACAGGATGTAAGGACATTAAGACAACCGCATGGTAAGCCAGTGCGACATATTTAAAGCGCCTGAGCACATTTAGCGTCAAATTTGCTGACAGTCAGCAGTTATGACACACAAAGCATAAGGAAAAGTAAACGCTTGTGAGCGCAAAGGATACGCCATGCATCCTGAAGGCTAAAGGGTGTCAGCCAGCGCACCTCATCCATGTCCTCGCCCTCGTCCTAGTCCAACGCAAACAGCCAGACAGTTAGACGGGGCACACAAAAGTGTAGAAAATAAAAACTCATTAAAAATGAAAGGCAAGCGAATTCACACACAGACATCCACACACACTCACACTCACACTCACACCCACACACACACATTGACAACTGCTCGGGGTTGTGGCAGTGTGAAGTTAGGTCTGCACACTCACTTTTTTGTGTGACAGCAACACCGAGCAAGTGCTAAGCAAAGAAGCAAAACGCTCGCAGCGAATTCTCCAACAAAAGACGCAAAAAAAAAGAAAAAAATAAACAAATCATTTTAAATTCTCAATTAAATGCAAACAGCAGAGCGGAGGCAGCGCGCCAGACTCTCGCACGGAGCAAAGACCACGATTCGCATCCGGTGGGCTGAGCCGCGCTGAAAAGGTGTCAAGTTGCAAACATGAAAGGACTTTGGAGTGTGACCCTTGCTGCTCCCTCGTCCTCCGTCGCCCTGCCATTGGCGTGCCGTCGATTCGCCGTAATGGGTGTCATGATGATGTTTGCTTAGTCGAAAAGTGCCTAAGAAGTGGGCGTGGCAATCATACAGTATAATAAGAAAGCTGTGAGTTTCCCTTTGGCAGGGCCGTCCAACTGATTTTTATGTTTTTTTTTTTTTTTGCTCGTCTGAATAGACAAACATTCAGTGCCAGGTCTTGAACGTAGCCATGCAAAACTCCTCGACCCCAAAAAACATGCATGAATCTTTAGCTTTGTTGTTATGCTGTGTGTGTCGTGTGGGCGTGGCCGTTGCGAATCACATTTAATGACGCCAGAAGTCATTCATTTCGTATGCTCGCTCATAAATACTCGTTAAATGTATTTACTAAGCACGCAGCAAAGCTGTGTAGAGCAATACAAACTGAGTTGTTGCCGTTGTTATTATAGCTGTTGCTCCTCTGACTGATCTGCGAGCCCAGTGCGGCATAGGCATCCACACATCTGTGCGGTCTCTGTCAGGCAGCCATCCCGCTGCGTCAGCTTGGCCATGTTTATGTGCACAACACTCTCTCTGCGGCGCATAGGAATTACTGTTTGTTGTTTACTCAGTTGTTATGGCTCTGGCCCCGGTTTGAACTTGACTAGAGCGGCATGAATGCATTAAAATGCTTTTGTATATGTATGTATATGCTAAGCTAGCAATAGCAATCAAAGTTCACTTCAATAACAACTCAGTAAAGGATTTAAAATTGCAATAATTATAATTACATTTTGTTATGAAATAGGTTGCTTTATAGATATACTCGAATCACAATTTAACAGATAAATTTAATAAAATAAATTGAATTGAAAGAGCTAGTAATACTATGTCTACATACCTTCTAAGGTCTCTTGTATTTCTATATATAACAAATTTTGGCACAAATTTCAAAATTGGTTTAATAAGATTTATATGAGACATCTTAAACGAATGAGTAAGAGGAACTTTATTATTGGATAATATGCTTGTGATTTAAGGAGTCATTAAAATTAAATCTGTGGAAACTTTTGATACGTATATATAATATTAGGAAAATATTTGTTGAAATTAGTGAATCATGCAGCTATATAAATAAGGGCATTATATTGTGATTAAATTCAAAGCAAATTGGTACTGATGTTATGATAGATTTTCCTATTCTAAAATATTTTATTTACATATTTTATTTTATTATTCAAATAGTTAAACGGGTTTTAAATTCGATTCTATTATTTGAAATGATTTTAGATTCAAAGCTCAATAAAAAAAAAAGATCTAATAATATTGTGATACATATACATATAGATTTTGTAAAGATGTATTCAGTTTTCAGCGTGGTTATGGTAACATTTATTTTATATAATTATTATACAATTATAACTCAAATCGTATACAATTATTATTTCATTTAAATTGTTTGTCATGCAATAAAAAATATATAATTAAAAAAATATATATAATTAAAAAAAAATTTAATAATTTATACAAGGTTTAGTACTCTGAAAATGTACTGCAAATGAAATTGTATTGAGGCATTAACATAATTATACATGTAATCTGGGATGCGCATACATACAATGAGTGTAAATAGCACTCCACTCACTTTATAGTCGCACTCTCTATGAAACATTTCATCGAACCACATCGTCCTTACTCAATGTAAACCTAACACGTCCAGCACATTCAAGAAATAGAAATTTGTTTTGATGCAATATTTTATAAAGAATATTTTTGTTTAAAAGTTTGTTTTACAATATTTTACAATGAATATTGTTGTGTGCATATATATTAAATTTTAATATATTTAAACAAGCATATTCAATTTAAAATATAGCATAAAAGAACAAATTTCGAACTTTTCATTTCTCAAAACAAATTTTTTTAAATAAATAAAAAACAATTAATAATATTAATTAATAAAAAACAATTAAAAATGAATTAAAACTATAATTTTTCAAATTATGCAAATTTATTTCAACATAATTTCACTGTTATTCAGTTATTTCATTATTATGTAAAATTTATTTAATTTAATTTTTAAATAGTCTGTAAGTCGCTATTTATTATAAAATACATAAATAATGAGTTGAAACTGATATTTTAATTAAAATTACCTTGGTTTGTCATAAATAAGAAAAAATACTATAGACAGTCAAATATAATTAGTTGAATTTGGCGAAATAAGCTTGTAACACGATATTCTGCCTGCAGGTGGAAAGCGACGACAGCGAGGGGAGCACAAAGAGTAAAAGGAGACAAGAAGAACGGAGAGAAGTGTGCTTGGAGTAGACAAACCCAACGGAGCAGCTCAGACAAAAGTCAACTAAAAGTAATTGAATAATATCTGCGAAGACAAGGAAAACGCATGCACACACGCAAATAAAGGATACACGCAACAAAATGAGTTCATTGGGGCTTCTAAACAGAGTGAAAGGTGGGTAACTAATTGCAGTCGTTTGTTGATATTGCCAAAGTTGTTGCTCTTGTTTGTTGTTTGTTGTTGTTTGCTGCTGTAACAAGTAGTAGTTGTTGTTGTTGTAGCTGTTGGCAACAACTTAAACTGCATTTGTGTAACAGTCAGTAAAGCGAGCTCTTAACAGGGTAAACAAACTGCATACGCACATGAGAAGCCATAAATATATCAAAAAGTGAAATGGCACACACACACACACCCACACACATACACAGACAGAGCTGACTCACACATATGCACAAGTGCTTGGGAGCATAAAGTGTTTCGTCTGCCAGCCTGACTGCCTCCTGCTGGAGCTCGCTGACTGCCTGGCTCAAGTGCTGCCTAAATGAGAGCCGTGCGCTGAAACCGAATCCAAATTAGCCGCATTTTATAAGTTGCACTTGAAACAGACTCCCACAAGTAGTGGAGGGCAACCAGGCAGCATCCAGCAGTC
This sequence comes from Drosophila meridionalis, assembly GCA_035045145.1. Taxonomy (NCBI): domain Eukaryota; kingdom Metazoa; phylum Arthropoda; class Insecta; order Diptera; family Drosophilidae; genus Drosophila; species Drosophila meridionalis. The sequence goes on along the minus strand of JAWNPG010000037.1, from coordinate 5,197,830 downwards.
ATCCAGCAGGCAGCTGCAACTACTTTTGCATCCGACTGGCTTTAAGTTTAAAACAACAATCCACATGCAGAGCGGCAGCATTTGCATAATTACTTAAAGATGATAATTATCCTGTTTTACCTTTCTGTTTGCCTTTGACAGCGATTATTGCCGAGTGCGCTCTGGTGGTGCTTGTGGCGGCTGCAACCTGCCAGCTGGCGGTGCCAGCCCAAGCCACAAGCGGCTTACGTGTGCCCACGTTCCTGCTGGAGCCCTCGCCGCGCCTGCTGTTTGGCAACGATACGGGCGCACAGGTTAGCTGTACGGCGCATGGGAACCCACCGCCTGTCGTATCCTGGGTAATGCGCGACGGCACGCTGGCAACTCAGGTGCCCGGACTGAGGTGAGTTTTGCGGTTTCGACAACTATGCGTATGAGTAATATTAAGTATGTGCGCTGCGCGCCTGCGGTTGCCGCAGTCACATTGTTGCGGCTTCTGCCTGCGGGTATGGAGCAGGTGATTTCGGGCTTATATTCAATTAACATGCTGGCAAATCTTTGAAGCCTTAAAGCTCACGGGTTATCGATGCTGACTGGAGGAAGGTATTTTTAGGAACGTTTCTATGCCAGCGAAAACAATAAGTGCACTCTCTATATGCTCGACAACAAAAGTCCAAAGAAATTATACACAAAAGTAATGCGTTGCTGCCACAAGGCAACATTAACAGCAACTGCAACAACAGACAAACCGCAGCAACAATTACTGCAACAGACTCGCATTGCTTTAAATGCGCTCATATGTTGATGTCATGTAGCCAGGCACACCGAGTCGCATCCAACTGGCTGCTGCAGCTCCCGACCAGCCCCCCTATCTCTCTCCTCTCTGTCCGTCCGCTCTGTCAGCGCTTTGTTAACTTTTAAAATATTAAAATGTTGTCAGGCTCTAGTTGTTGTCGTTCTTCTACTTGTTGTTATTGTTTTCGTTGACTTTGTTTGCGCACTATGAAAACTTAAATGTTAAATTAAAATGTGACTTTGCATTCGGATAACTAAATGCAGACAATTTTGTGTTTATCTGCTGATGCAACTGGAGCTGCAACGTGCAGCAAACGAAAATGGACACGAAGGGAAACGTATTCATGAAACTTGTGCAGAGCTTAAGACTTCAGCAAAATGAATATAATGTTTATGCACAAAAGTAATACAATCTATTATGCACAAGTTCGAGCTACTCCAATGATTATAATGTATTTTTAACCAGTTTGAAAGTGCATATATCTCTTAACAAGCAATGTGTGCAGCTTATGGCAGAAGGTCAGTTATATATATATCCTTTATATCATTTTTAATTCAAGCTATAATATATGGCTTTATAAGTGAGTTCATAAGTTCATAAGTTCATAAGCTGCAGGCTTTGCTTTTTAAATCAAAGTAATTAAAGTTCAGCAAATGTTTAAAAATTATTATAATTTGTAGTTATTATTTTAATTTGAGATATTATTTTAATTTTTTTTTCTATCTTTATATATCTTTTCTATATATCTTTATACTTAATTTATTTTATATATATTTCTAATTTGTAGTGTTTTTATTAATATTACATATCCAAGTCATTGGTATTAAATACAATATATTGGGCTAGAGCTTTTCTGCATACTTTATTTGATGTTATTTTATTTTAAACTGTAAATTTTAATAAATTTGTAAAAATATAATAAACTAAAACAAAAAAAAATAAATAAAAATTAAAATTAAAATAGAAATATATAGTAAAATTATCCATATATATTATTTATTTATATTTATATATTTATTATTTTTTTTATTTCATGTTTTGCTTGCAATTTGACTAATACTATAATAAACACTGCGCAAATTAACTAACATGTTATTAAAAACAAATAATATTTAAATGGATGACATGAGCTCCAATGAACTTAATCCATATATGATCTAGTGCTAGAAGTCCTAGTGCTAGAACATTCTAAAAACATATATGGATACAAAAAAAAACTTATTTTCTTGCTTAAAACTATTTAAGCATTTGTTATTTTTAAATACATCAAAATTTCCATACGGATAGCTAAATTTTTGAAAATATTCTATCATCAGATGTAATAAAAGGTTCCAATGGTTATCTTTTCAAATCGGTCAACGAATTTTGAAACTTTTTCCATACAAAATGCATAATCATATCTTTGCTCATTTTATAGTTATTATTTAGATGTAATTATTATTTATATATATATATATATATATATATATATATATATATATATATATATATATATATATATATATATAGTTTATACATATACCAAATATATGTATATATCTGCAAAATCGTCTAAAAAAATATGCTAAAAGAAATATATAATAAAAATGTCAACGCTTGCCGCACAGCATAATAGAGTTCGGTCAAAGTGGACTAAAAGAAATTGTATGTTTTGCAAAACGAAAAGTCATTCAAAGTACGTGATAATGCCGACGACACACTCACACATATATATATATATATATATATATACTATATATATTTATATGTATTTCAGGCAATTCACGTAATATTCCTCGTGAATTGCTATGCATCTGCGGTCTATGTGCTCGCCCTACACAGTCCAGTTCCAACGCCCGCACAGGAGCATGGAAGTGAAACAAATTTTATTTGAAGCTGCTAAAGAGCATAGTTGAATTCAAGTGACGCATTCTCGGGCAGGAGTATACGGGATGTGTACTTATCTGGCCAAGCCACAAAGAGTAAAGGTTTTATTTACATTTTTATTTTTATTTCGCTCTGTTTTTTCATTTTTAATTTTACTCTATGCCAACGCAATAGACGCTAACAAATTGCCAGCACTTAAACATTTTTTGAAAACTGCGCTTGATGAACTTTTTAGATATTTGTTGTTCTTGTTGTTGTTTTTATTTTTGTTGTTGTTGTTGTTTCAGTTTTTGTTGCTGCTATCCACCCGCAGCTCGGTTGCATGACTCGCTCGTTAGTTGGCTTCAGCTGAAATGATTAGCGACTATTGAATAGGAATCCCATGCTTTGTGCTCTGCATGGAATGTTGTGGATGACTGTTTGGTCTTTGCTTGCAATGCACACAGCATTAGTTATTAGATGGAACTTTGTTGGCAATTGCTATTGGAGCCAATTAAATACATGGTTATAAAACTGAGTTAGTCAATGGAAGAGATTAGGTTTATAATTTATATGTGTTGGACTGAGCTCTAGAAATGTGGAAGTTACAGACTGTTGATAGCTATAGGGAATCGAACAACTTAGTTATTATATATATTAAGTTAAACACCATAACTTAACACATATCAAATATGTGGACTTAGCAGCTAGAGCTGGGAAACCATCGATAGTGGCGTTACTCGATGGTTTTACCATCGATGGTCAAAACCATCGATATACTATCGATGTTTCCATCGAAAATTTAGAGTTAAAAATAGTAAATAAATTTGTTTTTTTATTGATATATAAAAACAATAAACAATATCATGTATATATTCATATAATTAAAAATAAAAATAATGATTTTTATTTGTTGGAAATTTCATTTCCATATCTACTTTAATGATTTTCAGAATCAGCATAACAAAAAAAAATATTTCATATCTCATAGCAAAATATAAATAAAATAAATAAATATATCTCATAGCAAAATATAAAAAAAATGTAATATATCAGATGTTTTTTAAAATCAGCATAACATAACGTTATATTTTAATTCTAATAACAAAATAAAACAAGTAAGAAAACTCTAGTCGGAGGTGCCCGACTAGGAGATCCCCTGAGCCCCGTCCGATTTGCATTGTTTAATACGCTATATAGCTTGCATATAACATTAAATTTTCCAAAATTAAATTATAATTTTGAAATTTTATTCAACTAGAATTTATGTAAATAAAAAATAAATAAATAATTAAATAAATAAACAAATAATAAAAAACAAAAGAAGATAAACAAACATCACCGCACCTGGACTCGAACCTGCAGCTATTTACTACATATGTAACGTTAAAGCGCGTCATCTCAACTAGCACGACCACCTCATGTTTATAGATTTAAAAAAAAAATTAAAAAAGTTACGCTGTCGTCACTGAGTTTCGAACTCGGGACCTCTCGTTCACGCGCTTTGCGTCTACCCACTACGCCACACCAGTATTGCGTTGCTTGTTGGCAAATGGCAAGGTAGTACTACAAGGGCGATATGTGACAAATACAAAACTAAAGAAGCAGATCAATCGCAATTGTGATTCTTAGAATATGCTGAAAAGCGCGCATATGAATGTATGAGTATGTGTACAAAAAAAACGGTGGTCTGTTTGAATGTATGCGTGTAAAGGGCGATATATGACAAATACAAAACTACAGAAGCGGCTGAAAATGCTCAGAAGCGGCTGTGCACTATGCATAAGCAGACGCGCTTGCACGCTTCAATGTATGCATATGTGTAAATGTTTTTTGCTGCGCGTCGCTGCTTGCCACGTGCGTGTGATTATTGGCCAAACGTTCTGTTTAATAAATCGGGACTGACTTAACGGAATTTGATGAAACTTTCGGCATATGATTCTATTGAATTTTTTACATTTTATAAAAATGCTAATTATTCACATGGTTATATTTGCAACAGACTCTCAATGGGTCGAGTAGGAGAGGGGGGGAGGGTAATTAGTAAAAAGAGCCGGTACGCAAAAAATAAAAAAATAGAAATTGCATAAAATTCACGTGAATCTATATGCAAAATTTGAGGGGTCTAGCTCTAAAGGTGTGGCAGATAGAATTTTATAACCTATTTTCGATAAGGTTTAAAATCGATAACAAAACAACAAAAATAGATATCGTTTTTTGGTAACAAACTTGACCTGCGCGTGCTATCCACGGACCCAACAAAAAAAATTCAAGTCTCTAGCTTGTCTAGATGCTTCAATCGACGCGTTCAAACATACGGACGGACGGACGGACGGACAGACGGACAGACAGACAGACGGACAGGGCTAAATCGACTCAGCTCGTCGCCCTGATCAAGAATATATATACTTTGTGGGGTCTGACACGCCTCCTTCTGCCTGTTACATACATTTTCACAAAACCATTATACCCTGATTTCCCATTTTCAATGGGCTCAGGGTATAAAAAAGTCTTATTCCTTAAAATCCATCTTCCTGTAAAAGCCAATAATTTTTGTTAGGAAATAGGAGATTATTTCCAATTTGCTTCTTTAAAGCAGTCCGTCGGTCCGTAATAATTCTCCCTGCTTGACTAAAAATCCTCTTAATTTTTTAGTTACAGCCACCTCACTCAATCGCCGATATATCGACATCGAGAAATTTCCATCTATATTTTGCATACTGAAAATTCCATCGATACTATCGATGGTCCCATCGATGATTTCGCGGCTCTATTAGGAGCTCTTGAAATGTGGAAGTTAGAGACTTATAGATGAGTGATATTCTAATATACAAATACTTAACACATATCAAATATGTTTACAATTCGTAAATTCGTGGGTGATTATTCGATTGTTGTGTTGCTCTGATAGAAGTAATCCCAGTTTTAGATTGCATATCTTATGTAAACACTCCAATGTTCTCGCCACTCAGCACCGTCTTCCTTATGGACTTCCGGCTGTTGCTCTTAAGTCCCATTGTTAGTAGCTGTCGTGCGAATGCATTTGCCAGCTGCTTGGCTCGCACACGTCTGTTCGCCGCAGTATCCTTAGGTTTATTGCATTTTTATGCAAATCTTTGCCTATAGTTGCAATATAAAATGTTCGTCGGCAAAGTGCCTGCCATTTTGGGTGCTTTGTGCAACAAATTTTTGTGTAACGCGCTCTCAATGTGTATAAATAAATAACGACGAAAGCCCAAGACTTAACGTACTAAAATATTGCATTCTGCTTATATTTTCCCACACTCTCTCTCCCTCTCTCTGTATGTATATTCGGTTTCTTTACATTCTTTTTTCGTCTTTTACTGCTTTTAGAAAAATATCTGGCAATGGCACATTGCACTTCCCACCGTTTTTGGCGCAATATTATCGCACGGATGTACACGAGGCCACCTACCGCTGCCGCGCGAGCAACGAGGCCGGCACCATATTGAGTCGCAACGTGCAGGTGCAAGCAGGTAAGCGGAAAGTAGACTAAAGTAGCTGACGCTGCAGCAAAGCACTCTATACATGTGGCATGGCAGGCGCCATTAGCATGCGCTGCAGCCCGCAAATACAAATACCTACAAACAGGCTCCCATCGGCTGCGCCCTGGCCACATTCGCAGCCAGCTCACGTAGAGCAGTTGCTGCTGTAGCTTTATCCTGGCATTTGCTGGCAATCTTTTTGTTGCCCTCTGTGAGAGTGTGTGTGTAGTTATCATATTTGGCTGCACCTCACTTCTGCCTGTCAGAGTTGTCAACTGTGAGTTCGTTTTTGATTTCTGCACATATCAGTTTAATAACCTGCGTATTTCCTATCACATTCTGCTGCCGCATGCCTCAAGGCGCTTGCCACTAAATTAATGTTGATGCGCTGTCAAGATTGCGGCAAATATGCTCGACATACACCGGGAGAAAAATATTGCTGAATGTGTGTAATGTTTATTATGTCAACTTTAATTTTGTAAAAGCTTTAATTGATGCATTTTAAAACTTGTTTAGGCTAATATTTGCAGGCATTCACTATTTTCCCTCTTTTCACATTCATATCGCAATCAAATCAATATGAGCTCAGATATTGTCAATGCTGATTTCATTTAAATAGAGTCAGTCACACAGTCAGCAGCCGCTGGGCTGTCCACATCAACCTGGGCCAACATGCGCTCCATGATAGTCGTTTAAAATCTCATTCAATATTTGCGCTGCGAATTTTCCCATATATATCATTTTTGATATTTTTTCCGAGTCATATATTGCGCTGGGCATTTTTGGTGCTCCCTTTTGCTCCCCTTTTGTTTCTCTCTTTCTTTTATTTCTGTATGATCTGTTCACTTCCGTTTCGCATGTAATTTCAAGCAATTTCATTCATTTAAACTGCTGCCATTTTTGCATTGCGTTGTATTGCATTGCATTGCACTGCTCTTATTGTCCTGGCCTCCACGGTCCCAGCTTTTTCCCACTGGGGCTGCCCGGGCCCCATTGGCCTGCCCCAAAGCGTTTTATGTTCACAGCCGTAGAGTACTTTGGCCCAATAGGCACGCAACGATTGTTGATTTTCGGCAATTTCTCAGCTTCTCATCTGTTTCTGTATCTCTTTTCATTTCTCTTTTTATACCCTTAGCCCATTGAAAATGGGAAGTCAGGGTATAATGGTTTTGTTAAATTTATGTAACAGGCAGAAGGAGGCATGACACCTAGTATACATATTCATGATCAAGGTGATGAACTGGGTCGATTTAGCCCTGTCCGTCTGTCTGACCGTCCGTCTGTCCGCCTGTCCGCATGCTTGAACGCGTCGACTTCAGTACCTATACAAGTTAGAGGCTTGTAATTTTTTTTGTAGGTCTGTGTATGGCACGCGAAGGCCAACCTTATTTAATAAATTTTTGTTATAATGTTATCGATTTTAAGCCTTATTGGAATTGTGTTTTAAAATTATTTCTCCTATATGTTTAGACCTGGAGCCTCAAAAATTTGCATATACATTCATGTGAATTTTATATAATTTTGATTTTTGTTACATTTTGGATACCGCTTTAGAATTTTATCAATAAACGCGCAGATCGGATGTTCTAGTCGGGCATACTCGACTAGAGTTTTCTTATTTGTTTTTTCTTTTTTTTTCAACTCTGTTTCCATTCTCTGTTGCTCGTTTTTGCAGTGGTTCGTCGACTCTTCCATGTGCACGTGGAAAACACTGAAGTCTATTTGGGAAATTCGGCGTTGATTAAGTGTGCTATACCGGAATATGTGCGGCCTTATGTGCGCGTGGCCAGTTGGCATCGAGGCGAGGAGATACTGCTGCCGGAACTGTCGGATGTTGGTGAGTGTTGCCACATTTTTACAGACACACGGACACACACATACGCACACGCACGCTCACAGATGCGGCTGTGCGGGTGTTTATCTGCTGCTGAAATTTATGTACAACTGCTAGCATTGTACTCTGCCTGTTTGCCATTGCGATACGGCGTGCCCTGAGGGATGTGCAGTTGCTGCTGCTATGCATTGCTGTTAGCGTTGACATTTATTGATAAATGTTACGTATACGCAGCGAGCAACTTGATTTCAGTATGCAGTTTTGTTTGTTGGCCAGTTTGTTTTGGTTGTTCTTTTTTTTTGTGGTTTTTTGGTTCTTTATTGCTGGTATTGTTTTATGCAATTTTTGAATTACGACTCCCTGATATTGGCTTCCCTGTTGCAGCTGGCCGCTACGTGGTGCTGGCTGCCTCCGGAGATCTGTATATGCGGTCAGTGCGCTCCGAGGACGGCCTGGTAAAGCTCAGCTGCCTGGTTACGAACACACTGAATGGGGACCGGCAGCGCAGCGAGGCGGTCATGCTTCAGGTGAAAGGTAAGGCGCAAAGCAATCGGATTGAGCCAACTATGCGCTAACTAATACATGTCGGAATCAACGTTCGACCTTCGTTACAGAGCTCAGCAAGAATTTGGCGCCAAGCACCAGCCAGAAGCCGGTTATGGAAATCCAGGTGGAGCGCGGCAACGATGTGCATCTACCCTGCAACATTCAGGGCAATCCCTTTCCCATATTCACGTGAGTACTGACCCAATAAACTGGGACTATTTAGCAGCTTCTATGGCTACCAATAAAATGCCAACACTACGCATCTGGCATTAATAAACAGCACTTAAGTGCATTTGGCATAGGTTTTATTGCATACGAGGAGCATCTAATTGCATGGGCTCTAGAGTAAGCTCAGCCTAATGGAGAAAGCTTTTTGATAGCCCCACATTTGCCATGTGTTTGTTATCTTTGCTGACAAAAACAAACTAATAAAGCGACTGGCGCTCTGCCAAGTAACTTTGCTAATACTTAATCATCTTGTTTATGCAGTCCTCAATGTATCGACTTACCAAAGTCAACGCTCCGCTGTCAAACAATAAAAACCTATTTGGGTAAACAACAAACAACAAACAACCAGAGAGAAAAGGCCACTCAAAGTCAGTAAATAAAATGTATCAAATAACAGCAGACATTTGGCACTAATTAGCTGAATAATAACCCTCGGTTAATTGACAGGCCGATGCGTCTGTGGCTAAGGCGAAATTTGGCAATCTCTTTCTCATCTGTCGGGCTTATTAAAATTTCATGCAGCCATAAGCACTTGATGTGTGCCCCAAAGAGAGGGCGACAGAGTGGAGTGGAGGCACACAAAGCTGCTCCATGGTATATCCAAACAAACACCAGACAAACATGCAAAAAGCTCTGCCCTCCGACTGTTCGCTACGTGAAATGCCAGAAATATTTTCAAATGGCAATCCACAGAGCAGCCAAGTGCCAGACAACGACAGGACGCGAGATTTATACAGCATATTTTCAGTAAACACTGCTCTCCCTCTCTCTCTCTCTCTCTCTCTCTCTCTCTCTCTCTCTCTCTCTCTCTGTTTATCTCTCTGTTGGTTTTAACTCCCAAATGCCGAAGCCCTCTGGCACGTTATGATTACTATAAATGCGAGAAAAATGCGATAATTTTGTTTTTAGTTGAAGTTTAGTCCGAGCTGCCTACGTGTCTGGCATGGCTAATGAGTGGAATCGGTTTATGGCTCGCAAGCTGAGTGCTTCTTATTGATTTCATCAGAAGTATTTATATTTACTGTGCGTGTGTGAGTGAGTGTGCGTGCTCAAGAGAGAATGTTGAATATCTTAAATATTTACTTTTTCATATAGCAGATTATATTCGTGTTTATAAATAAGTTATAGAATGTAGCGTATTGTTGTTATGCATTTGTTATACACTCACAATGGGACTTGACTGAGTGAGAGAGTTTTTCATTTTTATGAATTTTAAATATAGTATATGTGGCAGCTTAAAGTCGAGTAAGCGGTTTACTATTGGCCACAAATGAATATGACTTCTGCGCAAATAATGTTGCTAGTTAAATCGAATGAAAAAACTGTGAAAGTAATGTATTATATTATATTTAAATATATACTAATTAAGGCGCATGCTGGAGATACGTGTAGGAGAGCTCAAATTTTTATCTAAAGCTTAACTTAGAAATTGACGGAAGAATAAAGTTATAAATATAGAATAGTAATAATGTTCCTCTGAAGCTTAACTAGAGAATTGATTTTAAGTTTTTCTTTGTTTCATCTGCTGCTATCATATGAGCAAAGGTTCAGCCCATATAGCTCTGTTTGATTAATGTGCAATATTTGGGGCGCTGTTTTAACTCTGAATACGTATAATGATATTAGTTGTCCATCCATCCATTAGGAATTGTCTTTAAAAAGGGTTAATTATTGTTAATGAAGAAAGTAAATCACTTCAATACTATTTCAATTTTAAGCCCTACTCTCTCAACCAACACCTATTGACTTACTTTAAAAACTGTACAATATATACAATACATATCAACTCAATAACTAACTGAGCGTGCATGCTTATCCATATACTTTTCAGTTGGTATCGCGTTTCAGACTCGGCAGCGCTTTATCCTATACCATCCTCACAGCGCGTAATAGTCTCGCGCACATTGTTGCTTATCAAAAATGCTGACGAGCGGGATACAGGCAAATGGGTAAGTACTATCATTGGCAGACACACACTCACACACACACAGACACTCACACAACAACCTCAATCCATTGACAAGCGCTGACTGTCAGTTAGTCAGTCAATCAGATGGCTAAAGTCAAGCAGTTTGACTATCTGCCATAGCGTCTGGCAGCGGAATATTGTGTTTAATGCACAGTCTGCCAACGATATATACGTATGTATGTATGTGTGTACATACATACATGCACGACTCGAGCATTGTGCCATGTATCGTTGTGATATATATGACAGAGTTGATTGATTTTGACTGGCTTATGTAGCACTAGCCCCTTCTACAGTTCATGTGACTCACATTTTTTTCTTTTATTTTTTTTTTGCAGATTTGCCAGGCATCGAATCAGTTTGGCGAGCAGCGCATCGAAATTCGGCTCAGTGTAAATACGTTCGTATCTGTGCACATACTACCGCAAGTACAAATTGTCAATTCGGGCGGAACGGCAATTTTCAATTGCACAACGACGGGCTCAGCGATCGATGGCATCGACTGGCTCCACAATGGCAAACCGCTGCAAGCGAATAATGCACTCAGCACCGGCCGGGAAAAGTAAGTATACCAGCAGCGTGTAACAAGCGGCAATAGGCGTCTGTTGTAACAGCAACAGCAACAGCAACGGCAACATCAACAGTAACGGCAACATGCAACTCCAACATGCAACATTGGGTGTAGCCAGGCCTGAGCATAGGTTGTTTCAAATTGTGTCTCTCGTTTTTTTTTACCATAGTTGCAAAATTTTCTGTTTGTCAAAATCAAAAAGAAAACAAAAAGTATTATAGGAAAGAGCCACGTGTGAACTGGACTGGGATTGTAGACTAACAGATATCCTACTTTTTAGTACGATCTCGTTTTTTTTATATAACATTCAAGCGACTTGACCCGGCTTTGTAGGCAATTTAGCCAATATGTATAAAATTATGAATTTTAACATATACATACAAAGTAAAAAAAACATTATAAAGAAAGTTTTAAATTGTTTTATATTACTTATAATGTTTTTGTGGCATTTTAATGACTAACATGTATTTTTTGTAAATTATTAATCATTGATTATTTTATCTACAAAATATAAGTCATTAAATTTACTTGGCTAGTGCTTCTAAGTATTCGATGGCATTTTATTTTGAACTATAAATCTAATAAATAATTCTTAAAATATAAAATAAATAAAATAGAAATAATGAAGTATAAAATAGAAAACAATGCTGTCGTTCAACAGTAAAATGAAAGCGAATAACAGCAATTGATAGATATTCAATTTGAAATATAGTAATAATTGTCAAAATCTTGCCTTATTATTTAAAATAATATAAATATATTTTTTTTAGTATTTTTGCCGCAAGTTGAGCTAAATTATTAATGTATTCATATCACCTATGCCAAATAGTGCAGGAGGTATATTAATTTTGAATTTAAAACGTTCAACACAAGAAAACAAATATTTTCTCTTTATATAATAGATGTATATACTAACGCATTAAACTTCTTCCCATGGGTCTTATTATGGAACCAGTATAGCTTCAGTTCTAGATGACAATAAACTATTTCCTCTTTATATAATAGTACAAATGTACACTCTCAAACATCAGACTTCTTCCCATGGGTCCCATTTTGGGGCATGTATAGCATCAGCTCCAGATTTATAGTCTCTATTGCAAGTTCTCTGAGGGCTGGCAGTGGAAGATTTCTAATATTTATTCATATGCGTATGAACTATAGCAGTTTAAATTTTATTAAAAAAATATATATATCCAATTGGATATCTATAGTTTTTAGGACTCTGGTTGGCAACGCCCGCTTATTCTTGTTTCTTTTACATATGTATGTATATACAGGCAACACCCATTATACCCATTTTCAGTGTTTACAGGGTATACCGAAAATAGATTGGGTAAAAGCCGTAGATTACACGTTGTCGTTGTTGTTATTGTTGTTCTTGCACTGGCGTTGTTAAGGCTGCTCCGATCCAAAAATGTTTTATCGCTGTGTATTATTATTGATGCGCAATGGAGGAGTGGATTTGGTGGGTCGGTGGGTCGGCGGGTCGGTAGACCTTCATTTGTTTTGCTCAACAATTTCATTTTTCCCTATTGTTCGGCACTTTATTTATTCGGCGGATTTTTCGTTATTTTTGTTATTTTCGGGGTTTTTGCTTCACGTTTTTTTTTGCCAACGGCATATTTTTTGCATGCAGCTTTTTGATGTCAGCCATTCACAGATTGTTTCAGAGTTTTGTTTTATTATTTTCTATCGTTTCCCATTAGCTGATGCGTGTAAGGGTCATTGTTGGAATATGCTGATTGATTGCAATGAATATTCTAGACTTTCAATCAACTGTCGGGAGTGCATCAATCGGATGATTGACTGAAAACAAAGCTCGACTTTAGTCTGGCTTTAGCCTGGCCGCCTTCGATAAGGCCACAGTTAGGCAAACGAAACGAGAGCTTGGCTATTAGCACAGCCTTGTTATCATTCATTAGTTCGAGTAATTAAAATTAAATAGAATACTAGTTGTGCAAGCATATGCATATGCGTGCGTCTACATACATAAGTGTGTGTGTGTCTACAAAACATAAATTATGTTAATCTTCGTAGCGGCAGATTGCCCAGCTGCTGGCGTCTGGACTGTGAACAGTGGACAGTGGACACAGTGCACACACACATCCATTTAAACGGGTTGAGCACATCTTGATAATTTAATGCAAATTACGTGAAATCAGCATAATACGCAGCCTGGCGAAGCCAAATGCAGAGACTCGAATGCTCCAGCGCATCAGCACAAAATATCCTTCCATACATAAATATATTGAAGTTGGCAAACAGCCTCGAGTACAAACAGCCTGTAAAAACAAACATTGTTCGAGTATGTGTGTGCTCGTGTATGTGTGATTGTATGTGTGCTTATGCGGGCGAGCTGACCAGCTGTTGCCCAAAGATGTATACCAAAGCAAAAGCGGTCAAGCAGAGCGAGAGCGAAATAGAAAGGGGCAAACCGAACCGAGCTGAGCTGAGCTCCAGCAAATCAGCATAACAAATCAACCAGAAATTTTTATGCTTATGCTAATAAAATAAATAACAAATTTCGCCTGAGCGAACAAAAGGCCAGTACACGCACACACTCTGAGAAAAAAAAAGGAAAAAAAAATACACCCACACACGCACACACTTACGAATAGCTACACACACACAAACACACACACGCATATACAGCCAACACTTTTAGCTTACAAAATGGCGTGAGTTTATGGCATATTGTAAACTCGGGACTTTTTCCAGCAACGTCGTCAGTTTTTGTTGTTTTTGTTATTATTATTATTTTTTTTTTTTTTTGTATTTGCCTGCCAAAGTTTAAATAGGTATTTCTTTAGCATTTAGCATATTATTTTCTGACTGATTCTTTAAATTTTCCATCCTTTTCTTCCATTGCCAGCATACGCTTCCTATCGAAGACCTCGCTGCTCGTGTCGAATGTGGGCCGACGCGACCGCGGTGTCTATCAATGTCTCGTGGAGAACCAGCGCGCCAGCGCTCAGGCCATGGCTGAGCTGAAGCTGGGCGGTAAGTTGACATGGGTGCTGTGAGCCGTGGGATGCACAGCTCTCAGCTACCCACTCATGCATAGTTTATGAGACAGGGTTTGGCATTTATCAGCCGTGCGGTGCTTTTGCCTCTTTCGCAGACACTGTGCCCGAATTGATTTACACGTTCATTGAGCAGAATGTGCGTCCGGGGCCATTAATATCGCTTAAGTGCTCAGCCAGCGGCTCGCCGCCGCCCCAAGTAAGTTGAAATGTTTTATTGCTATTATTATGTATTGCTATATCATTACACACACACTCACACTCACACACACACACACACACACATACATGACTGGCTGATTAAGCGCACAAATTATGCACTGGCCATATCCTGGCGACTTCTTATTGATTATCTGCTGCGATTTTCATTGCAGTTCGCCTGGCTTCTGGACTCGCAGCCCATTATGGACGTATCTCTGCATCATCGCTTCGCAATTGGCCAATTTGTCGACGTATCTGGCGATGTGATAAGTCATTTAAATATTTCCCATGTCCGTCCCGACGACGGCGGCCTGTACAGGTGCGTGGCAACGAACACCATGGGCAGTGTTGAGCACTCCGCCCGGCTGAATGTTTACGGTGAGTTCATAAATTGCCTGCGAAATCAATTATTCGACATGACCCCCATTGTGCAGCTTGAAAGATCCGCCACAGCACAGCCTCGAAGGGCGCCTTTGTTTGCCGCACAATGCAAATCACAAAAGACGCTGAGCCATGAATTTTGTTAGAGCTCTTGTCGCATCCGCACTGATTGGAAATACATTTTGTCAGGGCAACGTGACAAAAGGCGGCAGTAGACATAACAAGGAAAAAATACCCGCATATACAGAAAAAAACGAAATTCCAAGAAATATCCCCAGCAGCGCAGGGTTCGATATGTTGCCAATGTTATCCAGTGATAACAAGGGGCTGCCTCCAACCTTTAGCCCCCAGCCTCAGCAAGCGGGATAATCACTGTCAAATCAGACCAGAAACTCGGGCTCAAATATGTGAGGGGTCTTCCAGCCTCAAGCATTTCGGATCAAATTTGAGCATTTTAAGCTGTTTTGATAATTCGATCTTAATGTGTTAATAATGCATAAGTGAATATGTATCTGACATATATTAATCGTATGGCCACATCCCCCACCTCCCCCCATTCCGCCTCATGATTGATGCCGTCTTCTGCCAAACGGCTTGCCTGGGGGCTGCCTGTGTGCGAATACTTGATATTTGAGTGGGCGCATCGATGATAAATGGCCTGCGCTTATGTGCCGCCATCAGCGAAATCTAAAATCAAATTAGGCCCGAGCAACAACAGTTATTAATGCAGATGAGATTGAAGCCCAAATGGACAGAGGCTCTGAAAATGGTTTGCCTGCACTGGCAGAGCTAGTTTACGGCCGGCGGTAATATGAGCTATAAATTTATATTTCTAACAAGATTTACAATTTAATTAAGAGAATAGTTTAATGGGAATCTACTAGTGTTTTTATACCCATTGAAAGTGGGAAATCAGGGTATTATGGTATTATTATTAAATGTATGTAACAAGCAGAAAGTGTGGCAGTCTCTAAAATATATAACCTTGATAAGGCGACAACTGAGTCATTTTAGTCCTCTCAGTTTTTATGCCCGTCTGTCCGTATGTGTCAACGCGTCGATATTAGAAACTATGATTGCTAGAGGCTTGCAATTTTTTGATAGGTCCCTCTATAGCAGGCGTAGATCAAGTTTGTTTCAAAAATTCGATAGCTATTTTTGTTAAATTGCTATCGATTTAAAACCTTATCGAATAAAAATCTTAAACTTTTATCTCGTACATTTTTGGAGCTTCAAATTTTGCATATAGATAAATGAGAATTTTATACAATTATGATTTTTATTACATTTATGATGCCGCCTCCAAATAATACCGAACGGGGATCTTCTTTTCAGGCATTCCCAACAATTCTTCTTTATTATTATTATTGTTATTATTTTTTTTTTTTGTAATTAAAATTTTTTTTATTTTATTTAACAAGTTTTTTCGTATATTTAGCTAGTTATACATTTGAGCGATACACCATAGAATTTCCAGAAATTAACTTCGTTATATAGACTAAACTCCAACTGACTAAAACTTAATCAATTATCTAACATGCGTACAAAGCCCATAATTGACCATTTTACATTTCGATAATGGATTCAAAGTTTTAGGTTTATTAAAAAAAAATAATAGCTAAATATGCAGAGGCCATCATCTGCATCCAATCAATATTATACAACAGCGACATTACGACATTACGCATACGCACTGTTGTGCCGAGTTAGGGGAGGGTCGCAATGTGCACCAGGCTGTTTAATTATAAATATTACAATTTATGCAACGCATTTGCGCAGCGTGCAGCATGCAGCGTGCAGTATGCGGCATTAGTGGCACTACAAATTGCACCCTGTGGCGCCAGAGTCGAGTGCATTTTATGCATTAACATCGCATCTGTGCCGAACAAAATATAATTTGAATTATTAAGCATTGGCGTTGCGTTGCTGCCTAATTGCATTTTGTAACTAATTTAATAAATTACACAATGCTCACATACACACACACATATGCAGGTCCCCCGTATGTGAGAGCCATTGGACCCATTAAAGCCGTTGCTGGCGAGGACATAATTGTGCGCTGTCCGTTCGCCGGCTATCCAATTGACCAAATTCGCTGGGAGAAGGCGCATCAGGAATTGACAACAAGTAAGCCAAATTGCACTAGCCAGGGATGGGCAGTGGGCGTGGCAGCTTTGCCGAATTTAATACACGTTCTTATGTTGCCTTTGTCTCTGGCCAAGGCGCTCACCACACGCTCGCCACAGTGGCGGAGGGCGGGCAGCTTGTCATCCGGAATGTGGAGCCGGGGCGTGATCAGGGCATCTACACGTGCATCGTCAGGAGCCGGGCGGGCGAGGAGGCGCGTCGCGACATGCAATTGAATGTGAACAGTAAGTTGAGGGGGAAGGGATGGGTTCGGAGATGTACCTTCAGTTGGATGTCGCATTAATGTCTGCCACGTTGGCTAATCGCTCACCAGGTCCGCCTGTCATTGAGGCCTTCAAGTTTCCCAAGAACCTGCAAGAGGGCGGGCGCGCACAAATCACCTGCGCGGTATCCTCTGGCGACATGCCCATCTACTTTAGCTGGAGAAAGGACGACAGCGTCATTCCGCTCAGCCTGCAGGTGAGTCCGCAATCCGTAGATGTCGAACTAGCGTTGCATTTAGCACAACTTGTGAAACATTTTCGCTCCTGCTATTTCCACTGCTGCTGCTGATGCTGCATCTTTCCTGTCTGTGTTTCAATTTACAAGATTACGGAGAAGAAGGAGGAGTTTTACTCGCTGCTGGTGTTCAAGGATATCAGCGCCAGGCACAGCGGCAAATACACCTGCTACGCCAGCAACGCGGCTGCCAAGGTGAACTATACGGCGGAGCTGCAAGTGCGCGGTAAGTTTGTTGGGCCATGAAAGGCCGGAGCAATGGAACGGGCGAGTCTCTGCCTCGTGAGATGCTGTATCTATTGATGCGCTTTGCTGCTGTTTCAAAATAAATCACGCAGGATTTGTGTGCCTGTTCTGCTAGCACTTTACACACACACACACTCACACACACACACATATATAGACCCACACACACCGAAGCAAACACAAACAGCAAGTTGTTAATTTTGTTGTTTACTTGGCGCGCTTTCATTCGTTACATTTTGGTTCTGTGTCCCGGTCACGTTTCAGTGGCGCCGCGCTGGAGCTACGAGCCCATGGACACGGCCATTATGCTGGGCAATACAATATCGATAAATTGCGAGGCAGAAGGATATCCGATTCCAGCAATTACCTGGTTCAAGGGACAGGGTAAGTTTGCCAATTTGCCGGGCCCTGGGTCCTCGGCCGTCGGCCCTCGGGCGTCGGCTCAGCTCATTCAAATTGGATGGGTTAAACGTGCGCCAAAGTCAAATGCTGGCTTATTAATTAGCTCCGTCCAATTTGAATGAGAGCGGCAATTAGTTTAATTAAGGGGTCGCTTGCAGGAAAAGCCTCGAAAGACTTCAAGCCACTAAACATGCGCAACCACTCGCTGGTCCTTAATCTGGCCACGGACAACGACGAGGGCTTCTACATGTGCCAGGCCACCAATGAAATCGGCGCCGGACTGAAGAAGATAATACGCATCAATGTGAATGGTAATTGAAATGGCAGCCTTATCGGCGGGATTAAAATAACCACTGATTACTCACTCCATTCATCATGCAGAGCCGGCGCGCTTCGAGCAGCCCGCCCGTAATGTGAGCTCACGTCGCAACGATCCGGTTACGCTGGATTGCCATGCCAAGGGCGACGAGCCCATCAGCATTGCCTGGACGCACAACAACGGCCGCATCGACATGAATAACTTTCGCTTCAGCATCGCGGAAATGAAGACGGAGAAGGGCGTCGATTCGCAGCTGACCATTGGCCACTCGGATCGCCATGACTCGGGCGTATATCGCTGCGTCGCCGAGAATCCCTATGGCCGTGCCGAGCAAATCATTTTCCTGGCCGTGCAGGAGCGACCCGACACCCCCTCCAATCTGGAGGTCTTCGAGGTTGGCTCGCGCACCGTCAAGCTCAGCTGGCGGCGGCCCTTCGACGGCAACTCGCCCGTGCTCAGCTACCTCGTCCAGTACCAGGCGCTCAAGTATCTCCAGTCGCACTCGGCGCTCGGCGCCGCCGGCGGTGATTGGAATGGCGTCAATGTCATCAACGTCACGCTGCCATCGACGAGCATTAGTCGCAGGTGTGTGTGCTGATTGCCTCCGGTTATCTCTGAAAGAATCTGTGCATTTTCTCTCTCATTTTCTCTCCCCTCCCCCGTTAGCTATGACAGCGATCTGCGTGAGAATGCCATTGTCGCCGGCCTCTCCCCGGCTACGACATTCCTCATACGCATGCAGGCTATCAATGAGATTGAGCGCAGCGCCTACACGGAGGCCATTGTGCTCAAGACGCAGGAGGAGGCGCCCACGGAGGCACCATCGAATGTGCAAGTGCAAACGGGCGGCGAAAGCGATCTTATTATTACCTGGCAGGTGGGTGCACCGGCTTCAAACACCTCCCTAACTCCCATGACCGAGTGATTGTAGGTTATGCAAAGCGCCCTTTTAAGCTGTTGTCGCACTGTTATGTGACGTCATTCTTATGAAAAATGTTCGTTGTATGAAAACCGAGCAATTTTGACTCTGTTATCTATCTTACAGCTAGTAGCCAAAATAAAACGAGCTACGCTTCTAATTAGAAGTTCTATATAGATTCAAGAATCGGACAATCTAAGGGTTTAACTACTTTTCATTTATGTAAACCGTTTTTTTTTTTTTAGCTCTTATTGCTCACATAGTTCATAGACTAATTTGACTTTCTTGTTGAATTGACTGAAACTGTGGCCTGTTAATTAACAGCAAAAGTAACTGAACTGCTCTTTGCATAACCTGGTGTCTTTTAATTGTGCCTAACTCCCACGTACATTTCACCCACCCATTGCAGATACCGCCTCGCGAGTCCTGGAATGGTGAGCTGATTGGCTACACCGTCAACTGCACCGAGGAGAAGCAGAACATCAACTACATCAGCGTGGTCAACAGCTCCCTCAAGTCGGTCATTGTCAGCGGCTGGGCCACCACCAAGGCCACCCTGCGTGGCCTGCGTAAGTACACGCGCTACGCCGTGACGGTGCGGGCGCTCAACAGCTTCGGTTCCGGCCCCTGGAGTGCGCCCATCTTTGGCACCACAGCCGAGGGCGGTAAGTGTCACTTAGACTAAATCCCACATCCCACAGAGATTACAGTTCCTTAACTAATTAAAGATATTCAATTGCAGTTAATACATTTTAGCCAAGTTCTGCTATTTCATTAAACTGATTTTTAAATTCCCAATTCCAAATCATAAAATTGTATTTTCAATCCATTTGACTGCTTGCAGTACCTGAGGCTGCGCCGCAAAACGTGAACTGCTCCTCGCTGTCCTCGCAGAGCCTGAAGATATCGTGGATGGAGCCGCCGCTGCAATTCCACGGCGGCATTATACAGGGCTATAAAATTTTATATCGCCCCATAGTGCATCAGAGTGAGTATTGGCTGGCCGGGCCCGTCCGGGCTGGGCCGGGGCAGCGCATCTAGATTTTGTGGCTGCCAGTTGGCACTTTATGGCGCTGATTTTGTTGATATTGCAAGCGACGAGCGCTGTGTAAACAGCAATCGATATGATTGTGCAGGAGCAGGGGCAGGGAACGGGGTTTGGAGCAGGGGAAACTCCAGCAAGTGTAGCCAGAGCTGGCAAGAATAAGCAGCAGCAACGGCAAGTTAGCTGCTTGGTTTATTGGTTTTGGCGCCGAGCTGTGCGTCAGCACATTGATGAGCCGGCAAGTTGTGGATATTGGCACCGCTTATCAAATCAATGTACGCACTTGGCAATCGATACTATTTGCACGGCCCGAGCAGCTTCAGTTTTCATCTACTTAAATCGATTACCCTCCGAGTGACTGCTCTCTTGTTATTATACAGAGTTTATTAGACGTTGTTACTTAACGAAAGCTTTGGCAACTTCATCAAGAAATGCGTAAAGCTTCGAAGATGCCTTTGATGGCAGACAAATAAATTAGTTTAAAATGTCGAAATTGTATGTCAGATATTGCCATGAAAGCTGCAATAAGTCCCTATTATTTTAGAGGTATTACTAAAGATATTCTGCTCAAGTCAAGAACTTTGTTTTCACTACAATTGCTTGTAAGCTAGGTAGTACTTTGTACATCCTGAACCCATTCAAAATGGGAGTTAATGGTATATTGATTTTGTGTAAGTGTATGTAAAAGGCAGAAGGAGGCTGGGCAGATGTCAACTAGTGTAGGTATAAGTGTGTATAGTACATGTAAGTGTTTATATTTTTTATCAGGACTACGAGCTAAGTCGATATATCGACTTGTAAGATAGGTATGCGGTGCTAATATACAAAAAATATATAGTTATAGCCAAGTCCGTGTGTTCATCGTTCTCTCTGTTCATCTGTCCGAATAAGTGTATATCCGTTCATTCGAACTCCGATATATCGTTTACGAATAACGAATAAGTATCTAGAGAAATTTAAATGCATATTTTTATGTACTATATGCTGACGGTTTGAACCCAGATCATCTAAGAAATAAATAAGATTTAAGATTTAAGATTTGAGATCCTTTACCCAGAAATTTTGTCTTATCCAACATCGAGCTTTAAATCTTAAGATAAAACTTAGCTAAAATACCGTAAATTTGTAATCTTTGATTAACGGGTAAATTATTCATAAACATTTTATTATTTTTTCCGATAACTAATCCAATTTTATTATTATAAAAGTTATATATTATATTATATTATAATTAAAAAAGTATTATAATATATACTTTTTTAATAATAATGTAATATAATATAATATTTTGCTGGGTATCTCCAAGTCAGGCATTTCTGTCTAAAGCACACTTACTTATTTTCAATTAAATACATTTTTTCGTATTCCCAGTTAAAGTTAAGCTTGCTGGCTTTATTATAACATAACGATAACAATAACAATATGGCTTATCAATTCAATTTCACAGTCGACTTCCCGGCCAAACTGGAGATAAAACGCACTTCGAACCTGGAAACGTATCTGCATACGCTGCTCAAGGCCACTAACTATTCGATACGGGCCCTGGCCTATACGGCCACCGGCGATGGCCTGGCCAGTCAGCCGTTATTTTGCCAAACGGACGACGATGTGCCCGATGCTCCGGCGGCCATTAAAGCGGCTGCCTTGACGGCTGATTCGATTTTAATTTCATGGCTGCCGCCGAAGAATCGCAACGGCATCATATCGCATTACACGGTATATGCGCGCGAGGCCGGTCGCAAGGGCCAGACCAAGAGTGAGCATCCGAAATGGGCATGGCTAACACATTGCATGAATCAATTTTTTTTCTCTCTCTGTCGATCAGCTCACATGGTGCGCGTCGATGAGAACGGCTATCCGGTGACATTCGAGGCACGCAGCCTGGCCGAGAATCAAATGTACGAGTTCTGGGTCTCGGCATCCACCTCCGTGGGTGAGGGCGAGCCCACATCTGTTGTGGCGCAGGCGACCAATACACGAGGTAGGCGTGGTGGGCGTGGTGGGCGTGGTGAGCGTGGGCGTGGGAGCGCTTTATAGCAGCTTTTACACGGTTCAAATGATGCTATCAAAGGCGATTGTGTGATTTTCGTTTTAATTAAAATTTCATACATGGCTCCGCGATGCACTGCACACGAAATGACCGCAACAGCGTTGTCAATATTTAAATTCCGTGCACCTACTAGCCTAACTCTCCCGTACACTGACTGTATGCAATGGTTTTAATTTTGTTTTGCTACATGCAGCACCTGCACGCATCGCCTCATTTGGGCAGGTGGTGCGCAAGGCCATTGGCACCAGACTGGTGCTGGAGTGCCTCGCCGTGGGCAATCCGACGCCGCGAGCGCGCTGGCTAACACGGGATCGGCCCGTCACATTCAGCCCCTTCTACGAGGTGACCAATGAGGGCAATTTGAGGATACACCGTAAGTAGAGCTGCGATGCTGAATATTTGCATTTACATCTTTTGATCCGCTTTTCGCGCTGCGCGTTGGGCGTTGCTCGCTGCGACAGGAGTGGAGGGCAGCCTGTCCGGAAATTATACATGCACGGCAAACAATCTCTTTGGCAGTGACGAAATCCAATATCAGGTGATTGCCATGAGGCCGCCCGGCGCACCACAAATCATCGTGCAGTATGCTTCCGCTGACAGCATACGTGTCAGCTGGGATGCGCCCGATGACGGCGGCGCCCCGTTGCAGGGCTACACAATTTCGTATCACACCGCCGGCGATAGCTGGGCCCAGACGGAGCTGCTGCCGGAGAACAACGCTTACACAATGACGGGACTGAAGTGCGGAAATCAGTACATTATAAAAATGTCGGCTCACAATTTGGTGGGCAATGGTGCGGCCAGCGAGGAAATTAATGTCTGGACCAAGGGAAAAGGTGAGTGCGCAGCCCCCAAAGCATTCGCATTTGCATCTGCATCGTAACGAACTGGCCCAGTCGAGCAGTCGAACAGTCGAACAGTCGAGTCGAACAGTCGAGCAGTGGTGCGCCGGCCTCTGCTCTGCTCCTCTGCTCTCTGCGGCCGCATTCAAATTTCAGTTGACCACAATCACCACTCACTGCTGAATATTTCCCACATGCATTCATTTCCATTTTCATTTACATTCCACGCAGCCTCGCAGGCGCCCAATGGCAATGAACTAATTGCCACAAATGCAACCTGTGTGAATTTGAAGCTGTCATCGTGGCACAATGGCGGCTGCACCATCCATCACTTCTCCATCGAGCATCGGCCACTCGGTACGTACAATGAATATTCATTCTTCTCGAACAGACCGAAATCTGCATGATTATTATAAGTAGATATTTGTGTTGATGATCCTTGAAATCAGAATATCCTAAAAGCAAACCGTTTAATAGGTGAGAAAAATATGTAAAACCTCCGATGAATATTTCAAATATTCATTCAGTTGAGAGGGCGAAAGCATTTAACTTCCGCCTACAATAATTATCAATATTCATTTTTTATGAAATTAAATTAATGCAATTATTTACGTTTTCAATTAACTGAGCAATGAACATACATATTTATTTATAAATATTTATACAATTTTTACTGCGAATGGGCAAGCCAAGTGCAACACGGCGTATAAAGTATAATTTCCTTTTGGCCGAATAAAAAAAGTAACTTGTTTGCGTATTTATTCTCAGGGATAATCAAAGAAGGGTATATTAGTTTTGTGGAATTACTTTGAAATATTGAAACTGATTTGCTGTAATTAAAGTCGAAGAGTTTTTCTATTACAACAAGTCAGTTAAAATCTCTGGGTCTGATAGAGTGTTGTATAGATTTAGATATTTAGCTATTGCCTTGTTTCATAATATGAGAAGGGTATATTAGTTTTGTGAAACAAATTCGAAACGTTGAAATCTGACATTAAAGCTGAGCAGTTTTTAAATTAGAATATATGTTTAGCTAGGAAAAATCTCTGAGTTTGAGAGAATGTTGCATAGTTTAAATATATATAAATAAATATAAATATTCCTTGTTTCATATAGTGAAAAGGGTATATGAATTTTTTGTAATATTCGAAATAAATACGTTTAGTCTGGTAAAAAAGAAGATATTTAGCTGTGTTCTTGTTTCATAAAGTGAGCAGAGTATATTAGTTTTTGTAAAATATTATATTATTATATATATAAATATTATAAATATTCGAAATATTGAAACTTTTGCATTGCTGCTATGGTTACTACGATTAGCAGCTACTATTAACATTTTGGTTTTATTTTTGCCTGGCATCTAGCAATCTATAGGTACATATATAGTAGAGAATATTTTTATGTTCATCCGTGCGACGAATATAGGTCTACGGCCGCTAGGGGCGAGAATTACGCGACAGCGTCCGACTGCACACTCTACGTATTTTATTTACTTACTTTCGTATTTTTTTTTTTATCCCCCAGGTGATGTACGCTGGACAGTTGTCACATCGGATATTTCGAACGCCGAGGAAAACCGTGAAAATTTAATATTTTGCGACTTTCTACCCGCGAAATGGTACCAGCTGCGCATCTCCGCCACCAACGATGCGGCTAAAACGACGGAGCATTATCATTTCAGCACCACGAACCTCGACGGCAGCACCATTCCGCCACCATCCGTTTTTCCCACAGAAAATGATTTGATGAACAATCTGATAAATGTGACAAATCCGACCAGCGGTGATTGGTTGGCAACGTTCATTGTCGTTGTCATAATTACACTGTCCATCATGACGATGTAAGCGCCGTGGCTGGGCAGGGGCTGTGGGAGCTAGTGGGCGGCAAATTCAATTAGGGTATTGAGGGATTGGGCGGTTGAGGGGAGCTGCGTAATTGAAGAAACGTAATTGCTTTCGAACCTTAATTAAGCTTTAATTAACCGGGGTGCAGGTGATGCGCCAGGTGAATGTGGCGCAATATATCAAGTGAAAACCTTTAACGTATTTTTTTTTTAATTTACCTTTTTTTATTTACGAAGAACTTGAAAATTAACAATATTTGCTGGATGCTTCAGTGATAAATCCAATTTATCAATTTCAGCGCAGTTCCATTCCAATTTCGAGCAGTGCTTTAGTTAATTAGACATCTAATCGCTGAGACGAGGTTTTATTCTCTTGCAGCGGGCTGACCATCAAGCATCGTCGCACCCTTTGCGGCCCCATTACCGAGGGCTATGAGTCGCGGGCGCTGCCCGGGGAGTACAAGGAGGAGCACGAGAACCGGCGCAACCAGCAGGTGTACAGCGCCTCGCCAGTCAAGACGGTGGACAAGAGCAACGATTCGGGTGAGTGGCGTTCACGTGTCTAGCTGCAGGTAGCAATTAAAGGGCTTCTCCCACGCATTCCGTTCGTTTGCTCCGTGACTCATTTAGAAATGTACGAGATTTCGCCGTATGCCACGTTCAGCGTGAACGGCGGACGAACTGGCGCCCCGGCGAAGACGCCCACGCGCGGGCTGGCTGTCCAGACGCCGCACGACTACACCATGCAGTTCAAGACATTTGGGCACCCGGAAGGCGAGAGCCTCAACGCCACGGCGTATCCGCTGCTGCCAACGACGGGATTCGGGCATGTCAAGAGCAAGTCCAGCTGGCACAAGCAGCGCTACTACAACACCGATGGTATGAGGCAATCTACAATATATCAGTAATTAATCATATAGCTGAATCTCTGCTTCCCAGATGAGTCCACGTTGAGCAAGTCCATGACCATGGTGGCCGGGTCCCAGTCCGGGCATTCCAAGAAGTCGAGCGGTGCACGCAGTGCCAAGACTGGCAACACCGGCGTAGTGGCCGAGTCCGAGTCGGACACCAGCATCAGTCCCAGCACCGAGTTCTCCAATATGCCCACCTATCGAGTTCCTTGCAAGTCGTCGCGCAGCAGCGACGGACGCGCCGTTGTAGGTGCGTATGCGGCACGGGAATTCGCTGATGCAGTCGCAGCCAATGCCTGTTACTTTGCAGATATGTTCCGACCCGACTCCAGCACCGAGTCGAACAATGACCAAGGCTCGCCGGCACTGGAGCGACGGCACAACACACCGCGGCACATCGGACTGGCGCTGGAGAAGCGCAGTGGCGGACAGCGCAACCGGAAGCACGGCGTGCAGTCGGGCAACCAGACATTGGAGCGACGAAAGTGCCCTGGTAGTAACAACAGGTAGTTCAGGTACCTAAGCCCTCACCAATCCGAATCGAACACCCCACCAAAAAAAATCAAAGATCACTCTAGTTACACAGAAATGAAAAAGAAATTAATTTCCATTATGATTAGTGATTCATTTTAACAACTCGAATTATACGCTCCTCCGTCATACTCCTTCCATTGCCCCTAATTACAGCGCTGGCAGTGAGGTTGAGACAGCCGCCTCGTTGGCCGCCTCCATAGCCGCGATGACTGGCGGCGATCTGTCCGGAGGCTTTCGCCCGCCGGCCGGCTTTCACGACGCACGCGAGTTCGGCGACCAGACCGAGTGCGAGCGGGAGCAGCGCGCCCTGGACCTGGAGGTGCAGCGCGTAATGGAGAACACCAGCGATGCGCAGCTGGCGAAATTGGACCGCGAGGAGTTGACCTCACTGTTGGCAAGGTAAGGGCAATGTGTAGATACGATGCTCCCAGTGCTTGACTGTAGTTTGTTGCATGCCTGTAGCGTCTACCAACCTTGAACATGAACCTTGAATCGCAAAAACTAACCAGCCTGCGACCCCTAGGTATCACGAGAAAAAGGAGCAGGAGCGGCAAGAGTACGCGATACACGTTTAAACTAGCACGAGCTAACACTGCCAAACTTGGCCAGAACTAAAAAAAAAACCAAAAAAATACAAAAACAAACAGAAAATAATCCAAAAATATCGACACCGACACTAGAAAACGAAAATAACATTAAAAGCATTTAAATGCATTTACTTAGCCGAGCAACTCGACAGCTCAAATCAACTCTAATTGTTGTTCATTCAGTGTGTAAACTAAACTCTAGACCGTAAGCCAACACGCGTAATTCTCGCTAATGCAAAACAAAGACTTTACAAAATCTAAATGTATGTAACACTGACTGTAAGCCCACAAGAGTTATCTCAGATCTTCGGAAGTAACCATATATGCTCGTTAAATGTCTGCTAGCTATAAGGACACACTCACACACTCACACTCACACATACTCTCTATATATGTATATGTATTCGATGTGATAAATTGAATTGTTCAAAGAGGAAACTGTTCGGGCAGTTGAGTTAAAGAGCATCTACATTGATTTCATTTCGCCATCATCCGCATTTCCAATTATGAATTTTGATTTTTTTCTATTGATAATTTAGGAACAACGGCGCAGGTTGCATTATTTTTAATGCGAGCTGTCGTTATTTAATTTACCTTAATTATGATATGACTATATATATTGTATTTAATTCAATTAGATAATCAACAATGAAATTGTATTGGTATCTTAGGTAAATATTAATATATAAATATTTGTATGTATATGCATATGTATGTGAACCAGAACAAAAACAATATGCAAATGCAAATACTAACAGCAAATTAATTAAATAAACGGTGTGTAAGGATAAACAAAATCAAAGCCCTGGCAATTTCATTAAAACTACATTTTTAAATTGAAACCCACAGCGAAACCGACGAACCAACGAATCAACTGCCAGAGCAGAGCAACGCTCAGCCACTCTGCCAATATTTGCATTAGCAAATGAGACTAACCAAATCAATCAAATGCACTACGGGCCAACCACAAGCCAGCGGTTGCAGTAAACAAACCCAGTTAGCAACAGCAAAAACAACTGCAGCCCGTTGCCGTTGTCAAATGCACCTTAGTTAGGCAATCAGTTGTATTTAGGAACCACACTAAACCACACCCCACCACATCACACCACACCACAATTTCAGCTGCTCACCTCAACCACAAGATGTCGTTGATACGAGGAGACGAAAAGACCAAAGTGCTACACTGCACTACACGTTGAATGGCGCAATATTAGACATGCATGGCATGATTTTGCAATGTTTACCTGCTTCCGGGAAAACTTTGTCAATTTCAGGAATGTTGCCAAGAAACTTGCTTAAAGTCAGGCCAATAGAGCAATATTTGTGCGCTCTCTTGTACTTTGACGTCATGAAAAGCGTTGCATCTTTTAGGCGCAATTAAATTTAGTGCAGCTCAGCTCAGTTGATCTATGCAATTTCTCACGGTGTATGAGCTGACTTCAGCGACCTATTAAAGTCTAATGAAGTAGTTAGTTGCGCCCTTCAGTATCATCGGGCCACTCAGTTAGCCAATTAGCTGTTTCTCGCCTTTAATGCGCACTTAAAGCCTTGTTAAGCGGCTTACGGCTCGGCCAAGAAAACAGTCTAATTAGGTATGAAAAGACGACATGCTGCAGCGACAAAGGCGGAAGTTTGTTTGCAGAATGAGTGCAGCTAAAGTGCACTTTAGATACATGCAGAATTGATCAGTTTCAGACTGCAAACGAGAATCCAAAATCGATTTAATAGTCACACTCATGACAACTACCATTATCTGTGGGATGCGTGCACACGACTCTTGACCAAAATCGATATCAATTAGTTAAGGCTGCTGGCTGTAAGCCTATGCAAATAATCACTAAATGGCATGGAGATATAAAGGCTGCCCATAGTAGCACTAACAATTAAAACAACAACAACAACAACAAAAGTTACAACAATAGCAGCAACAAGGCAATTTAAGCAAATTCAAAACCCGAAAATGCTAAGGTTAGTAGAACACGCAGCACACTTGTTCAAAATGTACTTGTAATGCAGACAGGATACACACGCAATACACACACAAGGCACACACACACGCACACTCACTTACACATACATACATCTAAAACGCTACATACAGTTAGCCACAGCTAACGCAGCTTGACAGCCAACCGCTGCAAGTGGCAATGGGCAAGGGGCCAGGGCCTGGGCCATTGCTGCACTTGCATTTAATAACAGCTAGTTCATGTGTGTGTGTGTGTGTGTGTGTGTGTGCAATGTATGTGTGTGTGCTTCCCATTATTGCCATGTTTGACTGAGCTGAACTCGGGCACCGCCTGCCGTGCGTAGGACATTATCAACACAGGCCTTGACCGAATGCAAATGTGCGTCGATGCAGTTGCACATGGCGCACCCAGCGACTAGCTGGTGTCCTTTGGCCCATCACTGAGATTGTCGGATTGTCTAGCTTGGCAGCTGCCAGGCATTGCATTTAATTAAAATTTTCAAATTACTAAAAGGTAAATTATTTTCATTTTCATTACAATTTCATTTTATGGAGCACTGCTCATAAATTGCACAAACTGTCTTCAAGTTGACCACACGGCCGAGGCCTGTTGGCCAAGTGAACTGTCGGCGCATCAAGCCTATGAATAATGCTGCACAAAATAAATTAGAAAATTCACAAACACAAACATTGCATTTGCACCTAAAAGGATTAAAATTCGCAACACGCAGCACAAGTCTAAGGGATATTAAAGTGGCAAAGCTGGCAGAGGTAAGGGCTTTAAAGCGCATATTAAGCTATCTGCATTACACTTGGCTCGCTGCAATAAGACAAACAGCCAACTCAACATAATGAGGCAAGCGCAGCGCTGGCTACCGCAGCCCAGCCAAAGCCACAGACCTGCCGAACAGCTGCTGCCAAAGGCACTTGATGTCCTCGTATGTGTGCATGCATACACATTAACCTACACTTGAAGAAAAAGTTGTAAAGAAGAGCTAATAGTGTATAAGTTTGATACTAAATATAATAATTTAAAGATTCTTGAAGTTTCTTTAAAATACAATAAAGTTATTTATATTTTCATGCTGAAGTTTTCAAATTTTTGTATTGAATTTATATTAAAAACAGTCTTATCATAACAATAAAAATAATAATCATAATAATATCTTCTTATAATTTTATAAACAAAACAATAAATAAATAAATAAAAATAAAAATTAAAAAAATAATAAAGGAACCTTCTTAATTTAAATTAAAATTAAATTATTTTTAATTTAAATTAAAATATCTTTTTAAAATTTTTATATATACAAATAAATAAAAATAAACAAATAAAAATAAAAAAAATCTTTTTAATTCAAATTCAAATATCTTCCTAAAATTTAAACTTGCACTTTTATAATACAATTTATAATTCCAAAAATTCATTATCATGATGGCAATACCTTTCTTTCAGTGCAAAAATTCCATATCATGCTGGCACTACTTTTCTTTCAGTACATCCGGCATATAGATAAGATTGGTCTTGGGTGGGACGCAGCTGTGGCTACGGCTACAGCAGCCGCTAAAGCGTTGGCTGTGCATATGCATGCTTTATAAAGACAGTGAATAAATAAATAAAAAACAAAAAAATGCAAGAAGTGTTACAAATACAAACTCAACCAAACTCCGACCACTCGCCCGCCCGATGCCAGCTAAGGGCTATTCATGTGGGACTCACTTAAATAAAGTGCTTTTGCATTGCCCGCCAGACGGATGCGGCGGCGGATGCTGCAATGTGGTTGCGGCTGCTTGTTTGCTCTGCTCTGCTTTGCTGCTGTTGTTGCTGTTCCTCCTGCTGCTGGTGTTACTGCTCCTGCTGATGTTATTGTTGTAGCTAAAGCGTCATCATTATTTGAATTATCACAGGTTTTGCTCACCCAATGCACTTTGTGTGCAACATGTGCTGCATTTCATTATAACATAATACTAATCTATGCGACACTCCACTCTTTTACCCCAGAG
The DNA here is from genome assembly GCA_035045145.1 of Drosophila meridionalis. Lineage (NCBI taxonomy): Eukaryota > Metazoa > Arthropoda > Insecta > Diptera > Drosophilidae > Drosophila > Drosophila meridionalis. The sequence continues at coordinate 5,166,637 of JAWNPG010000037.1, read as the reverse complement.
CCATACTCTTCTAGATTAGTCTGTAAGTCAATCATTGTAGTTAAGCTTTACTGTACGAATTAAGAATTAAACTTAATTAAGATGCTTAGAATAAAGTACAGAATAGGGCAATTTTTGGTTATGTTTGCTGCTATTGTTTATAAGATATTTTATTTTAATGAAAAGACTACCAATCAGTTTTCAAATATTATTGATATACCTGCGCTAATTGTTTGTTTTTGTACTGTTTTCTAAATAGGCGTACCTAATACACACGACAAAGAATGCATTACCTGGGCAATCTTGTACTAGATTATTGAATTTACGATGAGAGCTTACTAAATTATTTTTTTCCTTTTGTTTCGCTGTTGCCTTTTTGATTAGTAGAATGTTGAAATTATTATATGATCGTTCTCAAGATCTTCGACTGGGCTCTCTTTACAGTTTTGTTGTCCCCCTATGACTGCGAGATATAGGCTCAGATGGGTTTTAAAACAGAAACCTTGTAGTAGAGACTAAGAGAGGAGCGAGCGTTGATAAGCCAATGGAAGCTATTGTCTTTTAATTTGGATTTATTGTCATAGCTTCGATTTGTTGCTGTCATGTAGTTCATTTTTCCAGGTATACTTCATGGTACGGTACTTCGTTTGCTCTTGGAGTTGTTGCTGTTATTTAATATGAAAGGTACAGAGGTGATACTTTACGGTGAAAGTTACGAGCTTGCATTTATTGGGCGATTTTTTTTTCTCAACTCTCTATTCGGATAATTAAGAAGATGAAGAGCAAGTTGCATACGCTGAGCATATAGAGCAGATGAGGAAAACTGTGCTATCAGCAAAGTTAAAAGCTATAAAAAGGAAATATAAATATGAAAATTATATGGTGCCAATATTTTCAATACTATAGACATTCTTATTACATGGCGTATTTTTTTAAATATGTTCAATAAAATAGACATTACTACATGTTAGTATTTTTCAAATATTTTCAATAATGTCTATAGATTTTAAACAAGGACACCTCTAACCCATTTTAGACTCCATACTGTTGACCATAGAAACTAGATGAAAACAAAAGCCATACGCAACATATGTTGCAGTTGCTTTTAAGCCGTAGGCTAACACGCTATCTTCATGCTTGGCCGAAACATTCAATCAAGCTGTGATCGACTACACCTACAACAACAATAGCAACTTGTTAATACTGCGTAAGGCCTTTTTGTGCATAGTTAGATTTTTTTTTTTTGACCTCGTATCTGCCTTTGTTTTTGCTCATTCAATGTTGATCGCTTCAATATGTTTTGAATGAGAGTGTGGGAGTTGGCTTAAAACGAGGCCTGCAACTGTCGTTACACTGTCGGCCGTTTTTGTGTGTCGTCTGCATAGCCTAGACAAAATGGAAATTGATTCAAGTGGAAACGCAGCCAATTGAGTGTAAAGCGTAAGAGAGGCAATTCGCAAAGAGCACGTTTATAGAAATCGAATGAAACATGCACTAAAGACTGAGCAACATTCCGCACGCCGAGCTGTAAGTGTCAAATGTTGTAACTGCAGTCAGGCAGGCAGATAAGGCAGCCAGGTGAACGTCCTGAGGGGGGGACAGGTGAAGTAAGCGAAGTCAATTCAACCAGATTAGACATTTATGAACTCGAGAAAATAGTTTGTGAAATAGTTTTTTATGCAGGCCTAAGTGATATATGTTTAATTCCGCATTCATTTGGACATTTATTTGAATTAAAGTTAAAGTCATTCGCATAGCTTCTGTGTAATTCAATATCATATTCGAATTCCTGCAGCTAATTGCAATCAAATAAATGCCTTTATGTGTCTGGGCAAATGTATGCAGCTGACGAACGTAAGCCCATTCATGTAGATTTTGCTGATGAGGACTAACTCATATTAATTAATATGTAATTCTTTTGGCCTTTATGATTCAAGCAGTAATTAAATGAAGTGCCATCATCGTATTTGAGCAACGTCAAAGCTCTGATTACAGCCGACCAAATCGATATTATATCACAATTTGTAATTATTGAAGTATTTGCTGGAGAAAATGTTTCTATTAATTAAAACTATGGTAAATTAACAGCAGGCATTAAATTGCATTTGCAGCTGCATGGCCAGAGGCCGAGAGAGAGAGAGAGAGAGAGAGAGAGAGAGAGAGAGAGAGAGAGAGTGTGAGAGACAGAGTGAGAGAGACAGAGTGAGAGAGAGACTCAGTAGCTGGAGTGGCTGGAAATATTAAGGAAATACACAAGAGTTTATATATATTGATACATATATACAATGTACAGGAAATGCACAAAGGGGAAAATATATTCATATATATATTGAATGTGAATATATAAGCAAACACTGGACCGTGTAGTTCACTTACTTTTATTTATTTCGCTCTCTATTCTTGTTGTTGTTGTTGTTGCTTATCAACACAGCTCTAAGGAATTCACTGACAAGAGATAAGCATTGCAAATTTAAAAGAAATTCAACAACGGAAATGAAAATTCATGAGTACAAAATTCTAATCAAGAAAAAAACACGAAACAAAGGCAACTGTGACAGACGCAGATACAGAGTCGGATACAGCAGCAGCAGCAGCAGCAGCTGGAATCGAAGCAAAAGAAAACGAAGATGGTAAAATAGAAACAGGAAAATAACTTGAAAGGCACTTTTTACACTTGAGTGGCCGGGCAAAGCGTGTTGCATGGTACCGGAAGCGGAAATTCATAGCCGGACTGAGCACGGCACGGAGCGGCACGGCACGGCTACTTGCTTTGCCGGAACGGATGGACAGTGCCCCTGCAGTCCCATGTCAATAGAGTGGAGCTCACAATAATGTCAAAGGCAAAAATGCAAATGGAATTGCTGCTGAGAAATTGAAAACGAGTCGCAATATTTAAAAAGCCAATTGCCTTTGGCCTTATAAAATATGCAGCACCACCAGCAGCAGTACCAGCTGTGGCAACGTCTCTAGCTTCATCTCAGTCTCATTCTCTTTCTCATTCTCGGTCTCGTTCTCTTCCTCGTTTCTCGTCTCCTTCAAGTGCACTCGTTGCCCATGCATGCTAATGATATGCATCGAATATATGTATAATTACCACGGCCTGATTTGCATGCCAAAAAGTTGAGTCGCCTGCGCTAATGCATTTGTGAATGCAAATCTCAAATGGTAATTATGATACTTATTAACAATGGCGAAACAAAGCTCGGACTGCAGTGGTTAAATCAAAGAGCGTCTTGCCGCTGGCTATGCATAAATTTGCGCTCGCTGCAATCTTCAATCGGAGATTTGGCATTTAGGAGGAACAGCTTAAATATACCGCCTTGTCTCGGGCTTGATTTGCATAAATGTTCAGCCACATTGCAGGTCAGCAGGAGTCAATCCGAGTCAGGTCGCCTGGGTTCCCGGTTGCCAGCTTGCCCGGTCGTCAGGTTACTGGTTTGCTGCAGCTTATTAATGCAACGCTTGTCCGGCTTTAATTACTCTAATTAAACGTTGAGCGGCCACGCTGTCAATTTTTGGGACAAGCGGTTAGTTCACCTTTTTGGGGTCCAGTTGCCTGCACTGGGGCATCATCCTGTATATATGTGTGGGTGGGTGTGGGGTAGGTGTGAGCCTGTATATGCCATGTGCACGTCGAGTCGGCAAACGAAGCACAACGGGCAACTGCAAAGGTTAATTAGAGATGGGCCAACAGAATTTGCAAATGTCCTCGGATGATTGCCAGTCTGACTGACCCCAAATTTGATATGCAGCCAGCTATGCCGATGGCCGATGGCCTTTTGACTCTGACGAGCTGAGTACACCAAAGCATATTTTGCATATCCGACTAATCAATTGCAAAACTACAAAAGTAGTTACGTTTATGCCAGCATGGAATGTCGGCCAGCAATGCAGTTAGATAAATTGATGGATGCTGAACTAAAATTCTGATCCAGATAAAGTTAAGATGGTGATTTATGTAGGTACTATGTGCATGGCGTGTCTTTAGATAGATAGACATTCAAATATTCAGTTGGGAGAAAATGATACGACTTTGCGGAGTCCATGGAGCTTCAGTCTGCTTTTGACATAAATATCTCAGGGAACTCTTTATACATATCTGTACATATTCAGTGGATTTTATACCTACATTTTTAAAACTTATAGGTTTTCGTATTGTATGAAATGTTCACTATTCAACGATGAAGCTCGAAGTAATATGATTATTTTATTAATAGTATATTATAGCCGTAGTATAATTATTGTCTGGCTATAAGGTTTATGGAAAAACTTCCCATTCTTTCAATGATATGTTATATAACAGACCAAACCTAATAGAATCGTTCAATTAGCAATTCATATAATCAAAAATATTGTTGTTTACCTATTTTAAGCAACTAGATTGGGCTAATGAAATGCTTGCTGTACGTGCGGTCTATATTCAAATAAATTAGCTGTCTGTTGTTTGCACATAAACAAACTGAGTGACATAGATAAGTGGATTCAACAGAAATGAAATATATATATGTTTATATAAATATTTAAATTAGAATTCGGAAGTGCACTGACAAACATAGTCATATTATATATTATACTATATACATATATGATATATCTAAATAAATATATATATATATATATATATATATATATATATATATATATATATATATATATATATATATATATATATATATATATATATATATATAAATTTTTTAGAATTTTATATATTTTATTTAATATTAGTTGAATTAAAGTTATTAAAATTATTTATAAAATTATTTAAAATTGTTTATATAACCGTTTTCAAATTATTTCAGCTCTCATCTTATTTTAAGCTTAAGTTTTAAATTATTTAAAACTATTTAATTTCACAAATATTTAAACTAAACACTTATATTTAAGTATTCAAATTTACAGCTAATATATTTTAGATAATAAAAAAATGTATAACAAAAATTGTCGCTGGATATAAAATTGTGGGCGGCAGTCCGAAGACTGAGCAGGGGAAATTGGAATTTCCGTTGAAGAAAAAACTTGAGGACATTTACAATTTTGCATTTTGCATTTTCCATTTGAATATAAAATGTGCATTTCCTTTATGGAGACTGCAGCGCGCTCGCCTGTTTGCTGAGAGCAAAGAGCAAACTGTCAATTGGCTTCAATCAAATCAGCGCATTAAAATCGCATTAATGTCGATGGAGCAGCGTTAAGTAATGTCATTTGCTAGACGGCGAACGGCGAACAGCGAACGGCGGCAGGTTGGCAATGTGTGTGCGTGCATGCCATAACGAAACTATTTTTCACACGACTGCACTTAGGTGTCGAGAGGTGGGGTCGAGGGCGGAGGCAGGTGAGAGGTGGTAACAGGAGCGGATCTGAGCCATGCCTCCATAACTTGCTGCAAATGTCACATTAACGGCAAAATTGATTAGCTGTTACGCGGCGAGACGCCGCCAACGTGCCACAAGCTGCTGCACATTGGCTCGACAAAGGCAGAGGAGCTGCAGCTGGTAAGCAAACAGAATATAATTAACTTAGTGGTGCATAGTGTTGCCAGGTGGGGAGTGTATGGGCTAAGAAAACAGAATTGGCGCCCGAACATGATGCACAACAAATGGCAGCCACTTAACGGCAGTTTGCTGAGCAGAGCAGACGAAGCGCACACTCGTCGTCCTAAGCGTGATTTAGTAAATTGATGTATGCACTCCCTGCAGCCACACACACGCACACACACACACACACACACAGAGGCCACTCGTAATGGCTCGAAATAACCGCAACCGAATAAAATTCAATCTGTGAAATGCTCTTCTTGCATTTTATGCTGACAATCTGCAAACATAAGTGCAGCACACAGCTAGGAAGGCTGGCTGGCTGCTTGGCTGGGGCGGCGACACAGTCGACTCTGACAGAGATTGCCGCAGCCGAAGTTAAAAAGCACTCAGCTAACAACAGCAGCTCGTACGTAATTCCGGAAATGGCAAAAGACATGCCAGCTAGCTCAGCAGACTTGTGCCGCTGCCCACCACCACTGGTGCAGGATCAGGGCTGGGGCCATTTGAGCTCCACACTGCTGCAGCAGCAGCAACAGCAGCAGCAGCATCAGCGCATTATTGGATGATTTATTGACGTCGATATGCTTAGTTGAACACACACAGACAGCGACAGTGGCAGCCATTTTTGGTGTCTGTGCGTGCGCTAATGCACACACACACGCACACACACATGCAGAAATGCGCATGCAGACATGCACACATCACGCCAGCGCATGCAACTGCAACATTCGCAAAATGTTGCTCGATTTGAATATGCCACTTTTGAGATTGAGCACGCGTTGCAAGCGCGTTCGCCCTCCGGCCGGAGACCCAAATTATTGAATCAAGCATGCATTTTGACGCTGATAGCATTTACGTGCACACGCACACGCACACGCACACACATAATTTATATATATAAATTGCAAATTTAGGCTGTGCTTCAGGCCTCTGGCCTTAGATCTTTGCTAAAATACGAATTCGAATTCGAATTCGAATTTCAAATGGCATCTTTCAATTGCCTTTGGCGGACTAATCAAATTTTTATGGTGCGCTTCGGCCGACAGGCACTCGAGAGCGTTTACGACGAGGACTCGACAGAAGTGGAGCGCACATCCGTTAGCCAAATATTTACTTCCGTCAAATCAACAAATTCATACATTTTTGATGGCATCGCAGCTGCAGCACGGACCCGGCAAATGTCACTTTGTGCATGTGAGTCCCCGTCGTACGTATGTGCATTGTACGCTCGTTAGCTGGAAGCTGAGTGCAGCAGCATTTCTTATGGCCAATTGTCAACTGATACGCTGGCAGCAACAAGCAGCAAGCGAACGGAAATGCGCTTTTGCCTCATTTTTTGCTTTTGCTTGCCAGCGGAAGTTGTTGTTCAAAGGAAGTCGAGCTCGTTGCCATTATTTATGCAATTCCATTTGCACAACATTCTAATATTTATAGCGCTATCAAACATCAACGCATTATTCCCCAACAAAACAAAAGCATATCGAAATGTTTTGCAATTGCTTTTAAATTCTAGTTACACTAAATTATCGATGGCTTGTCAATGCATTCACTCTGCAGCAAATATAATTCATTTGTTTTCAAATGTGACAAGGTAACTGCCCTCTCAAGGGAGACGTGCGAAAGCACTAAACTGATTACTTTACTCATACTTAGATGAGTATGGCATGGCAGGAGTCTAGCTTGTCTGATTTATATGCGCACATTGAAAGGCATAAAACGTGAGGACAATTGTTAAGGGCGTATACATATGTATATGGGATTTATATGCAGTGTGGCTATGCTTATAGGGTGGGCGGCTGCATACATTTAGTGAGAGTTTTGCTGTCAAGGTTGGATGTTTACTTAAAATAGGTCAGTAAGGTAGCAATTGTAAAGGAGCATATTCAGTTCAGTTTTTATACACTGAACAGGGAATTCGGGAAATGAAAAGGTGTGATGGATACTAAATAGTATATATTATATATTCCCGCTCTAGCTAACAAGGTGAGCTAATTTACAGCATATACATGTAGCATTTTCCTATTCATATGTATTCTTCATCTCTTTAAGCATAAATTTTCATTTCAATTTTGTATAATTATGCTCAGTCAATTTTGTATTATAAATGTTAGCAAGCTCATTGTATTTGGATCTTAACAAAAGACATAGCAGATGGACCACCTTCCCAGGCATATAAGCGGTGCTGAGTGGTGCTGAGTGGTGAACATATAATACAACATAAACAAACAATCAAAAACATCACACTAAAAACTACGTATCTGGAAGCTCCATCAAACGTGCCAGAAAACTCCGCCAGCAGAAGATGAAATGGAAAGAATATACCTATCACAGTTCAGAAATCAATTTATCTTCATTTTAATCTCCATATTAATAGAATCCACCAACTCTGTACGTGAACAAACAAATCTAGTTTTAGATTTTATCAACGTACTATAATTTCAAATTATACAATAAATTAAGTTAAACCCGAATAAATAAAGTTAAAGTCAAAGGTCCAAGCCCCTGCTTCAGCTATAGTTAGTATTAATTTCAATCATTTCTAAGAACTACAAATAAATAAATAATTGAATAAATAAATAAATTAAAAAAATAATTAAATAAATATATAATTAACTATAATAAATAAATAAATAAAAAATAAAAATAAATAAATTAATAAGTAAATAAGTAATTAACTAAATAAATAAGTAAATAATACATAAATAAATAAATAGCAAATAAATAAATAATTAAATAATTATATAAGTAGATAAATAAATAAATAAATAAAAGGATAAAAAATTAATAAATTAATTTAAAAAATATATAAATGAATAAAAAATAAATAATTAAATAAAAATAAAGTTTAATGAAAAGATAAAAAAAGTATTTTAAAATACTTGCTTGCTTTATTTACTTAAAGTTTTTTTTACCAAAACATATTTTCCGTTTCATCTGTTAGTTTATGAAAACTCGCATTGGATCAACTTCGTTTAAAGGTAATTAAACCACTTTAGTTGTGTCGCATAGTTGTCAAACGCAGAAGGTGCGAAGGACTCTTGCCATTGCGTGCAATTTGTATTGTGGTTAGTTGGAAGTGACAGCTAAGGAATTCCTATTTGGAGTCCTCTCACACACACCAGCAACAGCGACAGCTACGGCGACAAACACGCATATCCCAATATAAGCAAACGCTCTTCAGAGTTAAGCGGAAACTTAATTAAACTTGCGAGCCGCCGTTCAAATGAAACTTTTCACATAATTGACAGCTAATTAATTTGGCAATAAGCCGCTGCTGCTGCCACCTGCCAGGGTTGACAAGTCGCCTTATTTGTTAATGGTGCGCTCAAGTGGGCCGCAAGGATGCGCTTTATGACAGCGACAATTGAAGCTAATTAGCCGGGATTATGCAGCGTGCGCACATTCGAAAGACATCGCTCCGAAATGCGCCATATAAATGAAATTGAGAAGCGTGAGTTGCTTGCCATATTGCGCGGACGATGCGTATAAATTTCGGGCATTAACATCCTCATTGCTCAGCGAATGTCAGTCGAGGCACGGAAACGAAAACGGGAACGGACACGGGAACGGACGCGAGCTCACAATTTACGAGGCGTCCATTGTAATAAATTAGCCGAACTTGTTACGCAAACTGAAAATGCCAATAAAATTGTTGAAAAACAGAGCCGCATAAATTATGGCCCGCCCCAGCCCGGGATGGCATCTGTTTGGTGGGCGGCTCGGTTTGCTGCTCGGCTGGCCAAATGTTTGGCAAGCCATTTTAAATCCAAAGAACTAAGCAAACAGTCAAAAAATCGGATATAAGTGCATGGCAAGCACAAAAGTACGAATGCCGAATACTTTTGGCCAAATCCGAAAAATCAATCAGTTTAATTACATATATATATACAGAGTGAAAGAGAGAAATAGAAAGTCGAAAATAGAGAGACAGAGAGAGGGGGATGCGCACTTGCATTCAGTTTCATTAAAGAACTTTGGAAAATCACTTAGCCAAGTTCTTGGGGCATGCATTGCATTAGTTGTATTTGTGCAGCGCTTAAACTCGTTGCACTTCAAAGGCAAATCAATTGAATTTGTGCAATGTTGCTAAGCCCCGGCAAATGCAACTTTGACTGCACTGCTCTGCTGGCAGCACAAAAGGTGCATCAGCTGAAGGGCAATCCACTCCGCTCAACAATGAGTTGTTGCGCACAAACTTTGGAAAAGTTTAAGTGGCTGCCAGGGCAAGGCTCGTGCAGTGCAGTCAAGCGGACTTTGAGTGGCTTTCGATGTCTTTAATCTAATTTACTCAGACAGCTCTCCAGCTGTCCAGTTGTCCAACTGCCAGTCAGTCAGTCAGCCGCATCAACTGCTGCAGCATTTGCATTATGAATGTGTAATGTGAACTTTTCGCTGATAATAATGACTGGCTATGAGAAGCCATTAGCTGCTGCGCTGCTGTGATATTCCTTTTGTCAAAGTAAAAAGGAGTTAGCTACTTAGCGCATATAGAGTCTTAAATAGCATTGTTTCAGTCTGAGCTGAATTTTTTAGAAATACCATAATGCTAAGGATCTTTTTTATTTTAAATTTAACATACAGAAGAAAGAGAAAATTAAGAGAATAATGAGCATTGGCCATGCAATTAAATATATATTTTAGTATATCATATGCAGTACAAGCTTATCATTTCCTTGCCGCACATCGATATATTTTTGAAAATGTTGTAAAAATAATCATATCTGAATTATTTGCAGATTATTACAGCTAGAGACATTTTTTTAATACTTCATATATATTCGTGGGCTGATTTTATCTTATCATACTGGCTGCTAAGCAACGCAAATTTTATTACTTTTTGAAAAATATTTTAAATTCCCGAAAATTATAGGAGATACGACACAAAATTAGAGTCGACGGTGAGGTATAATAGAAAAAAACCTTTTGGAGACTTACCTCCACTCGTATAAGATTGTAAGGATTTCATATTTCTTTAATCTTTTTAGCGAATTTGCGCAAATAATTTCAGAGAATAAAATATAATGTTTCGTGGAATTACAACCTGCAATGTAGAAATTCTTTTTAGTCAATCATATCGACTCTAAACAAATACCATTAGAAAATTATTTCTACAGAACTAGGTACATAGAAATATATATTTCTCTAGGTGATTTATTTGATTGACATTAAATGAAATGAAATTAGTGTGAAGCACTTTTACGTAGCACTAAGCTATGAAAAAAGAATAACAGAAAGTAAAGACTCATAAGAGCATTTACTGATTTTTTAATATTGTGAAATTTTTGGGAGTCCTGACGTGTCGCCACGCTTTGCCGGCAGAGGTCCTACTGTGCGATGGTTGAAAGTAAGAGAGAGAGAGAAGAGCTGATTCGATCAGCTCCATCGTACATCGAAACTAAGATGATGCATGAGCAGATAAAATGTACAACGGAAATAACAGTTTATAAAAACAGAGCTTTAACACAAGAAATGCAACTCGACGAGTTCTAAGCACAATTTAAAAAGAGGATTTTGAATGGAGTCTGATAAACTCACAGTAGATGCATAAAAATCAGCCCACTTCCCAACACAGATACTACTCAGAGAAAGGAGCTGGTTTCACTTTTATGTTATGCCAGCTCTTCAACCGAAAATATTGTTTGTTTTTATGTAAATTGCGATATGCCTCATCTTTCAACCAAACTTTCATACATGTCAAATAGCAATTTCAATACGACTAATATTTGCTGATTTGAAGCATATTTCATTGAAAATGTTATTGCAATTGTACGAAACTTCAAGTCAACTGAACAACTGGCAACAATAAGTTTACGCTTTGGCCATTGCGAGTAAGAAGAATGGGCAAAGTTTTCAATGCAGCACTGCACAAACTTATCACACTAATCAATTTTCTGAATCTGAGAGGTATGTGTTTAGAAATAAACTGGAAAATAACAAATAATGCAATTAAAAAGAAGGCAGATGATAAACAATCAATGCCTCTGCTGAATATTTATTAAAGTTTTGCCCGAAAGAGATAAGCAAACCAGGCCAAATAAATACTGACAGGCATAAAGCAATTATAAAATGCAATCGAATCATTTACAGGCACACACACATACATACACATGAATATATATATATATATATATATACATGTATGTATGTATGGGGCATATGCATACTCAGTATGCTAGTGGCATTGGGTCACGTGCCGTCCCGAAAGACAATGTGATCGATATGCGAAAACTGCAACTAGTCCACAACAACGTCGTTGAGGCGTAGGATATGCCGACATTGTCCTTAGACATTCAGACTCAACCTGTGATACTATTTTGCAAAATGCCAGGGGAGGCATACACGCAAACACGCACACACACACACACACACACACACACACACATACACACGTATGTATATAGACTGAACGTGTGGGATAGACTCGTGCTGGCACAGCCGTACAAACATATAAACAGGATTACGTGTCTCAAGGGTTATGCAAGCAAGCTTCCGTTGTAAATTGATTTTGTAGCAGGCAGAAGGAACACACAAAGGAAAAATGAAAGGCATTTTATCAACTTATTGTTGAGGGTTCAATATCGAAGTCCACCTGAATATACAATACAATACATATATGTATGTGTATATGCATCTACAAATCAGCTCATAAGCCATTCAAGCTCATGGCTGTGCTGACGTGTGTGTGTGTGTGGGGCAGATTTCAGTTCGCCTGAACAAATTATGCAGGACATTTGGGCATAAAAATCACCAGATACTATATTAAGTATAGTCCAAACCAGCATTGTCAGCCTATGCGTCATGAATATACATATTCGAAATATCGAGACTATGCATTGATTAGCCACAGAAAGGATAACGAAGGGTTGTCCTTGCCAAGCAATTGCTTTTGACATTTGGCAATGGCTGAATCGATGAATTGGCTTGTGTTATTCATGATGATGCGCCATAAAGTGTTTTCAATTAGCTTGGAATGCAGAGTTAAACAGAATTTTCCATTTCTCTTCTTTTTTTCTTCATAAAGTGACTGTGAGTTGCTGCCAATGGCTCGGCTGCTGTCGGCATATTAATGGAGGCCAAACAGCCGGCCAGTGCTTTGGCTTTGGCTTTGGCTTTGATGACACACAGGCACACGGAAAGCTATCTGCTAATTGCGCACACACGTTCACAATTTCACCTGGGCAGGTAACTAGGCAACTCGTGTTTCAAATGAACGCAAAAGCGAATAGCAAAAACGAAACGAAAAAAGAAAAAAAAGAGAGAAAAAAGCAAACTAAAACAGACGACATGTACGCCAAATTGGCGCTCAGCTGGATTAGCTGATGTCCAGTTTCATTCTACATATGACAACTGCGAACAGGTGGTCCTTGGAGCCTGTGCAAACATTTGCCTGAACTTTGCCCCTTTTTTCCGCTGCGCAATAAATTTATGTGTCTGTGTGTGTGTGTGTGTGTGTGTGTGTGTGTGTGTGTGCTGGACTAATTTAGTGAACATCTGTGGCAGCTGAGCTTTGACATTGTTTTTGCATAACACCCAAACTAGAGAATGGACCTGAATATTAATGTCGATTATGTGAGCCCGATGGGGTAGGCTTATAGGCACGCTCACCCACACTTCCGGGCCATCAACATAATTTACTCGGCTCTGTTAGTTTAGTTACTCCCACTTCCTCTGCCTCCTCCCTCCTCCTTCGGCCCACACATGCATATTTTATGCCTTTTATCATAATTTATGCGTTCATACTGCAAATGCATAAAATTAAATTCAATTCATTCCGATATCTGCATGCATATATAAAGACATAAATATTGCCCCTCTCCCACACACACCCACACCCATAACACACACACACAGAACCACACTTAGCTGTGGCTATCTGGCCGCATTAAGTTTGCGTAATACGCAGTTTTGGCCAATGAATTCACATTTTATATAATGCCCTATCCGCCCCGGTCACGCCCCTATGCCTGCCTTTGTCAAGGAATCATATTTTTTGCCGTCATTTGCATAAATTGTAGTGAATATATTGCAGTTAGATAGACAACGAGCTTTGTCGCCAATAAATTGATGGGAATTCGGAGTCGACGCAGTTAGTAAATCATTTTTAATTAAATCCGTATTCAATCAACTCGATTAAAGCTGACGTAATGAAATCTTTCAAATCCCCACAAATCCCAATTTGCAGCTGCAACTTGATTATGTCTGTTGTCTGTTGACTATTTACCTATTTCCTTTTATTTGCCATCTCTCGGCTCTTGTCTCCGTTGCAATGAAAATCTAATTAAATTAAGAATTGGCCGATTGCTCCAGCCGAATACGTTGGTTCATCCGACGCCCACTTTATTGAATTCGCTTGTGCAATAAAAATTTATGTTCAGTCCGCCCCAACTCCAGTTCCAGCTCCAGCTCCAACTTCAACTCCTCCCACACGGTTGATCACAAAGCGTAAAATTGCAAAAAAAAAAATAAGTAAAAGAAAAATAGAAGAAAATAAAATGAGAAAAATCTAAAAAGCAAGACACGAAAAGGAGGCAAAAGGAAACACACAAAAAAGGAAAACATTTCTGAAAGAGCCGGCAAACTGATGATATTATCACGGCCTGCATTTTTTCAGCTCGAGCTGTGGCGTTGGCCTTTTATTCAATTTGCGCGCTTCATTCAAATTGTGCGCCAACAACTTTTGGCCGGGCTTGAACTTTTGGCATTGTTCTCCAGTCAGCGGAACAGGCAACGCTGGTTGGCACCATTAAGGGAGGAGCTAGTACCAAATCGACGGCATTTCTAAACCTCATTAATTTGCTGTGTGATAAATAAAATCAAAGCAAATGCGGGCCCCCTACATGTGTATGTGTGTCTAAATTAAATATTATTATTAGTATTTATCCTTTATGTTTTCTATTTCTTTGATTTTCCCCCAAATAATTATGTCATCGTATATGCCATATGTCATGTTTGTAAATAAGTATCTAAGTGGAAAAGACCTAGTTCTTAGTCTAAACTCTTGAAATACTGTAAGATGCCATTCACAAATAAATTGTAATTATAACAAAAGTGAAATAAATTGGAAAAAAAAAAACAAAAAAAAAAATCAAAGCAAATACGAACCCCCCGACATGATGTATTTCTAAATTATATTATTATTTGTATTTATCCAAGCAACTCGGGTTAAATTATTCAGTAATCAGTAAAAAATATCAAAGTTTTAATGGCGCTAGTCTATCACGATGCTACCATTAACACTTCCTTTGACCTGGTGCTGTCTGTGCTGGAAGAAATCGGAAGAGGCGCCCCCTTTTGCCAGGTGGTCAACCGTTTCGGCGCTCGCATCGGATTTCCGGCCAGTGCTTGCAACATGATCGTTGAGGATGCGCTACAGTGTGCCATGAAGAGAAAAGCGATTATAAAGATGCGATCCCATTATTATATCACACCGCCGCGACGACTGCGCCACCCGAGAGCATGGGAGAAGAAAAGATGCGTTGACAGCGCCAGCCAGGTGAAATACAGGAGGAAGCCAAACAACAGCAGAGCTAGACGATGCAGGCCAAAGCCAGTATCATCAGCATCAGACTGATATAATTAATTCATAATTCTATGAGTATCAGCTGGAGTGTGCCGGGAGTGCAGCGCAAACACTTTATTAAAATTAAAATTTATCTAAATTGCGGCGGCAAGCCATTTCGCCCGCAAAGTACTTAAACAACTTCGTCGACTCTGGCCGAGATAGGGCTGGCCACAGATTGAGGGAATGGGGTGGCGATGAAAGCAGAAAGCCCTGCAGGGGTTGCTTTTGATTGTTGTTGTTGCTCTGTGAGTTTTATAACGGAGCGCTGTCAGTCAGCTTGTCAGCGTGGAAGTCTGGCAGTCCTCTAGTCAGCTAGTCAGCCAAGTGTCGGGATCGCCTTGTCGGCTGCCTGCTTAGAGCTCTGCTCCAGAAATTGAAAGCTTTCTGCTGCCTCCACAGTCTTTGGCTCGGAGAGCTGCCAAGTGGCTAGCAACACCTTGCATTCGTCAATGCATCCATCATGTTGATTTATTATTTTTGACAGTTGTTTCTTTTGGCTGCACTTCAATTTAAACATTGTGTGTGGTTCGCAGGCGCAGCTCGTGCACAATTTGTCATTTCCTTAGCATGTTGTGCAGCTCGCGCCACTTTACGTTTTTATTTCATTTATTTATTTTACAATTAGACAAAGTGAAGTGCGGCTCAAGGCAGACACAAAGGCAGACTGTAGCAGAAGAGGGTTGCCACTCTGAAGAGGCAGCAAGAGACGTGGAGAGAGAAAGAGAAAGAGAGAGGGAATGTGCTAAGAGGGGTTGTCACCGTATAATGGCAGCACGCCAACACTGGGCACCTTAAATCTTAAGCTTATGCCCAGAAATGCTTAAAATCCACATTAAGGCGCACTTAAGACCATCTGTAAGAAGATACACAATCATCCGCATAGATACAAATACCTTCATTCCGAGGCGGCAGCGACAGAAAGCAATAATCATAAAAGTAGCCCGCACGCCCAGCTGCCTGTCAGCCTAGGCTACCTTTGGCGCAAACTTTTCGCATCTGGGTGCCAGGAGGCCAGCTGCCATGCCTGCTACTGCTCCTCCCCTTTGCCCCTGTTGGGTGTGCTGTGCCAAAACAAATGGCAAATGGTCCTGGCGATGGAACACTTAAGCGCAAGGTAAGTGAAAACTCAAATAAAAAACGCGCCAGCACCAGAAAAGTTTCACAATGCCGCACGATGCGGACACCGAAAAAGTAACTTCAAGGCTATTTTTGGGCCAATGCGAGCTTGGTTATTTCCAGCGCCGAAAATGGTGGCACATTCAATAAACAGTTTGTGTCAGGCCCCTTTAAGCACAGCTTGAATAACTGATATGCGGGCTTTAAGCCGCCTGGGGCTATGCAGCGGTTTATTTATCGTAAGCTCGCCCAGCTCCCTTTGAAGTTGCCCCATCCGAGCTGTGATTGCACTCGGCCAACGGCTCAGCAATTGTTGTAATCTGTAATCATGAGCCAGCACTCTCGCCCATAAGGCTCCCTCGCCTCTAAGACTCTACTGCATCTGAAATTGCCGCCTTTGTTGTGCGACACACAGACGATATCACAGTAATCTAGCCTCAAAGAGGCGCTTTTGCCACTGCAATTATGTTGCACTATTGTGTTGCGCAATCGAACTGCAGTTCAATCATAGCTCTAATAATCCCATCAGCCACTAAAGCATCAATAAACTGCACAGTGCCGGACTATAGCCTTTAATTATTGTCTATATAAGTATATACTTATGTATCTAGAGAGTGAAATTCAGTTTTTATTTTTGGAGAATATATATATAAAAAAAAAATAAATATAAATAATTTTAAAAAAAATGAATAAAATATTAAGAATAAATTTATATTCCATTTTATAAACAATTATGTGTTATAGCCTTCAATTATTGTCTATTCAAGCACACACAATATGTATCTATAGAGTGGAAGTTGGTTTTAGTTTTGGAAAAAATATATAAAATAAAATAAATGTATTTATTACTTAAAAAATGAATAAAAATATATAATTTTCAAACTAAATAATTAAAATAATAAATATAAATTAATATTTCATTTTATAAATAATTATTTTTTAGGCTTTATTTATCGATAATTTTAATTCGTTTTTAAGGCCTGGTTTGTACAACGTTTGAGCTAGAAGTTTCAAATTTAATCAATAGACCAGAAAGAAGAAAAGCTGAAAAAGAGTAAAGGTTCTGAAGAGGAGATGTTAGTTTGCATATGTATGCAGCAGAGGCAGCAGAAAATACTCTGATTGGTCGCTAACTGATAGAGAGTTTAGCTTACGCTAACTCAGAGAGAGGCTTAACAGTAGAGCTCGACTCCAAGTGGTAGTCTCGCTGCCCTATATAAAGGCAGCTGAAGATCAGAAGAGCTGCTTTTTGCAGCAGCAGCAGCAGAAAGTGCTCTGATTGGTCGTCTAATGATCGAGAGTGAAGACTGACCCAGAAAGAGGCTCAAGAGTTGAGCTTGACTTGAGAGGAGCTGTCGCTGCCCTATATAAAGGCAAGCCTGCTGCAGTGCAGCTTTAGTCGTATTCTTCATCTTCTCAGTCAGTCGTCCAGTGCAGCGCGGTGCTTCTCCTCTTCTTGGTGCTTCTCCTCTTCTTCTCTCTGTTGGTAAGTATTAAAACTGTTAAGTATGTTAAGCGAAAATGTAAAAGTCATACTTTTAATGTTTATTTTTTGTAAATATAGTATAGTTTAAATTTAAATTTAAATTTTAAATTTATTAATTATTTAACGACCATTAAGATAACGAGCACTTAGCAAATGCAAAGCAAGTCTTCATATGTGCAAATATCAAGGACTTTAGCAGTCTGTATCTGCGTTAAAGCTATTTTTTAGTCAGGCAAGCCCGACTAGCACTTCGACTTCCCCTCTAACTCTGAGTTGTTTAAATATAGCTGTGTTTTCGCTTCACAGGGCTCAAGGTATCTTCTAGTTGATCAGTCTCGACTAGAGCAGTGTTACTAATTCTTTTCTATTCTACAATATTTCAAGTTACTTAAATTCTCCTTCTATCTTTTCAGCTTTTAAGAAACCAACTGCGCTAATGACTACTGTGGCTGCAGGAAGAACTAGATATCTATTAAGCTTCGACTTTCCAGTCAGATCCAATCCATCTTTGTAATGGTATTTGCACTATTATTTCCCTGTATTATTCAAGTATTATAAGTAAGCTTAACAATAAGACTATAGAAATTTTATATTTGCTTGTACTTATTATATTTTTGTTAAAATGTGAATTTTTCCAAATTAGAAGAGATAAATTATTTTCTGATTCACCATCCCGTCAAATAGATGCTCATATACTCTTTTACACCACACATTCCACTATAAAACTATAAGTAAAATGTTGATGCGAACAGAGTAATTTACCGATAAGCCGACACTTTTATCGATAACTGTCACAAACCACGAACTTTTTTGTCAACTGTACTTCAGTTCGAGCTTAATTAGTTGTTGCATTCATCATTGTTGTTGCTACCCCGAAAAACTCACACAGTAATTACTTGAAATTACATGTGTTCGAATATTATAAACTTAATTAGTGAATTCCTGAATGTGCGCTAATTGTGTAGCATTTATTTTTTCTCCTTTTTTTTGTCGAGTCTTGGTCGATTTTTGTGGTCATTAAAACAACTACTCGTAATTGACAGCCATTGCTCGATGAGTGAATTAATAGATGCGAAGAGATGGTAGATGGAGATAGTCAGAAAGAGACAGAAATTTGCACTTTGTTTAATTTCTGTGTCATTGTTTAATTGCCGTCGCCGGGTATCATTGAACTTTGCATGCTCTTTGAGCATATTCTCTCTACAATTTTCTTTGCTAAGAATGCAGCAAATGTTGTTTAGTTTAGTTGACTAACTAATCAATAATTGATTAAAAATATTTGACATTTCAATGGAACTAGTATCAGAAACATCATCACAATTGTTAGCCCTACGGCAGATATGCGAGAACCTACACATTTCAGACAAAATATCATTTTATTTGATTTACGATGAATTCTTGAATAACATGTAAAAGTCAGGCTAAATAGATAACTTTAATAATATGGACATGGAAAGCACAAAAACATTCAAATATACAATTCAAATAATTCAAGCAATTAAATACGCATCAATGTTAAAAATTTAATTTATTTTGCCTCCAACCATGCAGAGCAGTCTATATAGATGTTTATTATGCTCATTTAACGAGCATGCATGTTAAAATATGCACATGTGTGTGAAATTGTGTGTGTGTGTGTGTGTGTGGGTGCGCATAGACAGCGAATGCAATTGAAACAGTAGAAGCGTAAGAACAGCATCATAGCTGAAAATATCGTATGGTATATCCTCTATATCGCGTATCATAGCTGCGCTGTATATATTTGTTTTTACTTGTATGTGGGTAGAGCTACAAATATCCTAGCGGATTGTATCCTTAATCTTGTACATCGCATATCGTTCGCTAAATTAATTTTGTATATGTGGGTGAGAGAGTGTGTAGGTACATACATATATAACAGCTGAACTCGGAATATCGCATATCCTCTTCAATATATATCATATATCCTTCGCGAAATTATTGCTTTACAAATGTGTAAGAGTGTTTGTCTGTATGTGGGTGTATATAAAGAGTGAATATAATAGTGAACACGTAACATAATTACGACTAACGTATATTATATCGTAATAATAATATATATGTGTGCAGCTGAATTGTTTTATGGTATAGCGAATATCGTATATTCTCTGCTATATAGTGGACAGAAGTGTGTGTATGGGTGCTATATGCAAGTCAATATACCACTAAAATAGTGAACTTGTATCAGAACT
Organism: Drosophila meridionalis; assembly: GCA_035045145.1. Taxonomy (NCBI): domain Eukaryota; kingdom Metazoa; phylum Arthropoda; class Insecta; order Diptera; family Drosophilidae; genus Drosophila; species Drosophila meridionalis. The sequence continues at coordinate 5,146,744 of JAWNPG010000037.1, read as the reverse complement.
ACCAATATCGTATATTATATCTCTAATATAGTTCGTGTTAAGCACATCGTTCGCTAAATGCATATGTATGTATGCAACAAGATGATGAACATTGTATATTATGGCCTCAATATATGACGTATTTCGTATATTGGGCGCTAGGTTATACTAGTATATCATTTTTGCCTATGTTCATAAGAGAATGTATGCAGAATTACGAATATCGTAATATCGTATGTTCTCTACTATATAGTGATTTCATGTCTAGGTGTGTATAACAAAGGAATACAATAGCGAGCCATAGCTATAATATCGTATATTATATCGTAAATATAGTATATCGTATATTCATCTTTCGCTACTTCATTATTTAATAGGTATGTGAGAGAGTATGTGTGTGCAGCAGACCTCCAAATATCGTATATTATATCCTTTCTTATATCGTATTTTCTCTGCTGTACCTTTACTTCATTGTTTTAACAAGGGGAACTCCCTAATTTCGTGGGACTGTCACTTACATAGGATACGCTCACACGTGCGCCTTATTATTCCATTGAAATCCATTAATAACTGTTAAGTGCTTCATCTAGACAATTAGGTCGTTGACTTTGTGCAAATATTAATTACCAAACAATGATGGGAAGCGCGCAGAGCTTGAGCTGTGAATAGCACTGAAAATGTGACAGAAGAAACTGACATGATTATCAGCTCCGATGTGGATAAAGATGTGTGCGGAGGGGGCCACACACACTCAGGCGTTCACGGATGGCCTAGCAAGGCGACGCGACTTCAACAACAACAAAAACAACAACAATAGCAACAACGCAGCAAGAACAGCATCCCGCAAGGGCGGCCACAATGCCGCTACTTAAGCTGCTTTACGTGCGCAAAGGACACACACGCAAATAACTGCGGGGTAGCTTTTAATTATCTCGTTATTTTTTAATTTCCAGCATTTCACTGATTTCATTTTGAGCACATTGAGCGAGGCGGACAGGAGAGGCGCCACTGCTTGGGCTGTGGGGTGTGGGGTGTAGGCGGTTGTCCTGAATGTCGCCGATGCCAAAAGCCTTTTTGTCACCACCCGCAGAGATGGCAACTTGAAGCAAGTTGACGCCAATTGAATGCGGAGCACGATGCATTAAGCTGAATTGCAGCAATTTTAAGATGCGACCTATTGTTAGCTGGCCACGCAATTAACTCTACTTTTACCTTTGTCTCTGGCTTTAACGGCTGCGCACAAATTGCTAACGCTCTAATGACTCGGCTTTAAAGCCCCACAATAGCGCCAGTGTAAACTGTAAAGTGAGACGAAAAACAATTAACTCGTCTACCCCTAAAACCCGCACGTCAACGTCAAATTAGTTTGTGGATTAACACGTTTTTTACATGTCCCGGCAACGCACAGGGGAGAAGGTCAAAAGCGTGAGGGATTCAATGCTTAATTACGCATACGACACGTTGGCGATGGCGATGGGACGAACTCCCAGTGCTCACTCAGTTAGGCATGAAATGGGCTCATAGTTATCACTTATTTTTAAAGCGCTCTCTTTAATGTTTTTAGTTTTATTTTTGGCCACGTGTCCATCTACCTGTCTATAATTAACAACTGAAACTATTTTAAGTATCTCATTAGTCCCTTTCGCCGGGCCGCCCTTCTGCGTGACCGGCTGCAGAGTGCAGGGATTATGCGAGCATTTAAATAAAGTTTTGTTCGCATTGTGAAAGTTTGCAACCAACCGGCAACAAATAGGCTTCATTGTGCCATTGTCATGTTCTCGACGCGCAGAGCGCTGCCAATATATCTTTAAGCTCAAATCAGTGGCACAATGAACGCATTGTCTGTTTCAAATTTAATGCTTACGTGACCGACTCGCCTGAAATATGGAGCCTTCGTCAAGCGTATCAGCGGGGATAAGAAAAACTGTTGCAATGTATTGGGGCACATGAACGCATCGATTGCGAGCAAAGCTCATAAATAAACGCAGAAAAACCTTGTCTTGGCTTAAAATAAAAGTTGCTGTTGCAAAATAAAATGAAAAAAAGTGAAAAAAAAATAGGAGAGAAAATACAATAAAATTGCACTGCATTGAAGAAAATCTTTTGCTGATTTACCCGCTGAGCCGCGAGTGCACCAGCAGCCAGCCACTAATAAAAGTTTCTGCAGTTCGTAGCCGCTGATGTTTGTTGTGCGGCAATACTTTCAATGTGGTTGCACACACACCCATACACACACATGCACACACACACACATACTGAAACACTCACAAATGCCGGTCAGCGGAGAAAATTTTTGGCTTTTGTGGAATTTCAACAGCAAATGGCTATCAACCACAGGGCAGCCAGCATCCGGCATCATCCAACTTCCCGGCGCACGTACGCCCGGGAAAAACTTAATTTGGCCAACACTTTAATAATGAGATTTGTATTGAAGCGCCGTTGATTGACTGTTTGGGGCTATAGTTTCAGCTAAACTTGGCTTGCTCGTCCTGTTATTCGATGCCATTATAAGCGCCAATCAAACTTATTAAATCCGTACACTTTTTGTTGGGAAGATTTAAGCAAGCAATGCTAGATTTTAAAGTGCTTGCTACATGAGTGGGTTCAGTTAACATATATATTAATATAGAGTGAGTGTACTAGAGACAGAGCTTTGCCAATGCAGCTAAGTTGTTTGCTTATATTCTACAGCAAAAGGGGAAATTCAAAATTAGATAAAAATTATAATAATATAACTAGTATCTAATCCAAAAAACTTCTAACACATAAAAGCTGTTTTCGTGGCGCCACCTAGCGGAAATTTGTAGCAACTCACAAAACAGAGCTGCCACATAGGCAATAATAAGTGGTTATACAAGCAGTGCATGGGAGGCGTTAATCAAGCAGTTCAAATATTTGAATTTGAATTTTGAAATTGAATGACAATCAATTCAAACTGATTTGAAAGTTCAATAATTATGATAATATTATTATGGTATGATAATAATTTTAATAATATTTCATAATAATTTTTAATTTTCATACTGCTCTATGAGTGTATCAACAATGATATATTTGTTTTTATATTGCAAATATGATAATGTATACATGATAATTCGAACTATTATAACTATATAAATAAGTATGCATATTCTTTTATAACATTACACTAACATTTACTTACCTACAAAAACCTTTGCATTATACAAAATTTTAAATGTGATATAAATATAAAGATAATAAATATAACTTTCAAAAATTGTTAAGCAGAAGTCCAACATTAGGTAGTGCAAGCAGTGCAAAGCAGGTTTTTTTAAAGTTCCCCAGATAAAGTTAGGCATAAATAGATTAAAATCTTTTGGTTATAAAAAAAAAACGATTTATAAGAGATACAATATCAGATAAAAACAAATAAGTATCTAAAGCATCAAACATATAACGACTATTTCACATTCTAGATTTATTTATCTAGCGAGATTTATTGGTAAGGAAAAGCAATCCCTATAAGTTGAACACGCTTCGCTTGCATTTCCTGCTTTAAGTCCGCTGCGACTTCTACAGTTGTCACGAAAGAAACGCTATTAAACTGGATAAGCGACATCCAGCCCGAGCACCGCTGAGAAAACCACTCAAGAAAGTGGCTGCCACTGCTGCCAGCGGAAGTAAGTTTTTGTTATTTGCTCACTGGCAAGCAAATATTCAATTAGGTGTTTGTCGCGGAGACAAATTGATTAATTTGCCAGTGGAAGCCCAAAGCTGCCCTGACAACAGGCAAACAATATAAATACAATAAGAACTCTGCACTTGGGCCACAGTCGGTGTAGAACCAGTTTTCAGCAAACAAATCCGACGCCAACGCCAACGACGACAACGACGACAACGACGACGCCGAATCTTCAATTTGGCAACGAACCCACGTACGCGCTCGAGCCCAGCAAACGTTTCCAGATCTTAAGATCAACTACCGGTAAGTGTCGAGCACAATTGCTGTGTACGTCACCACAGCAATTAGCCAAAACAAAAAGCTGTTGTCAGCTCAAGTGGCACGCCCACAAAGCGTCTGTGACGTAGCAGCTGCACTTAGCACTTGGCACTTGGCACTCAATACACATTACTCATACGTACGGCGCGTGTTAGCAATTAGCTCGAAATGAACATAATAATAATATTGTAGTAACAAAACTGTCTAAGTTGCATAAAATTAGCATAACTTGATATTTTCCCACGATTTACATAGCTGACTGGTTAATATCTGATTTTGTTTGCGCTCGAACTGTATAAAGTGTAAACAAAACTAAGTTTTAAACATAAACTCGAAAACACGATGACTAAATACTCTTGCTGAAATGATAGAGGTATATTAAAAATTTATTTATAGCGTATTAAATATTTATAGCTGTATTTAAACAAAGTTTATTAAATATCTATAGCTATATTCAAACAAAGTACAAAACTAAGATTGAAAACTCGATGATTAAATACTCTTGCTCAAAAGATTGAGTTATATTCGAGATTGATTGATATATATTAAATATTTATAACTATGTTTAAACAAAGTTAACAACATAAATCGAAAACTCGTTGATTATATATATTTATAAATATGCTTAAACAAAGTTTATTAAATATTTATAGCTATACTTAAACAATATTTATTAAATATTTATAAAAGTCGACGAGTAAATACTCTTGTTGAAAAAATGAAATTATATTGGGGATTGATAAATAGTTTATTAAATATTTATAGCTATGTCTTTAGGGTAAATTCAATTAATAATCAATTACGAATCAGCTCATTGATAGATCCCCTCTAGCTACTTCCCACCCTCACACACACCTCTTCACCTAGCTAATATACCCTCGGGTAGGGTAATGGAAGTGACGCTACCGTTGACAGGCTGCCAGACAGCGTGTAGCCGCTGGCTGCCTGGCTGACTATCGTGCTAAACCAGTCGCTGGCATCGTGTCCGGTTGGAACAAAAGAATTTCACGCATTTTATTGGGGCGTAACTTATTTTTATTGCCGCTCCGGCTGGGTTTACTCCGTTGGCGCCAGCGCCAACGCCCGCTGTCATCTGGACTAGCCTGCCCAGCGTCTGTTCTACGCTGCAAGCTTTAAGCTGCAGTCATTAATTAATGAGCGATCGGTCGGGCGATCGCTGATTGGGCAGCCAACAACTTGCCCGCATGCAATTTGCATTAAATAAAGTTTTTTTTTTTGCTTTATTTTTTTGTTAACACACGACAATTGCTGCAGTTGGGCTCTGGCCGTTTCCATGACACTTCCTGCTGTTACTTTCCGTGCGATTCTCTCAGCTTTCTTTCCCAAAGTCGGTGAAGTTTTTTCATGCAAAATTCGTTCTTGAAACTGGGGATTTTTGTGTCAACTAATCCAAGTATCTACAAGTATTTAGTGAACGTTTACTTTAGACTCTATAACATTTCGACGTATTTTGTTTTCTAGTTTATCTCGTCCACAGTTTACAACGCACTTTTCTAATCACTTGTTATTATCTCAATAGAATTTATATTTTTCTAAATTGCCGATTTACATATTCTAATACTAAACTATAAATAGTTTGCTCGTTATAAACTTTGTTATTAAAATGCCCTTTAATTTGTTGACCACGCGACACCCTTAGATGATAAGGTTCTGCTGGTTTCTAGTTGAAAAACAATATCTATATCTATTCTAATACACATATCATTTGCATACAGAACATCAGGCAAATTGTCATTTTATTGAGTTTGAGTTTTTCTTCTACTTTTTGCTTGAGTATCTGACATGCGGCGAGCTCTCTGAGACCGGCTTGAAGCGTTGTTGTAGTCGCTGCCGTTGCCGTTGCCGTTGCCGTTCAGACTTCTTGACGTTGTTAAGCTTTCGCATCTGTGTTTGGGTCGCCTATAAAACAAGAAGAGACAAACGTGCGTTTAATTATTTCAACATCGCACTTGGCGGACAACGGTCGCAGCGCAGTACTCAGCCATAAACCTCAACATTTCGAAATCGTATATATATATATATTGATTTATATATATTTCACTATTTGCTTGACTTAGATCTTGACCTTTATCAGCCATGTGCAACAACAAGACCCTACTACTAGTTAGCATTGCGCTAACCGCTCTTTGCCTGCTGCAATACGGAGAGGCATTCCCGTCGATTGGGCACTACGGCAAGCGATTTGGTAAGTCGTGAGCTAAGTCGGGATTTGTGGCAGTTATGTTAATTCATCTACTTTATTTATAGATCCCATGGGTGGCATTGACTTCATACAGATTTGCCTCAACAATTGCGCGCAGTGCAAGAAAATGTTCGGAGACTACTTCCAGGGCCAGACTTGTGCCGAGTCCTGTCTGAAGTTTAAGGGCAAGGCGATTCCTGATTGCGAAGACATTGGCTCCATAGCGCCGTTTCTTAACGCGCTCGAGTAGAGCTCTCAGAGATAACTCCGCCTCGTATTAACTGTTTATTTGTATATATGTGTGTGTGCGTTTATTTATCGCCTGTGACTCAGGCGCGTTTTTGGGTCAATGCGATGCGATGCGATGCGATGCTTAACACGATCTTGGCTGATGACTACCACGACGACGACGACAACGACGACACTGAAACTGGCGCTTACTATGCGATTAAATGGCTTTAACTACAATGCTTACCTAGAGTTTCCGGCAAATCTCGACAGGGCTTTGCCGCACAAACCGTAACCGAAGAAGTTCCTATAGCACCTACTTATTATATACATACTTATACATAATAGTCCTAGACAGCATTAAACAATTACAACAATTTGAACAAATATTAACTCTGTTTTTATTTTATTTAAATCTTAGATTTTGCATATACAAAACTTACAAACGAAATATTCGCATGGTTTAACTTTACTCAAGGCCTTGCGTATTATGACGACCTTCGTTTCTTTTCTTTTCTTTTCACTTACCCTGTACTTTTGCTATTTTTAAAAATAATACATATATACAAAAAATGTATGGATAATGCATGGAAATGTTGGAAATCACTATAGAAAATGGCAGTGTGAACCTACAACTGACTGTATCAAGGATGCGAAAGTTGCGTTGCAGCGGAAGAGAAGACTAGTTGAAGAGACTAAGCGGTAGCGGGAGAGTGGCCGTATAAAGAGTAGTTGAAGTGTAGAGTTGAAGACTAAATGCTGAAGATGTGTAGGGGTTCTTCTTTGCCAAAGGTCTAGATATACTTCCAGAATGGTGTATAGAAATGGATTGTATTAAATGATGTTTACTTTCTAAAGTTGAGCAACGTTTCGGGTATTTCGTTGATGTAGTTCTAAAAGCAAGAGAAAACGGTAATAAATATATATATATTATATTATATTAAATATGCTTCACTTACGTAGACAGACGAGTCCAGGCCGTGGCTGCCAAAGTCAGCCCACTTGCTCAGGTCAATGGAGGGTATAATGCCGCTCTTGCAGGGCACGCGTGGATTGCTGTGGATCAAACACACAAAATAAGTTCAACTCTCTCAGACTGACAGCCATTGACTTACATTTCGTGATCTGGCAGAACCATAGGATAGATTTGAACAGTATCAATTAAGTCGGTGTTGTCGCATATCAAACGGGAGAGCTTCGCCTTGCGTATTTCCTGCAGCTGCTCGGGCGTAAAGGACGATGGCTGATTGGGCAGCTCGTACCAGAAGCGATCGCCACGACGCAAGTAGCTCATCTGTGTGGCGATGACACACGCAAAGGTGGGCCCCAGCATGGAGCCAGGCAGCGACTTCTCCGATACGCCGCCAGACCATAAATCAATATCAGCAGGATGCCTAAGTAAGCGGAGCAAGTTAGTCACGGGCCAAACCCAGCCACACTCTCAATTACTCACTCGAATATGCTGCCGTAGCGCAGTACAGTCTCGTTCGGCATGGAGCCGTACATCTCGTCCCACGTGTTCGACGTGGGCAGGCCACAGAATTTGCGGAACTCCATGTAGCCGGGAATGCCGAATTCGCGTCCACGCTGCATGTTGAAGGAGACCAGATCCATGCCAAAGCGGGCGCCCTCCTTCTTGAAGAGATGATTGGTTACCTCCTGGGTGATGGAGTCGTCCATGGCTTGGGCCACTTGGTTCATCAGGCCCATGAAGTACTCATCGAGCACGCCAGCTCTGTACAAATCGTACGGACGTCGAATCAGGTCTGACAAGCGCTTCGAGGCAATGAATTTGTGGGCCTTGGACCAGCGCTCCACGGCCGTGGGCAGCAGAGAGTGACCAAAGCGGAAAGCGGCGCCAGCAAAGGAGTCAATTATGCCTGGATTCACAGTCGGATCATAGCCATCCCAGTAGCCGTCCTTCTGCAGCACCAGGCCAAACTTCTCCATCACTTCCTTGCCCAGGAGGATGGGCAGGAACTCGTTGTAGGTGACATGCTGTACGATGGCAATGTTGATGCGTCGCGCCTCCTGGAAGAGCGTCTCGTCATCCCAGTGGTGGTTAATGTGAGCAAGGCCCGTGGCCAGACGATTGTGCTCCCGCGCCATCAGTGTGTGCATGCATGTAAGCACCAACTGTTCATTCACTCGGATCTCTCCGCCCTCGAAGCAGTACATGCTCTTGTTGGGTCGCGTGCATCCCTCGTCGGGTATGTCCAGTTTAAGTGGGAGTAGATCCTTCAAGCCGTACTCCTGGAAAACGGGATTCATGCGCATCAAACCACCATAGCCCGTGCGCAGCTTGCGTGCAAACGATTCCTTGACGCCATAAACAGTATTCGCATCAATCACGCCAGTCAAGGTATTAAACTGCTGGCGAGAGCCTGAAATGGAGAATAATACGATTATCAATCATCAGTTTATATATCAATATATCGGCATAAATCACCCAAGCGACAGCCGGGTCTCGGCGATGGGAAGCCGCGCACGAAATCTATACACTTGACATTAAAGAGCCGATAGAAGTAGTCATCGTCCGGAATGCGTATTTCGTTGCAGTATGGATGCTTCTTGTGCAGCGGCCGCTTGCAGCACTCCTCCGGATCGTTGCGATTGATGGGATCTGCAATCGGAGTGAAGGGTTCTATTCAACAATTCAGTTCTCTCAGGTGCTCGACCTACCCAGAGGCGTGCCAGTCAGCGTGAAGTCGTGATCCATGAACTGGCCCCAGGCAATGACCATAACGGTGCCTGCGTGATCATGATACCCATCGTCTGGGTGCATTGTGCGCGAGACCACACGCGAGTAGGGCAGATCGCGACCGGTTACCGAAATGCGCGGCGCGTTGATGCCATCCGCGTAGAGTGGACCGATGAGACGCTGAAATGGCGCATTCGCAGCGCCCCAGGTGGGATGCTCAATGTTATTGCAGAGTCCGTCGAAGCGGCGGTATTTGCCCGGTCGGCACTCGACGCCGGCAAAGAACGGCGGGCAGACCTCGCGAATCAGCGTCTTCGAGGTGTCTATGGTGGGCAGACCCTTCTCGATTTCCTCATAGGACAGTCCGTAGCTGCAAGAGATAACTGTAAATTAGTTGCCTGCCAACTATGGACGAAATGCTGACAAATTATGGCTAACTATATCTGCTTTGGCTGCGGATGTCTCCCAACTTGGCGTTTTCCTGTCACGCCAGCTGCTTAGCCCGTTTAGTTCTCCTTCGAGCTGTTATTTTTCAATCTTGTCAAAAACATTGCAAAACGATCGAATTAGCCCGGCTCGTAAGCGGCATGCAATTAACGCGCTTTCGGCCCGGCATACCGTGACAGACACTGATGTCTGATATTTGAGATTTGACGTCGCCATCAATGGCTAAATGAAAATTGAAGCCAGTTGCCGTTTTATTGAATCGGACGGCGAGACCTGTGGTCCGTGAATCGAACCCGTCTTATCTCGTATCTAGTGCTGGCAAGCTCTGGGGCGGCTGCTAAATAAATTGCTGTCCGACACTTCCTCAAGTGCATGGGAAAGTGAGAAAAGCGGCACTGGGAAGGGCGCCAAAGGTAGGCCCAAGCTATTGTTGTTGCACCCGGCAGCAGATATGAGGTAAGGTAAAAAGAAAAAAAAAACATTTTTACAGTCTATTGGGCTGGCAGTTAAACAGACTGAAGGTCCATAAATTAGAGCAACTGAGGAAGTGGCCAGAAAAACTTGAGGCTGTTAAAAGGAAACCTTTCAGCAGAGCGTTAAAACCTTTCGAAAAAACATTACAAACTAACTGATCTCGAAATGGGTGGAGGAGATAATAGTATTATAGCATTCAGTGAGGTCTATTGCTCAATACTTTGGTATTTTTAACTGTTATTTATTATTTAACATTTCAGTTTCTTCAGTTATTGGTAATTGAAAATAAGTTAATTATAAGCAAGACTTGAGACTTAAAACTTTGAACGCAGCAGTAGATTTTGTTCATAAAGCGCTCAGCTGGAGCTGAAATTGAAAACACACCTCTGAGGGTTTGAACAATGTACAAAAATAAAAAAATAAAAAATGTCCGAAAACGTCTGAAATCAATTAATTTAATTTCATGTAATATATAGATATATTATATTTAATAAATTGATTTCAGAACTACAAAAATAAAAAAGTCTGAAAATGAAATCAATTTATTTAATTTAATTTAAAACATAGATATATTAAATTTAATAAATTGATTTCAGAATTAAAAAATCTAAAATATCTGAAAATGTCTGAAATCAATAAATTTAATTTAATTTAATAAATAGATATATTAAATTTTAAAAATGTATTTCAGAATTAAAAAATAAAAATGTCTGAAAATGTCTGAAATTAATTTAATTTAATTTAATATTCAGATATATTTAATTAAATAAATTGATTTCACATCGTATCTATTTATTTATGTTTGCATCAAATCTACATTCTAATCCTTTAGCTTATGTCATCGACTGTTTAAAAACTGCTTTAAACTGCATACAAATTACTTCATATATATTAAACTGAGACTGTATAATTATAGGATTATACAACTACAACTGCAGCTGCAGCAGCTGCTGCTGCGACTGATGATCCTCCAAACCAAGCTTTGCATGCAGTATTAGATGCGCCGAGTGGGCAAAAAAGAAAGTCAGACTTGAACTGCGAATGGCTGTGACCAACTGACTCGGCAGCACGATTACCCACAAGCGACAGTTGGCCAACTGCAAAACTGTAAAACTGGTAATACTTTGTTGCATCCTCAGCTGGCTTCTGCTCGTTTTCTTGTCGAGAGGGGAAACAGCGCACTCTCACTGCGGCTGCCATCCCGAACAGACGACGCATTGCATAATTCGCGTTTGTTTACATTCAGCAAATAGCTGGCAACAAAAACCGAAAAAAAAAAACATATTTTTGGAAGCAGGTTGAACAGAAAAAAAGATATACAAAATGCAGTTGCGCCAGTTTGAAGACGATTGTCGTTGCCCCATCGACGGAGCCAGGCAGCATAGCTACAGGTGGCCAAGTGGCCATCAGTCAAAGCCACCGACAGCGACGGCGACGGCGACAGCAAATTTGGCATTGCAATTAGCATTTGCATGTGCCAAACTTTCAAATTCATCTAGAGCTGCAGAACCTTGAGAGCAGGCACAGGCAGCACCAATCCGACTTAGTTCGGTTCCAGCTTTAAGCTCATACATATTTATGACTGCAGGCGGTCTGGACGGGCTGGCTACAGCATCAGCACGAGCACGACTTAAGTGCCATGTCATGCGTTATTTGGCAATCGTTTATTGGGGCTGTGGGCGTGCCAGGCGCAACTTTCAAATGCGTTTAGCATTTATTACCGTAACATTTACTTACGTGCGAGCCAACTGTATGGATATGTCGAGCAGTAGCTCGCCCACGGTGGCCAGCTCCTCAGGCTTCCAATCGGACTTGGGCTCGGCCACGCCTGCAAAGTGTATCAGATATATACATATATATAAATATGTGTATGTGTGTGTGAGTCTCTGTACTTACGTATACGCTTGCGTGCATCTGCGTAGGCTGCATTGATGGCATCGTAGGTAATGCAAGTGCCCGCTCCACTGTTGTAGGGATTCCTGCAATGACAAAGGCGAGATGAGTGCGGTCCAATTCGATTATTGAATGCTATTGACAATATCAAGCAATTTGTCGTTATCACATGCTAACCACGCACACAAAACACTCAACCACCACCACCAGCACCACACGCACCACTCACACGCCCGCACTGTCTGCACTGGGTCTGATAATCGAGTTATTGACAGGCGAGCGACTCGAGATGTAGCCGAGCGACCCAAGATGTAGCTCGACAAACAGGAAACGGAAATGTCGGCCACAGTTGACAACGCGACTTGGACGAGGCAACATGGAGCAGGCTCGCAGCCAGCTGAGGCGCATATTGTGGACTCATCGTACAGCCAATGCGAGTGCCACAATGCAGCAGCTGCTGCAGCAGCACTGCGCGGCATCTGCGTGCAGCCAAAAGCTGCTTAAGTTGGCCAAAATCTTGTTACTATGTGTTTTGGCCATATATTGCTTGAATTACTACCAGACGGAGCTGCAGGGACAGGTGATGGCTGAGAATTGTTGGGAATATATTTTGATCAATTTTATTTATTTATTTTTTTATTAAATTTACAGCGCTGTGCTCTTACACTGCCACGCCCTCTGCGCTACGCGCTGCGCCCGCCCGAGCGCTGTGACTTTTGTGCGAATATTCAAAGCGTACCTCGGCTTAGCAATCTTACTCCGGCACAATTCGAGGCGGAGTACGCATACAGCGGAGCACCCGTCATAGTGACCGATGCCATGCAGAACTGGACAGCAACAACGGTAAGTTGGGTAATGAAACCCATTGCAAAAGGGAAACTAGGGTATAAGGGTTCTGCGAAAATGTATGTAACAGACAGTAGGAGGCGTGGTATATATAAAGTATATATATTATTGATTAAGACGACGAGTTGAGTCAATATAATCAGTTTATCATATTATGAGCTTATCATACTTTTTTGATAACTCATCCCATTTCTTTTTTAACGATATTTATCGATAATTTGAATTCGTTTTTTAAGCGCAGAGAGTATTCGGAATTTATCATTTTCTTCGATAGCTCATTCCGTTTCTTTTGATCGACATTTATCGATAATTTCAATTCGTTTTTGAAGCATAGATTATAATATGTTTGAGCTAGAGTGTTCAAATTTGTTGTGTAGTTCCGTGTAATGAATACGAAAATTTTAATTATTAATTAATAATTAATAATAATTTATAATGAATTCGATTTTTGAAACCACGCCCACTTCCCCCTAAATTTGTAAAAAATTGATTTCAAATACTAGAGACTTCTGCTTTGGCAAATACACACATGTGAATATCATTGTGTGTGTGCACATTTGTATGTGTATGCATAGAAAAAGAATGATTGGAATATCAACTCTTCACAGATTGGAATATCAACTCCTCACCGAATAGAGCTTTCTTACTTGTTTGTATATATACATGATTAGAATATCAGCTACTCACATCGTTCAGGGCATCTTCTAGTCGAGCAGTCTCAACCAGAGCACTCTTACTTGTTTTCACTTACCTCATACACTCTTAGCTCTTTGACTACTGGTACTTTCGGGACGTCTATCGCAAGGCTAAGCGCAAGCAGCGCATACGCGACTGTCAGTTTCTGCCGTATAAGACGGGATTTCGGGATATCTATGAGGCCTTGGACATGACGCAGACACGCGTCAATTTGGAGGCAAACGAGTCGCCGTGGTACTTCGGCTGGAGCAACTGCCATGCGGAGACAGCCGAAGAGTTTCGTCGTCACTATGGCCGACCCTATTTCCTGCCCGAGCGCTCTGAGAACAATGCTGTCGATTGGTTTTTCATTGGCACCGCGGGACTGGGCGCCCAAATGCATGTGAGTAGAGGAGGGGATATCGCTTAAATGTAACGTAAATTTAATATCTCTTTCCCCCATTCCTGCCAGATTGACAATGTGCGCTTGCCGTCGTGGCAGGCGCAGCTGGCGGGCAACAAGCGCTGGCTGCTGGTGCCGCCGCCCGAATGCTACTTCCAATGCAAGCGCTTCGACGTGGTCGTGCAACAGGGCGATATAAGTAAGTTTCGATTGCAATTATACTATTGTCCATGTGATTGCCATACAATTGCTTTTCAGTCGTTCTCGATACCAACAGATGGTATCATCAAACATTTGTGCAGCCCGGCGCCGTCAGCCTAACCATTGGCGCCGAATATGACTAACTCGAACCGATTTCGGAGTGGGTTGCTCCGAACAGGAAACAAAATGCAGCCGCTGCATTGCATCGCAGATACAGCATCTCGGGGCATAAATAACTAAGCTAAACTCCAACTGTAACAGTAACAGTAACAGTAACAACTTAACTTAACATTTAACATTGCATTTGCGTTTACGTTTGCGTTTGTAGCCGGTTTGTTAATTAAATGCCAAAACACGCAAATTTCTCGTCTCGCGAGCTGCTCGCTAAAGGCCCCCTCGAAAATAAGGGGCACAGCGACTTCCTCAAATGGAGCGACATGTAAAACGCGTGTCAGGTGACAACGATACATGTTAACAATGCGTAAGTATTAAATAATTACAACAAAAACAACAAAAACAGCAACGGCAACAAGAGCAACACTCGCCGCAGCACCCAAGACATTGCCCAGACACGCAATGCGAAATCCATTTAAGCAATAGACGACATTCTTCGCGAACTTGCATCCATATTTTGTATGCAACGTACTCCAATTCCAGCTGAGGAGTCTGCTGAAATTTAGCCAAGATTTGTAACATGCACCATGGGAGGAGATACGGCCTCGCAGAGCTTCGCTATTCATACCTGACTTTGTACTCAGACTGTATAACGGAACAACCGAATTTCCAATATTTAACAGCTCTTGAATTACCTGCTTTATATATGTATATATATATATGTCATATATATATTTATGTTTATGTATATATGCGACATATAAAACAATTCGAGTCATTTAGTCAAAATAAATATCTATATTCTGGTCCTTTACCCACTGGGTCAGCTAGTAAAGCGCTACACGTGCGTTCGAGTCGTGATAACTTGTTCCCAGACAAGTTAAAATTTTTATTAATTCGTAAAACTTTCTGTTTCCTTGACAAAAAATTTCGGTAATTCGTAAAAATTCCATACATTTTATTCTTCTCGTTACTGTAACTCTTAATTAATTGACCCCTTATACTAAATGGATAATTGCTTGCAATGCGCAATGAACATAAACCGATATTTGTTGTCAGTAAAACTAGCTTAAGATTTTATAAATTTAGTATACTCTCTTTATATGCCTACATGGAAAATTTTGTGGTTTTTCCATTACTTCACTTGAAAAGAAATCATCATTTCTGTAAAAAGATCGAGTATACGTACATACGTTTAAGACTTTATTAATCGCATAAACATGGAGCATAATTTAAGCCACTGATAATGAAACTAAAATAATTGAGTTGGGATAACATTTTAAAAATGTTTCAACAATAATCCTAACAATTCTACACAAAGAGAGTATTTCAAAAGTATCCTAATCTAGTAAACTGAAACCTTAACAACAAGCTGAATGCCTTAATGTAGAAAACTATAAAATTCCTCTTAATTCGACATTTTTGTTGAGAGAAAACATAGCATTTTGTACGAATTTGGCATATGTAAATGTTTATTTGACGAGAATTTAGACAAACCATGTAATTCGTAAAAAATTCTATCCTATATAGATATTTATCTAAATGTTGACTGTGTGACTAGAATACTTGTATATGTATGTACATGTATTTATTTACATGTAGATAGTCTTTGCCATTTTTTACTATCTCTATTTTATAATTTGTTTATAAATATATATGTACATGTATATATATATATATATAAGTATAAGTCAAACAGTCAACATTACGATAAAGATCTAATGGCCTGCTAACCAATGGGTTATCGGGTTAATCGTTGCATATTTATCATGAACTAATATTGGCTACTTTTTATATATTTTAAAATGCATTTATTCTGCACTCAAACAACTTCCATAAATTTACATTTATTTTATATAATACGTGCTGCTGTTAACGCATTTATTATAAGCCAAACTTTCCATATATCTTGCTTAGTTAGGGTGCCCGCCAAACGCAGCTTAGATTTGGAATTGTTTTTGTTTATTTCACTTTTTTTTTTGGTGGAAAAAATTTGTCAAATGCGAAATAGCGGCTGGCACTTAACTGGTCCGCCAGTTAATTTAAAAATTTATTGCTGATGGAAAGTTCAATGTGCGCATTGGACAGAGCCAGCGGGCAGCCAGAGGTAAAGTTTTGGGCCAGCTAGAAAGTTGCTTGCATGCGGCACGCACTGGAATCGACTGCAACTGGGACTGGGACTGGGACTGGGACTTGCTATCCTGATTGGGTGGCTGTGGCACAATGAATGTGCCTCACTGTTGCTCTGTGAAATGAATTCGCGTCTGCAGGTGCGCGACTGAATGCTTCCTGCTGAAAGTGAAACTGTATTTGGTTGCTCGAGCCGGCGTGGCGTGGCGCGGCGTGGCGTGGCGTGGCGTATGCGTAATATTGCGAGCTGTGAGTTGTGAGTAATTGCAAAAGCGTGTCGTAAAACGATAGGCACACCATCCGAATATCAGTTATCTGTGCATGCGTAAGATTTTTGGGGCCTTGTGGCAACGCAGAGACGATCGCCGGCACTTCCACGCTTACGCAGACAGACGTGCGACGGCGAAATATACATAGGAGGAAACTTTATAGCCACAGCAACAGCAGCAGCGACAGCAGCATCGGCATCAGCTGCAGCAGCCGCAATGAAAGTGTCCCGGGTCGTGAAACCTGTATTTATCATTTAAGTAGGTTGCTGAGGCTGCAATTGTGGACTGAATGTCTGCCGGCCGCAACAAAGTTCAATAGCCAAAGCGAAGCCGAATAGTAGCCAAGTCACGTTTTGCGCCAAGCAACCTCAAATTAGCTCAACTCTCAGCTGACCCCTATATAAGTGCGCTATGGCCGGATCGTGCGACATTTAAAATGGTAACTAACTGTGGCAACTTTTGTGGCGCATGGTCAGAGTTCAGGCATTGTCTCTTGGCACTTTTTTTCAAAGTCACATTTCGCAATCGTTTGCCATCAATAGAAGAATAACAGCAGCAGCAGCAACGACAGCAGCAGCAGGTGCTTTTGGCGGCATAAGTGTTGCAACGCCATTTATTTGTATAGCTGTTGTTGTTCGTTTTGATCGTTTTGTTCGTCTGGCTGCAGCTGTTGTGCGGTTTTTGCCAATAAATCTGTGGCGGCCCGTCAAGTGCCGTCAAGCAGACGCGCTCGCATCACATGACTCTGTCTTCACATACAGCCGAAGTCGAGGTCAATAACTTGCCTGCACAACAGAAGCCCGCCAGTGTAGCATTTAATGCTGACAATATATAATTCTTATATTGAGAACTGCATTAAATGGAACCAGTATTTATCATAGACAAAAGCCAAAATGGCACAGCTCACATGTGTTTCATTCAATATTGTGTCTTATTAATGAATAGAATATGCATTATTGAAATTATTATTATGATTCTTCCTTAAAGAGCTGTTGAGCCGTATATAAGTCAAGCCCGAACCCAGTTAACTTATAGAATCAACTCACTCTTCAATCTACAACCTTCAACATGAAATCTCTGACTCTTCTTTTGCTGTTCGCCGTTGTCATTTGCGCGCTTTCTGGTGCCTACGGAACTCGTCCGAAATGCAGAAGGGCATGTCCTAGGATCTATATGCCGGTTTGTGCCAGCTGGAGGCGCGGTCGTCGCGTCAGCAGGTGCAACTTTAGCAATAGCTGCGAGTTGGAGAAACAGCGATGCACTAGAAATCAAAGTAGACAAAATCATCAAATTCAATAATGCCTGTCACTTACTAACTGCTTTTTACGCTTTCATTTAGATTGGGTTGTTCTTAAGACGGAGAGATGCAGAAAGACTACAAGGGATTGCTCGAAACTCTTGAAGTCCGGCTAAGAAACTCTTAAGTTATAGTTCTATTAAAAGTATGCAAAAGTTCTATTAAAAGCTGTATTTCTATTCATTGAATATATAAATGGATTTGCTTTCTATCAAATTATTGCATATTGTATAAGTAAATATGAAATAAAAGCATATTCAATTTACTTTTTATTTTAATGCATTTTAAATTCAATGCTGTGAAAATATAGGGAACAGGAGCAAAGACTCAAAGACTGTCAGCCGTTCTAGCCATGTCCAGTTGCCTTTCTGCCTTTTCTCTGTCTCTATTTGAAATTTGAATTTTAAAATTATCAAAAGTTTTTTTAATTATTTATTTATTTATTTTCTATTTTTTTATTTATTTTTATTTATTTGTTTAATATTTATATTCCTTATTTATTTTTTAAGACAAATTATTTATTAAGTTGGGTTTCATTCTACAAGGAACTTGGCAACCATTTTTTGACTGTCAGTATTTAGTAAATTTGGAGCAGCCAATAAGTCACAAGAGTTTGCTCTATGTAATTCAATTCTTGCATATCTAAGGGTAGTCTAAGATATAATATAAAGTCGATAAGTGTACTCCCTCTGGTACATACTTTGTCATCTATTGCTAATGGAGCTGTTGGCTCAAACAACCCTCAGCTAGTACTGCCCCACGGCTGATCCAATCACCCAGCGTGCCTTTGGTAACTGAGACTGCAGTAGACTCAGCTGCGGCTGCCCGCTGCGTTGTGTGCTCCATTCGGGTGCAAGTACGTCAGGCCCAGACACGAGTTGAAGACTCGCTCCCAGGCGTGCAACTGTTGCCCCTGTTGCCCATTTGGCAAGACAAACAGTTTCAACACGCGGCCACGTTGTTGTCGCTGCTGTCGCTGCTGTTAATGATTAGCTCAAAGCCTACTGTCGTTGTCGCTGTTGTTGTCGTAGGTGTAGAGTATCGACAGGCCGTGCATGTAGCGCCTGCCGTAGCAGCCGCCAAGATTTATGACTGGCAGTTAAGCTTTTTGCCGTTTTGGTGTCAACATTCAATTATTTGCTCGCAAACGTAACCCAGAATGCCACTTGAACATTTTCTATTTCTATTTGTACTTACAGTGTGCCGCGAAACAAATTTACATTGTAGTCGTAGACAGAGGAGCGACCGGGTCCGGCCAGCAGCAGGGCACAGTCCGAGCCATGAGGCGACTGCAACTGTTGGCCAAATTGATGATATTGCGCCTGTGCAGCACTAAGCAGGCCCAGCATAAGTATTCTGTAAATAGAGACATAGTTATCAGAAGCTAGAAAACTTGTTGTATTAGCTTAAGGTCTTTGAGCAGAGAAAGTAGTGTTGGCTCAATTCAGCCAAGAATATCGCGAGCTACTATTAAAGTTATACGCCTATGGCTTGGCCCATTCATCAGAGCTGGCCAAAAGCAGCTGGCAGTGTAACCAATTTGAATTTCATTGTTTCTTGTCTCGATTGTTGTGTGCCACATTCGGCGGCTGACAGCGACAGCGACAGCTGGCAACCTTGCTTTTATCGAGTCCAATTTATGACTTGTGGCACGCGTTGATGTTATTGGCTTGTTAGCCTTTTGTCAACTCCTCAGAGCCAAACACTTGAACATATTTTCGGTCAATTGTTAATGGCTTTTTATGAGTTTCGATTGTAAATGCCAGCAGCAGCAGCCAAAGCAGTGAAAGTGCCCTGGCATCTGGTCGTGTTTCATTTATGATCTATTGCCTTTAGTTATTTTGATGAAAAGAGCTGCTTAGGGCATATCGCACTGTTTCGCTCTTCTTCTTCTTCGGTCTTGTGCAAGAGCAATGAAACGCACTTAAGTCCTTTCACTTTCCACTTCGCATTCAATTTGCTGCTTTGTACTGAGGCTTGCTTTCTTTTCACCTGGCCATGCTGTATCCACAACAACAAGTGTATCCCATTTCATTAATGCCGCCGCGTAATATGAGCAACATTGTGGCAAGTGCACTGCCCACAGCAATGGGTGCCATTATATATACACAACTCCAAGTGCAATTGTTAAACGATTGAAAAAACTATTATGTCTGATGCCCTTGTTGAGAGTATTATAAATTTATTACCAATTGTATTAAACATAAATATGAACATATGAACAGCAATCTGTCTATATGATGACGAGCTACAGCAATGAGAATATGAATGGGAATATGAGTTATGAATGAGAATAGCGAACTATACTGTACTCAAATGCTGTACTTAGATGAATATGATTTAAGCGTTTTTAAATTTTTATCACTTTCCTTAAAAATTACTTATATAATTTTTATAAATGACAATAGACGCCCTTTCTTATACGGCGTGTAATTGAAGCATCGAACACAAGTGTTTTATATATTAATCGATAGTTTTCATATTGAGGATGGTCATGAATGCCATGCTCGTACTTAAATAGAAATCTTAGTAAAAACAAACTTCAGTAGAAAATATTCAGAACTATTTCTTACACTTTAAAAGCAACTCGATTTATTTGTATAATAATATTATTACTATTTGTTCAACATTCATATAAAAATAAACATAATATCTTAAAATTTGTTTACAAATCTGTATAAGCAATAATGTAACTTAATAAAAAATAAATAAAATATGTGAAATAAACAGGTTTAATGTCAGCTCAAGGCATTTTAGTAGCACATGTGAAATCTTCTTTAAAGACTTGGCTTCTTTACATTCTTCTGCTGATTTGCCTGCAAATATTTAGCTGGCCCAGCCCATATTCGCATATATTTCAGTTAACATTTGACCAGTGTGAGACTCCGCCTTAACTGGCTTGAGTACGGCTAGCTCTTCATGTCACAGACTCACACAAACTGAGAAAATAAATAAAAACTGTACATAAAAGCATTTGAAAAGGCACACGAATCAAAATGGTTCAAGGCAGCCTTTTGAAATCATAAGCTGTTAAATGCGAAAAGCGTGCAATGGTGGTAAATGTAATTAAATGGCCAGTAAGTTGTTTATTTGGGCCGCTTGGCTTATAAGCCGTCATGCCAAGGCAATTAGAACGCACCAATAGGCCCAGGCGCCCACGCAGCGATTGCTTAGCTAAATTCCAATTGGACACGCCTCTCAAAAATCGAGCTGCTGCTGCGAGTTGATTGCATGCAGCCTGCCTGCTGCTGCTGCTGCTGCTGCGTAAGTCAATTAATTGTTGCTCGCCATTGGGGCGACAGCTTTTGTGAAAGGCGTTCACGCACACATAATAAAAGCAAAAAACAAAAAAAAGAGAGACAAAATAACCGACGTCCTTCTGGCCAAGAGCCAAGAGCCAAGAGACAAACAAAACGACAATATTTTTTGCATATTCACGCAGCGTCAAGTTTTACACCTGCCCGCAAGAGCCAATTAATTTTTAGGCTACTGCAGCTAACAGCTTTCAATGCACTCGCATACCGATCTTATATATGCATATATACAGATATATATATATATATATGTATATATACATATGTATGTATATTTATATATGTCAAATTGTGGCTTCGGCTTATCTAACGACCCAACGCATTTGCATCGCTCTGAACCCTGGTCCAGCTCAGCCCGTATTGTGGCAACAGTGTGACCATATTTGGATTTGGGCCGCCACTGCTGTCCTCTTCTGAGCACATGCCCAAAAGTCGGGCGACCTTTTTTGTCAGCAGCCAGGCTAAAGCCATAACGAATTAGGGGCACAGACAATCCGTTAACAATATCTGACTGCTAACGATGCCGAGCACTCGGCTTTCAACATTGTTAAACTTACAAAAAAAAAATAAAAAATAATAAAGATACAAAAAAAAAAAAAAACTCAGTTGTGTGCCCTGAAATGGAAGCTATTAATCTGCGCATATTAAAAGCGCGTCCACAGTTGACATTTGTTAATAATTTTTACCAGAGTTACGTTAATTGCCGGTTGCATTGTTGCTGCTGCTGTTGCTGTTGCTGTTGCTTTGCCATTGTTGTGGCATTGCTGTATGTTGCATGATGCTGTGCATTTGCATCGCACGATGCTCGCCGCCTCGCGGTTATGTCATCTCTCTGGGCTGGCATTCATGTAAGCCCCAACACAGCGCACCGCCCAGGCCCAGGGGCGCGCCAAGTGCATAGGACCTTTTGTTGGGCTCAAAATGTGGACTCTGTTTTTGCGCTCGCTGCGGCTTAAGACTGTGCTTACCACATCGCTCAGCATTGTCTTGCGGATTTATATGTAAATTGTTGGCGCCCCTCGTCTGCGCATCTCTATACAAAGTGTTGAAATGCGCATAATTTTCCCCTGATTAATATAACTCAAATAACATATGAGGCGCATGCACAATGCGGTATTTAAAAAGGGAATTCAGATGTAACAATCGAGAATAAGCTGAAGCGACAAATATGTCATATAATTTACTATTATAATATATGATAATATCTGTTTATGGCTCGCAAATAGCAAATGTGGAAATAGTCGAAAATATATGCTTGATCAGCAATTGGCTTACATGGTTTTATAATATATTTATGTACATAGTATAATAAATTGCTATCTTCAGATATAACAATCATCAAATATGTAATATATAATCTACTTTCATTATATATGTAAATAAGTATATATTTAGAAAAGTCAAAACTACATATATAATTATTTATGGTTATACATAATTTCACAATATATATTTAAATATATATGAATATAAAATATTTTATAAAATTTTAAAAAAGATTTTATGAGATATGCTTAAAAATTATAAATTAATTATAATACAAATAGAGACTGTCTTTAAAACTACTACAAGCCTAAAATCTTTTTTGTTTAACAAACTACAAGAAAGTTAATGAACTTAACAGTAAAATGAAATCTTCAGATGTAAGAATCAAAAATAAGGTTATTATAATATATTCTAATTATATATATAAATATGTATTCATCATTCGAGAATCAAAGATCATAGATGAAATGTAATATACATAACATTATTTAATATGTGTTTATTATTCGAGAAGCATAGAGCATAGATGAAATCTATGGAAAATATATGATTGATCAGCAATCAACTTCTCTTTCATAATTTATTAATATATATGTTTATATTAAAAATATTGTATAACATTTTATAGATGTATTTGTAATAAATAAATATTTAAAATTTAAATAAGATTTTTTTTTCAATTTAAACACAGAGGCTGTCCTTAAAACTTCTACAAGCGTACAATTCTTTTTGCTGAATAAACAACAGAAATAAAATTAATCCACATATAGTGAGAGGACATACAAAAAGACTGTAAAATATAAAACCTTTAACTAGCTGACTGACAGTGTGACTGATAGTCAAAATAAAACATATCTGGCTAGAGCAACAAGGCTATACGTAAATACTGAGTTCCTTCACTTCCGTATCTCTCTACAATATGCCAGCCGGATCTATGCATAGAGCGTAAATCTGCCCGCATATTTTAAATTATAAATTCATTAATAAAGTAATTAATAAAGATTAAAAACAAACAAAATAAACTCGTATTTCCATAGCAATTTGCAATTTGCAATTATAAGCAAGAATTGATTGTGTTAAAGCCACTTGACTTTGGAGTATTTCAGATTGTGCAATAATTGGCAGCCATTCATAAATATGAAACTCTCTGAGTGGCGGGCAGCGCGTTAACTGCAATAAAAACCAAGACATATGTAATTGGGTCTTATTTCTATTCGATTGCTAATGTTGAATTCATGACGTTTTAATTGTCGCATTTAGTTGTTGTTTTTTTTTTTTTCTCAATATTGTGCAGCGGCTGCTGTTGCCCAAGACGAAGTGAAGCTCTCAGAATCGAGTCTGAGACTGAGACCTGGCTAGAGCAGGCTCTGACCACCGGCCACTGTCATGTCTTCACATCCGTTCGCCAAGCGAAACGCAACTGTGAAAAACATCAAATCAATAGCTGCGCACATGGCGCATACTTAATAAACCGCTGGCCAATTGCAACACGCGGCGCATTTATGTGGCATTAGCGTCGCTCTTTTTTATCGGCCACTTGTGCAGCGGCAAACACGTTTAATGGATTCATGCAATGGGCTAATAAGTTGCCGCCAGTTGTCTTACTTTAAATTGACCCAAAAATCAGAAAAAAGGAAACCGCAATCGGGAACGTTTCAGTTTTGTGGACTCGGACTCGACGACGACATCTTGTGAAGGGTTTGATATATCACCCAGCCTCTGCTGTGCACGCAATCACCTGGCAGCAGATAAGCATCCGACATGGCTTACGTGCAGTTTATGGACTCGAATATCGAATTCACTCGATTAGAATGTAACGCGCAGACAGGCCGCCACAGCAGCTGTTGCAGCAACCCATTGATCTTTGTTGCTCATACGCCGCGTTGCACAGCTGCGCAGCCTGTGATAACTAAGTAGGCGATCTGCGGGCAACGGCTTATTAGCTGGCTAACGCCTTTGCAGATTTATAACTCGCAGTGTTTGGGCTAATTGCAAACAAATTGCAGTGCTTAGCGGCCAGTCAAATATTGTGTCTGCAGCCACTTTCAATGCCAGCCTATTGACCAAAGTGCTGGCTGATTTTGTTTTTATTTATTTTTTATGAAGTGCAAAGCTCAATGCAAAACTAGCTGAGATTCAAAGCTGCGATCGATTGTAAATGCATAAATCAAATAAAAACAACTTTTGCATTTGATGTTGAACGTTGATATCGGCCTGCCTTTTTGTCCAACTAAACTGCCTTGACTTTCTTAGCCTAATCTAGCATTGCAGTCGGTCAGTCAGTCAGTCAGGCGCGCAGCCAGTCAGTCGGGCATCCTCATGCGACACCTACGGCTAAATTATATGCTTGGACACACAACGCCTTTCGCCAGTGCTCAACAATTACCAAATTGTTGCATGAATTCAATAACTCAGCAATTGTTGCCTCGACTTCAAATGCCTGGCAATTGGCACATCGTCGTCGTCATCATCATCATCATCGCCATCATCATCAATTTGAGTACGAGTGATGCAAGAGCCACTCCACTTGCTCTGCCTACAAATGAGCGGGTGATTATCGCTCGCAAAGCATTTGGATATTTGGATATTTGGATTTGGATATGTGGATTTGGATTTGTGTATTCGTCTGTTGCGTAGCTCCTCAGCATGCCAACATGCAGCATTTAGCACTGCGCTTTGTTTAAATAGTTTTCCAGCTGATTTGGGGCGCTGCAATATGCTGCACAGTTTCGCTTTCAATTGCCACATCATTTTGACAAGCGCACATGAAAAACAACAACAACAAAAACAACAAAAAGTGAAACAAAACCCTGCGCCATATATTTGGGTTAGTTTGACTCTCACGATCTATAAGTCTTTGTTATTGTCGATCCGCGGCGCTTCATTCTGCATCACGATCGCCGACAGCTACTGCATATTAATTAATGCCGGCTGCTGGCTCTGCTATACGCTCTTGACTGATAAGCGCAAAAAAAGAAGAAAAAACTGCGTTGAATTAAAATATGTGAACCGAGAGATCACACACAAAAAATAAACAGACATTTCACTTTCGGTTCTCACGGTTCGCAGCCAAAGCTAGCTCAGGCACACAAATATCTAGCATACGACCCGTTGACACGAGCATATAATTTACAATCACTTGTCACAGTTATTTGTAACACTTTCTCACCTCTGATTCAGCAGATTCGGCTGAGCATCTTAGAGCAGCAGAAAAGGAAAATTTCTATACTGTGAGCCGAATTAGCACAGACGACTGACGGATGAATTGCAATTTCATGGCTGATTACTGGGAGACGGCAGTAGTTGGTGTTAAGTCAACACAGAGGAGTTGAAGCAAGCTGAAATTTATGGGGAGTCTTCGGCTTATCAACTGCTGCTAAGCTTACTTAACCGAGCCATAATTTATTTCATTTGCACGCTCAACTTTCATTTGTTACGCGCCGAGCATCATTAATTGATCGCCTTTTGGCGAAAAATAAAATACACACAAATGCAAAAAGTGAATTAAATGTCCAAAAATAAGCCATTATGTGGGCAGCTTGAGCATCATATTTTTTTGAAAGCGAAATAATTTTGGTTAATTTAACATAATGTCGTGTATTATGGCGCATCATCAGTTGAAATACAATTTCAAAGATCTGTAAATCAAAAGTGAATGTTGGCCCAACATTCACTTTGAAAATCGAGCACTCAGCCAAAGTGCCGCAAAGCCCATCAATGTCAGGCGCACAGAGTTTGTGTTGAAAGCAAAAAACAAAAATAAATAAAAAATGCTATGGAAGACAAGGAATTGGCATTAAACCAGTAATTGTAGCAAACCAAAAAGAAAAAAACGATGCTCAGACTGATTCAAGTACAAATACAGCTCGGCTGCTGCTGTCTTCAATTGTATGACCCTTTTTTATGTAATATCAGAGCCGAGCAATCGGTCAAATAAATGATACATATTATGGGCCCGCGCTCATTAATACGCAGCACAAAGCGCCTTTATCGCAACGCCTCGATCTGCGTTTGGGCGCTTTCCAATTTGGAAGAAACACACGCCCACACCGCATCGCCATCGACAGCCGTGACTTGTGGCTCATTTGTGTGCTGGGGGTGCAGAAAGTGCATGCAAATGATCAACCGCAAACGCTGCTGTGGTGCAGCCTTGACACAAATACGACGTGCAACGGCAGTAACAACGGCAACGGCGGCAGCCAGCAAGAGCCGACAGTGCGATCAGGCACTTTGATATCTGCTCAGCTACCTGTTGGCTCTGCTCTCTATAGCCACAATTATGTCTTCATTTTATAACATTTGTGCGAACCGGATTTCTAGCAAGTCATGCGGCAGATGCAGCCCAGTTTCAGTGCGGGGCAGCGCCGCAGCGACGCAGTTGCAGCAGCAGGAAATCAACTCGACATTGCACTTAAGGCTGCCTGGAGCCTGCCTTCTACATTTAAGGAGAAAGTAAAGTGGACAAATGCAGACGCTGTCGCAGACAGCCAACTGGTTCAACATGAATTCCAATTCAAAAAAAAAAAGAAACAAAACCTGGCAATCATTTGGACAATTGTGTAACTCGAGCTGAACTTCGACAGCAATGTTAATGACCTCGTTAACGCCCCCCGTTTTCATGGCTGTGATATTTATTGACCGAAAGCCAATACTAATGCTCTATTCTATTAATTCACGCTCGGTAATAGCTGTCGGAACGCCCAGCGAACCGACAAACGTGGCCAGCAACTGACAATTTGCAGCTAGGCGATAACTCAATAATGTGGCCGTAAGTTGTTGGCCCAGTCTCTGTTGTTGTTGGCGCTCAGGTGCGAACTGCCGTTAGCCAAAGAACGAATAATGGCATAGAGAAACGAATGTTTGTCTATGCCTAGGCATTGACTCACAGCTGACCCGGCCACGCCCACAACAGCACAGGCAGACGACTCGACGCGACTCGACTCGACTGCCTTGCAATTATGCGACAAGCTAACTTTCAGCTAATAATATATGCCTGAGCATTTTCTATTCCGTGTAAGCCCATGTTGTTTAGCCTGGCTTAGAGACTTATCTTTCACCTTTGCCGTTGCTTAATTGCTTTTTAAATGATACGATAGTCGGAGCTGAGCTCAATTTAAGTAGGTGTGAATGACGAAACGAGCGCCGAGCTGCGGGCAGCTCTAAGCCAAGAGCATGACCTGTACGCTCATTAACTAAGCCTGCTGAGCTCTTGCCTAGAGGCTGTCTCCGATGATTTGTTTGGCTGTGGGTCGCTAACAATATCATCGCTCCGAGCTGCGATTGGCGCGTGACAAACAACAGATGTGTTGTGTAGAAAGTTTTCGGAAGCCAAGAGCCGCGGATGTACTTAGTTACATAAAAAGGAAGGGAAATGACAACAGCCAGAGAAATCATGTAGTACTTATAGCCTTTCATAGAACTCATTAAGACACAACTTGAACATGGGCCACTGGGCTGCAGACACTCAAAGCACACACACATCTACAACAGAGTCAACCTGAATATAAATGTGATAATCAAAACACAAACATGGCACAAGGCAGAAGTTTATTAAACAGCGTCAACAGAACGCACATAAATTTCTCCACCGGCCGCACAGAACTTTCCAGTGCCACGCGAAGAGAAACGGTAAAGTCTCAACAGAAAGTTGTCATAACCCAACAGGTATTCACATAAAAATTACATAAAATTACAAGCATTCCCGAAAGCAGCTGAGAGCTGAGAGTGGAGAACTCGGATTATATTGGTGCCACACACGTTTCAAAATTAACTTGAAATATGTGAAACAAAGCGACATGCCATTCATGAAAATGCAACTCATTAGTGCGGCACACAAATGGATACAAATGGCTGAGTTGGCTGTGGTGTCTGAGGTGTCTGAGGTGGGCTGGGAGTATAGCATACCTTAAAATCATTTTCTTGACGTTGGACGTTGCCACTTGGCCGCTGATCGTTGCGACTGTTAATGACTTCTTTAAATGCGCTTTTGCGTCGATTTTCGCACGCAAACACCAAAAGCTGCGAATTAATCCAATTATGGCCGGCGGAACGATAAAGTGGAACGTTGCGACAGCCCACGCAGTTTCTGATGATGGTTTTTCGTTTCTTTTTTTTTTGTTAAATTATTTTTTTAGCTTGGCCTTAATTATTTTTTTGAGCCTGTTGGCTGACCAAGGTGCAGCGCTTCAGCTGCTGACACAATCACACAATTTGCTTGCGAGTTTGTTTCTTAAGTCTTTTGTATTTTGTTCTGTTGATTTAACACCTGTTTCGCACTAATTTTTATCAATTTGTTAGTAATTTAATTAATTCACTGCACTTGTGCTGCGTTTTCTGTTCAACACGTTCAACAACGCTCAGCACCCAGTACCGTTAGCCGCTTGCTGTACCGCCACGGC
Organism: Drosophila meridionalis; assembly: GCA_035045145.1. NCBI lineage: Eukaryota > Metazoa > Arthropoda > Insecta > Diptera > Drosophilidae > Drosophila > Drosophila meridionalis. The sequence continues at coordinate 5,117,945 of JAWNPG010000037.1, read as the reverse complement.
GTATGTCCAACAAATAACTGAACTCGGCAGCCCAATGCTGCCACACAAAACCAAATAGCCTGCCGACTTGAATGCGGCTGCGTCAACGTCAACGTCAGCGTCGTCGTCGCCAACGCCAACAGCGACAACAACATCGACATCGACAGCAACAGCAACAGCCGCAGCAACAGCAGCAGCAACATAATGCCGATAGCCAGCCCAGCCAGACAACGGTCTCGATATTTGCCCAGTGCTTTGGTTATCAGCCAAGCAGCTGGCAGCAACGCCGGCAAAACAAACGCCCAAAGCCAACGAGCTTCTCCGAAGCTGGCTGCGAGCTCAGCTTTGAGTCGCTGCGTCGTGTCTGAGTGCGGCTCTGTCGGGCTGCAGCAGCCAACATGTGTTGAGTTAGCTGTGGTAGCTTACGGCGCCGTGGTGTATTAAGTAGAGTGCGTATGAAGTTCGTTGCCTAAGTCTTTTGTATACATCACACGCGGCGAGCTCAAGTATTTGGCTGATAAACTTGTAAATGCTATCGTAATTGTTGACACTAAAACTGTGGAAGATAACAAGTTATAAAGAATAAATATTTTATGAGTGTGTTTACTTTAAAAAGTAGTTAGAAAATATAATAAAGTTTATTAAAAATTCATCCTAATATATATGTAATATATTATTATTATTAATCTTTTTGTGTTAATAAAAATTAAATTGAAGTATATTAAAGTTTTTTTTTATTTTATATTTATATAATTAAATTATATATTTATATATTTATAAGTATTATAAGTATTTGTTTATTATTATATTTGTATTCCTTAACTCATTTACTTCTACATTTTACAAAATTATCGTTTCTATTGAATGTTCAAATTGAACACAAATTAATTTATAATACATTTTATTATATAATAATGTCTTTTATTTAAAAAATATTATTTAAATATTCATTTTAATTTATATTTCATATAATTTATGTTATTATATATTTTGAACATTAATATATATATATAATATAATATAATAAAACATACTTACATTATTTATTTCCGTCTTAGATTAATATAGTTTTTATAATATTAATATTTAATAAATATTAAAAATTTCAATAAAAAATATATATTTTTTCTAATTATTTATATTTATTTATTAAGAAGATATTTTTTATATTTATATTTTTATTTAATCTAAAAAATATTATAATCATAATTTTATGATATTTATTTATTATAATTTAAATTAAATATATTTTGTATCATTAATGTTTATTATGAATATATATTTTATTTCTTTCACTTTTATCTAAAAAATATAATCATAGAATATTTGTTTTAATTTAAATTTAATATATTTTATCTTATTAATCTATATTTATTATGACTATATATTTTAAAAGTTTTATATTGAGTGTGTTTTATTTAATAAATATAACAACAATAAAATAGTTTTTTAAAATATATATATTATTAATTTTTTATTATTATTTTTATATATTTATTTTTTTCATCATAGACATACATTAATGATTACTAAATAAAACTCTTAAAGCTCATAAAGATCTTGTAGAATATAGAAGGTAATTAATAATATTTTATCAGAATAAACATGTAATTGAATTTGCCTTGCACTGCGCACCAGCAAATCTTGTTTAATATTCAATATAGTAACATTAAAATACCCGAGACATGAAACTATAATTAAACTAAGCTCACCGAAAACGTCAAAAGGTTGAACCATTAAAATCAATTCAACGTGAGCCAGGCTCAAAAATTTGTTTTTATCTCGCGATATTTTCCATATCGATTTTATAGCTTTGGAGATTGGCAGAGACTTTGTTGCCCCCTACAATTGGTTTGCATGAACGCATGGAAATTGTGCAACCAATTCAGAAGCAACAACAAACAGGCGCAACAACAACAACAGTTTGACACGAGCGCCACGCATTTTTGAAAAGTCGTTTGCTGAGCTCTGTTGCTGTTCTTTTACAATATTAGAGACCAACAAGAGGCAATTTTTTTCGTGCGCATTAGAAGTCCGCGTTATCGACCTCGTTTGACAGCATTACATTTTGTTTCGTTTTTGTCTCGTTTTTCTTTAAGTTTATTAAACATGCCATTAGATTTTAATGGCGTGTGACATTTTTGTTTACGCACGGCTTAAATGTAGAGCAAAACATTAACATGTTCGCATATTAGTTACTCATTTTCCTTGCCTGTCATTGAGTTGCTTAATTAATATTTATGCCATACACATGTCATTTTGTTTGCCGCCTATCCGAGTGCATCATAATGGAATCGTTAGGCGTGTAGCTGACAAAAAGCTCGCTGCTTTGGCCTAACTTAATTGCTAATGCGCCTTCAAATTGGCAATTTGATTAGTCGCATGCAGTCGAAGCCAACCAACTCAGCCGCAAATGGTCCATGTTAAGCCAATTTAATTAAGTTGGAGGCGCTGAATGGCTGCCACAGTGGTTGTAGACAACCTTGCGGGCATTCTTAACATGTTCAAGATTTTTACCAACGCACCACATGTAGGCCTGATGTTGTTGTTCTTGTTGTTGTTGCTCTGACTGCTGCTGCGTTCACTTTTCAAATGCTTACAAAATGTCAATTTTCGGCACAATGTTATTTGTTACTTGATCAATGCGATTGAGCAATTGCTGATATGTACGTACTGATTTAATGGCCGCCTGGCTAATTGTATAAGAAAAACGCACGAATATGGCATAGAAATTAAAACTTTTGGCACTCTGCAGACACCCCAGAAACGCACAGCTGGCAACTCACAGTGCTCCGTGTGAGTCATAGCTGGCTAAAGATTTAGAGCACCTCCGGCACATGCTCCCCAGTGTAGTGGCCCGAAGTGTATAAGCCAATTTCATATTACGCTTACATAATTGTGAAGTGAAGCATTTGCCAGCCACGATGGTGGCATTTGTAAATTTTTCGAACATTTTTGCCTACAGATTTCCTAAATCATTATTGCCATGACATTTCATTTTTGCAAAAAAGCACTTATCACAGCAATTGGATTTGCGATAGCTCAGACAATTGTAAGCATAATTTGCTCTTATTGTTGCACATGAGCCAGAGCCGACCCTGAGCCATTTACCGATTGGGTGTGCGAAGGTTGCTCTTCAAATGCCTAACGATCGTGTTATTTCTTTTCTCACCGCATTGGCTTTCGCTGAGCGCCAATATGAAATCGAATACCTTTGACCAGCAACCCCAAACCCAGCCATGGCTGTAATGAAGTCTTCTATATGCCAATTATGGCAATCGTGACAACTAATGAGCAATGGCACAGCCAATGGACATTAGGCCAAGCCGGCTACGGCCTAAACTACTTATGGCTTATGTATTATGTATATTGTCTCAACAGCTGTCCACAGCTCATGTTAAGACATAGTTTAAATTACGAAAAAACATATTTATGAAATGAAATTAAATTACATAAATTTAATATTTATTTTTCCAGATTTTTGCCAATTATTATTAATCATTGGAAAACATTTTGTTAAAGATAATCAGTAGGGACCGCGGGTATATTTACTGGGGATGCCGTGATGACCGTAACCAGAAGAGATGGGAGCTACAATACCTTGGTGGTAGCCAGAGTTGATGCGACGATGACCGATGCCAATTGGGGCACCAATCTGATGTCCAATAACTGAGCCGTAAGCAGGTATCTGCGGGTAAACACCACGATGCTGATATCCGGATGAGATTCCACCAATGCCGCCAATTCCACCAACTCCTCCAATTCCTCCAATGCCACCAATTCTACCAACTCCTCCAATGCCACCAGCGTATCCTTGGCCACCTAACACAGATCCATAAGCAATGGGACCATGCAGAGCAGCTCTGTGACCCGTTGAACTAGTTCCAATTTGCGACAAGTACGACGGCACTGGAGGATGGGCCATAATTCCGTAGAGCAGGCAACTAAGCACCAGAACGTAAACGACCGACATCTTTGAAAAAAGTTCAATTCAAATAATTTGTTGTATTTGTGAAATACTTAAGTTATAAGAGTTGACTAGCTACTAATGCTCTTTTCTGTGTTGTTGACTCTTTTATAGCGCCTGATTAACTACATTTATCCTCACAGTAAACAAGTATATATTTATAATGACCCACATCTTATATGCTAATTAAATCATTCACAGGTCAAGCGACAATCACACAAATAAAATACTTAAAGATAAAAATTTTTTAAATTAAGTTATTAACTAATTACAACGATATTTTTTGGAATTTCCAAATTTGATGGTAAAATTTTTACGTAAAATCATCCAAAGATATCCCGTTTATAATTTAAAATAATGTATAATACTTGGAAATTTATTTATGTTTGCTAAGCGATATAATATTCTTCAATATATCTAGCCTTCTATTCCAAACAAAGCAATTTGATAGAGATCAATAAAATTTTTAATTTATATATATATATATATTAACTGAATTTATAATCAGATCTTTATCTGAGTTACTAACCTAATTTTATTAACTTAATTTATAATCTGAGTTTTTTTCTAATAATAAATTAGATTAATATATCTAAAATATACATATATATATATATTATTTTAGATTGATGCAACACAAGAGGAAACTAAAATAATTTTGTGTTACTAAAGTTGAGGTCAAGATACTTCCAGATGCAGGCTGAATATTTATTACGTTCGAATATTTGTAGATTCTTTGGCCTGCTGTATCTATATATGATCATATAAACAACTTTAACTAAATTATAACTTAATTTCATTTTAACGTTGTTAATTTTATTATTCTGAAAAACTCTTTGAAATACGGATTAATAAAAGATTGGGTTTGGAATATCTTTTATTTGAAATCTAAAATAAAATAAGCATATAAAATATTTGCTGCTTCGAGAATAAAAGTTCTTCACATCTAAGATGCAAAATGCCCGTTCATTTTGTAATGGTTCAGCATTAAAAAGAGAAAATGATTTGTGTATATAATTTGCTATATATATTATATTTTTTATATTTCTGACTTGCTGGGAATTTATTTAAGATTTGTTAGAGAACATTTACATTATAAGAAACATAGGTTTATAATATGATTTATAGAAGTAATGTTGTTGTTGTTTGTTCAGTGGATCAGCGATTTTCAATTTCCAAGTTCAGGAGTTTAGTACGGAGCCTTGGCGCCGACGGTGCGGGAACCGTAGCCGGAAGTGAGCTTCTGTCCAGCAATTGGACGGATGGGTGTGATTGGACGCACTGCACCAGTTGATGGAACGCGTCTGGTGGCACCGCCAGCATAGGATGCTCGCTGCCTAATGGGTGCAGATTGAATACGTCCCGATGCAACAGGACGCTGGACAACTGGACGTTTACCTCCGATGGATGGAGCGCCGATGACAGTTGGCTGTTGCACAGATGAAGCACCGACAATCGGACGGTAGGAAGATTTTCCTTTACCACCCACATTGACAGGAGCGCGAATTCCAATAGGACGCTGAACAACTGGTGCAGCACTGAGAGGTGCAGAAACAACTGGACTAACAGGAGATGGACGGCTGGGCACACCCGTAGCTGGCGGCAAATAGGATCTCGATGGTCCCGAAACAGCAGGTCCTGTCACAACTGGTGGGCGCAGAGGAGGCACACCAACGCCTTTTCCAACGGAACGTCCTTCCACTGGAGCTGCTGGCGACCCGGCTAAAGCACCACAGGCCAAACAACTCAACAGGATAATGAACGTAGCTGCCATTTGAGTAATAGATATTTGTTTAGTTAGCTGACAACTGATACTTTTTCTGATCAAACTCAATGCTTTTATACATTCGATTCGACTCCTGAATTTAGTATCTGAAAAGTGCATTAAGAAATCAATTAGTCTGTGCAAATTAGGTGGAGCTGATTTATCTTGTTAGCACATTAATTATCTGGTGCGAAATGAATCATGTAATTGCAGAAGGTACGTCGTAATAAATAACATATAATATATAATATATAATATATAATATATAATATATAATATATAATATATAATATATAATATATAATATATAATATATAATATATAATATATAATATATAATATATAATATATAATATATAATATATAATATATATTTTAATATATTCATATTCATATCTTATAGATTCATATTTCCATCGTATCTATAAGATTTTTTACTACTTCATCCTCATTGACAAAGAATTAAAACTATTGCAAACAGCCCCTCAACTGCAACTCCTCCTGGGGATCTAAATATATCACCCCATCCCCTACATATATATATATATATATTCGATTCAGGTGGAGCATGGAAAATCAGAAAAAAACAATATTTTTTAGCAGTTAGACACTTAAATACAATATTGAGCAGATGAATTCCTATTTACTGTCACTGTAGATTACTTAATAAAAATATTTTAATAGCCAAATGGGTCTATAAATACTTTTATTTATTTAAGGTTTATTTTCAACTTAAAAGATAGAACTATTAAATTTAATATCAAATTTTGATCAAATATAAAACTAAGACGACTAGTTGAGTTATTTTTATGAAAGACTATGTATCATTGGAAAAAAAATATTTCTATGATATAACCATTTTAAATTATAACAATCATCAAATCAGTGGAGCATAAAGTATTGTAACTCAATCATCTGAGTTCAGCAACAGAAGTATTAAGATGAAGTAAGCAAAAGAAAAAAACGTTATAGACCAGGAAATATTACTGCTTGATAAATATCGTGTCATATATTTTTCGTTGATGGCCAAAGTCGCCAATCTACTTCTACTACTACCAATTACAATTACAATCGCACCATAGAATCGAATTATTTATCTAATAAATATAAATTGTATGAACTATTAACATGTCACAAAACGATTGATTTATTGATCGCATCGCATTGGTGTGATTGGGGTCACGAGCTGATGACCTGAGGGTAAATATTGAATCTAAAATTGCTGCTGTATCGGTTAATTTGTGTGAAAAGGTGTGAAAACTGGACTCTAGATCTGAAATTATCAAATGCACAAGTTGAATTAAATAAAATTTAGAATATAGTGCAGTAAATTCATCAATACCTAAAACATATCTCTGATTATTTATTAACATAGTATAAACGCGATTTATTAAGAACCCCATAGTTACTCTAAAAGTTTTCAATTTCTATTTCTACTCATTAAAAATGCAGTATTTTGTTCTCATTTTATTCTCCTAATTCCTAGAATAATATACATAATATTCGATTGTCCTTTCCCATAAATAAAATAAAATCAAAACAATAAATTGTTCAAATATTTTATTTAAATATTTTTATTTTCATTCTTTCATATATCGTAAGTAGAGTTACAAGTGGAATCCTAATCATCTTTAGTAAGGAGAGTTGTAGCGGTCTCTGCTTGAGCCACGTACATTCAAGATAGCACCTTCGGTAGTTCCAGCAAAAAATGGACGTTGTTGAACAGGTGAAAGTATGGTAGATCCAGAAGGAATTGGATTATTGCGGCTTATAGGCAATAGAGAAAGTCGACCCACTGGAGTTGGGTAGGGGAGTGGAGGCACGATAGCAGCGATGCCGCAAACATAACAAATCAGAAGGATAACAGAAGTAACTCTCATATTTGCTATGCACCAGAAAATGATTACTTGAATATATAATGAAAAACTGCTTAATGACAACTGATACAAATTCTGATAAAACTCGGAGCTTTTATAGACTCTACACTAGTAATTAAACAATTACATTTATTAGTTAATTGGGTCAGTTCGCATTACGGTTAAAAATGTAGATTAGAATTTGACACATATATATATATAAGAATAATTTATAGGGACTCATTATTTGACATTATTTTAAATGAGAATAACCTCTCGGAGATTCACCCTTGTATCAAAATTACAGGTTGTATTTACAAAAAAAAGGGCATGTATTAACTATAAATACATTTTACAATACGAAAATCTTGATTTTAAGATTGATTTCCATTGACAATATATTATTTAATATACATATAATATATATAAAATATATATCAAAATATATATATATAATATTAAATTCCTGCTTGCCTTTAAGTAGTTACATTAGAATACTCATCAAAGAATTTACATGACCTTATTAGTTGGTACAATTAGGGCAAACGAATAAATCCATAAATTTTACTCGAAGTATTATCTTATAAGAATTTAAGGCTATATCAACATATATCTATACAGACATACTCTCTGGGCATTTCCTTACTAAGAGTTAAGTAAAGTTCTCCGTGTTTCCGTTACATTGGCCAGCTTCATCTCTTTTATTTGTTATTCATTATTGTTATACATTATTCATCCATAATAACTAACCATAATAATTCGATTCACACAAAAATACCTTCGATTCCTGGAATAGTGTGTTGAGTGCTCTGCAGTCCCCTAAATGCCTAATTATCTACAATTTCAAATTATAATAAACTCATTCCCATTTTGTTTACACAACATCTAAATAAGTGTTTTGTTTTAGATATTTGTTTATTTATGTATTTTTAATGTAATTAATTCGCAAATGATATAATAATCGTTTTTAGAATATGTTTTGGGGGTCGCAAGATCCGGTAAGGGCACAATCATGTATTTATCTGGTTTCATGATATTTAGTAAGGAGCGGTTGGGCCAACGGTACGAGATCCATAACCGATTTTGGGTTGTGCAGGTGCAGGCACAGGTAATGGGCGGGGAATTGGGCGGGGCACTGGGCGTTTCACCGGAACAGGCGCAACAGGTGCTGGAGCTACAGGTGCCGGAACAGGAGCGGGAGCAACAGGGCTAACAGCTGGACGTTTGCCTGGTGGCAAATAGGATGTCGATGGCCTAGCTGGAGTTGGTGGCAAATTAACTATAGGTAGATTAATTGCCGGTAGATTAATTGGAGGAATTTGGACAGCTTGGCGTGGACCGGACGGGGCTCCAACTGGTGCTGATCCTCCGGGACTGGCTAAGATACCAGATGCAAGGCAGCTCAACAGGATAACGAAAGTGGCAGCCATTGTTGATATTACTTCAAAGGATCCTGAATGTGTTTACGACTTGATTGTTGCTTTTGGACAACTGATGCCTTTATCGAGAAACCTCGGCTTATTTATAGTTCCAGATTCCCAACATCATTTGACTTAGAAACTCAATTAAGATCTTAATCTCTGCCTACATACAAAACAGTTCAGAATAATGCAAAGTTAAATATCTCTAATAACCTGATTTTAGATAATATTACAGAACTTGGAGATACTCCACTTTTAAAAGGTGGTTGATCTCTGAACCTAGGGGTATGACCCCAACTTTAGAGTAAATAATGAATAAAATTACAGATTACAACTAAATAAACAAAGCTTATCAACGTTAAGTGGGTAAATCCGAGTAATTGACTTAGTAAGGGAACTGACCTTATGAAATGGGTAATAAGACTTTGGTTTATATATCTTGAAATATTTTTAAAAAATATAAATAAATATTTTCTTAATCAAATTTCCAATTTTTATACATAAATAAAGAAAATAGGATTGCTCTAGTCGAAAGTGCCCAATTAAAAGATTTCTTGTCAACTTAACTATGAGAATTTTATAGTGAAAAGTTTTGTTCTAATGCTCTAATGATAACCACATATTTTAATTGAAGACCCACAAATCCCTTCGATTTAAAATAGGAAATTTGCAATTTGAGCGGTGAACTGATCACATGCACAGATTAGGTTCGCTTCAAAAATTCGATAACTTTAACCATTTCAATGCAATTAATACTAAATTTTATTACTAAATTTTATTGACCATGAGTTAATAATATGCAATTAATACTAAATTTTATTACTACATTTTATTGACCATGAGTTATTTAATTTTAATATTTAATATTTAATTATAGCGTACAAAAGTTGCATGTATATTTCAAATAATTTTTATTTGTATACTCTACTGTTCTAATGGGAATTCAATATATCTGTCCGTTCATCTATTTGTCCATATTCATATACTATTAGAACTAATGACTTATAATTCTTGTGTGTTCTTGTGTTAATATCGAAATGCATTTGCTAGATTATATTTCCCACATCTTTGGAGTCTAGAGTCTCCAAATTTTACATTTAGCTTTATGTTTATTTTCTATCATTTTGATTTTTTAAGACACGTTCAAGATGGCGCCAATCGCACAAATGTTTCCTATGCATGAGTAAATTAAATTTTGTGTCTATTGCTAGCTGCTTTCAATGAATTGGCATTGTTTAGAATAGGCTATTAAGAAATGGGATTATCAACTGTTTATTTTCTCTAAAATATTCCCTACTCACCCCTCTCCTTGATGCACATATAGTTGCGCATCTCGCACTCATTGCTGAAAGTTATGTACTCCTCCTGGAAGAACTGAGCACAGACTGGCTCGAAGTTCTTCTTGCACGGCCTCTCGCACGTCTGTTTGCAGGTCTCTCGATCCGTTTCGACCAGTTCTGCCTTGCCCTGTACACGGCGCGCCTATTGCTCGAACTTTAGCAGGCAGCTGTTGTGGATAACATGACAGCGCTCCTCATCGACGTTGTTTAGAATAGTTGACCCATGTTGCCGGAGAGATGGGACCTGAACTTCTGACAATAGAACTTGTAATAATAACTATCACAATTTGCATGCCCAGTAAATAATAAACTATATATTTTTTTAGCAGTGTTTATTTTATTAATTTGCTGTAGTTGATGGGAAAATTATGTAATAAGTGTTTTCGTCGCATGTCTTGTGGGTCAAAAATTCGGGTTGGTCCTGTCATGATATTTAGTAGGGTGCCTTAGGGCCGACAGTGCGAGATCCGCCTTTGGAATTACCAGAGGAGATCGGTCGCTGTGGAGCAGGTGCAAGTGCAGGTACAGCAGGCTTGGGAGCAACAGGCTTGGGAACAGGCTTGGGAGCAGCAGGCTTTGAGACAACAGGTCTTGGGGCAGCAGGCTTGGGAGCAGCAGGCTTGGCAACAACAGGACGCTGGACAATTGGGCGAGGAACTGGGACGACAGTTGGCTTCTTGACAGATGGAGCAGGCACAATAGGGCGATAAGAGGACGGACGTTTACCACCAACATTGGTTGGAGCTTTGCCAGTAACCGGGGGTCTGACAGCCGGAGCAGGTGTAACAGGTGCTGGAGTTGCAGGTGCTGCAGTAGTAGGTGCGGGAACAACAGGACTAACAGCTGCGAGTTTGCCCGCTCCTTTGGCTGGTGGCAAATAGGATGTCGATGGCTGCCTAACTGGAAGAGCTGGGGCAGGTGATCCTCCGGGACTGGCCAAAATGCCGCAAGCAAGGCAGCTCAACAGGATAACGAAAGTGGCAGACATTGTTGCTATAACTTGATTGTTGCTAGTGGACAACTGATGTCTTTGTTGAGGATTCTCGGCTTATTTATAATTCCAAATTCCCAACGAAATTTGAATAAGGCTCTCAATTAAGATTGTAATCTGTCCCTACACACAAAACAGTTAGGAACAATGCAAATTTAAATATTTGATAAATCTAATAACCTGATTTGGGAAAATATTCCACAGTTTGGAATCGCTCCACTTTTTAGCGGTGGTTGATCTCTGAACCTAGGGGTACGAGATCGAAATTTAGTGTTATATTTTAATAATAATTATAGATTACAACCAAAAATATAAAGTGTGTCAGTGTTAAGTGGGTAATTCCGATAGCCCAACTGACTTTATCAAATGAGTTGTAAGACTTTCGATTAGGATGTAGAAATTTATATTGAAGACGAACATTTTTAATCAAATTCACAAATTTGTACTCTAATGAAATTATAAATCTATTCTTCTTCCACCTCAGCATTGTTTAAATTCTGCGATGGGGGATACTCAACACATTCCCCAAGACCGTAGTACGAGTAGGCTATTAAAAAATGGTATTATCAACTGTATATTTTCTCTAAAAGATTCCCTACTCACCCCTCTCCTTCATGCACACATAGTTGCGCATCTCGCACTCATTGCTGAAGGTTATATACTCCTCCTGGAAGAACTGAGCGCAGACTGGTTCAAAGTTCTTCTTGCAGGGCCTCTCGCACGTTTGTTTGCAGGTCTCTCGATCCGTTTCAACCAGCTCCTCCTTGCCCTGTTCACGGCGCGAACATTGCTCGACCCTTAGCAGGCATCTGTTATGGATAACATGACAACGCTCCCCATCGGTGGCCCAGATATAATCCTTCTCTGCCGAGCACTTGTACATCACGTTGCAGTCGAACAGGCTGTGCCGCGCCTGAGCTCCCTTCAGTGCGACCAGAAGCGCCGACAAGGCTATTGCCAATGCCAATTGATTTTTGCTGCTATTCCGCATCTCTCCTATTAGCTGTTTGCCTCGTAACTTGGCTATTTGTGCGGCATCGGCAGGTTTTTATATGACTTTGCATGCGTTGACGTCACTTCGTGGGATTTTCGCTAGACCTCAGGTAATGAACCTATTTGTTTGCTTATACAACTACAATGGGTATTCATTTTATCGCTTCATCGACAACTTTCAATTATTATTCATTATTAAATGTACTTTTTAATTTAATTCTGCTTTTATTTTGCAATTCATTAAAACTAAAAAGTTGATCAGTGTTTAATTAAACTATCCAATTGTTTGAAAGTAAATTTTAAAATGTTAATCAGAGTTTATATTGGGAATACAATATAATTATATTGTATACATATATACTATACTATATTGTTAATGAATCGAAGTATTTATATAAATTTTGCCTTACGTCAGTTATGAATGAGTGTACCCTATTATTAAATATACATATATACATTGAGTGATCAAATCTGTTAATTGATCATTGCATTTGAACATTTGCCAAGGTAATAGTTTTGCAGCATTCCTGTTTAGAGACCATTCATAGAGCTATCAACAGATATGTATTTTTATACCCTGAGCCCATTGAAAATGAGAAATCAGGGTATAATGGTTTTGTGAAAATGTATGTAACAGGCAGAAGGAGGCGTGCCACACCCCATAAAGTATATATATTCTTGACAAGACGAGTCGATATAGCCCTGTCCGTCTGTCCGTCTGTCCGTCCGTCCGTCCGTCCGTGTGAACGCTGAGATATTTTTAAGTACGCAACGTAGAGACTTGAAATTTTACATGAATACTCGATAATACCATACGCTGCACAAGTTTACAAAATTTTTCCGATAACTCATTCCATTTCGATTTTATGAGCATTTATCGATAATTTTAATGTGTTTTTAAGGCTTGGTTTGTACATCTTTTGAGTTAAAGACTTAAAATTTGCTGTGTAGTTGCGTGTAATGAATACGGAGATAACGTTATCTTTATATTTTGGATGCCACGCCCCATTCGCCCCCAATAGCCCCCTATTTGTAAAAAGCGCAAATCAAATACTAGAGACTTGTGCTTTGGCACATACACACATATGAATGTCATAAATAAGTTGTGAAAGTGTGATGCACTTAGTCCATCGCTAAGAAAAGTTATTAAACAATTAAGTTTCCATAGTAATGCCCACATTCCAGCCCAAGCGCAGTCTCTGCGTCAACTGCGCAGTTGGCAGAGCGCGCGCTTATGCGTGCGTGCATATGTATATGTGTATGTGTTGTTTGTATGTATGCATACAAAATCGTAGAATGATTTGATATTTGGCTCTTCACAGGGCTCAGGGTATCCCCTAGTCGAGCAGTCTCAACTATAGTACTCTTGTTTTATTATATATTGCTAAATGTAGATGCGGTATATTGTATTGAAGAAAAATACATTGTTAATCTTATTTATTATTAATTTTTCCTCCCTACATTACAGTTTAGCTTATCATAGTAATATCCATCTAAATCGAACTCTCTTGAACATTCTCTGTAGCTGGGCTACAGAGGCATTGGCTTTATCATCACTCAGGGTCATGACAGTTAAAAACCTTTGATTTTCAAATACCAAAAGTTAGATCAATGCCGTCCAAACAAATAAACTGACTGTTGACTATGATTTGAATTTAAAGCTCATTTCGATTTGAGCGTATATAGGAAAGACTGTAGTACACAGTCATTATAGGCTTTTACAATTGATACTGGGGGATTTTTTGTGCAAATTCAATAAAGTTTATTAGTGTTTAAAAAACAATAAGAAAAATAAAAAAATTAACAAAAAGCTTGATGCGTCTTTGAGTTATTACACAGGTTTGATAATGCAATAAAAATTATTGTATTATATGATAGTAAAAAAGAGGATTTTTTAGCACTTTGTGCGATTGTATGTATTGTTAATACGTCTTTATTCTTGAAAATATAACAGAAGAATTGCTTTATAAAACTAATACAGCCTCTTAGAACAATATTTGCATTAAATATTACATAAGAGAATAATTATTTGTTTTCAATTAGTAATATTTAATTATTGATTATTAATTATACAAAATTGATCTGATCTATATTTTAGTTAGTATCTGCATCACAATATTGAGTTAAGAATCTATTTAGAATGCCAAAATTGAGTTAGAGATGATTGCAACAAATGTTGTTAGAGATGATTGCAACAAATGTTTGTAATTTGCATCAATCGATGCATTTACTCCAGATAAAAACCTTTGATATCGCTCTCAGCTCTTCTTATCATATTATACAATGCCACGGCTGAGGTCTCTGGCTAAGGATAAGCTGCCTAATTGTATTTGTTTTGATTTTAAAAGCCTTTCCAACTTTAATTGACAATAATATATATCAAAGCAATCACATTATAAAAACTTTTAGGTCTAAGAAAAATATTATCTTTTTAATGACTGACAAATTAATAGGTAATTAACAGATTTCATATGTGATGAAACATTAACATAAATGCGTTAAGGTCAAGGCGGGAGTAACTGAGTAGTTGTAGCAGTTCTGAGATAAATAAGGTTATTTAAAGTTGTAATTAACTACAACACATATAAGACCACAAGCACGTGCTTTCGTATCACAACTATGAATATTTATGAATCTATGATACTACGCTGTTCGATATTGGATTCATAATTTGAGTACTATATATAAATGGCTTGAATAATTAATATTACACAATCATCACATTTTTTTAACCAAAGATTAATTTTTATATTTTTGTATTAAGTTCCCATTTATTTAGTCCAAGAAAGCTGAAAAATGAAAGTATACATATATATAAGTTTATCCTCTGCTTTATATATAACAACTCTACGTACTTTCGCCGGTTCGGCAGGTGTGCACAATCTTCGCGCATGCATTGCCAAAGGTTCTCAGCTGGCCCTTGTAGGTGCCGCCAACTGGTTTATAATTTAGTGGACAGGCATCGGCGCAGAGCTTTTGACACTCTTCCTTGGTCGAAATAGTCAGAGCTAATAATTCAATATATTAAGAATCACAATGAATTGTTTTAGATTGATAATTCCATTGCTTACGCGGCTTCCTGTGACAGTTCTCCTTATCAAAGTAACACTTATTACGGAAGACGCTGCAACCGGCACCAACTGCCCACACAACATCCTCCGTATCCGGACAATCAGCCGAACAGTTGGCGCTGACGTGACTTAAGGCCAGGCCAAGCAATATGGAAACAGCGCAAATCAGCTTCATTTCGACTGTTAAGCATCGACTGCGACCACATTGCTCTATGTTATGGGTATATAGCACATTCTAAAACTGAAACTAGCCTGAGCATTTCAAATATATTTGTGCATTAGTGTGTATGTTTATTAAAATGCTAATAGGCTTAGGCAATGGGTTGGACGCGCTTGATGAGCAGCTGATAAAATAAACAGGTTTTGTTCTCTATGAAAAAAATAAATAAATAAAACAAAAAACAAACAAAACAACAGTTGTTCATAGAGCGCGAATTCTCCAAGTTCAGATTTTACTCATTAGCTTATTAAACATGACGTAAATTAAGAGGCCGCGTTGATAAGGTTAATTTATTCTGTACACTAATTGGATAAGTTAATAGTTTAATCTAGCAAGAGGTAAGTCCCCAGCTGAAAAAGAACAATATATATTTAGCTATATAGTGATAAGCAATTAATATACGGCTAAGACTTAATCGATCTCTCTTTGTATAAATAGATAATATATAGATAAAAAAGATAATACATATAAATAATACATATAGATTTTATATAATATATAGATATAGATATATAGCAAGAGATGAGTTCCCAGCTGAAAAATAACTATATATGTATGTACCTACCTACATATATAAACAACTAATGTACGGCTAAGACTTAATAGGTATTTTTTTGGTATATATAGAGAAAATATATATAATTAATACATATAGATAATATATAATATATAAATAATAAAAACGCTTTAAATTTTCTTTCTTTATTTATATTATCTCTTATTCCACTCCTTTGTTAATTCTATAAATAAAACATATAGATAATATATAATATATAGACAAAATATAATAGTATGAACTCTTTATACTTTTCTTACTTCAATAATACCATCTCTTCTTCCACTCTTATCCTAGTTCTCTTCGACAACAGCATCGGCAAAGCCAACACGCTTGGCATCCGCATCGAAGACACTATAAACCCGCGTCAGGAATATATCGCCCAGCACCCAGAAGCTCTCGGTGATTGGCACGAATCCACTCACACAGATCGTTTTACTGGCCGTCTCCAGTTTAATCACATAGTCCGCAGGGCTTAAGGCAAACATCTTCTCTCCGATATGGAAGTAGACATCTTGGAGATTCTCGGCCTGACAGCTAACGACACTCGTGCCATTCACAACGCTGGCCCCGATGGCGCTCTGCAGCTCCTCAAAGAGCTCAATCGGCAGCAGTATGAGTGAGGTGCCCGTGTCCAAGATGACTTCAATCTGCTCAGCAATCTGCGTGCTGCCCACTGAGATGCTGCACAACTGGAACTGCCAGTAGCCGACCTTGGACAGCGGCACATATTGCAGCTCGCCCGTGTAGCGGGACTCGTCGATGCCCCCAAATGTGATTTCTCCACCATACAACTCGCCGGGCATGCGGCGCAGGTAGACCGAGAAGAGGCAGCGCTCGAAGAGCTGCTGCTGGCAGAACAACTCGAGGAAGGGCGTCGTGTTGCGCCAGCCGATCTGGCTGAAGGCCAGGCCCACGATGCCATCGAAGGCCGTCGGAATGAAGGCAGGCTGATAGTGCGACAGTGTCTCCCCGAAGGTCACCCCGGGCACAACTGCGTCGGCTATGCGCAGCGTGTCCTGGGAAAGGTAGCCGCTCACATGGCCATTGCCATAGGCCACCGAGTAGTTGCGTCCATTGGCCACGTAGCTCTTCGACTTGTGCGCCTTGTAGCGACTGTGCAGCTGGCAGGCGACATTGCTCCCCGGGCAGTTGTTCGAGGGCAGCCACGTGTTGGCCGAGCCCGTGTCGAAGATCACCCGGAACAGCTGCGGCGGCGTGCCCATGCCAATGCGCCCGTAATACTCCATATTCTCTCGATTGTCCAGCGTGATCTTCAGCGTCTCAGTGGCCAGAAAACTGTGATATTGCGTGCTGGCCAAGGGCTTCTTCTTCATTTCCAGCGGCACTCGGAGCATGAGAGACTTGGCCAGCGGATTGAGATATATTTGAAGTAGCTGTAGAACTATTATCCACGTCTGTAGCATCTTCGATGAGGCTGGACCGAGAACTGAGCCGTTCAGCTCTGGCTGCAGTTAGCTGCCAATGCACCTGTAGACTGTTCTAATGAGCCCATTAAGGCCAACAAAAGGTGTGCTTAGACGTACAAATATTTGTATTTATTGGCGATAAAATATTGTGGGGAAACTGGGAAATGGGACTAGCTTGGACTTAAGCAAATATTTTTTAGATTTAACTCGACAAATTTCCATTTTTAAATCAGTTTAATATCATTTTTTCTTTTATCTCAAGAAACGATACAAGATTCGGGTTTTTAAAACATTTTTTAGCTAGACTAATTAAAATTTTAATAAGGGTTTAATTTAAAAGAAAAACTTTAAAACCGCTGTATGCTTAATTGACATAGATCATTTTTTATGATTGAGTAATTAAATTAAACTTAGTTCTTCAGGGCATCACACTGTGGTGAAAGTCTACTGCAAGGCGATTCCTGCCAGTCTGTAAATAAAATAATATACATATTATATAATATACATAAAATTTGTTGAAGAATCTATGAAGGAAGTTCTAAAACAATGTAGAAATCTGTGTGATATGAAAATGGGAAAAGATTAGGAAGGAAGGCGAGAGAGAGCGAGAGAGGGAGAGAGAGAGAGAGAGAGAGAGAGAGAGTGAAAGAGAAAGAAACAGTAAGATTGACTATCTCTTATGCTTAAAGCACTAGAAGAGACAGACTCTTAAACTGCGCACAAACTTCAATTCTTATAGAACTCCAATATATCATAATAAATATTTATATAAAACTATTCAAACTTACTGATTCCCTTGGTGCAGGCATTGACTCCCATCACGCAGCTGTTTGAGAACTCGCAGCGCACCGTTCTGCCCTTGATATTGGCCTGTCCACAGACAGGACGATAGACCGCTGGACATATTGACGGACACGTGTTGGCGGCCCATATTTGGGCAAAGCAAAGCAGCAAACTGATTAAGGCCAAGCAGAACTTCATTGTGACGGAGAGTGAAAACAGAATATTCGCTAACCGAATCATCCACAAGCTTTTATAGCGACTGTCTGGCATTTGACTAAACCGGTTCACTCTCCGAGAACCTCGGCGCAGAGAGCGAAACAATTGTCATCTGAATAGCTGTGTGATATAAAGAATAAAATATAATTCCCAATTCGTATATAGGTGAAATCAGATAAACAAAACACTCTATTATTTCCCTGAACAATCACTTCCAGGTACTTATTACACCCGACTTGCAAGATAATTACGCTAGTGCGAACTTCAAGTCAGCTAACGAATGACTCTTGTTAAAGCCCGATCATTAAGCCTGAAATAATGTATTTTTCTGTGGGTCAGCTGATTTTACCATTTGATTTTCAATTTGTAAAACTTATTTTATGCCACGAATCAATTCGCTACAAAGCAATTGCTGGCAAGTGTGGCAATAGGTCGCCAAGTGTTCAGTTAGCTATGTGTAGCAGGTGGATATTCACTGTGTTACTACTTATAGAGGTGTCCATCAGCTATTACGTGCGCGAGCATGTGTCTATGGGCGAGTTTGGAATTAGAGTTCATTATCATCGCATACCTTGTTGTGGGCCGCTTTGTGGCTGTAACAAGCCCAAGCCGCACAGGCCCCACAGGCCACACAAGCCAGCATCGACACCCTGCATGCCAACCACGACACCCTGTACGACAACAACAACATGTAGACCAACTACAACACCCTGTACGACAACAACATGCAGGCCAACCACGACGACTTGCAAGCCAACTAGGCGAACAACCACAACACCCAAGCCCTGCAAAACCACCAAACGAACAACAACAACACCTAAGCCCTGCAAGCCACCCAGGCGAAAAACTACACCCAAACCCTGCCATCCCATCAAGCCATGCTCATGATACCAAATGGGAACTGTAAAGAAAATTGGAACAGCCGAAGGAACGTCATAAAAACATTAATACTAATCTTAAGTCAAAACACAGGACATCTTATGAGAGCAACTTTTGTGCAAGGACCGAAGGATGAGGAGAAGGAAACTGAGAGACTAGCAGAGATAAACACATTTCGCACACCTTACAAATAAAGTGATTGCCAAAATATTGCCATAAATCATAAGTATTTAAGTGCGACTCTTCTTTAGCTAATGTGAATTTGCATATAAAAAGAAGTCAAATTAAAGAAGCGATTCATTACCTGTTCAGTGTACAGTCAAGTGCTTCGAGCGTATTCAATTTATTTATGGCCAAATGAAAGACTTCACTTTCGAAAGAGGCGAATGAAATATGCGAATGTTGAGATAACAAAGAAGAGATAGAAGTAACTGACCAAGAAATACCCTAGCGTGCCCTTTGTATGTGTGATTTTAGAGTCTTTGTCGAAGTGGAAAGAGTATTTCATAATAATACAGCATTTTGTAATAATAATAATAAAAACTAATATACTCTTTTACCTTTGGAAATCAGAGTATAGAATATTTTAAGAAATAAATTAAATTGTTTCTGAACCGAAAACAAGTATTTTGCAGTCAGTCACGCCCGATTGCAACATTGTTTCTTGAATTGTATTAAATGTAAAAGGTATGTGATCTATTTATCATTATATATAGATCATATATCTTTTACATTTAATTGTAACTAAACTATATATCCACCCCGAATTGCAATTTTCAATGATTACAGGGTACAACAACATGCATAACAACATCCCCATGTGGATGACTTTCAAAAGCGCCTCTCTATCCAGTCCAACCCACTCCACTCCACTCCACTACAGTCCAGTCCATTCCAGCGGGCAATTGAAGAAGATATTGTTGTAGCATGTATGGAGTAAACAGAAAGCCAGGTGCCGGGCGCCCCGTGTGTTTTGACAATTAAAATAATATGTGATAAATTGAAATTTCATGCCAAATTGTTAACAACTGAGTTCACAAATCCCTTTGAAACAGTTATTGCGCTTTGTGCTGTGGCAGATTTGTTGATTCATCTGTTGTTATTTGTACTTTATGAATTTACTGAAGTATATATAATACAATATAACTGAAAGTAATCTGGCAAAACAAGACGAAGCACAACAATTTTGGAGTGCTAATAAAATAAACTCTAAAACACGATATATATAAATCCAATTTGTGCTGGAAATTAATAATTGCGTTTGTTTGTGTAATTAAATAGAGTTTATTCGCTTTTGCACATTGTTCGATTTGCTTTAGAAAATGGAAATTTTGATTATATATTCAGCTGCAACAATATCTGAGAGGTTAACAAGTTTTGGGTTTAAAAGAAGAAAGAAAATAAACGTAAATAAATTTATTAAACAAATCTTAATAAACATTTATATTTTATTTACTTCGAATTCATATTAGTTTACATTATATTATTTTAATTAATATTAATATATATGAATTTAATTTAAATTTATTTAATAATAGATTTACTTAATTTATAAATAAGCGTAAATATATTTATTAAATATAAATTAATTAAATTTAAATTAAATTCATATATGTTAAAATTGCAATTGCATTATAATGAATTCAAAATAAATTAAATATAAATTTTAATTGAGATTTGTTTAATAAATATATTCAATAAATTCAATTTTAGTTTAACATATATTTGTATAATTTATATTGATTTAATAATAAAATTAAATTTATGTAATATTTATTTTAAAAATTAAAATATAATAATACAATTAAGTTAAGTCCATATAACTTTTAATTTAATAATAAAATAAAACTCAATTTCTTTTTATTTAAATATTAATTTAAATATTAGTTAAATATTAGTTTTTCTATTTATAATTTTATTAATATTTATTTAATAACAAAATACACTTAGAATTCAATGAAATTAAATATTTTATATAATACTGAATATTGTTGTAGCAAGTCGGTTTAAACTCTGTTTCATCCCAATATAATCTGAAGCATCTCGACTGTATTAGTTGTGTTCTTCCCTGGAAAATCCGACCTACATAGATAGTGTTAACTTATACATATATAAAGTGAGTTGCAAATGTTTTTGAACATAAATAAAATCCATATTTGGTCAGATTCATTTACGATAGATTTCTGTCTTTTTCTCTACTTTTTTCTACATTCTCTCTGTTCTTCTTTCTCCATTTTAAGTTTTAGAAGGTGTCCACAGACACCTATTCAGGTTGTCTCTTTGCTTATATATTGAAGGTGCTTCAAAATTGAAGGTGCCAAATTATTGTTTCATTGGCAAAGCAAATATTGATAAAGTTCTTTCGAATACCTTAAGAAAGAAATAACAAATATTATTCTTATATGATAAACAGTTAAGATTGCTCTTCCCCGCCTTCCGTCATAATTTTTGACAAAACAATATTTAAATAACATTTTGTGCGTATTTAAAAGTACATAAACTATTTTCAAATTTGATACATTTAGTTTTCTGTATTATTAGTAAATAGAATTTTTAGTTTTTTTTATTGTTAATTATTTTTATGTGCTTAGCATTGTTCACGTACATGTGTGGGAATTTGCACAACTGAAATGAGACACAAAAAATGTATGAAATAATAATAAAAAGAGCACATATTGCGGGACTTCTGATTAATCAAACAATGCGCTCGATGACAACTGAAAGGCAAATCGGTATAAATGCGAGCTTTAGATGAGTCAAACCTTTAGTGTCGCAACTGAAACATGGGTAAATTGTCGCTCTCTATCGCACTGTGCGCCGCATTCGTCTGCCTGAGCGCGGCTCAGACTCGGTATTGTCCGCGAAAATGTGAGCTCGCCTATCGCTGTTCGCCCTATTACAAGGAACTGGTCTGGAGTATCGTTGGTAACACTTGTCGAGTCTTTCAAAATGGCTGCCTCTTCGGATCGGAGAACTGTAATCGCGTGAACAGCTGCAAAAGGGGTAAGAGATATATGAATTTCGATAGATATATATATTTAACAACCTCTCTATCACATAGCAATGGTGAGCACTACACGGGCGGCGTGCAAGAAACGTTGCATCCAGATCTGCCCACTGGGCGGCAGTGGAGTCTGTGCCACCTTCGCGGACACCGGCAAAGACGGCAATCCCATAACGGAGAATCGAACTTTCCTCAATCGTTGCCTGTTGGATCAATATGCATGTGAAAACGATATAGGTACGAGAATATCATATATTATAATAATATTTATGTATATTTATATAATAACATTGTCATTGCAGCCTATATCGGCGAGCCAACTGAGGGCGAGTGCCGAACCTAACTAAAATTGACTTGAGTACCGGAACTTGAATATGAAAATTTCATCAGACAAAATGAATGTAGGCAGCCCTCATTTGCTATTGACCCCAACAACTGTTGAGTATTTTTATCAATTTTATCAAAATATTGACAGAATTTTTGAAAAAAAGTAAAATAAAATAAATATAAATAAATAAAAAAATAAACAGCAGAAATAAATGAAAAATCGAAATCGAAAGTTGAGTTTTAATGTCATTGTAAAAATTGCACACGAGAAACAAGTCACAATGAAAACTGGACCCGCTCCTGGCTTCAAACTCATCTTGGTTCTATTGCTGGGCTCGATTGGCATTATCAATGGACAGTTGTTCGCTTTGCAAGGTGCGTCAGGCTCTTATCGAAAATAAAATGAAATTTCTAAAAAAATATCTCCTTCAGGGCCCAACAAGTGTCACGACGTCTGCCCGACGGGATATCGCGTGGTCTGCGCCCTGCATGACGGTTGCCTGCGAACCTTTGCCAGCTCCTGTGTGATGCGCATGTATAACTGCAAATATCAGAAAGGTGAGTGACAGTGGCAAAAAAAAACAAAAAAATCGAGAAGCTTCTTTATCGCTCCAATTCTCGCTCTTCCAGACTATCGAATAATCTCTCAAAGAGCCTGCGAGTTCATCAGCAACGAAGACCTTCAGAAATTGGAGCTCTAGCGGCGACGGCGTCCAGGCCCACGGCGACTGGCAGCAGTGAGATGGCCGCTAGATGTCGCCACAGTGCAGCGCGCATGCGTTGCGATAGATTTTTCACAGTGGCTGTGGCATGGCAGCCGCCAGGATATACATATATCCAACCACTGCTGTTGCTGCTGTTTTATGTGTAACTTTCTCTCTGGCTAAACTGTCGTCTCGTCACGCCACAACTAAAAGAAGCGTAGATTTTAATTTAATTTAAAAGCGCAACTTTGACCTGTTTTAAACACGTATACGTATACAATTGTGCTAATCTTTTTCGTGATCTAAATTTATACCAAACAAAAAACGAAAACGTGAATAAAAATCCTCTTTTATTAACATAAGCACACCATAGTGTAAGGACAAACAAATAAGTGTACATAATACAAATCGCAGACAACGACAAGGAAAATCGCTTTGGGCAGGCAGCAAAATAACCTGCAGCACACACACACTGACACAGACATTCACACATATGCACACACGCACAGACGAAGGCTCGCAGTGAAGGTTCCAAAGAATTTGCAGCTACTCGCCTGGCGATTTAATAACAGGTTAGTTGCTCGATTACTAATTGATTTGACATTTAACCAGTTGACTGCGATATTGCTTCGATTCGAAAGCCAAGCGAATTGCGCATCAATTATGCAGAACAATATAATGCCACTCACTCAATTGTTCCGGTCGTGCGAGTGTCGATGGCTGCTGGCCACATTTCGAAGCATACATTTCAGCCCCATTGTTGCAGTGCGCGTCTGCACACAGTGACACACATACGTGCATGGGGTGCGCGTGTATTGGTGGAGTTTGTATGGGAGCTCTTATATGTGTGTACTTGGGCACCAATACACACACATGCTGACATGCGAATATGTGCAAACAAACAATGTAGAGGCATGCGTGTGTGTGTGAGCGAGAGTGCCAGTGGCCGTGTCCGTGTCCGTGTCCGTGTCCGTGTCCGTGTGTGTCTAATGCGTATGTAAATGTGAGAGTGCGACCCTGCCACTGGATAACAATAGCCACACTTCAATGACCTAGACCTCGACCACGAGAGATTTAAATGCCGCCAAGTGGGAGAGTGCAATGCAGTTGGCCTCCCACAAGTTCTAGGTCGTAATTTAAACTGCGCAATTCCAATTATGTCCATGTTGGCGCGACAAAATGCAAAATTCGAATTTCATAGCTGATAAATCAAATTAATAATTAATTAATTGCAATATTAGTTTACAATGCGCTTGAGTGCTTTACAATTTATTCTAATTCTACACGACAGCTTGAGTTTGCAAAAAAACATGTCAAATAATATTTTACTTTTCTTTTTTTAACTAATTCTTCATCACTTATTTTTTTAAAAGTAAATCGCCTGCAATTTGCCACATGCTGTTAGCGCCATCTGTGTTTCATATCATTTTTCACGCTCTTTTGTAGGCATTTTAATTTGTATCGCTGTTAAGACCACTTTTTATCGAAACTTGTCTGCTCACTGGTGCAACTTTTTATGCAGAAAAAGTATCGTATTTGCTAGGCAACAGCTGTTCTGTTATATTTCTGTAAGAGTATTTTTAATATTTATGACAACCATATAACTGCATACCTTTTTATATGAATGAATTAAAATATTATTTTAAGCATTCCACTTACTTGACAGATAACATTTAAAAACATTTACTAATTGCGCGCAAAATGAGTCTAGAGTAACGGAATTTTTACCAGGAGCAAACGTTTGCGCGCTGTTAATAACATTTGAGCAACTGTTTCATGTTTTTGAGTGCCCACATATGTAAAAAACATTCGTCGCTCATTTGCGTTGTTCTTTGGTCGCTGCCGCTACTCTGATTTGTGATTGTGAACACTAAAAAAAAGACAAACAAAGTTAATTCAAAATATTATAAATGGATGTTAAATAGAAACCGTAAGTGTTAATGTTGCGTGTGTCCTGTCAGTGTGTATGTGTGCCGACGTATGTGCGTGAGTGTGTGTATATTGTTTGTATGGAAATTGTTTGTTAGAGATGAGCAATCGAAGTGATTTTGATAATACTGTGATTTCGCGAGCTGTGTGTGTGAATTTTGTACGAAGTAGCGAATATCTCTGATAACACTGTAGGTAGATATGCTATCGCAAGATAAGAGCTAAGCGGTAACTTGTTGCCATCGACTTGCTATCAGGTGTTTTATGTCGTTAGTGCAGATGTATGTATCTGCAGCCAATGAACCATTCACGCAAAAGTCACAGGTAATCATACATACATACCTATTACGCATCACTATTGTGCAGTTGCTTCGTTTCGTTTCCGCCACCCACAACAACGGCACAGCACAGCAGAGCGCAGCGCAGCGCTGCGAAATTTATGCGACGATATGACAACAACAATATGAAGAATACGGCTGAATATAAAGATGGAATAGCGAACAATACCCCATAATTATCAGAGAAGATTGAAGAAGCAATGGCAATTTGTCATGAATCAGAGGCAGCCGCAGAATCATACTGAGGCCAAGCAGCTTTACCCAGCCAGCCTTTTGTTATGTTTAGCTCGTTATCAAATAAGTTGCGAAAAAATTCCGCAATGTTTGTCAGCTACATATAATATTCAAGTGAAATATTCTGACCTGTTTTACATACATATATACATACATATATGTGTATATGTATGTGAGTGTGTACACAGGCTTATGTACCCGGTTCTGATTTGTGCGAAATTTGATAGGTTCAAATTCGAATAATGCACAGAGCTGTGTGTGTGCGGCCCCTCTTTGCATACGTCTGCCTGTGCCTGTGCCTGTGCCTGTGCGTGTGAGTGTGTGTGCGAGTGTGCGTGTGCGTGTGCGTGTGAGTGTGTTGGTGGTCATGCGTGATGCCATATAACGGTAATTTGAGGTTTCTCTTGCCATCGCACTCGTTATTGTTGGTGTTTTTATGTCCGCTCTTCACCTTTGGCATTGGTCTTCTAGGAATTGTCAGCTCCTCTGACCTTGACACTCAGCCAACCACATGGCCATTTATGCAGCGTTTGTGTGGGCGGCTGGTCGGATGGGCCGTTGGGCGGTCGGGCGGTTGCAGTCCGCTCGTGTGCGTTGATGTCACCCGTTTCTGAAGTTTGCGGTAGATGCACATAAATTATGCGTGGGCAGGCCAGGCCGTTAGGGATACAAATGCACTCAATTAATGTGCTGTAAACTGATTATGCCTGGCTAACCTAATAATAAAATTAATATATCCAGCCACCGATAACGGAGAGAGAGTGAAGGAAATATGTGCATAGGCTAATAAAAAATATCAAACAACAAAGATTTTCAGCCGCATTTAAGATTTTGACTACATATACTATGGTGAAAGATAAAGTTATTGCTATAGATTTTGAGATATCTTACAGGATTTACTACGTATCGAAATACAATTTGATATAACTCTCGATGAATATATTAACAGATGATCATTAAATGAAACCTGAGTATTATCAGATCAGTAAAATAAAAATCTCAAATTGATCGACAGCTTAAAACACTTCTAAGGCTTTAGTTTTAAAGGGTGCTTTTGTTTTTTATATGCATACTTACAGTATATTATGTTTATATATGAATACTCCGATTACACTTTAAAATCTTGCCTACAAAAAAAAAAAATTGAATTATTTTTTTTTTTTGGCATTGGTTTATATTTCATAATCCGTACTTCTTAATAATAAAATCCTACTTAGAAAACAGGATATTCTATGTTCAAGAACAGGATGAATCGTCCACTATATGCACTGTTGATGCTGGAGTCCCTCAAGGCAGTGTTTTAGGCCCTGTTCTGTACACTGTCTTCACAGCAGACTTGCCTAGTACAAATGCTGTTCAGATAGCAACATATGCTGACGACACCGCAATTATTGCTACGAACAATGACCCAACTGTTGCAGCCAACCTACTTCAAGAAGAACTTGGACTAATTGAAGTATGGTTAAAAAGGTGGAGAATAGTGGTGAACGCCCAAAAGTCTGTGCAAGTCACATTCTCGCTCAGACGCGGAATCTGTCCCACAGTTTCACTCAATGGCGCTGCCATTCCAGTTAGCGAAACTGTGAAATATTTGGGAGTACACTTGGACCGCCGGCTTACCTGGAAACAGCATATAAAAGCAAAACAAGCTCAACTGAAAGCTAAGACAAAGAAAATGTACTGGCTTCTAGGTCCGCGATCACAGCTAAGCCTTGAAAATAAAATACGGTTATATAAGACTGTCCTGAAGCCAGTTTGGACTTATGCGATGCAGCTATGGGGAACAGCAAGCAACTCAAACATAGAAATATTGCAGCGATACCAGTCTATGACGCTCAGAACAATTACAGGTGCACGTTGGTATATAACCAATTATGATATCCACAAAGACCTTAAACTCCCTCTTGTCAAAGACGAAGTAAAGGCGGGCACAGAAAGATACATAAAAAGGTTACATGGTCATGGCAACGCCTTAGCACTGGGACTTCTAGAGAACTCAAATGACAGCCCACGACGCCTAAAAAGATTCCATGTCCTGGATCTCCCAAACAGACTTTAAAAAAAAAAAAAAAAAAAAAGGTTTTCTGTAAATATATATATATATATAAATATATGGATTAAGCTCACTGGAGCTTAAACCATCCGGTTAGTTAGTATAGTATTTTAAACAATTTGCTTATTGTTATAAAAAAAAAATATTTAGGGTATAGATCGATTACATTTCGAATATAAAATAAATAATTTGGGTTAAAAAATGAAAGAGGACATTTTAAGAAAGGATGTTTCTTTCTCTATATACTTGTGTGTGACTGTTTTATTATTTATCAAGATATCTTCTAGTTAAGCCTTATAGACTATGTCACTCTTACTTATCGTTATCACTATCTACTGCTAGTATTTTAAGTATTGCGTCTCAAACTGTTTGTCTATGATCAATATATAAGCACATATACTCTACACGCAAGTTGGTTTAGTTGAGATAGTAAATTTAGTAAATAAAAAAAATATCTTCAAATTTCCTTATTTCATAATAAAAATATTTACTTTTCATATTATTTCTTTATTTGTAGTAAATATTAATATGTTATGTTCTTTTTAGTAAATATTACAAATCTCTCTTTTTTATTTTATTTCATCATTTGTTTATTTTTTTATATTATTTAAAATTTTATTAATTGTGAATTACAAAACGTTCGAATACTAACCAAATTGGACGAGGTGAACGAATTGTTTTTGTGGTGACTGTGGGTTTGATTATTGATTCGTGCGTAGAGTTTCAGCAAAGTTTATGGGCAACTTGTTGGAGCGCATGTTAATAAGGACCGAGAAACAAAAGCAAAAGTAATAAATTGCTTGGGTGGGTGTGGGTTGTGGCAAGGGGCTTCGAGCTTGGGGCTTGTTGATTGGGGATTGGGGCGTGGGGCTTGGGGCGGCGGGTTAGCCATTGATGATGACGCACGGCTGTCTTGTCTTTTTATTGGCCTGTAGCCCGGTCTGACGCACAATTGATAAACTGCAACAATAAACAGCTTACACTCACTCTCTCTGTCTCTCTCTCTTCACTTTACGGTTGTCTCATTGTCCGTCTTTATCTGTACGTTGCAGGGAAAAGCAACGAGTTCCACTGGCTGCGGCTGGAGCAATTGTTGTTGTCGCTTTGGCATACTTCTGGGCAACGTATTGTCGCCGGCGACCGCAAGACTGGGCAAAATTATGAACTTGTGCTCCTCGGCTGGTGCGACCGCATCGACTACATCGCTATCGTCCACGGGGCACGGAGAGAATAACGGGAGCAGTCCCTCTGAGGTTACGCATTGCTTTGGCGGCGGCGGAGGCGGCGGCAGCAGTGGCAGCGGTGGCGGCGGAGGAGGTGGGACTAGAGGCGGCGGCGGTTGCGGAGCTGACACAGCGCCCACACTTAGGAACAGGAGCACAGTGAACGGTGCCGGTGGCAATACGACAAGCAGCAACGGACACAATCTGACATATAACGAAAACAACGCAAACATGCCGCCCGAGACACGTCCCAAGATGGTGACGGTCAAGCACCCGGAGTCAAATAAACCCAAGCCCACCACAAAGAAGATTGTGAAGAATATCCAAGCGGATCAGGATGTCATCAAGGCATTACAGCGCTGCCGCGACGAAGGTGAGTTGAATTGATGAAATCATGAATGGAATCAAGGAATCAATCTCTAATCTTTCTTATCTTTCCCTTAGGCATCAAGCTCTTGGACTTGAGCAAGTCCTCAATAACTGTCCTGCCCACGACGGTCAGGGAGTGCGTCCATCTCACCGAACTCTATCTGTACAGCAACAAGATTGGGCAGCTGCCGACGGAAATAGGTTGCTTGGTTAACTTGCGCAATCTGGCGCTGAACGAGAACTCGCTGACATCGCTGCCGGAGTCGCTGAGGCACTGTACGCAGCTGAAGGTGCTGGATTTACGCCACAACAAGCTGGCAGAGATTCCGCCAGTCATTTATCAACTGCGCTCGCTGACAACACTTTATCTGCGCTTCAATCGAATCACTGCCGTGGCAGATGATCTGCGCCAGCTGGTGAACCTCACCATGCTCAGCCTGCGCGAGAACAAGATCAAGGAGCTGGGCAGCGCGATCGGATCGCTGGTGAATCTAACCACGCTGGATGTGTCGCACAATCACTTGGAGCACCTGCCGGAGGACATTGGCAACTGTGTGAACCTAAATGCGCTCGACTTGCAGCACAACGAGCTGCTGGACATCCCGGACAGCATTGGCAACCTGAAGTCCCTGGTGCGGCTTGGCCTGCGCTACAATCGACTGAGCTGCGTGCCCGTCTCGCTGAAGAACTGCAAGAGCATGGACGAGTTCAACGTGGAGGGCAACGGCATCACGCTGCTGCCGGACGGCATGCTCGCTAGCCTAAGCGCGTTGACCACAATCACTCTGTCGCGCAATCAGTTCACCAGCTACCCCACTGGTGGGCCGGCGCAGTTCACCAACGTCTACAGCATCAATCTGGAGCACAATCGCATTGACAAGATACCGTACGGGATATTCTCGCGCGCCAAGGGCCTGACGAAGCTGAACATGAAAGAGAACATGCTGACTGCCTTGCCGCTGGACGTGGGCACCTGGGTGAACATGGTCGAGCTGAACCTGGCCACCAATGCGTTGCAGAAGCTGCCCGACGACATCATGAATCTGCAGAACTTGGAAATACTCATACTGTCCAACAACATGCTCAAGAAGATACCCAACACCATTGGCAACCTGCGCAAGTTGCGCATTCTGGATCTGGAGGAGAACCGCATCGAGGTGCTGCCCCATGAGGTTGGGCTGCTGCACGAGCTGCAGCGGCTGATACTGCAAACGAATCAGATAACCATGCTGCCGCGTAGCATTGGCCACTTGAGCAATCTAACGCATCTATCAGTTAGCGAGAACAATCTACAATTTTTGCCCGAGGAGATTGGCTCGTTGGAGAGCCTGGAGAACCTCTATATCAATCAAAATCCAGGCCTGGAGAAGTTACCCTTTGAGTTGGCGCTGTGCCAGAATCTGAAGTATTTGAACATTGACAAATGCCCGCTGGGCACCATTCCGCCCGAGATCCAGGCTGGCGGCCCGTCGCTTGTGCTGCAGTGGCTCAAGATGCACTCGCCCTACCGGCAGATGTGAGATGTGGATGGCGTCTGGCGCACCGTTTACGTGGGCAGCGATTGCTACTACCAGTACGAGCTGCAGACGGCGCAACAGACGCAGGGCAAGCAGGCGGGTCGCTCCACCGACCGATCCAATGAGCGGCGCTAACGGTGCGAGCTTTGCTAAGTTTAGCAGTCTATGTTAGCTAACCCAATCCTGGCCATGCCTGTGGGCCACACCTCTTTCCAAAAACAAAACAAAACAAAACAAAACAAAAACACATAAACCCCCGACTGGAGTGCGTTGCCTGGCAAATGATAGCTTTAAAAATTGTTATACCAACGTCCCGCGTATTGTAAAACTGCCCCGATTTGCTTTTACCTTATGTTTAACTCTTAAGTTCACGTTCGAAGCTGCTTAGCGACATCTGACTTGGTCCTCAACGTTTAGGTTTTAGTTGTATGCTTCCAAGCTAGTCATAAAAACAAACACTCACAAACAAACAAACGAAACGAAACTAAATTTAATTTAATTTAACTATATTCAAGCTTTAAATATATACGTTTTCGATACTCGTTTCAAGACATTAACAAAACTAACTGTCATTAAGGAAAGCTAAATCGAATGTTCAAAAACACATTAAAATACGCAAGCGCCATGGAATTGTTTGGAAAAAATGAAATTAAGAAAAAATTAAATGAAAGAAATTATATACATACATATATAAAAATAATTATTAACGTACTTTGTACACGAGTAAAAACAAATGAAAAGTATTAATAATTTGACTACAACTGAAAGTTTTTTTGGGCGCTTCAAGCAAGACTATAATGATATGGTACACCCGATATATATATATATATATATATATATATATATATATATATATATATATATATATATAGATATATATATATATATATATATATAAGTACATATTTGATGGATTTGCTTGTGGCGCTTAATCTAAGTTTATATTAAAGCACAGGCATTATAAGTATTTTAAACACTTGAATGTTAAATAATAAAAAATAAGAAAATCGAAAAAAAAACATGTCAATGTGTGTGCGTGTATAAAAAATAATTGTTAAATTTGATTTCGTACATTTTGGTTGACAAACTAATAATCACATACAATTTTTGTATGGCAAGCAAAGAAAAGCACACATACTTGCAAGAGTATAATGCCACCTATTTGATAAGCGAACTATATAAGTCGATATACACATATACATATACATATATATATATATATAGATAACAATTGAACTGGAGACATTTTGACATTCTAGACATTATATACACATATATACCGAATTAGGTAACCAAGAATCAGACTATACGAGTAAATCCGAACCAACTGTATCTAGCAATCCAATGTAACCAAAAATCACTATTTCTAGTGCAATTCAAGTACTTTGAAGTACTCAGAACTAACTCGAACATAGATTTATTCAAAAAACTTCGAGTTCCTGAGTTATCGTCTACTGCACTGCAACAGACGATATCTCAATGACAAAGTACAAATTTGTTAGGAATCTAACAAATTGGTCTCCAAGCTAACATGTTTTTTGATGCAAGATGAGATTTTTCACTTTTGGAACATTTTGAAATCGATTCTGGTTTCAAGCTCGGTTACGTCGGAGAGTTTAGCTGATTCTTGGTGCCTTAAGGCCATCAAATAATTGTCAAAATGTATGTCACATTCAATGAATATTATGTCTAAACAGCTCAAAATCACTTTATCTTAAGTTTTTCTTTCTTTTTAAACAAACAAAACACAAAAAGACAACATATAGCATGCTATATAAACCGAGCTGCTTTCTGTCGCAACGCAAATGGGCTTTAAGAATCATTTTGAATACAAAGTACATCTGAATCAACGAAACTAACTGTAACTGTAATACGTGCATAAATCATGTTACGAGCTATAGCTATACTTTTACACACATATTTTGCATAGACATACATACATACATACGACTATTTTTTAGAAACACTTGAATGTTATTCATACACACACATACATACATACACACACATACATATAAGATATTATATTCATACAAATTGTAATTGAATTACAAAACGCTTAACAAAAATAGTAAACAAAGTACGAAAATCGTAAAATGCAAAAGGTACAAAACAAAAATAAATAAGCTAAATGGAAACTTAAAAAAATAGTTTAATAAATGTTACAAATTGTTCGCACACCTGAAGCACACACATTAAACATATAATATTGAATTTAGAAATGAGCAAAACAAAAACAAACTAACATAAATTTGAAGAAGAAAAAAAGAAATTGAAATGTTAGTACAAGTACGTCAATATATATGTATATATACATACATATGTATGTTAGACTAAAGCGATGGATTCGATAAAGTCAAAATGTAAAGATATTCCTAAACATACAAAACATATTTGAGAAATAAACATAATGTTAAAATTCAATGTTAAAACACAGAGACGTTTAACCTAATCAGTGTTGCCGTTTTGTCCTTTTTCCGGATAGATCTGTCCTATTTTTGACTGCGACAGCCGGAAAAATTTTGAAACGTCCCCTGTCCGGAAAAAATGCCTTTTTTTTTTTAGTTTGTCCTATTTCTATCCTTTTTTTAATTTTCTGAGTCTCATATATAATTTGTTATTTTCAACTGCATGTCACCGCTTTGATCATGATTTTTTGAACATTTTCAATGCAATGCAGCCCTGTTTTATATGTGTTATCGAAATCTGACTTATCGAACATCGCTCACTCGAGTTATAATTGTTAAAAGTAAAGGATGCCAAAAGATACGTACAAACAAAAATTTAGAGATTCCTGGATGAAGGAATGCGACTTGAAGGATTGGGTTTGTCGGGATCCTAAAGATGCTGATAAAGCATTTTGTAAATATTGTAAATGCACGTTAAATGCTAAAATCGACCAGCTCCGCGCGCATGGGCATTCAAAAAAACATATGGAAAATGCAAAGCCCTTTCAACAAGTAAACAAAATTACATTTAAGCCCCTTGTAAGTAGTGCGAGTTGTAGGCAAGAGGCGGCACTTGCACTGTTTTGCGCACAACATTGTGCAATAAGCCCCATTGGTCATTTAAGTGAATTGTGCAAGTTACAATTTGATGCGAAAGAAATACAATTGCACAGGACAAAGTGCACATCAATAATTAAAAAAGTTCTGGCCCCGCACTTCGAAGAAGAGTTGAAAATTGAAGTAGGGGAAAACAAGTATAGCTTGTTAATTGATGAGTCGACCGATGTTTCAATTAATAAGATGTTAGGTAAGAAACTATCTTTAGCACCTAAACAATTTCAATAATTACATTTGAATTTTCTTCAGGTGTCGCCATAATCTATTATAGCCATCAGCGGATGGAAATAACGTCAACACTATTAGGTCTGATTGAACTGGAAAATGGAGACGCAGAGAGTATTGCCAAGTGCCTATTGTCCGAATTAATAAAACGGCAAATTCCGATTAAAAACCTTTTTGGCATTGGAACAGATAATGCCAGTGTAATGGTGGGTAATAAGAAAAGTGTTTTTGTCGAATTGAAGAAGGTTGTACCGTCCTTAGTATTAATAAAATGTGTGTGCCATTCGGTACAATTGGCGGTGAATGCAGCATGCAAAAAAGCACTGCCAATGTCGCTTGAATTTATTGTCAGCGAAACCTATTCTTGGTTCGCAAAAAGTTCAAGTAGACAGATGGCTTACAAAAGATTGTACGAAGCCATAAATAATGATAAGGTATGGTGGAGTTGTTATATTTGTGTTACATATATAAAATTAACATTATTCTTCCAGATTAATAATTTGTGTAACTGTTTTATATATTAACCACGTACTAAATATATGCGTTGTCCTGAAACTTGTCCCAAGTAAATATTATATGTTATATGTTGTAGTGTTTGAATTTGAATTAATTTTTGTTTTTATATATATTGTTTTTCAATAAGGAACCCCTTAAGATTCCCAGGGTGTGCGATACGAGGTGGCTCTCTATTGAGCATGCCGTGAAACGCATATTAGCTCAGTGGATAGAGTTAAAGCTCCACTTTGAGACATCAGCTGTGGCAGAGAAATGCCACAAAGCAAAAATTTTAAGTGATTTATACACGGGCACAAATTATTTGTACCTTATATTTTTAAAACCCATTCTTGAAGTGATGCAACGGATCAATAAAAACTTTCAGTCAAATAAGTCAAACCCGACTAAGCTATTGGGCGACTTAATATTTGGAATAAATTACCTTCGCTCAAAGGTAATACCACCTGACTGCGAAATTAATATTCTAGAAGAACCATTTGAGACCCATACAAAACGTGATTTATATCTAGGATACGAGTTTGAAACTCATTTAAAAAAAATCAAAAACAACATCGATGATGAGGCAGAGTTGACTATTCGTCAACATTGCACGGATTTCATTATTGAATTAATTTGTCAACTGAAGCATAGGTACAAGAATTCTTTTTGCATTATATTTAAATATTAAATAACATTTTTTTTATAATTTTCAGATTGCCAGATAACTTCAAAATCTTGAAAAATATAGATATTTTCTCAGTCGAAAATATTTTGCGAGCTAACAAACAATCGATAGTAGAAATTTTGGAGATCTTTGATAAAAAAGGCGAAGAAATCGAAAAAATTGTTTGTCAATACAATACAATTCATCTTCAGCGATGGGAAAACCAAGAGAACACGGTAGCGTTTTGGGCAGAAGTGAAAACGTTTATGGATTCTGCTGGCAACAGACAGTTTCAAGATTTGGCAGTATTTGCCTTAAATTTGTTGTCGCTGCCATGGTCGAATGCGGAAGTGGAGCGCGTGTTCAGCCAAGTTAACTTGGTGAAAACAAAGTTAAGGAACAGGCTTCACATCGATACGCTAAATTCGATTTTGGCAGTTAGGTAAGTTGTTATTTAAAAAAAAATACTTACGTACAACATATTTCAAAAAAATTAAATTTCCTTCTTATTCAGATTTGGATTACGTCGAAACGGAACTTGCTGCCATAACTATGAAGTGCCTGAAAAATTTTTACGCCAAATCGGCACAAACATGAATGTTTTAGAATCTGAAAATGAAACACTCGACGAAGTGTTAATAAATTTGCATGAAAATGTATAAATTTACTTAAACTTTTTGTTTTATTGAAGAAAAATTTTTTAGTCCTATTTTTTTGTCCTATTAAAAAAAATCTGTCCGTTTTTTGTCCTATTTTCTGGGTCAATCTGTCCTATTTTTTCGCCAAGCCAGCGGCAACACTGAACCTAATCATTAGCACTGTTAAAAGGCACTCAATCGTGAATCTTTACAACGATTGAGTGATAGTCCCACTGTTAAAACCACGAATGAGTGAGTCTTTTTATAGTGGTGTTGTCTATGCAAGTGAACTGTTAAAATACCAGTGAGATCACTGCAAAATTTCTTTATGTGGGGTGGGGTAAAGCAACACTCACTGTTAAACGACTCAAACTATCACCACAATTGAGTGAGTATTTTAACAGTGAGCACGCACTGTTTACTTCCTTTAGCGGCCGCTGTTAACAAATTTGAGTTTTTTTTGAGCGTACCAAAGCTGACTCAGCTTAGCTGAGCTCTTGCAAGTGATTCAACTGAGCGTAAGTATAACAGCAAGTCATTCTCTCTAAACAGCGCACTAACAAAACAGCTGTTAACGTTCCCTCTCGCTCACTGTATTTCTGTCGTTAACAAACTTGAGTTTTTTTCTTGCGCTTACTAAAGCTGAGCTCTTGCCAGTGATTCAACTGAGCGTAAGTATAACAGCAAGTCATTCTCTCTAAACAACGCACTTACAAAACAGCTGTTAACGTTCCCTCTCGCTCTCTGTATCTCTGTCTGCCGCGCTCGCTCACTCACAAGCCAACAAGTGGCGATAACAAAAGCTCAAGTGATCGCTTCATTCTGGTAGAAAGTCTTTAGGCGAAGACAACGCAGTTTGCAGCTAAATTAATAGTTCAAACAAAAGCAGTTTAAGGACTTCAGTAAACAGTTCAATTAATTAAAACATAAAGGAACATATAAAGTGCCACTGTAAATGTAAACTGTGTTATAAATTGATATTTATATTGATATTGAAGAAGTTCGAGTGCTGCTCTTTGTTCTTGCCACTGATTAAATCGCGTATATATACATATATATGTATGTACATATATAAATGTTTACATATATATTTGTTTTTTGTACTGGAATAATGAATATTGATTCGATAAGGTTCCGCCTTTAAAAGTGTCGCATTTTCATTGAACGCTTTGCAGTGCGCATATCAACGCCAATTGTTGTCCACTTTCCGCAGCGAACTCTGATCTCTTCCAGCTTCCGCAACGCAATGCAAGTGCTATTGCTCTTTCTCGTGGCCTGCGTCGCCATTGGCCATGCGCAGGCCTACTCGGCACTGATGGATGCCCGCATTATAGCGGAGTACAAGCGGCAGCTGTTGTTCAATCATGCCAAGATCGCACGAAAATTGGTCCATCAGGCCAATTGGGCATCTGTGGGCAGCATTTCGACCAATGCGATTGTGAAGGACTATCCCATGGTGAACATTATCTCCATTGACGACAACAGCCTGGAGGGCAAGTCTTCGGGCGTGATTCGCTTTCTGCTTACCGATCTGGATTTCACGGGTCCGGACTGGCAAAACGATAACAAGGTGACTTTCATGTTTACGGACGAGCAGACGCTGAACTGCAAGAACGCCAACAAGGATCCAATGGAGCCCACCTGTGCGCGTGTCATAATCAGCGGCCAGGTGAAAAAGGTCTGTCGAGATGATCGGTGAAATGCTAAGCTGTATATTATATATAATTTTATATAAATATATCCGATTTAACAGCTCCCAAAGGATCAGCCTAGCTATAATCCTGCTCTAAATATATTTATTCAACGGCATCCGGCAGCGACTAGCTGGATAAAGGGTATTTATATAGATTAAATCAATTTTAAATCATTCTAAATTTGAATTATCTTTTTTCTAGAACATAATTTCTATCTGTGCGAGCTGGACATAAAGAATATATTCGTGCTGGACTTCTATGGCGGACCACACCAGGTCAACGCCTCGGACTATTATGCAATTAAAATTTAAGCCCGGGTCTACATAGAACATGGATCTGTGTATAAGACGCATAAGTCTTTTGTTTACCATCCATGAAAACAATGTATATAGTGATAAGCAAATGTCTATAATCTTACTGCACAAGCGATCCTACGTGCTTCCCGTCTCTCACTCTTATCTATCGGACTTTGCATGTGATAAGCCCTAACATAATATAGAACAACGTGTATATATACATATATATCCATTGTACAATAGAATTGCGCTACATTGGGAAAGAGTTGGGTGTCGTCTATACTCTATGCTCTCCAGACGTCTGCATGAGTCACTCATAAGAAAAAAAAAAAAAACAATTACATTTTCTAACATTTCGAATATATATATTGTAAGTTTAAGGTGTATAATATAATCATCGGATTCGATATTTCGGCTGGGCCAGGAGGTTACGCATGTGCACCCGGCAGCACGCAGAGGGTGGCATCTATTTTCTGTAACTGGGGCAGGATGTCGCGCAGCTTGGAGCGATAGCGGACATCTGTTGCCACGGGATTGTGTTCCAGGTAGATGGTCTGCAAGGCTTTGTTGATCTTAAGCACCTCCAGATTTTTCCAGTTGTCGATGCCG
Source organism: Drosophila meridionalis (assembly GCA_035045145.1). Lineage (NCBI taxonomy): Eukaryota > Metazoa > Arthropoda > Insecta > Diptera > Drosophilidae > Drosophila > Drosophila meridionalis. Next base: position 5,079,094 of record JAWNPG010000037.1, on the reverse strand, counting down.
TTGTCGTTTAACCAGATCTCCTCGAGCTGCTGCAGCGCCTCCAAGTTGGCAATCACCTTCAATCTGTTTTTGGCCAAGTCGAGTGTGTCCAGGCTCGTGTTCTCGGACAAATTCTCGATGGTCTCGATGCCATTCTCTGATATGTACAGCTCCTTCAGATTGGTCAGCTTCTCCAGGTTCTCAATCTTGACGATGCGATTCGCCTGCAGACTCAGAATCTCCAGGTTGACTAGCGTATCGAGATTTTCAATCTTCGCAATTTTGTTCTTGCCCAGAAACAGCTGGCGCAAGTTCACCAATGACTCGATGTTCTCAATCTTCTTCAGCTTGTTGTCGCCCAGTTCCAGCATCGTCAGATTGGTCAACATGCCCACGTTCTCGATGACGGTCAATTTGTTGGCCACGAAGTAGAGCTTCTCCAGTTTCAGCAGCTTGTCCAAGTTCTCGATTTTGGTCAGGCGATTGAAGCTGAGATCCAATATTTCCAGGTTGACTAGCTTATCTAGATTCTCGATTTTTGTGATCTGGTTGTCATACAGCTCCAGCTCCACCAGGGTTTTCAGCATATCTAGGTTCTCGATCTTTTTGATGAGGTTCCATCGCAGATACAGCCGCTCGATCTGTTTCAACGGCTCGAAGTTCTCCAGCTTATCGATACGACGATGATTCAAGTCCAGCTCGTAGCACTCGGGATCAATCATAACGATTTCCTCGATTGACGCCACCAGCTCTCCCGGTATGATCTGCATGCCGGCTGTTGGCTTTGCTTCTCCACTCAATGGGATTGCATTGTCGCCGTCAGCCATACTCATAAGAATGCTTACGATTTCTTAGTAATATATATAAATTTAACAAATTATAAATGCCGCCTGCCTTGCTAGACGATTTTCTTGTTGGTTCTTTTTTTTGCCGAATGTTATTTAGTGTTGGAAAAGTGTACAAAAAATTGGCAAATCAGTGTGGTAAGAGATTCACTGCGCTCGGTATGCAACTCATAAAGGCGGATTTCCCATAATTCGTTGTGAATACAAATTATAAAATAATGTGATGGCTGTGTATCTGGCACAAACTATACTGAGTTGTGACTCAAATATAGTTCTAAAAAAATGATGAAATTGCTGCACCTGCAGAAGAATTTCTGATCGTTCCGCTTGTTGTTGTCAGCGTACTTGTCGCAGCAGCCACTTTCTTGTTGCATTTCAGCTGAATGTTGTTCAGTGTTGGAAAAGTGTAAAAAATGGCAAACTCAGTGTTGCAACCGAATTACTGAGCTAGGTACGCAGCTCATTGTGTTGTGATAATGTAATAATTTAAGCATAATATAAGTCAAATATTTAATTCGTTATTGATAATAATGTGTGAATAATAATAAAGATAATTGTGCATGTATTAAGTAGTATTTCAAAATATATTAACCAGTTATAAATTCTGTCTGGCTCAACATATTTTTGTCCACCTCTTCAATTGTCAGCGTACTAAACGCAACAGCTGTTAATTTGCATTTCGAACTTTGAAGAGAACGCGTGCTGAATTAGTTTTAGTTTGTAATGCTAGTAAATTTTGTGTTAACTTGTAATGAACATGTCGTGAAAGTCGAGTGCAATGGCAATTTGGACTCGCACTAAAGATTCGCTAGATTTTCTGTTATTATCGAGAAGCTGAACAATCAACATGTCGACGGGACTCAAGTGCCGCAACTGCGGATCGAATGAGATCGAGGAGGACAATGCACGCGGCGATCGCGGTAAGCGCAGTCGCCGAGTCAATGATATGCAGCTCCATGATAACTTAATTCTGCTTTTAGTTTGCATGAACTGCGGTTCTGTGCTGGAGGATTCTCTGATCGTCTCTGAGGTGCAGTTCGAGGAGATGGGCCATGGCGCCGCCGCAATTGGACAGTTCGTGTCCGCGGAGTCCTCGGGCGGTGCAACAAACTATGGCTATGGCAAGTTCCAAGTCGGCTCCGGCACCGAGTCGCGTGAGGTGACAATCAAGAAGGCCAAGAAGGACATCACACTGCTCTGCCAGCAGCTGCAGCTGACACAGCACTATGCGGACACTGCGCTCAATTTCTTCAAAATGGCTCTTCATCGACATCTGACACGTGGCCGCAAAAGCACCCACATCTATGCTGCTTGTGTCTACATGACCTGCCGCACCGAGGGCACGTCCCGTAAGTGTATATAGAAACTGCCGTGGTTCGTTCAGCAGAACTTATGCTATCTCTGCTTACAGATCTGCTCATCGACATAAGTGACGTGCAACAGATTTGCTCCTACGAGCTGGGGCGGACTTACCTAAAGCTATCACACGCTTTGTGCATCAATATACCATCCGTAGGTGAGTCTGAACCCAGTTTTTCTATTTGTTAAATTTACCTTAAAAGAGTCCATTCAGGGATGTAGAGCTGAAGAGCTGGGTGAGAAGCATCGCTAGATTCTCTTGGTTTAAAATTCCGAATAGCATAAAAATAAACCAAACTATAGAGTGTTTTAGCCTAGTGGGCTTAAAAATAAAGGCATAATCTTGAATGTAATAAAATTATATCCATTCTTTAAAGATATTAAAAAACATCGTCTAATCTCCTCTTTTAGAATGTCGAGATCAGTAAACATAGAAAACATTCCAAATGTGAGATCTTCTAATAGAAGTGAACTCAATGGTAAAGATATATCTTTAAGTTCCAGGCTTCATTTTATAATCTACAGACTCAAATATTAGTTCACTTCACTTCCAGTTAAGGAAAACATTTTAATTCGAGAAAATCTAATAATATACTTTATTGATTAATAGTCGTAATGCATAATTCATAGATTCATAAACAATATAGGATAACATTTGTCTTACACATATGGTATATAAAAAGTTTGTGTTTTCATTTAGAAAAACTCAAAAAATCAGTACAATTTCCAAGGAATTAAAAACTTGAATTCAAATATGATTGTTGCGCCGTGCAGCTCAAGAAGATTTATGCAGATTCGTTAGTTCGATATTAAGGGAAATCAAGTCTATAATTGGGGTTTGTGTCCGGCTTGAAACGAGGCTTTCATATTACGTTTATAGAAATAATGCAACTACAAATGCACGCTACAAGAAATACATAGTTATATTTAAATTTTAGCGCATATATAGTATCTATATCTGTTTAGTTAAACAATTTGGCGATTGCTAATGCTAATTAATTGTGTAAATCGTTTTGTGGTTAACTTGGCTTTCAAATTCGTACGCATATTTTAACATGGCGCAATATACTCCCTCAAGTGTATATAGTGTATATATATGTATGTTTAGTATATGCTGGCAAAAAATATTTCTGATATATAATGTGTATGTTGTATATATATATAGATTCGTGTTTTGCATTCAGTTTGTTTAGAATATATTTAGTTATCATTAGCTTGACTGATTGCCCGTTGTTTACTTGCTTATTGAAGACGCCGTCGATTACCTTATCTGCTTTGCTTGCTTCGCAATGTTTCTTGGAACGTATATAGTATTAGTTATAGCTTTAGGATTGGGTGTATATGGTCAACTATCGAAATTTAAAATAGTTTTCGTATGCATTTACCAACAGACTTTATATGTGTGTATGTGTGTTATATGTATCTACTACGATAACTAGAGCACTCTACTGTATTGTGATTCTATAAGGGTACATATAACTACCCATGTATATATATGTATATATATATCTATATATATCATGCTAATATCGACTTTCTTAAAACTCCAATTTGCTTTGCTGTGTTGCACTGAAAACCCATGAGTTTCGATTTTGTGTTTGAATCTGTGTTGGTCTCTTCGGTTGTTGTTGCTGCTGCGGCTGCTGTTGCTGCTGGCGGTAGTAGCAGGCGCCCTGCCATTCCGCGCAGTACAGCTGTGCGCATCAGGTGTTGCTGCCATCGCTGCTGGCGCTAGTGCTGCCCACTGGCAGCTCATCGGCAGCATTGTTCACATTGTTGCTGCCATTGGCGGCGACTGAGCCATTGCTGCCATTCGCAATGGCCGGCGTTGCTCCTATGGGCGTGGCGCAAACTGAGTTTGTGGGCGAGTTGAGAGCGGTGACTGCTGTGGGTCCGTAGAATATCAACTCGGGTATCTGGCCACCCTGCACGCCTGTGCCGTTGGTGCTCTCCGACGAGCATTGGAATTGGAATGTAACATTGCCCATGAGCACCTCAGACATGCCCTCTTGCCCGAAGAAGCTCAGCTCGTTGCCATCCAGTATTACCGAAGCTGTGTAATGACACTCCGGCTCAATCTGTATGGGATTCTCGAAGAATACGTGGAAAGTGTTGCTCGAGCCGTCTGAGAAGAACTTTGTGTCGTTCTCCGCCAGCGTGCGGCCCAAGCGCTTCAGCTCAATCTTCACATTGTAGTTAGCTGCACCCGTCGAGGAGCCGTAGAGCCCAAAGCCCACAATGAATATTCTAGACAGGCAAGAAATATGTGAATATCTGAATGTGATTTTAGTTTTTGCTTCGACTTACCTGCGATCCACTGAGAACTGTATGGAGTCGCAGCGGCCTCGGTAGCGCCACTGATTGGAGCGATAGGCGCACGACTGAAAGCGATGGCAAACTTGAGTCTTGAGACCTGCACGCGGTCGCGTGGGAAAGCTGAGAGTGGGCTTGATCTTAGCGGTGAAATGCAAGAACATATCAATCGTCTCCTGGGACGTGAGTATGCCCGTTTGAGCGACGCCATTGGCGAACTCCTCCAGGCTCATCGTCGGTATGCGTATCAGATGCAGTGCCTGGCCCAGAACTCGGCGCTTGTTCGGCGACGTCTCATCAATGCTCATCTTCTCGCAGGCATTGACGGCCCAGTTGAGCGCCGCTTCGAATAGATGAATCTCCTTGCAGTTTAGTGTCTCTCGCGACAATATCGACTCGAAAGTCTTGAGGTCAATGTCCACAAAATCCTCGGACTTAACCGCCATCTCGGCCTGGGCGTCTATCACTTCCCAGCAACGTTGCATCAGTTCGGGCTCCTCGAAAAGACGCGATTGACTGAGAAGTAGACAGGCGTTTTTTGCCGTCAACTTGACTTCCAGATAGTTGACGCAGGCGCGCGCCAAGTGCGGCACAATATACTTCTTGGCTGCGTACAATGTGGCCAGTATGTGTTCAGGTTCCAGTTTGATTTCATCACAGTAGAGATACCTGGGAGACAATAGGGATTCCAATATAAAACATTTCAGACAGCCTTGATTGACTCTCACCTTAGCAGCGTTAAAAATGCTGTGGGCTCTACGTCGGGCACCTTTATCTCCTGCTTGTTCTCCGCCAATCCGCCGTAAAACATGGCGTAGAATACCGAGCTGCCCGTGGCGAGTATGTACTTGTGTGCGGGTATGGTCTGAATGGGATCAAAATCTATTCAAGGTGGAAGGTATTAGAGTTAATTAGATTTGTTTCCCTGGTGCGTGGTGCGTTTCAACCCACCGAACTCGCTGCCCACGATGAACTTGACATCCGACAGCAGCTCGTTGTTGAACATCGCCGCATTGCGCTCCAGCACGGTTGCCTTGCTGGCCTGCCAGTTCGGATCGGCCGTGTCAATGGCATTCGAGGCGCCAACGGCGGCATAGCTGCTATTGCTGCCCGCTGCACAGACGTACGACCCACTGCCGCTGCTGGGCGTGGTCGTGGCATTGGCTGCGTTGGCTGCAGCCGCCGCTGAGGCAATGGCCGCAGCCGTCGCTGAACTGGAGGGCAGGCAGAATGTGGTCGGACTGCTGCCGCTGTTGTTGCTGTTCAATGCACCGGGCGAAGCTAGAGGAGAGGATGGCGCACTGATCGGCTGTGTTATTTGTATATTGTGATCGGCGGCGCTGCCTGAACCCGGGCCCGGAGATGTGACTGCAGCACCACGTTGCTGCTGCTGTTGCTGCTGGTGATTGTGCGGTGGCGAATGCAAGAGGCCATTGCCATTGTTCAGCGTCTCCACTGCAAGGGGGAAACATTATAAATTGTGCATTTGAAATATAGTCTTAGCAATTATATCTAAACCATGGCCAACCGAACTCCGCCAGCTTCTGCACAATTCGCTGCAGCATTTGCTAACTGAATGACGCCGCGGCCTCACTTCCACGACTGTGCCAGCAGTCATCGATGTCCCCATGCGTCGTGGCTGCAGCAGCTGCGGCCCCCTTCTAAAGTGCTCCCCCATTTCAGATGCGAGCGCAATGTGGAGCGTCCAAAAATAGCGGCTCGGCTGTCGCTGCTAAATCTGCAGCTCGCGACTTTTAGCACGGACCCCAAAATCTGCTTTTTCCGTGTGCCTCTCTGATATTAATAACACTGTGCGAGTGTGTTTGTCTGTTTGTGCATGTGTGAGTGTGCGTTACTGATGAACGCTGATTATAAAATTTTCAACATGCGGGCTTTTCGCATGTCAGAAATGTTTGTATTTTATTACAATAATAATGGAGAACTAGATAAGTTAATGCGTAAATCATAACAAACAAATAAACCTCAGCTTCCCCCTTTGCGTCCTTTTGCTACTTAGTACCCCAACATTCGACGTTTGTTTTGTGGAAAATCGATAACAGACACACACGTACACAGTAACACTCACGCATACACGCACCTGCCATTTCATCTACATATTTGGGATGCATTTTTCTTACCATTGATCCAGCCACCGTTAACCTGGGAATGTGACATAGACTCTTGATTGCGCTTATTAGTCGATTTCAATGACAACCGATTCATTGCGCTGTTGTTATTGCTGTTATTATGGCTATTGCTGCTGCTGGCCATGACTGCGTTTTGTGTTTGTATTGTTTGAACAGCAGTCAGAGAGAGTGGAAAATTTTGAGAACTATGCAGAACAATATCAGTCCGCAATTTCTTTTTATTACCACTATGTTTTTGCTTTTGTTTAACTTAACTTTAATTAACTGACGACATTCGTAAAGCCATTTTAAAAATTAAACTAATCTGCGTATATCGGCTTGAAAGAACTTGCAGCAGTCGGCAGATTAAAACTCAATTCGATAGACAGTGGCGGTCAGACGATATGCGATCCACACAGACAACATCCACAACACAGCGATGCATCTATCTGTTACCATGTGATATAGCAGGCAGCTTTTGTGTATCAGTGTTAGCGCGTGTTTTGAATTCGAATTAGCTGAATTTCAATATACTTTGGATTTACGTCAGTTTCGCAAGCACTTTAAGCCGCAATTCATTGATTATATCATGGTCGCGGTTAATATGTATTTCCGTCATGCCAATTTGAAACGCCGACCGCGCACTCGCTCACTCGCTCTGTCCCATATAAAAACGTCAACGCGTACGTGAGCCTTAGATATTACCACAGCCTTGTGCAGCAGCTGAACCAGCATCAGGTACATATTAGTCCATGCTTTGGGCTTGTAAACTTGACGCATATTTTGTGCTTTTGAATACGGCTACTGATTATGGGCCGGCTGCGCATATTTAATATGACCACCAAAATTTGAACTTGAAATCGATTTGCTTGCCAGAGTTTGGTCATCGTCGCTGTCATTGTCGAAGGTTTGTTGATTTCTTGGCATACTAAAAATCACACACACAGCAGATCTTTACAAATTGGGCACACACACGCACGTCTAAAACAAAAACTAGTTTTTGCTTCTGTGCAGTCGCCGCGCGTTTGGGCCATGAAAACAAACAACAACAAATGTTGTTGACCTTTGCGTTAACGAAAACTCATTTCGGCAGCTTTTCCTACAAATTTTCCCCCAATATGCTGAATACTTACTGTTTGGCTGGCGCTGCAGCTGCGGTTGTTGTTGTTGTTGTGGCTCGGGTGGCGGCATTTCCTCGTTTTCCGGAACGCGCGCTGCGTATTCCGGCTCATAGTTGTGCGCATAGGCGCTGCCCCAATGGCCGGCAAAGTCGTCCTCTTCGAGCGTCAGCAGATGATCCAGCACCTGGACGCCGCGTTCGAGGGGACCGTGAAATTTGTTAATTAGCTCGGAGAGACGCAGATTGAGGCCGTAACTGGCGCCGCTGACGCCACTTGGCGTCCTCGTGTCGATCGCCCAATAAAATAGATGACGTCCCAGATGACTGCTCAGATGGTTTGCAAAGGCCTCGATCATCTTTTCCTTAGCATCATCTCAGCCCCATTTGGCATGTCTGTTCCCGACTCTGGCACTGAAATGGAGTTGAGAAGAGAAGAGCTAGAGGTTAGATAATATTGGGTCGCCCACTAAGTCATTTCGTTTTATAACAACAGCTGATCTTGTTGAATTTTTCGCAGCCAACTTCAAGCTTATCAGCTTTACCGTTATGATTTTTTAACAGCTGATATAGTATAGCTTATTTGTAAAAATTTTTGTTGGATTTTGTGAAATAGTTTTCATTTGGTGCCATATCGAAGATGGAAGATCTAAAACAACATTTTCGGCATATTTTACTGTTTTACTATCGAAAGGGCAAAAATGCAGTTGAAGCAAGGCGAAAATTATTCGATGTGTACGGAGAAATTGTATTGACCGAACGCCAATGCCAAAATTGGTTTGCAAAGTTTCGTTCCGGCAATTTCAATCTTGAGGATGCACCACGTCCTGGAAGGCCTCTTGAAACCGATGTGGACAAGATAAAGTCGTTGGTCGATTTTATGAACGTGGAATCAATCTTTTGCCCAAAAGATGGCAAAAGGTATTAGATCAAAATGGAGATTACATAATATCATAAAATAATTTATAAAAGAAAAAAAATCATGCTTGAATTGCAATAAAAAAAACGAAACTACTTAGTGGGCAACCCAATATAATCTTACAGTCACTGAACTTGTAGTCACACACACTCTCACACACTCACACTCACACACTCTCTCTCTTTCTCTGTCTCTCTCTCTCGCTCTGCTCATCTAACACTGCCTGTTTCTTGAACCCCAAATCTCGAATCACACTTTCACTTCCATTTCCACTTCCACTTGCCATTTTCATGTCTATTTCCACACGCATCTCGGATTAGCTACAGGAAGTTATTGAAATTTGGCTCGGCCTTGGCATTTTTTGTTTGTTTTTGTTTTGTTGCTCTCTGCATGTCTCATGTAATGCGATCTGTTCGCATTTGCTTTCGTTTTTCCCAGTCGTTTCTCGGGCAGAATCCACACCTGTTGTCGCGCCGCCTTTCGAGATGCGAGCATCAATTATGCAAGCGGCCACTTTTAATTGGCAGCAATGCGAAGTCCGTAACCAAAACAAAACTGCGACACACACACACAGATTCATACATAGACTGGGCTATCGAATGTGTGGAGTCATGCCGCGCTTTGGGGCAGGCGGGACTGCGGCGCTTGGCAGGCAGCGAACGGCGACGCCCCCGCTGCTCAGATCTAACAAATTATTGGCTCGCACCTAATGGAATTTTTGGCAAGCTATTGCTTCCGGGGCGACTAGTTGAGTATATAGTCTTATCTGGGCAGATCTCTCGTGTCAATTGTTAAGTTGATTTATTTATATGAAAAAATAATTGAGTTAAATTCAATTTTTCGATTTTTTTTGTATTACAAATTTTAACTATGTCTTACTTATTGTTTATTATAGTAAAAATACAATAAATTCTGAACTCTAATTGTTAAATAATAAAAAACTGTTTAGTCACACAAAATGTATATTTCATTTAATAAAAAAATAAAATAAATAAAAAAAAAAAAAAATTTAAAAAAAATTAAAAAAAATTAAAATAAATAAAAAGAAAGATTCAAATAAATAATAAATAACAAAACAAAATTAAAAAAAAAATAAATAAATAAAAAAATAATAATAAAAAAAAAAACAAATAAAACGAAAGATTCAAATAAAAAATAAATACAAATAAAATAAAAAATCCAAATAAGTGAAAATATATACATAATAAAAAAATAAAACAAGAAAAAAAAACAAATTAACATAAATATATATATAAACATTAAAAAATGAATTAAAAAAAAAAACAATTAAAAAAATAAATACAAATAAGATTTAAATTCTCCCATATAGATTATAAATAATGTGCTATAGGTCTAACGCAGTTTAGTACAACTTTTCTGTTTCTCTCAACCATTTTCAATGTTTACAGGGTATCTTTTATGTAAACTGATATGTCACTGTATACGTATGCATGTGTATGTATAAATTAATACCCTTAAGCATTACAATTTTTGTTTGTGTTTTTTGTTTAACTACACTATTTAATGCTGAATGCTTATTATTCAAATTTCATGATCTTAATAACGCAATTGTTAAAGTATAATAGCCCAAATCACAGTAAGAAATAAAACATTTTTTTTGCTATATTTACTTGTCTCTGCATTTTCATAGCACATCATACCCTCTTTTATTCGGCGTCGTACGTTACAGGGTGTAATAAAATTATTTCGAGTAAGCAAAGCGCATCAGTTAATTAGCTTTTGATATATATGTAAGTATCTTTATATAGGTGTGTGCCATATAGAGCTCTGTTCCATAAGAACGTATATAGATCTATGTATACTATATATATATATGTATATATATGCATACATATATATGCGCGTATGCCAGAAATGCTAAATGCATTTCGCGGCATTTGACAACAAAGTCATGTTTAGTATTCATCAGACGTAGGCTTAATGCTTTTTATCTTTTCTACCTTTTCAAAATCTGATAAATACATATAAATATTTATATTTAGGAAGTATATGAAATGTGGAACGTATAGGGGAGCAGAAGTTCAAATCGAAGAAGAAGAAATCTGTCAGTACATATGTGTTTATATATAATAAAAATTTGTAATATATATGATTTTAAGTCCCAATCCAAATAGATCACATAAAAAATAATAAAATTTATATTCAAATAAGAAAAAAAAAACAGAACATAAAAGAAAGGAGTAAAAAAAGGTAGAATAACAAAAAAAAGGAAAAAAAAAAAACAAAAAAGTCTAAGCGTTGCAGCTCCGTCGCCTTGCCATCCTTCCGAAGTTTAAACCACTTGGGAATTCTAAGGCTCCAGCCTTGCAAACTGAGCTTAGCTGAGTGAAGCATGAGACTACCTGCTTGGTGTCCAGCCAATCACATGCAGCTGTAGTAGAGCTAGAGAGCGATCGTGCTTACACGCCAAATTTTTACATAAATGAGCTGTTACGTCACAAGAGAGCTGTTGCTTAACATTAAAAGTAACAGAACAATTCTTTGCATAACCTGCTGTCTTTTAACAGTGTGCACAGCTGCTCGTTTATGATTTTTATCCTCTGCCTCTCACTCAGTGAGCGTGAGGGAGATAAATAGAGCTATTGTTGAGTGTGAGCGAGATAGTCATTTATACTACTTAGACAGGGTCGTTTTGGTTGTCAGTGGAAAAAGTGAAGGGACTAGAAATTGTGATTCAGCATTCAGTATTTGTCGCAGTTTTAAAATTATATATAATATATCAAATTATCATGGACGGTAAGCAAATACACAATTCCATATATAAGTGATATAAGATATGATATATAAATGATATAAATATATCAAAAACTTTCAAAAGTATTTATGTTGCTCGACGCCAGATAAAGGAGAGTTTTCTAGAAAGAATGAATATATGTATAAGAATTAAAGAGAGTTAGTAAATTTCCCAGGGTATGTGCCCATCTGTCAACACTTTGCCGTTCACTCCTCTCTGTTTTTGTTTTTGAGCTGATTGTTTATGTACATATCAGATCTTGCATTAGTTAATTTGTTGTTGTTGTTGTGTTGTTGCCGTTGTTGTGCTCCGCATTGGCTTTTGCAGTTTGTAAGCGCATTTGAAATTTGCGCTTGCATTAACTTTGCGCGCCCTTTTCCTAATTTATGTATTTTGCTGTTTGGCTTTGCTTGGCGCTCGCTGTTTTCATTACATTTTTTCATTGCCTCTTTAATTGCGAGTGTCGACCCACTTTGACCACGTCGGGTCAGACCACAAGCGACCCATAGTCGCGACAACGACAACGGACCCAGACCCCAGCGAGACCCCAAAAGCAATGCCCGCGTAACACTTTCGATTTTTATTTCCTCATTACACGCGCACCATGCAAAACAAAAGAAAAGACAAAAGCAAAAAAACAAACAAGACAAAATAAATATATAAAAAAGCTAAGAAAAAGTGAAGACTTGACTCTTTTTCTTGTGGTTTAGTCGATCTGCTGAGTTGGCTTTGCCTTTGCTTTGCGGGCCACTTTAAATAAATATCTCCCATTGCATTTTCATGTTTCAGTACAAATTGTGCAATCGCAACGCATTTGCTGATTGGCGAATTACGTTAAGGAGAGCAACGATTCGAATTACCTGACCGAATCAGATATTGATACAGCTTGGCCTTAAATCTAAGCCATCGCTGGGCCACAGGTGAACAGGCACGAATGGCCCATGCTCGCTCGCGTGGCTGTTGATTTGACGATTTTGCACTTTAATTAATGGGAGCTTGTCAGATCGTTCAGTTATGAGCGCTTCATGCTTTATGGCTCGTAGAACTGAGCAGCAATAAAGTTTTTAACTTTTATTGCAAGTCTTGTGTATAATTTGGAAATGTTTTGTTTTTTCTTTTTAACTGTTGTTGATTTATCTAAATTGTATAAAGATTGTCTTTTTTGTAGAAAATATTTTCATTTATATGTATCTGTAGTTATATAGAATATTTCTGAATTTAAATTAACGACGTTCACATACTTTCAAGCTGATTAACTCGCTTGGCAGGAATATTATTCCAGTTGAACATAAAATTTGTGACCATCCCCAACGTAAAAACGATCGATTCGCCATTATAAATCAGTTATTTAATAACAAAGAGGTTTTACAACAAAAAATCTTTCTTATTTGAGAATAAACGTATGCTTATATGCAAGAAGAATGTTTCTCTTTGATAAGAACTTTAAATAGAAGGCGTCGCTGTTCGGTATAAGCTGTAGTAGCTCACTAATCTGAACTCAGTATATATCGCCGTAGCTAAATCAAATGTTAAGAATTTAAATATAAAAATGTTCTTTTTGATGTGTTCATAAATGTCTATATATTGTATATAACTTTGAGATTATCCTTTTGTTTTCTTTTACATTATTCATTATCTGTCTTCCTGTTGATTTCTCTTGTTTAATACATATATTTAAAATTAAGAGCGAAGAGTTTTAGCATATTAAAGATACATCATGTATATCTATGAATACGATACTCATTCGACTTCGCCAGGAATTGAATCAAAGAATAAAAAGGCAGTTGGTGATTCCAACATAGTCCAATCTCAACTGCAACACTTTTGCGCTCTTTTAATGAGTTCTATGTTATTTAAAGGATTTAAATTATTATTGTCTATATATACATATTGAGTATTTGAAAACCAAAAAATGAGTAACTCTTTCACATATTTGGCTATATTTAAAACTGAACTTTAATTTCAAGATTTTTATTAAATTTTCAGTAAAATTTCATAAAAGTTACAAAAAATTGAAGGCAAAACCTGAAAATTTTGTCTTCAACTCTATATTATTTATTTTAAATTTTTAGTCGATGTCTGACTGGAGAATATAATATATATCTGACTAGAGAATATAATACATTTTCAAACCTCCATATATAAATCTAATAGGTACTGAGATCGCGACGCTCATACATACAGACAAACGACTCGACTGTTGATCCTGACCAAGAATATATTTATTTAATGTGTTCTGACACGCCCCCTTCTGCCTGTTGCACACATATGAGCTAATACATTATAAGCTTAATTCCCATTGTTAATGTGTTTAGGTTAATAACCATTTGTCGTTTGAACTTTGGGGTGAAAATGACGTTTTAGGTCTTTAGACCTTTTAGAGTCTGTCTGTCTGGCTGTTATTGCTGATGAAGAATCAGGGCCAGGGACATCTGCTCACATAAGTATAAATTGTTCAATAAATGGTTATATAAATCTAATTGCCAATGTCTTTAAAGTTCCTCTTAAGATCTTTTTAGAGTATCTGCTGCTTCGTTTATATGATCTCAGCTCATCTTTTAGTAATTTTCGCTTAGCATTTTGATTTTTTATTTTGTTTTGAATTTTTTTTTTTAACGCTTGAATCTGAGGTGTATCTCAAAGGTGTTGTCAAATTACTTTATGCCTCGTTTCGAGTGCCCTTAGGTGGTTTCGCAATCAGCCAGACAGACAGACAGACAGCCAGCCAGGCAGTCAGGCAGACAGGCAGTCAGGCAGGCAGTCAGTAAGTCAGGTGTCGGTCGGTTGGGCCTTGTGGTTTAGACGCTTTGATTTGCAGATAATTTTATAGACATTAGTGTGCAGTTTTTTTTTTCTTAATTTTTTTTTTATTTTGAACATGAACAACAATCTAGTCGCTTTAAATATTTCTCTATATGCAATTACATGCATGTACATATGTATATATCCAATTTTGTTTTCCTTTTTTGGTAAGTCATGCTGCATTTTGTGTTAATGACTTGCCGACTTAACAATTTTCGTTGGCTTTGTGAGGTCTTTGAAAAGCGTTTCGCAATGGGCCCAGAAAAACCCCCGCACACACAATGTGATTTACTTAGGTTCTTTATCGAGATCAAATGATTCGCGCAAATTTGTTTATCGTCTTCACTCGGACGGTCTCTGTTCAAGTATTTGATAGATAAATACAAAATATTTATTTATTGCTAAAACCGGTTCTTAAAGCTCAAACGCTTCGATATTCTATGGCGGCCACATTGAATTGTCGTCAGGTTTTTTTGGGCTATTCGAAAATGTGTTGCGCTCTTCCTCTTCTATTTCTGTATTATTTAATATTTAAATATTCATGTCTCAAGTTGTGCGCGCTATGCTATGCGTGCGGAATTTCAATGAGTTATTCGCCAACGAGAATAAAGAGACAGTTTTTAGTTTTCGTCTCATTCTCGGCGGTTGCGACAACGGGTGGGGCAATTTGCATTTGTCGTTGGTGGATCGCAAACTAAATGGAATCGTTTGTCAATATGGGAAGTTGCGCTGTCTGATCTATGCGCGTTGCCATGCCCAAAACTACTATCAACAGAAACACCTCAGCAAATCAGTCATAATTAAATATTTTTAAATTATAGCCTAGCGTAAAAAAGCTTTAATAACTTGGGAAAATATCATTATATTAATTACAGTATAAATAAAGTAGAGAGACTAGGCATTGTTACTAACTGTTGTTATTATGGCTAAAGAAACTTGTATTAGTTGTGCGAATTGCGACTTCGTGTTGTGCTTGCATGATTGTTGCATAGAGAGTTCTTTCTAAATATAAGTTTAGTTATATCTTATATAAGTGCATGTAGAAAGCCATAAATTCTGACAGCTAACTGGTTATTACGGCATATCTTGGGAAGAAAGTGGAGCTCTAATAGAAGGTAACACAAAGAAAATATAATTTTTTATTCATGCTGGGATGTCATTGAAAGCATTAAGAGCTGCATGTCAGCTTATTCTGATGTTTTTCCCCTTGTATTCATTTCGATATATTTCGTTATGAGCAATACTATGTTTCAGCAAACGAACATTCTATTTGAATCAGACAACTAAGATCTATGTCTAAGACATAGTTAGTGTTTAGTTACTATTTAATTTCGCAGAGAACAGGACTCTTTAAATTCATTCATTTACCATAGCTAAAGCTAAAATAATTAATAGCTTGCCCGACTAGCAGATACCCATACCACAGTACATAAAAGAGTCAATTTAAAATACATTTTCGTCCCTTTAAGACTGGTTATATTTGCAATTCAAGTTCGACCTAATTGATTTTCTGTCATTAAAAGTCGTTAAACAACAAATGAGACTTAATTTTATTGGCACATGCCATGCAGCGAAATGAATTAGATTATTTTTAGCACTTGCTACCAAACGAGGTGTACTTAAATTACTTGATTTTGATTCTTATCGAATACATCGAAATTGCAAAGAATTCGTTATGTGCGAGCTATAGCCGAATCTAATTGATATATTTAAATTCTTGTTATAATTTTAAAGATCTGGCAGAAAAGAGAGTGAGATAAGAGGTCAGAGCTAGGTTGATCTGGCTCAAGAATTTACTAGTATGCTGTATATAGAGTCCACAAAGCCCTCTTCTATCTATTGACCCATTTTCACGGGGTATATAAAGAACACAAATTTAAAGGCCAACTTAAAAGTTTCTCCGCGTTTTTCACAAGTGTAGCCAAGCAATGCCGGTAATTTGCATAGCATTAGAATATGCTTTAGAATTAGTAATTTGTGTGGAACTAACTTTAGTTCGACTAAAGTGCCATTCAGACAGCACAAGTAAGCGGTCATTAGACCCGGCGAGGGGACTCACAATGACCAATCAATGAATTGTCAAAAATATGCTTAGATCACAGAATATCATTAGATTTGCTAGATCGGCTGGCTCCACATTCGGATCGAGACTCGTGCCTCGTACGACTTACTGCAAAACTTTGAACCCTAATGTGTTAGCATATACTAAAGTGTTCAAACACAAGTTGTAGTTATTTATTTATTTTTTTTAGCACTTTCTTTTTATTTTAGTTTTGAGAACAGTTTGTTGACTTTGTTATGTGGATGCTTTACTCGGTCAACTGCTTCTTTGTTGTATTTGTTTATACTGACGTCATTGAAAATATCGATAAACTATTATATTTTTGCTATTAACAATATGTGCCAATAGGCAGAGAAAGACAGAGAGTGTGACAGAGAAAGAGAGAGAGTGAGTTGAATGTTAATTATTTTGCATTACAGCCGGCAAAAATGATAATTAAACACTTGATTTTTTGTATTATTTATTTGTTTGGGGTTTTTAATTGCATTGTACTTCACTGCGCCGAGAACCTTTGTTGTCTGCTGCCCATATTTACTTTATACAAATATATATATTTGTTTATATATGCATATATAAATTCGTTTGTTTGTGCACGCACTTTGCCGGCTCTCAGCTTAATTGCACGTAAATTAAAGCGTCAACAGAAGAACGCGCTAGTTGCAATTTATTATATTTAATCAACAATTTCTACACACACACACACTCACACATGCACCACAATTACTATTTAAAAAAAAAAATAAAACTATTTTAGAAATCTTTTTACATGTTGTTTTTTTTTGCGCATGCGCGTCGATCGGCTTTGCTGCTGCTGCGGCGGCTGCTGCTGCTGTTGCTTGTTCGCGAGTCAACGAACGAATTCGTAATGAGCCACGATGACAGCCACGAGGCAGCTTCTTGACGATCGACGTGTCGTCGCTCAGGTGTTTTAATACTCAGGTATTTCGAGAGCACGCTGAGCGCAGCTCAGTGAGAGACTCAGCTCTGAGCGTGTCTCAATTTGTCGCATGCGATAATTGTCTTCAGTTTGATATATAAAAAAAAACTTAATTTCTTGCAGAGTGTTAATAACATATTATTGTTTACCATTTCAATTTAGGTTTTATGCTCGGCTTTGAAAAGCGTTAATTTAATTTATGAAATTTGAGATCGGCAGAGGTAGTAAAGGAAGTGATACGGTCATATAAATCTATATTAAATTGTAATTTTTATTACCTAAACTCATCAACTGCTTCTACGACTATTTTGAGTGTACTTAAAAATATTAGAAGTGCGTTTAAAAGAGAGTTATTACAGAGATATCATCTTTATGTTTGTGTCTCCAAAAAGGCACATAAATAACATTGAATATGGGATATATTATATAATATATAATAACTTTAATGGGATAAGAAGCGAAGCTCGGCTTGAATTTTTAATTTCTGCTCAGCTCAATTAGTTTTGTTTGAATTAATAGCTTGGAAAAGTTTACTTTTTGAGTATATGTATTAGCTTTATTTTTATTTATTTGTTTTTATATATATATTTGGTTAAAAATTTGTCTTTAACTATAACTCAATCTACGCAGTTTAAAAACTGCGCCTAATTTGTTGCTGGTTGCTGGGATCGTTTCTGTTGAATATAGGATAATATATATCATATATGTTATATATATTATGTAATATAATATAATAATATAATATATATTATATAATATAATATACATTAATAATTTTAATGGGCTTTAATGGTTTCAGTTGAAAATAGGATAATGGACTAAGAAACGAAGTTTAGTTTGAATTTTTAATTCTTGCTCAGCTCAATTAGTTTTGTGTGAAATAATAGCTTGGGAAAGTTTATTTTTTAAGTATATGTATTAACTGTATTTTTATTTATTTGTTTTTATACATATATTTGGTTAAAAATTTGTCTTTAACTATAACCCAATTTACGCAAATTTAAAACTGCGCCTAATTTGTGGTGAATTGATTGAGACAGAATGCAATCGAAGGTTTCTGGGATCGTTTCAGTTGAATATACGATAATATATATCATATATGTTATATATATTATGTAATATAATATAATAATGCAATATATATTATGTAATATAATATACATATAATAACTTTAATGGGCTAAAAAACGAAGTTCAGTTTGAATTTTTAATTCTTGCTCAGCTCAATTAGTTTTGTTTGAATTAATAGCTTGGGAAAGTTTACTTTTTAAGTATCTGTTTCATTTTTATTTATTTTTTCTTTATATTTGTTTTTAAATTTGTCTAAAATGTTCAGCTTTAAATATAAGACTATTTACAAAGCGACATTCAATATTTACGCAACCTTTAAAGCCGCGCCTAATTTGTTGTGAATTGATTGAGACAGAATGCAATCGAAGGTTGCTGGGATCGTTTCAGTTGTGGCCAAATATTTCAGTCACAATGCTAGTTAATAATTAAACGTGGCTAAATTAAATAGCAATTAGGCCGTCGTGTTGAGTTAATTGCGTCTTGGAGAGCGCTTGTCCCAAATTGCTGGCGTTGTGCAAGGGCAACAAAGTGTTGGCCAGTGCGAGGGGGGGGGGGCGGAGCCACCCAAAGGGGTTGCGCCCAAAAACGATAATTGCTGTCATGACAAACGCAAAAATAAAGTTTAAATAATAATAATTTCGCTGGCTCCTGCAATGAGCGCGGACAGGGAAACATTAAGAAACCATTAGCAGCAGCAGACATTTGTGGCCTTTGCTGCTGTTAAATAGTGAAGCTACTGCAACAGCTGCAGCTGCTGCTGCCGGTTGAGTGGGTCTGCTGCACAGAAGGGTCAATGCAGTCGACAGTCGACAGTCGACAGTCGAGCGAGAGCAGCGACAACGGCATCATTTTTCAAGTGCCACCACTCGGCAGTCGCCTGAGTGGGCGGCTTGAACTTAGGCGGGGTCGGGCCGCGCCGGGCCGGGCCGGGCCGGGTCGCCTCAAATATGCGCATTCATTAGGGTTTAATAAATATTTTTTTTGTCGAGCACACTCGCCGGACTCTTTGAAGAGCGGCGCGGTCAAAGGGTCGCTGGCTGTGCTTGTAATTGCCGTCAACGTTTAGCAGCTGCCGCAGTGTGTCAAGTTGTGGCTCAAACAAGGCTTAAGGACCCCAGTGGACTGTCACACACAAACACACACAACAAGCTAATCTAGTCTATGGCTTAAGCAGCTTCACATTCGTATCGTTAAATGCAAATTTGTAGCTTCAGATTGACGGTCAATTGCTCGCCTCGCACGCTTGTCAAATATTAGCACCGTCTTGCTTGGCGCAGCAGCTGGCTGCAAGGTTGTTCAGCCGAAGTCGATTGTGGACTCAGTGTTTTGTATTTCATATTTGATTTTTGATATTTGGCGTTCATGTTTGTGCTCTTCGCACTCTTTTCGCACATCATTTTCAAATTTTCCAGTGCGTTTTGTGCACAGTTTATGTGGCTTTTGGCCCAATACTAATTACTGCACGTTGCCGACTCGCCTATTTTCCACGCCAAGTCCAACTAATTACGGCACTAATAAGCAAACACTGTTGGCCAAAAGAGCATAAACAATGCGAGTCACAGGCAACGTGACGTATGCGCAATATCTGCAAAATCTATCGCATGCTAGTAAAAATATATATATATACAATAGTAACTCGCGCTCTCTCTCTCTCCCTCTCTCTCTCTCGTTCTCTCCCTCTCCCGCTCTTTCTCTGTCTATCTGCGACTCTCTCGCGCTGTTCTCTTTCGTGACTGCGCTCAATGTCAGCGTCTTGTAAAAGTTGAATGAATTAAACAAAAATACGAAATAAATATATAAAACGTCTTGGCGTTCGGGTTCAAGTTTGTTTTTCGGCTGTCGCATGGCCGGTTATTGGCTATTTTCGATTTCATTGCTTAGAGCCGCTTTGAAGGTCGCCGAACAAGTTCTTCTGCTGCGGAATGTTATCAATGTATGTTGGCCATGAGTCGCGACAGACAAACAGACAGACGTAAAACAAAAGCAAACTTGTTGCAGCTTTTATTTATTTTTTTCTGATTTACGAGTTCCTCATTGCATCATTGGCATCGCCTTTTGCAGATCCCTGTCTATACATAATGCGCTTCGCCAACCGGCTGCAGCTGGGCCCGAAGACCCACGAGGTGTCCATGACGGCGCTGCGCATTGTACAGCGCATGAAGAAAGACTGCATGCACTCGGGCCGACGTCCCACTGGATTGTGCGGAGCTGCTCTCCTGATAGCTGCGCGCATGCACGAGTTCAGTCGCACCATAGCCGATGTGATTGGCGTGGTTAAGATCCACGAGTCGACGCTGCGCAAGCGTCTCTCCGAGTTCGCCGAGACGCCGTCGGGGGGCCTCACGCTGGAAGAGTTTATGACCGTCGATCTGGAGCGTGAGCAGGACCCGCCCTCGTTCAGGGCGGCGCGCATCAAGGATCGCGAGCTCATACAAAATGTGAGTCTATAATTGATATTATCTACCCGAACTAACTGATCTCTCTGGCTACATAGATGGGCGTCCATGAGCTCACCGAGCTGCAGAAGGAGATCGATGCGCATCTGGAGAAGGACATTGGCAAGTATACGGAAAACATGTTGCGAAAGATGACCAAAGGCAAAGGCAAGGAGTCGACTCAGGCCAAGTCCAGCACATTGATGCAGAAATCGGAAAAGGAACTCGAATTGGAGGAGTCCAGACAATTCATAGAGGAATCCAATGCGGAGGCTATCAAAGAGTTTATTGCCAACAACACGGACTCGGACACGGAGATGGAAACCAAGCCCAAGGCTGCCGTAATTGAGGGCCTGCGGCCAGACATCGAGGCCATTTGCCGTGTGACGGAAAGTGAGTTGGAGGACGTGGAGCGGGCCAAGCAGCCCATGGAGACGGAGCTATATGTTGACGACTTGAATGACGAGGAGCTGGATCAGTATGTGCTCACAGAGGAGGAGGCCGACGCCAAGCTGAGCATGTGGAAGAACTTGAACGCTGAGTTTCTGCGCGAGCAACAGGAGCGCGACGAACGCATGGCCAAGGAGCGCGAGGAGGGCAAGCCCGAGAAGAAGAAGCGAAAGCCGCGCAAGAAAGTCATTGGACCCTCGTCCACAGCTGGCGAAGCCATTGAGAAGATGCTGCAGGAGAAGAAGATTTCCAGCAAGATAAATTACGACATTCTGAAAACCCTCACGGAGGGCATGGGCTCGCTAAAGGGCGAGGCCGACCCAGGAGCTGAGTTGCCCAAGCCGAAGACATTGGAGGAGCTGGCACAGACGCCCGCCATTGTGGAGGAGGGTCCGATTACCAGTAAGCAGAGCCGCGGCAAACCAAGCTACGATATGCCAGGACCCAGTCGGAAACGCGTCAAACTGGAGGCCGGTCTGCCCGTCAGTCAGCCAGAGGAGCAAGTGGAGATGAAGCCAGAGATTACGCTGGAGACAGGTAAGCCAAAGGCTGAGCACTTATTGCAGACATATTTATTGCAATATCTGCCATTGCAGATGAGTTGGACGAAGATGCCGAGGTGGATGAAGCTGATGCCGAGCCAGAGCCGGAACCAGAGGCTACGCTGCAGGACATGCTCAACCAGGGCGCTGGCGATGAGGACGACGAGTACGGCTACGGCTTCGACGAGGAGGAGGAGTACTAGCCACAGCGACATCGCATAGCATTTAGCATTACGGCACATTCTGTACGATCGCTTTTAAACACAAATTGATAATCAGCAACTACTCATAATCTAATTAAATTAAGTCTTAAATCTACAGACATCTGTTCCATCATGCGCCATGTCTATTTCTTGCTGCACTCTGCACTTGTTGCAGCTCCTCGCTTCTCTTTTTGCGCGTGTTAGCAGCCATTAAATCATCGCTCCCTCCTGTCTGGCGGCCTTAGCGCAGCCATTTACATGTTTAAGCCGTGTTGCCGTTGCCGTTGCCGTTGCCTGCTGGCTCGAGTGGAGTCGAGTCGAGTCGAGGTTTTTGCTGCTGCTTCGCTGTTGCTAGTTTACTTCTAATTGTTGGCGCTGCCGTGGCGCGCCTGCAAGTGCTACAAATAAATATTTCACTCTTAATCATGTTTTGCACTCGCGCCGCTGTGTGCTGTGCGCTTGCCTTTGTGCTTCTTGTTGTTTTTGTCGTTGCGCCCTGGGCGGCCAGTCAGCCGACCAGCCCAGTCAGGCAGCCCAGCCAGCCAAGAACTTGACTTGGCTGCTCGCCTCACGGCTCCGCATGGCCTCATGGCCTCACGGCTTCACGGTTTCACGGGCTGCCAGACTGTTGAGTGCCAAGTGCCCGGCAATGAGCTGTTGAGTCCTTGGACCACTTGTCTTTGCGATTTTATAGTTATTATGTTGTAATTAGTGTTAATTTAGTTGCCGGCCGAACTTGGTGAACAATTCGCAAAGTGCTTCATACTTTTAGGCAGCTGCAATATATTTAGAAGTCTGCTCAACGGAGTTTGGTTTAAAGCAGATTAAAGATGTAAAGACAGAGAGAGAGTGAGAGCAAGATAGAGAGAGAGAGAGAGAGAGGGAGAGAAGAAAGAGAGAGTGGAAGAGAGAGAGTGGGAGAGAAAGAGTGAGAGTGAGAGAGTGTGTGAAGGAGAGCGAACAACGTATTATGTATCAAAATATAAATATATTAACAAATAATACATTATCAAAACTATTTCTTCGGCCCACTGAGAAAAGTTAGAACTGAAGCTTCCGGAATTAAACAGGAAATGAATGGAGCAGCTATGGATAAAGTTAAATATAGATTATGTACGAGAATATATTATGTTTATTTTATACTTGAATGTATTAAAATATAAATACAGGGTGGCCCATATTCGACGGACCCATGTTTTTTTTTTTTTAAATCAAAGAAAAGCACAATTTTTTTGATGTTGACGATAATAATCATTTTATTTGGTGTACTTATCCATGGTAAAAATCTGCTTGGACTGACGCTTCCAACGCGGTATGTCATTAAGGGATCTGACGTTTTTGTCAAAAGATACAGGGCTGCCAGATGGGTCCGTCGAATATGGGCCACCCTGTATATTAACAAATATGTTATCAAAATGATTTCTTCGGCTCAGGGGGAAACTATAAATTGTAGCTTATGGATTCAGGTAGCAATTTAATGCAGTTCTTATGGATGATATATATATCTAGACTATGTATGATTTATACTATATATGTTTATAATACATTTTATTTGAATAAAATTGTTGTAGTACAAATGTGTGAATTTTTATATAATTTGATTAACAATACAGGACACCTTAGGTATTTTTTACTTAAATAAAAATTTATATTGAGAATTAATTCGAATGAAATTAAACATGCTTAGATATTAGTGGGAGAAATTGATGTAAAAAACTTTCAAAAATTTTAAACTAATTTAAAAACTAGAACTAAAACTAAGTTAAAGTCTGCTAGGTACTAGGTAAAGTTATATTATAAACATATGTGTAAATTATATTATATACATATATATATATAATATGAATATACACATATATATATATATATAACATGAACATGAACAATTTTTTATAAAATTATTACTTAGGTTCTCTCTTCTCGTGTTGAGGATAAGAATATACTAAAATATTGATATGTATACGGTATATGTATATAGTATATTCTTAGCCTGTTGTTCCTCTAGCCTAGTAATGGGTTCGTGTTACTGTTGATAAACGACTTCGTTTTGCTTGAGCTCGTAAATATTAGTAATGGGTGAAGGAGCTGCCCAAATCGGAGTGCATTTAATGC
The DNA here is from genome assembly GCA_035045145.1 of Drosophila meridionalis. NCBI lineage: Eukaryota > Metazoa > Arthropoda > Insecta > Diptera > Drosophilidae > Drosophila > Drosophila meridionalis. The sequence goes on along the minus strand of JAWNPG010000037.1, from coordinate 5,055,067 downwards.
CTGAGCGCTAATTTGCATAAGCTGCGAGCTTTAAGCAAATGATTAATAAAACGCACACGTCCACTTCTAACTTGGAGTGCAGTTAGAGCAGCAGTGGGCGTGGCATCAACTGACTGCGACAGTGGCTTAGCTGGCCCATGGCCAACTTCGCATAATAATGTCAACGGAATGCACATGTAAATCCGGCTAAATGTGACAGCAAAATGGCAATTAGGAAGGCGATGCGCTGGCCACTTGAAAGTGTGTTGGTTAGAGTGAGGAGTGTGCAAAGAATTGTTTTAATAGTTCGCAGTAAAGCCTTTGATGTGAATAATTCTAGCATAATCCGTTCATTAATTATTAAAGTTATAAATTTTTAAATATTTCAGGCGCAGCACAATGCACGCTTGATGCCTTTGTAACTGTCGGCTGTGGTGCTTTAATTAAAAAATTCTTCAACACACACACACACACACACACACACACACACACTCATACACACACACACACTCATGAAGGTATGTAAATACATGTTTACTTACGTTAATGCATTGCACATACATATATTGCATAATGGGCTGCGTTTTATAGTTGGATATATTTTAATGTAATTTAATTAAAAAATTACCCAAGCAGAAGCCATTTTTATTGTTTTTTTTTTTGTTTTGTTTTTTCTTTCGCAACAGCCAGTTCTCGGCTCTCACCTCACTTTGCACTTTATTTGCGGATTTGGCCAGCTCTATTATTAATTGTAACGGCCGCAAGTTGCGATTGGTCGCGTCGGCCCGTCAGCGCCAGAGACCAATTTGAAAATGATTTCAAAATGAACTTTAATTAAAATTATAGCCCACCAAAAGTGTCCGTTGTCAATCTCATAAAGCGTTAATATTAAACAGCATTAAGTGCACGAATTAAATTCGCGCTCAGTGTTGAATTTACATTGCAAAAGTTGATTAATTTGCCGTGATTTTCATAATACACAGACACATATATATAATTATATATGTGTATATGTATCTGTTGCAAAGTGGGCAGAACTTCAATTTTGTTAAACTTGATTTATTCCACTACACAAATACGCATAAATGAGTTAGGCATGTGTGTGTGTGAGTGTGCGTGTGTGTGTGTGTGTGTGTACTCTAATTTATGCGCTAATTATGTATGTTGGGTTCGTTATTTTGCATTCGGATTGTTCCGGGGCTATGAATAAATTAAATGCTTTTTACCCAGCTACCTGCCAATTAATTAGGTTACTAAATGATTTGTTTAGCAATTTGTTTCTATATACATATATCCACTGTGGTCTATGACATTTTAGTTTTCCGAAATTCAGCTAAATGGGTCAAAGCTGGAATTTATTGCACATTTAAAATGCTGCAAAAATGTGTCTTTGGGCATCATATATTGTATACAATTTGCTATAATTATTGATATTATTTACTAAAGACTTGGCAGATTAGAGTTGTAAATATAATGGATAGTTCTATGCATTCAGTTCCAGGGTACGTCCTTAAAGCGTCTTTATGCAAATGCCGCTGCTGTTGGCCGTTGTCAATCGGCTAACGTTTGCACACAGTGACAACAGCATGCATTTGCGACTGGCGGTCACCGATAACGGGTCAGCAGTTGAAGAAGCCAGCAAATGGCCAAGTAATGGGAGCAGACTGCGCTGAGCAGCAGCAGGCGGTGCAGTTAAGTGTTGGTCAGCTGGTAAAGCACACAGAGAGGAAGAGAGGGATAGATACACATGCAGGCATAGTTTGCGTAGCAATAGCAGTTAACAGACAATTTCCAGCTGCCTAGCAATAGGCAGAGCATAAGCACATTCGTACACACATAGGCACACACACACAGGCACATACACACACACACACGCATTGGCATAAATAAACCACGCACATTTCGGCCTGCATGCAAATATGCAGTAATAAAGTAAATAAACGCTTACCACCCGCCATTATGTCGCTGGCAGCAACGAACACACACAGATACAAGCTTACAGCTATGTGCGTGTGTGTGTGTGTGTGTGTATTGAACATAAAGTGCCTGGCAAACTATGCACGGCTATGATTGCAAAACACGACTGCAATTACCTGGCCTGCCGGGCAAAGCTCACTCACACACACACACACACACATGGGCAGTGAGGCGCTGACATGCTCGCGCCTGCATTTATGACAGCAGCTTGGCTGGGGGCGCCGCAAAGTAGGCAACGATAATGGCATAAATTCAATGAATAAACATAAAATGGCAAGCACATAAAGAGCAGCTATGTGTGTGAGAGAGACTGTGTGTGTGTGAGAGTGTGAAGCAACAACTGCAACAACAACAACAACAACAATAGCATCATCCGCATAGCAGTGGAAAAATATGTATTAGCCCCAAAGTTTACTAACAAAATTAATTATGCGAATTAAGCGTAGTAAAAGCACTTTAAGCAAGTTAACCCCCCAACCTGAACGCCCAGTGCTCGCCACACCCAACCATTTATAACATGTGCCGCATTTTGTGCCGTGTCACAGCCCATAGCACAGGAGCAGCAGCAGGAGTAGGAACAAGGGTCTCGGCATGCAGAGCGCGGCATTGTTCAATTTATGCGTATATGGTCTGAAGTTGTTGTTGCTGCTGTGTTGGGTGTATTGTGTTAGCCAGTTAGTAGTTTGCGGACACAAAAGTAGGCCAAGCATCCAGGAGCCACGAACCAGGCTGGGACTCGGACTACAGCCACAGCTAAAACTCGAGCTCGGTTGCAAGCCAGCAGTCGCCGCCGCCGCCTGGAAGTTGTTTATTTAAGTGTGAAATTTGAGTGCTGCACTGCGTAATGTGTGAGACCCAACGACGAATATTTAGCGTTATGTGCGGCAGCCGAGATAAGCGACGTGGACCTTAATAACCGACGCGTTGCGAATTCCCATAATCATAAATCGACTTGCCGCCGTTCGCCTGCCACATATTAGATAACAGCAGAAGAAAAAAAAAAAAAACAAAAACAAAAACAAGGAAAACTAACGGTACATGTCGTGGGCGCCACAAAAAATGTTGCACTTTTTTCGTTTCCATGCAATATGACAAAAGACAAAAAAAAAAAAAACAGAATTAAAAGCTAACTGTTACAAACGGCTTTTCGGCGCCATCGCCAGCCGTACGAAATAAAACAAAATGGCGGCGCTCAGCTGACGCCAGTTGGCAGCGCTGCCTCTGGCTGCTTGACGCCATGCCAAATTAGCTAAGAGTCGGGCCAGTCATTTAGTTAATTGCAGCACAGAACTGTCGCGCTGACTTGGCAAACTCACTAAATCACACAGCTGCGTTTTAAATTGAAAACATAAATATCAAGTAATAGATAAAAAAAAATTAAAATAAATAAAAGAACAGCAAACACTATTGTTGCCATAAACATTAGTTAGTTACAGTTCTTTTTTGTTTATTTTTTAATAATTTTTATTGTAAATATTGTCACATACAATAGAATTTTAAGTGCTTTGTAATTGCGGCCTTGAGTATCAATTGAAACAAGTGAAGGGCCCTGAGGTCGACATAAATTGTGCCACTTGAAATGTTTTGCGGTTTGCTATTGCAACATCCTGGAAAAGTTGACGGAAAATGAGCAAAGCTATAAAGACCACAAAAAAGGCATGTAAATACGTGCAGGTTGCGCTTTATTAAAATTAATGTGAATAGTATAATATTATTATATTTTATATATTTAACTCTTAAAGGACATGACATGAACTGAACGGGGGAATCTGACACATATTATATATTTTAACAAATATTGTATAACAAATTCATTGACTAGTAACTAGTGTTTCTTCTCATCTACTAAGATTAAGTTCTTCTGTCAGATTGTATGTTTGATGGAGCTTTATTGGAAGTACAATATATAAGTAAAAGAGTTCTTCTAGTAAAACATAAAAATACATATATTAAATATTGTATATTACACTCGTGCTGTACATATACGTTTGTGCAGTTTCATCATTTCATTTCACTTCATTTTAATTTTTCGTCTAATGTTCTAAATAATACTAAATATGATAAACATTATTAAATAATACTAGTATAAATACATGTACATATATACTGCTAACTTTTAGATAACTTAAAATGAATAGAAACTAACTAAATATATTTTTATTTCTTTAGAGCTATGGAATAAACGGACATAGATTTCCTAGCTTATAGGGTAGAACGAGATTAATAAAAGGGATAGTTAGCACAGATAAAGCTTAATACATATACGATACACTTTAAGTTAAAGGTTCGGTGCAGCAGGTCTTGAGGTTGGTGGCGTTAAAGTCTTCTCCTGGTACTAGTGCTTTGAGCTGAAATACCAAATCTCCTGGCCAGCTAGTTTGTGTATTAATTAAATTTCTCAAGATATTTTTTGCCACCACCTAGATTTTGTTTGCAATTTTTTTGTAGCTCAAAGTCTAGTTCGATATAATGGTTCGCATATATAAAAAGTGGCTTCCCTATAGGGCATGTAGTTTGTTCCGTTGCATCTTGGCAGAAACACCATATAGCTCGATGTCATCGAAGAGGCCTAGAGCAAGGATGCTCTTGTATATTCTGTGCAGAGATATAACTTTTTTTTTTTTATTTATATATATATATTTTATTTGCAATCTGTCTTATACAAAACAATAAGCAAATCTTTAAACTGTAACTATAAATAACCGGATGGTTTGAACTCCAACGAGATCAATCCATATATTTACATATTTACATATTTATAGCTAATCTATTCTCTATTTGGCAAATCTAATATGTGGAATCTTTTTAAGCGCTGTTCGCTGTTATTTGTGTTGTCGAGGAGTCCAGAGGCTAGAGCATTGCAGTGGTCATGTAGCCTATTTAAATACCTCTCTGCGGTTTTTTGTATTTCCTCTTTAATAAGAGGAAGATTGAGGTCTTTATGGATGTCAAAGTTTGTCATATACCATGGAGCACCTGTTATTGTTCTCAGTGTTTTAGACTGGTAACGCTGAAGAATTTCAATGTTTGATTTACTGGCTGTTCCCCAAAGCTTTAGCATCGAGACTTTAGTATATATATTGTATTGCCAAGCGTTAGAGAAGAGCAATATATATATTTACTGTATATTTATACTCATTTGTGTTGCGAAAGTGTATATATTGAGAGTGAAGCTTAGTTTTCTTACTATCCAAAACTTTATAGCTATGTCCTGCTCTTTAAAAAAAAAAATTGTAACGAATTCAGTTTCAGTTACCTAAAATCAAATATAACTGGCTCTTCGAGGCGTGGAAAAAACACATAGTTTTCAAGTTGGCAGCGTTCCGACTGTGAATGAGCATTATGCAGACGGTGGCATAACCAGCAACATTCTTATTTCTTATGGTCTTTGCTTTTCTTTACAAATATTCTCCAAATTTCAAGTCTCTAACATTTTTAATTAATGACTTTTCGATTATATTGGGCTGTACCCTTTAGGGTATCAATAAGAACATGTGGCAAATCTTAAGTTAAAAAGCTTATTTTCATTCTTGAGAGAGTACAAAAACAAACGCAGCTTACTTTTATTATTATCAGCAAACACTTCCAACAGTTCCACAAACTTATATAGTTGCCGATTATAGACTCAACAACTTCTTTTAGCAAATATAACATTTTTTCATTAAAAAAAAGTATTTACATCTTATGCAAATTACACTTATAATGAACTCTTTTCACGCTTAAGCCTTACATTTATCTGCTTGTCGAGTTTTGTTGGTTGCTTCTGACTCGACGATTAAATCGCCGCTAATTAGCGGGCAAAGTTAAACAAAAATCAGCGAAAAATCAGCTTTCAATATGGTGTGGCATATGCCCAGATAATTAATTAGCGCTCGCTCCACTGATTGGTAAGAAACGAACGACGACGACGTCGACGACGACGGCTCGGGCCCAAACAATTAGCCAAGCTTCGAGTCTGGCCCAGAACAAAGGCGGGCAATGATGAAGCAGCCTGTGCAGCGTTTGCTTGATTTTCATTTGGTCAACTGGGCAGTCAGGCAGCCAGGCAGCCAGTTCACAACTTGCTGCTGTGGGCGTGGTAGATTTACTTTATATACTAAAAACGTTTTTATTTGCTTTGCTGCCCTTTGCCTTTGCTTGTTTCAGCGAGCTACAGTGTTATTTCTGTTGTTGTCTGGCTGGCTGGCTGGCTGGGTTGCTTGTGCGCTTGTTTCTCGAGAAATAATGACTGCACATTAAGTATACGTCAAACATGACACACGCACAAGTGCACACAGACACACACACACACACACGCACACGCACACACACTCGCATGCCGTCCTAACATAAAGCAAGTAAAATGTCAACAAATGACAACAGAAATATGATGCAAATGGTTCATGTAAGTGGTTCTTGCCGCCAACATTTATAAAAAGGGACAACTGACAATGCAGCAGCGACAACACAGAGAGACATTTACTGCATGTGGGCGTGACGCACCCACTCCCACTCACACTCACACTAAGGCTTCAAAGTCTGTGCTTACAAATGCATATATTTGTAAGTACAAGAAGTTCTATTTTACTTAGAAATTTGTCATTTAACGCCGCTCCGCTGTGTGTGTCAAGAGCAATTTTCAAGTCAACGAATGGCTTTAAAGCGCCTTGAAAACTCCTTTGCTGCACCTTAGTAAATCTCCTTCTCTCTCACTTTTTCTCTCCCTCCCCCCCTCTCTCTCTCTCTCTCTATAGCAATTAAAAGCACATTTAATATAAATTGTTTGCACGCGCTGCGCTCTCCACTGCAAGGACACGCCGCATGACATTTGCTTAATGCTTTGCTCCGTTGCCCAATTAAGCAGCTGTAGCTAAAGTGCATGGCCCAGCCCTGGGTCTGGCCTGTTGCTAATCCCAGTTATGTGCCTTAAATCAGCTGCCTTATCATCATTATTTGTACAAAATAATACTAGCTAAAGCACACACACACACACACACACACACACACACAATTTGCCGATTTGTGGCGAGCAAAATGCCCCAAAGCCAGAGTCTGTCTGACTGGCTGCCTGGCTGGCTGTCTGTCTGTCTTGCTGTCCGCCAGTCAGCTTGGTCAGCTTGGTCAGCCAGTTAGTCAGCTGGTCAGTTGGAACACACTTGACCGCATTGATATTCCATGCTTGATGCGCGCTGCTGTTGCGATTGGTCATTGATGCTGCTCTTTGCTGGGCAACTAACGATAGATGTCCTTAAGCCAATATACACAGACACACACACACACACACAATCACACACCCACACACACACACGCGCTGTGTGGACAGTGGCATACAAAAATATTTATCTATATGGCGATATATAGCGAGTCTCTGCCAAAAATGTTGCCGAAGCAACGGCGAAGCTTTGTTAACTTTTTACGTTTAATGAAATCAATTCACAAGTCACGTTGCTGCCGGACAATAAATACATCAGAGTCCATTTAATAAAATCATGATGTGCACTTTGCTATGATATACGAACACACACATACTCTATAAATATATAGCATGTATATATATATGTATATATATATTTATATACGTATCGATTCTATATTGTAAACAACTTTTTATCTCATTGGAATGCCGCATATGGCCTGCTCATATATATATATATACATATATATATATATATCAGAGCATGGCCTTATGGCACCCCCCACCTCCCCGAAAATAAAGAAAACTTTTTGCTGCTTGTGTGTTGGGGCTTCGGCGTGTGCTTGTGTGGGTATTTACCGAGCTCTATATCAATATCAATTGCGCGATAAGTGCAGCACCGCAAAACCTTAAATCAAAATCCGCATGAACAACTGCTTTGGCTCTCTGGCAATTTGTTGTGGCTTTCGGCCTCCATTTGCAGCTTATTATATACATAAATATAATTATATATATATATATAGATATATATGTATATATGAATTTCGCCAACTCATTTTTATTTGGCAGATCTGTGGCTCGCGCTTCCTTTGTGTAATATTAAATTCTGAGGCATTGGCCAATTTGTTTGACACTTGACTTAAGCTCTGCTTAACGCTTATTGCAATTGATGAGTATGCGAAATATTTTTGTTTAATTATTTATACTTTGCAAAGGTGGAAGGATTAAAAGGCCTTAAACTGGAGGAATATTGATTGAAATCGTATATATAATGGCATGTAATATTGCAGCGTAAATTATTAAGAATGTTTGCATAAAGAGAATATTTAATATTATTTATTATATATATTGTAAAATTATAGGATAAATTATTAAGAATGTTTGCTAAAAGAGAATATTTTGATAAAAATAATAATATTTTTTTTTATATTTATAGGCGGAACATATTCGAGACTCAATATTCGCCAATCTAAGTTTTCAATTGCTTAACTATTGTTGCTACTTTAGCTAGGAAGTAATTGACTTTTTTGTGTATCACAAAAATAGAATGCATTAATAATTAACTTAATCAATATTAAGTAAAATAATACAGTTAATTTTATGTGATGAGCTGACGATCGTATCCTTTTTAAACTAACACAATATCGAAGCTGAGAACCAGGGCTGCAACATATGGATAACTTGCAGGGCTGCAAAAGAGCGCACTACGATAACTGACAGGGCTGCAAAACATACATATATATATATTGAAATTTATTTAAAGCATAATGTCTCTTAAAAATGAACATGAATTCAATTAATATTATTTTTTATTATTAATTAATGCTTTACGAAACATTTTAAATATTTGTGCTCATATCAAATCAAATCAAATCAAATTTCTAAATCAAACTACTTTTCTTATCTCAAGCATCAACTATCTGTTTTGCTGCTAGAATTTAAACCGTCATACAGCCAACCGCTGATAAGGACTTTAGTAAGCAAATAGTGGGTGCAGAGCTGTACCCAGTATTTTCCGCTATCACACAGACTTGGCAATACGCTTGCGCAATGCACAATGTGTTACCATTTGATAATAATATACTGGTATTGGTCTTATCAGAAAAGGGCAGACTACGTGCTGGCGTAACTGTGCTACGCGCAGCTGTTGTTGCAGCTCTCTGTGGGTTGTAATTCGATTTGCAAATTTTCGAACTTTGCTCTCTCTCTCTCGCTCTTAGTAGGACACGAATTGCAGACATCGTGTCGCGTTTCGTTGTTCAGATGCGTACGAGTGTGCGGCAGACGAGCCGAGCGCCGCTTCGGGCCCGGCGAAGCACGAGCCCATCTGAATGCGTGCAGCCTCCTCGCCTATCTGACGCGTAGCACGCAAATCAGTTGGTAGATGCGTGGCGAACGTTGAATTTAACGGTCGGTTTGGCAGTGAAAGTGGCAGAAACGCTGAGCTCCATTGTCTCAGCACTGAGCACTCTCCAGCACGTTGTCAGAGACTCCATAATAGAATCAAATCCAAAGTGAACTCAAAGTGAATAACATTCGATTGTTAAAGTGCCAACAACTGATAAAGTGAAATAAAAACACAAATAAAATAATAAAATATAAAAATCTATTTAAGACAGTTGCCCAGGGAGCCCCAGAGTCTTCGAGCAGCTGGTAAATATATTCGCTTTAAGTTTTGTGCACTATAAAGTGGCATAAATTACGACCTCTTGCGGCAATTTAAACATTTCGCACACACAGCGCACGCATTAAATTACATATTTTGTGTTGTGGCCCAGCGAAGCTACAGCCTGAGCCGGCATACGCGTCGTATACGCAATTCGCAATTCGAGTCTGTGTTGTTTGTGACTAACTGACTGTGCGCCAGCTGGCGAGTTGATTTTATTGGTTTGTTGTTTGTTTGTTTGTTTGTTGGTTGGCTGGCGAGCTGCTCGGCCAGCGCCTTGTTAGTTTATTTGTTTGTTTACTCGGCGTAAATGCTAAAAGCTAAAGCGCTACAAGTCCACGGCTGAAGGCACAACAATTTTTATTAATTTTTATTATACCCGAAATAGTTTGAGCAGTCCAAGTCGAAACTTGGCCGTTGTCCGCTGTCCGTTGTCCGCTGTCCGTTGTCCGCTGTCCGTTGGCATCATCAATTTGCCAACTTTTCCAGAATGATTGTTGATTTTGTTTGATCTGTCTTGCGATGTTGTTGTTTACAGCTGTTGCTGTTGCTGTTGCTGTTGCCATGACTTTGCTATTGCCATTCCTCTTGCTGTTGGTGTTGTTTTTATTTGATTTTAGTGCTTTGCGAAAGTCAACATTCGTTAGCTAAAATTTTGCTCACGTTCCATTCGACCGAGTTCTCAATTTCATGAGTTTTGGGTGCTGTTCGCTTTTATTTGTTTAGCTGCTTAGTCCTCGCTACGTCTACGTCAGTCTATCTCCCTCTCTCTCTCTCTCCCTCTATCTCCGTCTCTTCTCTCTAATAGCAACAGCAGCAGAGTTCTAATACCTATCTTAGTTCCAATTCCATTTCCATTCCAGCTTCAACTCGTTGTCTCCGTATTTGTTTTTCTCAACAGCAGAGTGTTATTTACTTGCTGCACATACTAATACATATATACATATATATGAACACACTTAGACATATGTGTGTGTATTTGCCAAGTCACTTGTGCATTGATATTTGTTGCTACTATGTGTGTGTGTGGTGGCTCTGTCCTTAAGATTATTTATGTGGTGATTAGCTCTGCTGAATTATTGCGCAAATTATCAAGTGTGCTATAAAATTTCACTGCTATTTATTTGCACAACTTTTAGCGCGGATCACGTACCACGCCAACCAGCAAACCAGCCCCCATTAGCCCTTCACCCCCCCTCTCGCCGCTCAACCCTTGCCTTTGCCTTCACACTGTGTGCCTCGTGTGTCTCATTCGGCTTTGGGCTTAGTGCGTGTGAGTGTAACAAATTGCTTAAGTTTGATTCGAAGTTGTGCGGAATTGAGAAATGAAGTGAATAGGATTAATTATGGGCGATATCACTTGGCTTATAGTTAACAACAATTGGTTATCCGACTGAACACTTAGCTTTTGATGATTTCTTTGCTATCCGTGGCATATTTTTATTAAATGTTGCCTTGCTTAGCTGACTAACTGGTGGATTGAACTAGGAAACTAAATGATGTACGAACTGTTCTTGCTGGAAAGTAGAAATTCAGTTATCTGAACTGATCAGAGTTGAGGTCCTATCAATTAAAAACTAAAGTGAACTTTAGAATTTTGTACATATTTGAATACAAAAGTGAAAAAGTATGCAATTATAAAATAATATTAGTTAAAAAATAATAATAAAAAACCAGCATTATATATAAAGATGTATAATAACTAAAAATAATAATAATTATATATAAGCTAAAAATCACAAAGTGAAATTATAAATTAAATTAAAAATTATTTTGTATAATAAATAAATATCCAATAAAATATAAACTAAAATAATAAATGTATAAATTAAAACCTAAAAAGTTATTAAATATAATATTAATTAACTCATTGCAAAAAATATTCAAAATAAAATTTTAAAAATATATGTATTGGCTAAAAAGTATAAAAAATAGTAAATGTATAAAATAATAATTATATAGTACCTATAAATGAAAATTTTAAAATTAATTCATTACAAAAATATATCATTAAAATATTACAAAACAAATGAAATATTAGCTAACAAAAGTAATATCTAAAATATTTAAATTAATTCATTAAGATATAAAATATTAAAAAAAAAAAAATAATTATATGCATTAACTGAAAATTAAAAAAATAAAAAATTATCAAATTAATTCAATAAAAATAATATAAAATAAAATAAAAAATATTAAATAATCGGTAACAAAAAAAATCATTACAGATTTTCAATGTTTTACTAAAAAATAGAAAAATTAAGCATATAAAATGAAAATTAAAAAAAAAATTAATTACAAAATAATATAAAATATTTAATTCAGTAAAGATATAAAATAATACAAAATATGAATTATACTTATATATGCTAAAAATTGAGAAAAAAAAAAGATGATAAAAGTTAGTCATTATAAAAAATATTAATAATAATACAAAAATTAAGAAAAAATTTATGTGCCCTTTTTTTGTGAACTCAATTTCATTAGTTTGCAATAAATTAAAACAAATCCTTTTTTAAATTCCTCCTTCATTTTAAATGAAAATATTAATAAAATTTTTACTTTTAATTTTGCTGCACATTTAATTTATATTTATTGATTTATATATTTAAAATTGATTTACATAATTACATTATGCTGATAATCTGTGTATCATTTGATATCAAACTAGTTTTCCTTGAAATTAATTTTATTGTGCAAGTAAACATATCAAATAGAAATTGGAAATAGTTTGTAAGCTCTCAAATATCAGTCACTTGTATATAAATCTTATTTGTTGCAAATTGCGATAATGGCTTGTTCGCTTTGTCTTACAAATTGATAGAATTCGTGATTAATTTAATAAGTTTCACTTGCAAAATTTGAGTTGGGAAGAAATTCGATACAGCCATTGTAGGGCTTGGGCAGCTTAATTAGCATACACTCTTGACTCTCTTCCGCCTAATTTTGCTATCATTTACCCATTTTTGGCTCGCCTGGCGGAATGGTGCACCACAAGCCTTGGCTGAGCTCAACTGGCTTGACAACTAATTGCCTGAGCTCCGAACAAATTAATTACATTGAAATAAACACGAATGGAAGGCAGGAAACAAACCTGACCAGGCCACAGGCAGCATCAACAGCATCACCAGCAGACAATGGCAGAAACAAAGCAACTTAATTCAATATTACTTACGAGTTGCTGGCTACTTTAAGCTGCTTACGATAATGCCCAGAGACACACAAACACACATAAACACACACATAAACACACACACGCCTGCCCATTGCCGAACATGGGTTATAAATTTCAATGAATTTGCCACCAAAACAAAATCATTAACTTTGCAGCAAAACCAATGAATGTACATGAACAGCAAATTTCACTTTGTTGTGGCAGCAAGTGGGGCAAGTATGGCAAGTGGGGCAAATGGGACAGTGGGACACTGGCGCATAGTGGGCGATTACAGCTCAATTTCGGCATGGCCACAAATTGGTATGATATCACAGTGTAATGAAAGTTAAAGCCAAATTTAATGCTGGGATTAGCGATAACAGCGATGGGCACAAAGTTGATGTCTGGCGGCTCGTCCAGCCGTTTGCATATGCCAAATGCCTAATGATTTATGACTGCGACCAGCCAGCAAGTTGTTGCCCCACCTCGCCCCACTCACACCGCTGACTGCTGAAATGCGCAAAAAAAAGGAGGGACAGCAGCGCCACAAGAGTTGGGTGGGTCAGTTTGTTAGGGGCAAAAACGGGGTGAGCATCGTTCAACAAAGTAAATTCAATTTTACGTTTCACAACTCAGCATGATTCCTATCAAAGTTGAGGCTGCCACCCGTTGGCTGCCCACAGCCTGATTACCTCGGTGGTGCCAGAGTCCCTCATGACACTGCCTCTGTGTGTGTGTGTGTGTGTGTGCTGTATCTACTTAGGTATAAGCATCATTGTGGGCTGCCAAAAGCAAGCAAAAATACAAAAATACAAAAATAACAAAATTGAAAAAATAATAAAAACAATCAGTGAAAAACTTGTTAAGCATCGAAGAGCACTTTTCCAGTCCTCCACGAAAGTTCAACTGGCTTCTTGTGCATGGTATTTGTATACCCTGTAACTGGATACGGCTGGGGGTAGTTAACGAGAAGAAAAGATTTGCATTTTAATTATGGCTAGTTCTGCTTGCTTGCTATATTTAGTTTATGGAAAATGAAACCAAACACAAATTTTAATAATGAAAATAAAAATAATATGAATTCTGCAAAGCTCGTCAGCTAGAAGAACATAGCATACTTTTAAGCTCAGAGCTGAAATATGAGCTGCTCTTGTAATTTCATTTATGTACTTTGTTATCTGTGGCTCGAAGAACTTTTCGAATGTCCGAATCTATAGACAATTTTATTTGATAACAAACGTAAGCTGCTTCAATTTACTTATATATTCATATATATGTATATACATATACATTTTTTTTTAAACTTTGAAGAGGATATTGTTTCGGTTATATTTTGAAGGGAGTTTCGGACTTTCAGCAAATTACTTGCTAATAGGTTTCACTCAGAAAAGTTGATGCAACTTTAATGAGCGGCGCTTGTAAATTGTTGTTAATACGGAAAATTAATAAGTCAAGCAGCCGTCAGTTGGCAAAGTGAAAAGTTGAATCAATTGAAAAAGTTGCCAAGTTTTATTATTAAGTATGTAATAGCCAAAGAGCCTTTTAGCGTTAGAGATGAGCCGTAAGCGTGTTCAAGGCGAACAACCCCACTTTGCTGAAGGCGGTGGGCTGTGGTGCGACGCGATTGCAGTCGCGCCAAGAGCAGTCGACTGTAAAAATATTGGCAAATGTCAGAAAACTCAAACACTGCTAGCATTTGACATAAATCCTTATCATCCTTTGTGCACAAATTGACATTGCACTTGTAAGGCGATTGGCGAGACTTGCTCAAGCAATTGAGAGAGTGCGCGCCAGCACATTGAGCATTTCAACTGGAAATCTGAGGCATTGTTTTTTCCAACAATACTTTAGCACTTGTAGTTCAATGTATGCGGCAGGAGCAGCAGCAGGAGGAGCAGCAATTGCTGACTTGGCTTATGCCTTTCGCCTGGCTTTTGGGCACGTCTTTGGCTTATGTCGCAGGCACACAATTAAAATTCATAATGTTGATTTGAACGGAGTTAATGCTGAAATATTCAAGCTGGCGGCTTAGATGCCGCGCATCTCATAGATTAGCTGTCTCGAACGTAATGCTAGTCGAAATCTTGACTAAATGGCGAGACATGGCAATTACCTGGCTGCCAGCCTGACATTTTATTATGCGACACGCAAACACTTGGGATACCTACAGAGAGAGAGAGAGAGAAAGAGAGAGGGACACAGAGAGAGAGGTCCTTATGGCCACCAGCCCACGCACATCTTGACGTTATTAAATTATGCGGAGATTTGCGCTCTTTTTTTGGTCTCTTGACGTTTTAATGATGAGCCAGCATCAGGCGGGCCCTCAGCGCGCTGTCTGCTGACTGCTGACTGCTGCTTGACTAGGCCAAAATTAAATTATTTTATTGCCGGAAATTCATTAAATCATGCTTTCACGCAACTTTCCAGCACACATTTCCAGCATGCCCAAGTAGCACTGAAAATTGAAGCTCTCTGCGTACATCCGTCAATTTGGCGCCCTGTTGGGCTTGTTTACTGTTGATAGACGGGCTGTGGCATTGATTGAACCAGAGGTTTCTGGTGCCTTTGTGGCCATCTCAATGCTAAATGGCTTGTTGCTTTAAATACGGCCCAGAATTGGATATTTCTTCTCCTTTTTTTCTGTTGTATTGCGCTTTAAGGCGATAATCCTGGGCAGACGAAATGCGTTGAAGCTTAGGCCGCCAGTCACAGACAGATAGAGCAGCTTTATTTATGATTTCGACGTGGACCGCCTTTAAAGTGGGTGGCGAGCCAGAAGCTAAGCCTTCAAACCAAAACAATCATCAAATAGAATCATAAAAACAGTTAGCAACGATAATAAATTTGAAACAGAAACATAAAAGCGCTGCCACGTGGCAGCCGAGCGCGACATAAAATACCATCGATTCGCTTACCTATATACAAATACACACACACACACATATACAAATGTATATATATACAGGAAATTTATGCGACATAAGAACCGTCGCAGCTATTTGCTAGCTGGCAGCCTCTGCACCGAAATAATCCCTACAAATCAGCAGTTTTGCTTTTGGGACATACCGAAAATTTCGAATAATAAATCTTGAAACAATAAAAGACAACACAAAAAAAAAAGACAAATTTACATTTTTATTAAGGCACAAAAAGTTCGAGCAATGCAATCAATGTTGCCGCACAATAATTTCATGCTCGCCCTCTCAGCGAACGCCGTGCGTATACGTAATCTGACTCTCTGTCCATCCAATTGAAATTGCAACGCATAAAGTCCGCGTCGGAGCCACTGTAAGTGCCATAAGTGCATGTTAATAAATCATCCGAATGCTAATAGATTTTATTTAGCCATTTTATGTGCGTTATTTATAACTAATACGCTCGAAGTGGACGACAGAAGTGCGAAAATAATCGCTGTGTATTTGGCAGATTCCGAAAAAATATGAAGACAAATCGACGGGCGAGCGAGGACATATATTTTATGATACTCTCACTACTCACTTCATAAATACATGGAAATAACATATTAAAGACTTTTGATTGCCATTTCGATGTGGAAAATGAGACTACGGCAGTCTGCTCCTTTCGACTTCTCTCTATACACTATTCCATGGATTTATTAAAATTAATAGATAAAATAATTTATATAATATGATATATACGTATTATATATATTATATAATACGTATATATCTTTAATATAATTATTATTTATACAATATTATTTTATCATTTTTTTTAAGAAATCCATGGAAATAGTGTATTAAAGACTTGATTGACATTTGGATATTGAGACTGAAACTGTGCACAATCTTGCTCTCACCTCTTTCCTATATATATAAATATATATTTTCAATTTTATTATTTATACAGTACTATTTTATCTCTATCTCTTTTTAAATGTTTAGCAAATTAGTCTCTATTATCCCCACTTTAATTGCGTTTGCCTAATCAAAGCACTTGTTTACTTCAATCTTTTTAATTGAATAACCCACATTAACTTTCCGCCTTGCCACAACAATATAATTTATATAATTTTCATTAGGTTACGAAGGCCAATTTTGCCGTCCACTGAGTGAGAGCCCAGCCCAAACATTATGAGATATACAAATTGCGTTAATTTTTTACCATGTTTCAAGGAAAAAATTGCTCACCATATAATATATACATACATATATATTCTCTTTTACATTGCGCTAAGGCTTCCTTATGATTTGGACAACAACAAAAACATCAGTTTTAAGTACTTGACATCAAAATTTCAGCAACACGCTCAATGAAATCCTACTCCAGCAAAATAAAACACGACAATGTTCAGGCATTGCCCAGCTGAAAAATTAAACTTATGGCGCAACGCACGCGAAAATTTGTGCTCCAATGACCAAGAAGGTCTCGTTGTTGTTGTTGCGGTTGTTGCTGTTGCTGCTGTTGCTGCTGCTCTTATTATACCCTGAACCCACGGAAAATGGGAGATCTGGGTATAATGTATTTGTTAAATGTATGTAACAGGCACAAGGAGGTGTGGCAAACCCCATAAAGTATATATATTCTTATTCAGGGCGAGGAGCTAAGTCGATTTAACCCTGTACATTCGTCTGTTCGTATGTTTAAACGCGTCGATCTTAGAAATTAAGAAAGCCAGAGACTTGAAATATTTTTTATTGGTTCGTGTATGGCACGCATAGATAAAGTTTGTCAAGAAAATTCAATAACTATTTGTGTTGAAACGTTATCGATTTTAAGTCTTATTGGAAATAAGTTTATAAATTAAATATCGTACATCTTTATAGCTAGGGTTTTCAAATTCTGCACCTAGGTTCACGTGAATTTTATACAATTTTGATTTTCATTATATTTTGGATACCGGCTCGGAATTTAACCAAGCCCCCCTTTGAAGGTCAGTTGCAAATAAAGGCATATAAATGAGTTAGCATTTTTATAAAATGTAAAAAATTCACTAAAATCATATGCTGAAAATTCAGTTTGCAATTCTAGCTGTTTCTTTAGTTTTGTGTTTGATAGATGGATAGATGATAGACGCATATCGGACGGAGTTCAGGGTATCTTCTATTCGAGCAGTCTCAACTAGAGCACTTTTACTTGTTTTAGTTAGAATTTGCTGGTGCAGCGCACTGCCGTCCACTGATGTTTATCATAGCCGCCTACAAGCAGAGCAACATCAAGAGGCTTCGTGGCGAAAGCCGCAGCAACAATATGGTTACTGCTGCCGCGCCCAGCCAAATAATTTGCTGCCAGGCGCAGCTAATGACCAGCTTGTGTAAGTGCGACGAAAACCATAATAGCAACGAGAACGACAACGACAACGACAACGACGATGACGATGACTACGCCAGTGAAAAATCAGGACAGCAACTGGCAACTGGCAACCAGAAAGTCCTGTAGCCTCCTCTCCCCACAGCCAGAAACAACCACAACAACAACAATCACAAGTTTTGTTACAAGCAAAATGATGGGCATGAATTCATCATGGGAGGGCTCTAGCTGGCCGCGTGTCTCCTTCCGCCTGTCTACCTCCCGTGTAGCCTTTGTGGAGCAAATTTAAAATAAAGTAACGACACAAAGTCGACTGCGAAAGGGAGAGTGAGAGAGAGAGCATTGGGGTGGTCAGATAGCTAGAGGAGCTGAGACGGCTGCGTTCGCTAATTTTATGCTCTTTTGTGATTTTTGTGCTCGCCAGCTGGACACACCCCGTGGTGATGTTTAGTGCCAGCCTTTTGGAGCCAGGGCTCGTCCCGTTTGTCCTGCAAACTTTGCGCGCTTTTGTCATTAGCGTTGATGGCCCTGACGTAGGCTGAGGCATCCGGAGCGGAGCCTTTTTGTCCGCTTTTCATGTGTTGCGGTCGCCGTTTTGTTGTTGTGTTTTGGTTTGTGGTCCCGCCAGCTTGGTTACTTTTAATGAGCGAGGCGTGGGCGGATGGGGCGTGGGGTGTGGGCCGTGGGGCGTGGCACAGCCACGTTTTGGGCACTCATTAAGTCGCGGTTATGCAGCTTTATTTTTGTTCACTTTCAACTTACTTTTAATGTAATGAAAGTGAATTATTTGCAAGAGAACCACATTTTATGTTGTTATTTTTTGTTTTTGTTTTTTTTTTTATTCTCCTCTTTGACCCCCTTTGCATCGCATTAAAGCATTTCGCAAGCAAATAATCATGCTCATTGACTATAATCTGAATTTAGCTGCAGCTCATGAAAATACATTTAAGCTGCTTTGCTGCACTCCAACTTTTTACAGTGTAGTTAAACATTTGGCAAAGAATTAATTAACATTTTTCGCTTAAAGTGAAACTTTTGAATATACATTTGATATATAATTATGAGTGTTCGCTTTAGAAAAGTTGGCCGGACAAATTAAATTTACGTTTGATATTAAATGCGCGATGAGAAAAATGGAAATGCAAATGGAAATGGAAATGGAAATGCGAATGCGAATGCAAGTGAAGTGAAGTGTGCATAGATAATTGGTTGCACATGACGTAGAGGACTTAAATATCATTTTCGTTTAAATTGCACTCAATTTGAATCATCTGTACAAATATTTTTGTAGCTCAGGGCGTTGCACTGCATGGCAAAGCATTAGAAGTCTTTTCTTAAATTGTTTGCAATGCAATTTATGCAAATTTTCGTGCAAGGTAAATGTAAATAAACAAATTGCAAAGTTGCAGCTACTATTGCTATCTCGCTCTCTTACTCTACTGCTCTATCTCTCTCATCCTGCTCTGTTTCATGCTGTTGCCCTGTTTGTTTGTTAAGCAAATTTTCTTTAATTAGTGCGCCAAAGTGTATGCAACAAGCGCCAAAGCACAGATGCTCTTCAGAGCGCCAGCAGGCCAGGATGAGAGAGAAGAGTTGGGGCTAACACTACACTGTTACAAGTTACAACTAAGTGTAGTTCTAACTGAACAACACGCTCGGTCTCTATGTCTGTATGTGTGTGTGAATGTAATGTTGTTTTCAGCATAATT
This sequence comes from Drosophila meridionalis, assembly GCA_035045145.1. Taxonomy (NCBI): domain Eukaryota; kingdom Metazoa; phylum Arthropoda; class Insecta; order Diptera; family Drosophilidae; genus Drosophila; species Drosophila meridionalis. The sequence continues at coordinate 5,035,418 of JAWNPG010000037.1, read as the reverse complement.
TCAATGGCATGCGGCCTAGTTGAAAGTTTTGCTTCGAGCCCAGAGCGACGCTAATGCCTCAGCAATTACTAAGTACACACACGCACACACATACACACACACACACACACATAGTTGGCTATAAAACATTGTCGGCATTCGCGCAGAATTTAGCTAATATTATAGTTGCGGCAGACAAAGTCATGATACGGTTATATTACCCCAGCATGCGGTCGCCAGTTGCTTCGCTAATTAGCATTCAGCTGTGGCTTCAAATATTATTGCCTTACGGCAGCCAAATGTTGAAGCTCAGAGATGTTATGTCCATTTTAAGACAGGCTACTTAAACGGCCATCAAATTTGCATCAATTGGTGGGCTCGTAAAACTCAACTCAGCTCGGCCAATGCAGAAAACTCCAGTAAAAATTTGTCGTCCAAAACTTCGTACAGTTCGGCCAACTGCTCTTGGCCAAGTATTTTGCAAAACAATACGCGCTCTTAACAGCTTCAATTTGAGACTGGTTGTAAAAGTTTCACTCCAACTCGATGTTGTTTTGCGCACTCCTTTTTTTTTTTTTTTTTTGCCTCGTAACTTTATTGGCAACCTTCGCAGCACTTGTGAAATAAGAAAAAAATAAATAAAAATATTAAACAGAACAAGTAATAGTTGGGAATGCTAAGCGGGCAAATACTCTGCACAGATTGGGTTCGATAGAAAATAATATCTTTTTTTTTTCGTATAGATATTGAAGTCATTTAAAGATGATATTAAATTACCAGATTTATTTCTTCAGCCCAGATCTTTAAGTATTGTGTTATATGCATATGTTATTTCAAGATAGACTATATTATTTGACTTATCTCTAAAGAGAGTAATTTGAACTCATTTACTTTGAAATAGTTTATTATGACTCGATAGAGAGTAATTTGCATGCATTCGCTTTGATATAGTCTATTATGACTCTTTATATTCATTAGTTTCTCAGAATAAAAACTTTTGATGCAGCAACCCACTCGCCTAACTTTTATACAATTACAGAGTATTACAGCAAAAAAGGACAAAATAGTTGGCAAGTTTATTAAAAGTTGCGGCAAGCTGTGGTCTGAGCGTCCTCTAGCATGACTCCTATGTATTTATATATATGATTATATATTATATATATAAATGTATATACATATATCCTCTCCTATCATATACATACTGTACAGTAAGTGGAGGAAGTACACGCTGACAGGCAGCAACTGACAAATGCCAACGCTAACTCACTCAACTCCACGCAACATGAAATAAAATTGCCAAAAAAAAGTGAAAAATAAAAAGAAAATAAAGAAAAGAAAAAGCTGAGAAAAAAGACTTTAAATTTTGTTTTGCGACTTCTTTTGTTTTTCTTTTGGTTTTTATTTCGTTTTATTTTTTGTTTTTGCTGTCGGCAGCATCTTTGAGCGGTTTTTTATTATTATTGTCTTTGACCTGGGGCAAGGAGATGCTGCCTCTCTTATTTATGCGTAAAGTTTTTGCCCTTTTGTTGTGCATTTCGGTATTTTGTTTTCTTATTTTGCATTTTAAGGTCAGTGGGTTATACACAGACACGCTTGCATATGTGTGTGTGTGTGGCGCCTATGATAGTTGGGCTAGCAATTACAATGGAGCCTCAACTAAAAGTTAGCTTAAGCATCTACGGAACTTTTCTACTTACGTGAGCCGCTCGATTAACTGATTTCCTTGCGCGATTCAATCAAGCAGTAGACATAGCTCTCGTTTCTTTCAATCTGGACTCGAAGGCTTCGAAGGAGTTTACACAACGACATATGCTTGAAACTTCTGAAAAGGTCAACGGGATACACAGACTTATGCCTCGCTTAACATAAACACAGCCGGCGATTATTTATACTTCCTGTCGCACTCAAGCACACACCTTGGCAAACACAAGGAGAAGCTGTATTCAAGCACTTCAACACGAGATGATGACGATGATGATGATGATGATGATGATGATTTGATTCTACTGTCGATGTTGCCTGATGCTGGCCATGTTTGCTTGGGCGTTCGCAGAATGATTCTGATTGAACACAACAATTTTCAAATTGCCAAACACATAGGCACATACACACACACTCGCACACATTACATACTTACATGCAGCAAGAGTCACACGTACATATTACGTGCCGTGTGACATTGCTGCTGACAACGAGCAAGTAAAAATTTAAACAGTTCTGTGTCCCGGCGCCGACTCAATCAATTGACTGAATTCGCATGTGTTGCTAGCTCTTTCGCTCACTCACCATATCTCTCTCTCTGTCTCTCTATCTGGCACTCGCTCAGCTTGCCTCTCTTGTGCTGTTCGTGTGTATTGGAGAGTGTCTCACATTTCTAGCACATTGCTGTTAAATGATTTTAGCAAAAATCGAGCGGACATGACACACTGAAGTGGCTCCATTGCCCTCCTCATGGCTCCCGTCGGTTTGAGCAGCTTCCTCTTGGTACGTGATTGCTCAGCTCTTGGTCGTGCCTATCCGTTGGCCGTGTACGAGTGGCTTGTCGAGTACGACTCTCAAGTAATTTCCATTAAGTAAGTGTTTTGGCCCTTAAACTTAACTTCAACTGCATTGGCATTGCCATTGCCATTGCTATTGACAGTGATTGCATTAGGCCTCTCTTAAAGCCGCTTACGCATGACTGAAACAATTTCCGTTTGGCTTAAAGACTCCTCTGATTTGTTATTGCTTCTTGTGCTTTGCTGTTGTAGATCTAGTTGATGTTCGTGTTACTCTTGTCGCCACCTGCTACCTGAGCTAAAAATTACACAAACAACAGCTAAGCCTGGTCTGCCCGTCCTGTCCTGTCCTGTCCTGTCCTGGTATGCCATCTGGCTGCCATCAACATAATAACATAAATGTGGGCATTGTCAACACTGCGCGATTTCGCAGCGCAGCCAGCAAAATTTTTCATCTTCAAAACGCCATTTCCGACAATTTCCAGGAAACATAACATCCGCCCAAAGGAAGCTTTTGGCTTTCTGCTTTGCTCTGGGCTTTTGGATTTGACAACGCCGACGATGCTAATGGAGCCATCGTTGTGTGAGGGCATTTCCATAAAGCTTTGGCGGCATGTGATTTGCGGCTTTCTGGTCATTAAGCAAGTCCCGAAGATATGGCCCATAAGTATTTAAGTCTACAGCTCAGAAAGTTGTATTAATTGAAAAACATTTAATTACAAATATAAATATAAATATAAATAAATAAAATAAATATAAATATAAATATAAATATAAATATAAATATAAATATCGTATCAGATTGTATCTTTAGAGATATTAATGAATCATCAATTTGCATTATTCACCGGAATGGCCTTGAATAGGTTTTTATCAAAATGCACAATATCTAGGGCTACTTAAAGAAACATCGTCGCCAATTTGCAGCTATAAGTTGTAGACAGAAAAAAGGTGTGAAATTATTTGCAAAAGCTTTACAGTTATATTACATTTAAATAATTTATAAGCTGCTTAAAATTTCAGAGTTCCATTTCCATAGTGCTCTGAAAGTAAGCTTATGAAGGGGCAATCTAACTTGGGTTCTTTTTTATTTATTCTTCTTTTATATTTTTATTTGTTGCCCTAGGCAAATAGTAAATAGTTAAGCAGAGTCGCTTAGTTTTGTGATAATGTTTGCAACAGAAAGAGGGCTATTAATAAATTAAAGAGATAAACGATCAAAAAATATAAAAGAAATATTTATTAAAGCATATAAAAGTATTTTTTCTATTAATTGGTTAGCAGAGTTAATGACAATTTCAGCTGAGAAAAATTTTCTAAACTGAAATATTAAAGTAAATGAAATTATTTGTAGTTTCTATTTGTTTAGAAGAGACTTAAAAAAAAATTCTAGTTGTTTAAAATTATCAGAGCTGAGGAATTAAAAATTCACAGATCATTAACATGATTTACAAATCATTGAACAGAAATATAAGCTATCAATTCAATCAAATTTATAAGAATAATAATGAAAGAGATTTTAAGTAAACAACATCTCCATAGTCGACTATGACAAGTCTGTCAGTCCTTGTCTGATTTCGTTTCTCTTTGCCCCGCTGATTGCTCGGCTTCTTCTTTGCGTGGTGCCGCCTGATTGCTGTTTTGTTGTGCATGAAGTGGCTTGTTTTATGCTCTTTCTCCACCTGCTGTTCCCCCGCCTTCTGGTCGACCGCAAGCTGCAATTTGCAGACGGCCGTAGTTCATTGCTTATTGGGTCAAGCAGCTGTGCAGAGAAGTGTAACAAACGACAACAATTGTTTTAGGCGGCTGCCACGCCCTCTGCCGTAGGCAGTACAAAGAACGATACATTTTCAGCATTCGCACTGCGTGCTGGTTCCAATTTCGGCCCAGCAAGTGCAAACCTGTTGCCAAAAATCAAGTTCAGTTCAGTTTTGTGCAGTCTGCCGTGAGACTCTCATAGACCAAACCAACTGATAGGCTGACTGGCAGACTGGCAGACTGGCAGACTGGCTGGCTGCATTGTTTGCCTGAAGTGAATGAGAACTGGAACGTGTTGAGCAGCACAGCAGTTGATATGCCTGGCTACCAGGCTACCAGGGGCAGTGGGTCAGCTGAGCCGGCCAGGCGGGATCACGACACTTATTTGTTGTTACTGAATTTTTGGTCAACAAGCGCTGACCTTGTCACGCTTGGCTGTTGGTGTTTTCTTACTCGTTTTTTCTTTAGCCTCAACTGGGTAAATTTGCTCTTGTATTACTTGAAGCTGCGCACGCTGCGAATGCTGCGTCTCTTATTGTTATTATGTGGCATACACATTGTTGCAGCAGCGCCTGCTGTGTCTTACACTTCCGCTAACGCAGCTGCTGACACGCCCATCCCAGCCCGGGCCGATGGGGTGAGGCAGGCGCTCGGCTTGGCTCGGCCTGGCCTTTTGATGAATCACTTTTTGGGGTCAGCTTCGTCTTATATTTTGTTGCTGTTGTTTTCTTACGCAGCGAGGCTCACTTTGGTTCTTGTCTTGTCATTGTTTGTTTAATTTTGTGTGCGCCGGATACCCCAGCGTGCTTTGCCATTGTCCTGCTGTCAACAAAATGCCAGCAGCAATCGTAGCGCGTAGCTGGAAAGCACTTGGCCAAACGCTGGGGCCGGCTGTATGGGTGGGCGTGCCAGCACTTTCTTTATGATTATGCCGCTGACAACAAAAGAAATTAAATTGCCAACACTGAAATTGAATTGTATCTTCTCCCTCTGGCTCCCTCTCACTCAAAAATTGTCAAACGACAAGCCAGACGTTGCCAAAAAAAAGAACCACTAGAAGCAGACGAAGGAAACAGCATAAAAACTGGCCAAATTGTGACGATATTCTTGATGGTTATTGCTGCAATTTATTGGGGCATTGATTTTGCCATCGGTCCAGGCCAGGCTAGGAAGTAAACAATTTATTAAAAAGCGCGTACCGGAGCCATAAAAAGGTCAATGATTATTATGCTACGAACGCAAATTTTAGACAGCCACCCACCCACTGGCAACGCCCGGAGTAAATATAGAACGCAGCCCAGCTACGGATCTCCAGCGCAGACATTCACAAAATTTGTTTGGATTTCTCTCAAAACTCAGTTTTTTTTTTCGTTATTTCTTTTTTTTCTCTTTCTCTTTTTTTTTTTTGAAGTGGTTGCCTTCGCGCATGTTTTCGCCCCTGTTATTTGACGGCATTTTTGTGGTGGTTCTTTGGAATTTTGGTGCCAATGCGACACAAAGAAGAAATCAGATGCCTAAACCTCGCCATGCCTGGAAGACATTTGTGAATTTAATTTAACTTCACTTCTAATTTATTTGTATTGTTCAAGCATTAATTCAATACAATCGTTTTTTAATTTATGTAAATTGAACATAATCTAAGAGTCAAATTCCGATCATAATGGATAGCAAATTGAGTTTGCTTTTAAAGCCACAACTCAATTGAAATATAGTTTTAATTTCATATTTTTTATTTTGACACGTGTCAAATGTGTTTTAAATTGCGCAATTTCTGATTATTTATTTTTTATTCATTTTTTTTTGTATACCCATTGAAAATGGGAATTCAGGGTATATTGATTTTGTGAAAATGTATGTAACAGGCAGAAGGAGACGTGCCACACCCCATAAAGTATTGTATATATATTCCCTGTCCGTCTGTCTGACCCTGTAAACGCAGGGATCTTCGAAAATACAAAAGCTAGAAACTTAAAATTTTACATATATACTTGTGAACACCATACGCTGAACAAAGCTATAATTTTTTTTCGATAACTCATCCCATATCTTTTTTATCGGCATTTATCGAAAATTTGAATTTGTTTTTTTAAGCTTGGTTTGTACACCGATTAAGCTAGAGATTTCAAATTTGCTGTGTAGTTGTGAGTAATGAATAAGGAAATTATGTAATCTCTCCATTTTTTATGGAATATTAGCTCTTCATAGGCCTCAGGGTATCTCCTAGTCGAGCAGTCTTAACTAGAGCACTCTGACTTGTTTTTTATTTTTATTTATTATTTTATCAAATGTAGCTGGATTCCTCGCATAATTAAAAGTCGTCGCCCGTCACAACACATTGATATACATTGTGAAATATGCATGTCCTTGTGCACATATTTATATAATTATTAGCCCATGCTCTCTCCTCCACTTACCTATGTATATAAACGAAAATAAATAGTTTCATGCACTGCAAACACAACAGAGAGACTATTTTTTTTCCACGCGTTGTTTACGCCTGCTATACGATCCGCGTGCGACTGCACAAACAAGGCAAACATTTGTGCATTTCGCCACTGGCTGCAGGCAATCGCATGCATCCCTCGGCTCGTCAGTTCATGGAATATGCATTTGTGCAAGGGTGTCTGTGAGTATGTGTGTGTGTGTATGGCGCTGTGTGTGCCACGCACAAAGCTGCATTATGCTTGCCGCATGATTTATCATTTGCGATACATATCCCTAGTGCGGCACAGAGCATTAATTAGTGCATATAATGTTCGCCGCTAATCAAAAGAGCCGTTTGAGTTTACGCTTGACTTCATGCCAGAGCGTTGCGAGCAAATCGCAAGAATTGTTTTGGTATTTTGAGAACAACAATGGATTAGCTTCTAAGGTGGGGGAGGCGGTCGATTGCAACGGCATTGTTTCATTATCTGCTATCAAGGACACAGTGCAGTGTTTTGCCGTCGTAGGCCAACAAATCAAATTACAAAATTTTGCGACAAATTCCAATGAATAAACAACAAGATGCCGGCATCATTAATATGTGCATTTCAAAAAGGGCCCAGAACAGCAGAGATCCAACCGAACAGACCGAAACAGAAAGAACCCAAAAACACTTTTCAATTTTGGCAAAGCAACAATGTAAATTTGATGATATGCAGCCGAGTGTAAGAAAACAGAGAAGCATAAATGCTGTGAACTGTCAGGCAGACTGAGGAATACCCTACGAAATATTTATCTATAGATGTAATTAGAAAAACTTTTGTTATTTCAGTTGTTCGACTACTGCCAAAATAAATTTCAGTTTATCTGACAATATCTCTAAATAAATAATGTCAGGTATGCAGGTGTTACTAGCAAAGGAAATACATTTAGTTTCCTTTATGTGTAAATCGAATGTAGACGATTGTTTTTCAGTATACATAAAAGAACTTGTAGCTCGATTAGTTTTACTATTTGTTGCCCAAAATCAAAGATGCAATATGCATAAACAAATATTGTAGCAAGACAGACATCTGTTGGTAATAAATATTTGCTGTGTAGAGTAAAAACCGATTGAATACCTTGGTGGGACAAAAACAAGGTGTAATTGCCTTTGGAATAGGCAAAATAAAGCATCATACAATGTCACAAAGAGCCAAAGTTTTGATACAGCTACAGAGAGAGAGACAATTGACAGGCAACTAGACAAACACGCCGGCAGACAGAAAGACAGACGGAGGGACAGACAGATAGACCGAGCGACCGACTTGTAACCGGAAATTGTCAGCAACAGCCTTGAAGGGTGGCGATGCGTAAGTGTGTGCGTGTGTGTATGTGTGTATGTGTGTTTGTGTGTGTGCATGCAGGAGAGAAATATTATCTTGTACTTGCCCATGTCAAAGACAATTTGCATCTCTGGGCATGACAATGGGCGCCGTAGTATGCTCGATAGCAGCCGACGTGGCTCTCTGTGGGGCGTTGTCATTGCATGTTCCCAGCTACCGATTGTCTGTGCGGCACAATAAAGTATCAAGGTGCTGGCATATGTGTCTCCGATTCAGTATTTTAATGAAGCAACAATGTGCGGAGCTGACATTCTTGATGTGCGTTTGTAATTGAAGGCTGTGGCCATATATGTGTACATTTTCAAATAAATGCAGCCAAAGAAAATATCTAAATTGTCTGTCATTGCTTTGATAAAAGACTCTAAGCAACGCAGTTGGAAAGGCATGCAGCTAAATGATATCAAACTGCACTTGGTATATTTGGCTTCTAAGTGGGACATTCATTAGATCTCAGACTTTGCTCAGTCTGTGGGTGTTCTTTTCAGCTGAATCTAATAGTTGTCAGTATTATTCAAAATTCATTTAATGGATAATTGTAAATTATTGTCTATTTCTAATAACAATTTGAATATCTAACACATCTTTATGATATAATAACTATCAAAATATTAGGCATTTGTTGTATTTATGAATGTTTATGTTGAATAAGCAATTATTTAGATTGTTGTTGCATAGAGTTCTTTAAATAAATATTTAGTTAGTTATCATATATTTAGTGTTAGTTATCATTTGGCCTGAAATTAGGCCTTAAAGCATTGTAAAGCTAAGGAAATAAATAGGAATTATGAACTACGAATTGGAATATAATTTGCCAAAGGCTTTTGCTTAGTTTATACGCAGTTTACCTCCAAATACTAAGCCGAGGGGAGAGAGAGAGGGAGGGAGAGAGAGAGAGGGAGAGAGAGAGAGAGCTCTGAAGAAAACACGTATAAATGTAAATACAAAATATAAATGTAAAAACTATATTTAAAAATATATTTATATAATCATCCATTTTTTCTGGTCGATGAACACTGACGATATGATTAAATTGCAGCTTTAACTCTTTCCTGGTAATATATCATTAATGTAGCTAAAGTACTTAAAATTACAATTAAACAAATTCCCATCAACCTTATAGAAGCAGGACTTAGACCGTTCGGCCTTGAGAGCGGAAACACATAACAAAGTTGTAATTAAAGATCCCAACAGGCAACACATTATACACACACACACACACACACACACACACACACACACACACACATATTTATATATATATTCGACGAGGGGCGCCCGTGGCATATGCCACTCCCTCCATTTAATTGTGTGTTTTTCACGCATTTTTATGTGTTTCAATTTTCATTGAAGCACTAAAATTTGTCGTTCACAGCGTCGCAGGCGTCGTCAATGTCAGCGCGTGGAGTGGAGTGGGCGGGACACAACTGCTCCTGGCTGGCGTTTTCTTATGGCTGTCTCCTGGCTAAATAATAACATAATAACAACAGCAACAACAACAACAACAACAACAACCGCGCACACAACGGCAGTTGAGCGGGCCAATAAACACTTTTATAAAATTCTCAAATCGCACGTGTTGCGCTTGTCAAGGGGTTCCGTGTAGCCCAATAAAATAGCTAAGTGCATGGGCATGTTCTGCCATATACGGTACATATTGGTGTGCGAGTGTGTGTGCGTGTGTGTGTGTGTCGTGTATATAAATATGTATAATGCTATTTATGTTTTCGTTTTTATACCCTGAGCCCATTGAAAATGGGAAATCAGGGTATAATGGTTTTGTGAAAATGTATGTAACAGGCAGAAGGAGGCGTGCCACACCCCATAAAGTATATATATTCTTGATCAGCGCGACAAGACGAGTCGATATAGCCCTGTCCGTCTGTCCGTCCGTCCGTCCGTCCGTCCGTCCGTCCGTCCGTCCGTCCGTCCGTCCGTCTGTCCGTCCGTCCGTCCGTGTGAACGCTGAGATATTTGTAAGTACGCAACGTAGAGACTTGAAATTTTACATGAATACTCGATAATACCATACGCTGCACAAGTTTATAAAATTTTTCCGATAACTCATTCCATTTCGATTTTATGAGCATTTATCGATAATTTTAATGTGTTTTTAAGGCTTGGTTTGTACATCTTTTGAGCTAAAGACTTCAAATTTGCTGTGTAGTTGCGTGTAATGAATACGCAGATAACGTTATCTTTAGATTTTGGATGCCACGCCCCATTCGCCCCCAATAGCCCCCTATTTGTAAAAAGCGCAAATCAAATACTAGAGATTTGTGCTTTGGCACATACACACATATAAATGCCATAAATAAGTTGTGAAAGTTTGATGCACTTAGTCCATCGCTAAGAAAAGTTATTAAACAATTAAGTTTCCATAGTAATGCCCACATTGCAGCCCAAGCGCAGTCGCTGCGTCAACTGCGCAGTTGGCAGAGCGCGCGCTTATGCGTGCGTGCATATGTATGGGTGTATGTGTTGTTTGTATGTGTGCATACAAAATCGTAGAATTATTTGATATTTGGCTCTTCACAGGGCTCAGGGTATCCCCTAGTCGAGCAGTCTCGACTAGAGCACTCTTACTTGTTATCTGTTTATGCCGTGTATTAAGGTGTGCAGGCGACCATAAAAGCTGAATGAACCAACTGCAGCACTCGATAAGCTGCCACAGCCAGTTCCTGTGCCACTGCCACTGCCATTGCCATTGCCATTGGCCACATTCATTGCCAGGGTGTGCGCCACATAAAGAAGGCTATTTGACGTGGCCACCAAGACGATTGGGTTGGGTGGCAGCAGCTGAGCTCGGGTAGCTAATGAGCGTTATGAATGCTCAGCAAAATGTTTTTGCCAATTGAAGTCAGTGCACTTGAGAGGCAGCAGCAGCAGCAGCTTGGGCAGAGGTGCACCAAAGTGGCATTTTATTAATGATGTGCGACCGAGAGCACAACCCCCACCAAAGTACATTAAAGGCAACGATTATGCTTTCTGATGTGTGGCAAGCACAAAAGCGTGCATTGAGTGCTGGGCAACAAAGGCAGCAAATTTCTGGCTTGAATGCATGTCAATCTGAGGGCAGCTGAGTAATTGAAACTTAAATAAACAAACTGCCGCAGAGACTTCAGCAGCAGCAGCAACAGCAGCAGTTGCTACATTGAGTGGCAGCTAGAGTGTGAAGGGCGTGTGTGTGTGTGTGTGAGCCTGAAAGGCGTCGCACACTTATCCTTGCAGCAGCTGGGGGCTTCAAGTGCCACGCCGAGCCACTTGTGCACAGTCTCATTATTGTAAACAAAAACAACGAATTCGCTGGTGGTTAAAGCGACGCATGTTGCGCAAATTCAAGCGAATCTCGTTTATTCTCTTTTTATTATTTTTGAGCTGCTTATTTCGCTTTGCTTTGTGTTGTTTTTTGTTTTCTCTTTTTTTCACATTTTTCTTTTTTTGATGTTGCAACATAATATTTATGATCGCTTGTCATGTGTTTGCTTAGCTCTGCTTCCTGTCTGCTGGTCGAGCCAGAGCCACAGGCTGCAGGCACTGTCATCGCGTTCCTTGGCAACATGCTTAGCAACACTGCTCAGCAGCATTGTTGCTGTGTCTGGCAACATTTCCAGAGTTCTTATTTTGGAATCGCGCTGCCCGCCTACGTCACACAATTATTTTGGGGTGTGTTTCGGAGGCGACAACAAACAGTTTTCAGTCGTTTGTCAACTTGTCCTAGGCACGCTTCAGACCGGCAAATTGCTGCGTGTGCAGCCTGTTGTTCGCTGGCCATCAAATTGGTTTTATGTCTATCACAATATCAACAACAATAATACTGACAACAACAACAACAATAGCTAAACAACAGTGTTTATTCTTGCACTTGCAGCGCACTTCCGGCAACAACAGCTGGATGCACCCGAACAATTAGTGGAGAGCGAATATTGTTGCCGCATTAAATTCAATTTCGTGGATTATAATCAGTGTAGAGTGCGGGACTGCGGCCAAATGGACGCCGCGCCGTCCAAACAAACGAAAAACAATTAAAAGCCGGAAATTGAGTTGTAAACTGAAAGCGAACGACGAGCAAAAAATGTGAAAATTCGAAAAGTGCAAATCAAAAGCAAAAGCAAATTTCTCGAGTCGAGTCGCGTCGAGTCGAGAGCCAAACAAAATTTTTCTGAAATTATCTGGCCGCTTATTGGGGGCCCACAACTCGAGTGGCGGCAGCCGCTGTGGCTGTGACGGACGAGCTAACCCGCCGAACATTGAAAGCAATTTGCTCCCTCAACGCGCATTAATAATTCGCATACTCCCCAATCGCCAACTGTAAACAGTCTCTCTGTGCTACGGCCGACAAGCGGCGCAGCGTGTGAAGTTGAAGTGTTTATTGAATGAGCGGCAAATGTTGCCTGTCTGCGAGTGAGAGACACTGCCCGACCCCGATCATGTTGCTGCGCCAAATGCCCAACGGCCTGTCAGCCACTGCACGCCAAATGACAGAGCGGCCCATAGACGCAACCATGGGACACGGAGTTAGACAGTCGCGCAGGCGACGCCACAGCGGATGGACCGCCCAGGCTCGAAGCGGTTTGATCTGGCATGCCCTCGTTTTGATCCTCGCCCTCTCCACAATGGGTAAGTTGGTACTTTGTTTAATCAAATTTCACTATATATTTCTGAGCATAAGCAAATCTTCAGGGCAGAGCTAAAAATGAAAGCTGAAAGAAAAAAAAATCAGCTAAGAATATTTTTTGAATTTATTTTTCAGATATTGTGATAAATATTAATATTTACATGTGCTTATATTGAATTCAATGAAATATCTATAATATATATATTATTTTCCATTTTCCTCAAATTAAAAAACCAAATGAGTTTTAATCAAGCAGTATTTATTATATATCTATGAATCCATTTTCCACATATTTATATAAAAAACCTAATTATAATTTTAATAAAGCTGGCACGTTTTGTATCGATAGTGGCCGACTAGCAAATACCTTGACTTCTATTAACTGTTGTCAAAATTCTTAGTTATTTCTATACATGTACAATTATTATATATTTTAAATTACATATAAGCAAGTAGACCTTATACTACTACATATTTTGACATCAGTTTTCCCTTTTTTGGTATATTTATATAATCTAAAACGAAAAATGTATGATTTAAATATGTTTTTTTATACATACATATGTTTGAATACATATGTAAATTTATATATATAACCAGAAATCATTTATACAACTATATATATTGTTTTAGTTTTCCTGTTTTTAGATATTCTAAAAAAAAAAAACTAATTCCACTTAGTTTTGCATAGTTTTTATAGAAAAAACTTTGTAACTTTAAACTTTACGAAAAAAGTAAAATAGACCAATCTAATATCATGAAGATTTTAATTTAAAATTTTAATTTTTAATTTGGGAAATATTTATGTAATATACGAAACCATCCACAGACTGAACTAAAAGAATTAATTTGTAGAGTATTTATATAAAAAAGTTGCCAACTTCATACCTTACTAAATATGTAAATATGTAACAAATAAAGTTTGCGGACAATTCGAATAGATATCATGAAGAATTTTAAATTTAAATTTAACATTTAATTTGGTATATATTTATATATTCATATACAGAGATTGGACTAAACGAATTTATTTTTGTAAAAAAAAAAAACAAAAAATATCAGACTAATTTCAAAAATGAAATTTTTTATTTAAAATCTGAATTTTTAGGAAATAAACAAAAATTTGTATACATTGTGATGTAGAACAGCAGCTGCATTTGATCAGATCAATTTGGCTGATGATATTGTTATGAATGTTAAAAGTTTATAAGACATCCCTCTGTGCGTTGCTCATTCTCCAAAATTAATATTATACTCAGAATTTAGATTTTAAATAGGTATTTTTTGTAGTCGTACGTAACATATTTAATAAAATTATGGTCCAAAAATATTTAATTAATATTATATATATATATTTTTAATTTTAATAAAACTCTTATTATTCCTATACCAACGTAACCATCTTAAGTCAGATCTATTTTATGCTCATTTTGTATATATTTATATAACTTGCGGCAATCTAGAAATACAAAACGTTTCGATGGCGCTGTGCTGTCTGTCTGTGTATAAGAGAGAGGGAAGAGAGAGAGAGAGAGAGAGAGAGAGAGGGAGAGTTGGGTAATTCTTCAAGCATAAATTGTTGTCTTCATAGCTCATAGAGTTAAGATAATTGCATCCATTCTCCAGCCATACGCAGCCATAGTAATCTAGGCAACTTATAAAGCTTCACAATTAAATGGTTGTTGTGTGCTGTCGGGCAAGACAAGTGGACAATAGACAGACGGACGGGGAGTCAGGGTGCTGGGTTAAAATTAAAGAGTGTCACACTCTTAAAATACAGATATAAAATCCACTTTAATAGCAGTGAAGTGGCTGAGACGCAGCAAATGACATTTGAAACAAACACTTTTGCCATAATAAAATACAAATAAAGCAGCAGCAGCAACAACAACAACAACAATGGCTTGAAGAAGGAGCGTGGCCACTTGATAACGGCAAATGGGCCACACGATTGACGAAGTATTCGAAATCCACTTGAGAGCGGGTGACATTAAAAGCGGCAAACCATTAAAAGGATTGACAGCCAAGCAGCCAGCCAGTCAAAGGGGGAGGCACTACAGCTGCTGCTGCTGCTGCTGCTGCTGCTGCTGCTGCTTGTGCTGCTAGTGCCTCGTGGAGGAGGTGCCAATGCCATGGTGACAGGCGCCGATGTGCTTGCCATGGCTTGGCAGGCAATCAGGCAAACCGACCAAGCGGCTGATCGACTGATAGACAGCTGGCTGTCCTATAGACCGGGTATAGACTGCAGTCAACTGACTGTCGCTGACATTCCGTAAACGCAACGCAATCGAAATAGAAGTCGAAATCAGAGCCCCATCCAGAGTGCTGCTCAATGGCAATCGTTGTCGTCGCTGTTGATGCTTAATGCTTGTAAAAAGTTTTTAATGGCAAACCTAGAAGCTGCTCATTTGCCACTCAAAGCAACGCCAATGCCACTCACTCGCCCAGCATCATTCACCAATCTCCACTTGTCACGTGGTCGCTAATGAACAGTGAATCGCTTAAGGACTCAGCAGGGCAGCAGCTCTGCTGCAGCTGATTTCAATAGGATTATTGCCGGCCATTGTTTTCGGACAGAGACAGAGAGATAGAAGCGCTGCACATTGTTGAGAGTGTTTAGCATTTATCACAGAAAGGAATGCACTGCGCGAGTTTATAAATTGAAGCACTTAATGCTGGCAGCTAATGGGTTGATGGGTTGACAGCTAAATAGAATTTGATGGCTAAGAATAAACTGATCCACAAAGTTGAATTTAATGTGTTGAGCTTTTCCACAACAGCGAGTTTCGGACATTAATTCAATATCGATGACATATTGCAAAACAACAAAAACAACAGCAAAAGATAATAAAAATGTTTTGATTTGCCACTAGAAAATCTAGCAATGGAAATTGTATGAAAATGCATGCAAAAACCGCACGCTAAGCGATTCATGTATATATTTATTTTTATACCCTGAACCTATTGAAAATGGGAAATCAGGGTATAATGGTTTTGTGGAAATTTGTGTAACATGCGTGCCACAACCCATAAAGTACATATTCTTTCAAAAATTCCAATAGTAATACCCACAGTGCATATGTGTGTGTGTGTGTGCATATGTTGTTCGTGTGTATGCATCGCAGAATGATTGGAATATTGGCTCCTCACAGGGTTCAGGGTATCTCTTAGTCGAGCAGTCTCGACTAGAGCACTCTTACTTGTTTCTTTTTTTTAATCCACACGGACAATCAACCATAATTTGGCCAGCTCGGACTCTGACTGACATTGTCCGCCGTACTGCAATAGGTGGGCGTATAGAGCAGGTCGGAATGGGCAAAGCAATCAGCAAAATACAAATAATAAAATGACGCATTTGAGGAAAATATAATTAAATTTTAATTGCAAAATAATATTGACAAGCGGCTAACAAATTACAAATAAAATATGCAAATTTCACGGTTTGTGCACATGAATATTTTTGCCGCATAAATTTCGAATTGTGCGACGGGTGCGTTGATAAACATGATAAATATGTTTTCACGATTTTTGGCCCAAAACGATTCGCAGCTCGTAAAAGTTGCCTAAAACATTGAGTTGCAATGGCCGTGGGCAGGTGGGCCGGGCAGGTGGACTTGATTTGGTTTGCGTCTGTGTCTGTATTTGTTTATTATTAATGCAATTTGTAATCTATGTTTGTTGTTGTGCGGCTGTTGTCCGTGTGCCGGGCTGACCTCAACAATGAATTGCTAGCTGGATCTATTTTTGTTTGTTTGTCCGTCTGATGTTTGTCTGTTGTTTGTTGCCATAAAATACAATTATCGTGCACAAACAAGCAAAGCGCATCACAAGCACATTAATGCCACTGGCAATGCAATAACAACTGAGCTTATGCACATTAATACGCGCACACACACACAGAGAGAGAGAGAGAGAGAGAGAGAGAGAGAGTCACCCATATGTGTGTAGTCAAAATGGCAGCTTGAATTTCAAAAGCTGCAAAAGTTGTCACCATCAGCGCATTTTGCTTTTCCATAATTAACTTATTTTGTACATTAGCAACAGATTTTGTTTATTAACGCATGTGCGTTTGCTTTCAGTAATGCCCACGCCCACGCCCTCAGCCCCACCCGGACCCCCACCCTCAGCCAGGACCTGATCCAAGTGCCTTAATGTGTGCAGGGGCCACGGGGCGCATACTTATCTTTCGGCATTGCCAACGAGTTTATTTATTTTCTGTTTGCGGTTTGTTCTAGCAGCTGTGGAGCAACACAGCGAGGGCATGGCTGAGGGCGTGAATGGCAATGGGGTTGGGGATGATTCGTTTGTGTGTTGCTGGCATCGCATAATTTATTTATCATTAGCGTAATTCGGCAAAAGCCGGAATGTTGTGTGTGTGCGTGTGTATGTGTGTGCGAGTGTCCCACACAAGATGCTGGCAAAAATAGCTGCGAGTTTTCCTAAATAGCTGAAATAATTTGCCCAATTAGTGCAATTGTGGGTTGCCAAAAAACAATGTACACTGACTATGGATGACTATGCACAAGTGCTTCAAGCCGAGCGAATTGAAATGCGAGCACATTCGTACTTTCTAATTTAATTTAACAAATAAGAGCTGGTTAATCACACTAATTAAAGCAAAATACCTGCTTCGGAATGCTCAAGATAATTATGAAATAGCTCGCACTGACCGAGTGGTTTAATGAGAGTGCTGAGATCTGACTTAGAAGAGCTGGGAATATAATGCTTGACATATTTGCCATAAGACCAGAGCTGGGAAATTAGTATATAAAGTATGTACTACATAGATTAACTAAGAGCTTGTATAAGTCTGAAATTATATTGTATTAAGCGAGCAAACTGAGGGAAGATAATGGAGCCTAGTCGAGCAGTGAGAGGCTAGCATATGGACAAGATTTTTGCTCTTTAATCTTCTTATGGTGCGGTCTCTTGTGAAGTCTCTTTTAATCTATTGACATATGGAAAAAATGGATAATTTTATTTGAAAACAGGCTTTGAATAGATTCTGTGTAGAGCTAGTTGGCAATTGTTAATATTAGCATACATCAGCTTTTGTATTGATGGTTTTCATACTCTGTTTCCAAAGGAAAAAAGAGTATATTGGTTTTGTGCAACGCTCGTCTTACAGTTCTTCTGTCCATATGAATACAACATATTTCTACGCTATTGAAGCTAGAGACTTAAAATTTTGAACATATGACCGTGTATACCTTCGATTTCTAAATGTGTCAAGATTTTCCCAATACTTCCAGTAGAAATCATATTAGTTGAAGAGTTAAAGAGTTGAATTTTGACCACCCAATATTAAAAAGATATAGCGGATATATCTATGCCTATTGGGTTCGTGACATATCGGGTATCTTTAACCATTTTAAAGCTAGAGCGCTGAAATTGGGAATCTATCTCTGTAAGATCTATGAAAATTATATGTCAACGCCCAGTGGGAGCGTGGCAAATAGGCAACAAAGCTTGTAGAGCCCAGATTGTATTATATATATATAAATATATAATAATATAATATAAATAGAAATATAATATAAATAGAAATGAACACAGAGTAATGTACCCAGAGTTAATACAGTGATACAGCGAATAAAGAATACATATAAGTTTACTTTAAATAAGCCACTTCCCACACAAACTTAATTTTCCCAGCTCCACAGAGTGGTAGCAAATTTTAATTAAAAATATTTTATGTGTCCATATTTGGACTTGTCATTCATATATATGCACATACATATATAGACATTTGTACATATTAAGCTGGAGGTCCTCTAATATTTACGTTGATTTACTGTATCTCATCCGATATTTATTCGTAGTCGCATAGTCCCATACACGCAACCATCTGGAAATTCAATATTTCACGTTTAATTAAGCTGCAACTGCAATAAAAGGAAAAAAAAAACAAATAGCCGAAAAAAAAACGAAACAGCATACAGCAAAAAGGGAACAAGAGCAAGAGAGTAAAATCACAACGACAAAATCGCAAACTGCCACACAAAAATGTTTTGGCTGCCACTCGCAACGCGCCAACCAAATAAATATGCAACAAAAATACTTGTGGGACGGCGTTCGTGGTGCAAACAGTGTGCGAAATGGTGCAGCCGCAGCAAAAACGCCGTAAACTCTTAACAATTGCAAAAACACACTGCAAAATAAAGCGAAACAAAGGCAAAGCACTAAAAACTACTGCGGGCAATAAATCTGCAGCGGGCTGGCGGGGCGCCCCAACAGGCAGCAGCAGCAGCAAACGGCAGCAGCAGCAGCAAACGGCAACAGCAACAACAGTCGCAGCTGCACAAATGTTGCCAGGGCGTTTGCATAAACACATTTACACACACACATCCACACATACACACGCACACACACTGATGTGCCTGCTGCGTAAATAACTAATAAGGCTCCAGGATACATTTCCACTGTAATTTAGGAAAAGCAGCAACAAAACGGAGAAAAAGAAAATACAATTGAGAGTAAGCTTCGAGTTGAAAGCAAAATAAAACAGAGTCCAGCAAATACAATCATTGATCATGGGCTAGCAAAGGGTGACTCTGTGTGTGTGTGTGTGTGTGTGCTTCTATAACTTAATTAAAATTATGAATGTTTTTTGCTAGCAAGGATTACGAGAGCTGCAGGATGCACGCTGGCAAAAAGTGTGGCACAGCAAATGCGCTTTTTGCAATATTGTTGAATCAACATGCAAACAAAGAGCAACATCAATTTATACATAAATCAACATGTACAAAAACAGAGCCAAATTTTATGCTAGCAGGAAATGGATGCTTCCACACACACAGCACCACTGACCCACCCAAAACACCCCACGGCCAACTGTCTAATGCATTTTGTGTCATGCTCATGTAAAATTTGGGAAATTTCAAAAGGCCGTGGTCGCTTATCTAAATTCCGTAATTCAGTTTCGCGTGGCTCTGCTCTCGGCTATGTTTTAAATTAAAATACGCTCCACATTAATTTGTCGAAACTGGCTGAATTTGTTGCCCAAACAGTTCTCTATCCCATTCGATTTTGTCACAAACGAACGAATTTCAACTTTGTTGTTGCTAAACAATTTTTGTGATTAGCAAATTGTGACAGAGTAAAGTTTACTTTTGTTTGGCACTGTTAATGTATCATAAACCCGTAGAGCAACAGAGTTGTAATTGGTGCTTTTATCTCAACTAAAAATAGATGAAGAACTAGTTGAGTCTGTGTGTGTGGATTGGTTCGCCATCAAAAACAAGTGCACAAATTAACTGCTGCTCCTAACTGCATTCGAACTGCCCGAACAAAGGCACGGTTCGAATAGAGTGCCTCGTAACCCCAGTGATATGAGTGTGATGGTGATGTGGCAGCGACCTGGTTCGATTCAGCTCACACTCACGATGCAGCGGGCAGCGTCACAAATGGTCAAAAGTTCCATTAGGGTCAGGCCATGAATGCTATTTACAAGCAGCTCGCGATGGAGCATGCGAGATAAGAGACTCGGCGGGGCCAAATGGTAAAATAAATGGCAAAAAGTCGGCAAACAGTAAACACTACACTGGGCGCTGCCAGTGTGCGGACCAAGAAGCGAAAACTGAATATCGCTATCGATGCTGCCGTCCAGATAACAAAATGTTTTGCTCCCCACAGCTTCAATTGAGTCGTCGTCATCGTCGTCGTCGTCATCGTCGTCATATTCATGCATTCGCTTCTAACGCCATGTCGACACGCGGCAGCAGTTAAAGCGAAAAACAAGCTAAACAAATACGAACCGTGTATACAGGCTTTTTCACACACAAGTAGATGATACACACTCACACACACACGCACACTCTCGCACCCACACAAACAAATAGAAAGCTTAAGCACATAAGTAGAAAGGTATAAATGAGAAAACACACAGTGCAGCAAATGAAAACTGGCAAATAGAAAAAGAATTACATATATACATATATGTATATAAATACATATTTGTATGTATACATAAAAATAAGCCTGAGAGTTGTATGCTGTGCAGTGCAATGTCACCCGCAGACTACAAATACAATTGCAAGCACACTCACACACACGCACACAGAGTCATACTCACATGTTTTTATGTATTCACTTGGGTGTGTGTGTAGCTGTGTGCAGATTCTTTGCCTGCTTCACAATATTTACGCTGTTATCCTTTTTGTTTTATTTGCTTAGCGCTTCTGTGTAAAGAAGGACTATCGTGAGACAAACGACAAACGACAAACGAGCAACACGAGAATTGCAGGCAGAGAGAGAGAGAGTGAGAGATGGCGAAAGAGAGAGAGAGAGTGCTGTGTGCGAGTGCCGTTATGGCACATCATCATCATCATCATCATCATCATCATCGGCGTCGTTATGATAATCATCATCCACTTGCAAGCCACTCGTTGAGCGAAGAACACTCAGATTAAATTTAGTTACATATTATTTTTTCATTTAGCGCATTTATTTTCGTTGTTGTGTTTGCTTTGTGCGGGTGTCGCTGTGGAGAGTTGTGCGTGAAGTTTATTTGCGGAGACTCGAGTCTGTCAGGCTTTGATTTTGCCCAGTTCCTCAATTGCGTGATGGGAAAACTAATTGGATTCCTAAGAATATATTTGTATTTTTATTGAGCATGTAATATACATATTTGTATATTATTTTATTATTTTAATTCAGTATTCATATTTACTTTTACCCACTTTACATAATTTAATTAAATCAATTTTTTGGCTCAATTATGTTGCAATAAAAGCACAAATTATTGTCTTGACCAATCCTAGTCCTTACCTTTTACAATTTATTTGACATTCACACACACTTAGTCAGCATAACGAATTATTAATTGTCATTTCATAACTGACAGTTTAGGGTGTGTGCTGAGTTACCCAGGCCAAGCCCATGAAAAACTACAACTGAAAGTCAGATAGAACAACAAAATTATGTTGGCGTGAGCCGCGGCTGTGTCTATGCTGATGTTATGTAGACATGAAATAAGAGCTTTTGGGCTTGGCCAGCTCAGGCAATGGATTAAATTGCGCTCACTGCCAGTTGAGCTACGCAAAGCACACGCTCAGCAAATGACGAAATATTTAATCACGAATTTCTTTTCTTAAATTGTTAAAATTTGCTTAGTATTTCATTTGCATTTATGTATGTATGTAGCAAAGCAAATGCAATTAAAGATGGCTAATAATGTCAGCAATAGTCGACGGGTGTTATTTGAAAGCTATCGATAGTTATTTACAACCCATCGATATTTGGAAATAATATCAAAACGAAAAGCATATAAGAAGTAGTGATAATCGATAGTCATAAAGCGAAGGCAACGATGCAATAACAATTGATAAGTGTTTGCTTGCATAAATAAACAGAAATAAATCTGTTAACAGTTAAATGACTGGGGTTAAGTGCGTATGCATATGCAAATGATGATATGTGACCGGTGTTCAATATATAACAATATATATTTTCTCATATATCAAATTATTTATTTATTTGTTTCATTTAAAATATTTTATTTACATATATAATCTTTTTTTTTCGACTTTATATGATATATGATATTTCCCATTAATGTTTAATGAATGTAAAATTGATTTCTAAAATCTTGGCACGCGCAACGCCGGATAATAAGTCAGTCCTCGTTTTTTTTTTTGTTCGAGTTTCCAACTTGACCGCAGTTTCGCGTTTTTCTACCCTTTCATTTTTTTTTTGTCTCCGTGTCATGGATTTCTACACGCACACAAACGAAACCACAGTGGCTACTTTTTTATTTTTTTTTATTATTTTTTTGCTTGCAGCCAAGTTTAGTGCTGGGCGCGTGCGGGGCTTTTGATTTATGGTTTCGTATGTTGCGAGCTGGGTTTTTTATGTTAATTAAATTGCGTTGGCTGGCCAAATGGAGTGCCGCACCGTTACCGTTGCCGTTACCGTACACTGCACTCGACTCGAGTCTTAAATGAGCGGACACACACACATCTGTAGGTGGGAGATTCTCCCGCTCCAACTGGACTCTGGTATATATGGCAAGTTCCGGCCACGTAGTGCAAACAAATGAACTGCACCGGCATTTACAGTGATTACTGTTGCCTGGTCTGGACCTACTCCTTAAATGCTGTTGACCCAGCCGAGCAGCCGAGCAGGCAGCTGAAGCAGGCATGCAATGCTTATTAGAAATTCCATTATGTGTAGCATACTTATGTGCGTCCATGTGCTCCTTCTGTCAACATAAGCCCGCAACGAGTCAGATGTTGTCTTTGTGCACGCCTCAATGGCTGCAGGGACGACACATACTACGCTCTCCCCCTGGTTCATTTAGAGCGGCATATGCACGCCTCCCGTTTCGGTGTTGCGGCTGCCGTTTTGCAGTGTTGTGCATGATAAATCTTTCAATATGCTGCCTAGGCAGCAGCAGCAGCAGCAGCAGGAGCAGTAGCAACAGCGTCGACAATGTCGGGTAAACATGTCAAGTAGCAGCAGCAACAATATTCATTTGAATTTGCAACAAAAGCCTATTAAATACCAAAACAATACTCCATCCTACAAACACCCACACACACACGCACACACACACACACACACACACACACATCCATGATACATATAGATATACATTCTATGCCATGCTTGGGCCGTGTCGTTTGTTTGCTTTTGACTCTCTTGCACGCGAGTGAGTCCACAAATTATTATGCAGTGATAAATATGCCCACATTTCATTTGTTTTAGCCAATCACCCCACACAGCCTCCTCTGTCTGTAGACCATCTGTTTCAATTTATTTATGGCAGGACTCGGTGCTGGTGCTGGTGCTGGTGCTGCTGCTGCTGCTGTGACTGCTGCCTGTTGCTCTAACGCACAGCAATCTTTATTGTTTAAAAAAGAAATCCTGGCTGTTTATTGCCAAAAGCCATTCCATTGATAGATGATTGTTGTGTATGGCTCCTGTGCTGCTTACTTTATTTAAGTCTGTAAGCAAACAAATCAAACAATTGATAAGTCTTGTGTTTATCTTTGTTAATCCTACTATGTTCCATATTCGTTCGAAACTTTGACTGAACTGAGCCGAGGTATGTTTTGTCCAGGTCAATCGATCATTTGAGATTGTGTTCCTTTCAATCTACTACTTTTTATGTACTCCGCACAACAAGCAAAGCGAAGTCCACAAATGGCATTCAGTTTCTTTTTTTTTTTTTGCTCACTGGCAATGCAAACAAATCCGAAAAGTTTTTCGGCAGCAACTAGCTATAGTGGAGCTGGCAGAGGTGGGGCAAAAGGAACAAAAAATATTGGCATCTAACTTTTCAATTTGGTATCACTTGCGGTTTTAACGAACCTGACGTTTTGCACCGTTGCGGCCAAACGAATCCCGCAATGACGCACTCTGGCATGATTGAAAAACAATAAAGGCAGCAAAAAGCGAGCAGCACTCCGGCACTGCACCACTCCTGCTGCCTCCCGGAACTGCCGGAATACTAGATGTTCGATGCCAAGAAACTGTGCTGAAAACGGCGTGAAAACTGTTTACCTTTGGACAAACGTTGACTGAGTCCAGGGAATATGGCCAGTGGAGCGGTGGTATAACAAAAACAAAAAAAAAAAAACAAAAAAAAAAAATCAAAAACGAGCTGCATTGATACTGGCAACAGTGGCTGAGTGAACGGCGAGGTTCGCGGTAAAGGGATCAACGGCTCGGAACTGCAATCCAGGGACTTCTATGTTGTTCTGCTTGTAAACAAATCGCAAAAGGATAAGGCCAATGCACTTGTAAGCAAGCACTTAGTCGAATCGAGTAAATATGTGAGTTTTGCACAAACTTTTCACCTGATATGCACAGAGGAGGAGTCAAGTGTGCGAGTGTGTGAGTTTCTGTGTGTGTGAGTGTCTGTGTGTGTGCAGATTTAGAGAAATTGTTTGACTTTTTGTACAACGCGCCCTGCTGTGTCCTATGATTTCTAGTTGCCCCAGCAAACCACATACTAACAAGCAAAACTTTTGCGAGCAATAAGCAAGAATTTGCGGTTGCTTTCACAGCTACCAGTCCAAGTTGCTGCAGCTGCTCCACTTGCTCCACTTGCTTTGGCTCCACTTTGCAATTTCAATTATCAGACAAACTACGTTTTCATTTTCGATTTCCGTGTGCAAATGTTTATGAAGGGGAAAAGCTTTAAAGCAGCCCTGGCAGCAGGTCATGGCTGGCCAATTATGGGGACTTGGTCAGCAGCTCATTAAGGCCAAAGTGTAATAATGTATTTTGCAGGCTGCCAGCGAGAAATTGCTAAAAGAAAAGCTGCTGTGCGAAATAATGAAACTCATACATCGACCGCATACCATATACATAATAAGCAGATGCAGACCCTGTTGCCCTTGCCCCCAATATGCAAACAACTCCCAAAGGTAATTTATAACTTGCAGCTGGTATATCAAACAGCAACAACAACAGCAGCAAAAACAAAAAGGAAAAAAATGGAAAAAAATGAAAACAATTTTATTTTATTTACCTCGCGAGAGATTCACATACCGTCCCCAATGAAAGGCGAGTTCCTGGTTCTCAGCTCTCGGCTCTCGGCTCTCGGAGGGACTACGGCAAAGCCGCAAATGATGTGCCATTATTCTTAAGGGTACAGCCGCACGAAGTGTGACCCAAATAAGATATAAAATTTTTGAGTGGCTTGTTAGGCAATGTCCCGCTGCTTGTAAACAGGCAAGTGGCTTCCTCGGCGCCTCGGCCTGAATTATGCCACGCATTTGTTGACAAACGACTTTCGAATGGGCGGCCATAAAGCTGCCGGAAATTGGCGTTGATTGCTTGGCAATTAATAAAACTTTCCGTGCAAGCAAATCAGGCAAAGCCCAAGGTCAGTTTATTTAATTGTCTTAATTAGGATACCTACAAATGTGGAATAACCTACAAATATATGCCAGAAGAATGGAAAAAATAGTATATCGAGAAGGTATTAATTAGTCAGTAAATTGAGGGAATTTTTAAAAGAAAAACTAAAGATTGCTGAATGTTCAAATTTATAAAATAAATTTGTTATAATTTACAATTTATATACTTTAATTAAATATTTTAGATTCATTTGATTTAAGTGAAGAAGAACGAATAAAATAAAAATAATGAGTTCGAGGTACAACTAGACAATAAATTACAAACTTGAATTAAATTTCATTTTAAGCAAGTAAGAGTGCCCAAGTCGAGACTGCTCGACTAGGAGATACCCTGAGCCCTGTGAAGCGAATGGGGCATGGCATCCAAAATCTAAAGATTACGTAATCTCCGTATCCATTACACGAAACTTCGCTATGTAATTAGCCATTTATTATGTTTTCTAGTTAATGTAAACAAATTATATATCTAACTATAATTTAGTAAAAACAAAGCTATATTTAAACAACTCTGAGTTAGAGGGGAAGTCGAAGTGCTAGTCCGACTTGCCTGACTAAAAAATAGCCTTAACGGACTGCTAAAGCTCATAATATTTGCACATATGAAGACTTGCTTTGCATTTGCTAACAGATCGTTATCTTAATTATCGTTATAATAATTAATAATATTTAAATTTAAAATGTTATATATTTACATTAAATAAACAATAAAAGTATAACTTTTACATTTTCGCTTAACATACTTAACAATATCAATACTTACCAACAGACAGAAGAAGAGGAGAAACACCGCGCTGCACTGGACGACTGACAACCAAGAGATGAAGAATACGACTGAAGCTGCGCTGCAGCAGGCTTGCCTTTATATAGGGCAGCGACAGCGACAGCTCCTCTCAAGTCAAACTCAGCTCTTGAGCCTCCTTCTGAGTCAGTCTTCACACTCGATCATTAGGTGACCAATCAAAGCACTTTCTGCTGCTGCTGCTGCAAGAAGCAGCTCGTCTTATCTTCAGCTGCCTTTCTATAGGGCTGCGAGACTTCCACTCGAAGTCGAGCTCAACTCTGGAGCCTCTTTCTGGGTCAGTCTTCACACTCGATCGTTAGGTGACCAATCAGATCACTTTCTGCTGCTGCTGCTGCTGCTGCAAGAAGCAGCTCGTCTTATCTTCAGCTGCCTTTCTATAGGGCAGCGAGACTTCCACTCGAAGTCGAGCTCAACTCTGGAGCCTCTTTCTGGGTCAGTCTTCACACTCGATCATTAGGCGACCAATCAAAGCACTTTCTGCTGCTGCTGCTGCAAGAAGCAGCTCGTCTTATCTTCAGCTGCCTTTCTATAGGGCTGCGAGACTTCCACTCGAAGTCGAGCTCAACTCTGGAGCCTCTTTCTGGGTCAGTCTTCACACTCGATCATTAGGTGACCAATCAGATCACTTTCTGCTGCTGCTGCTGCTGCTGCAAGAAGCAACTCTTCTAATCTTCAGCTGCCTTTCTATAGGGCAGCAAGACTTCCACTCGAAGTCGTGCTCAACTGTTAAGCCTCTCTCTGAGTTAGCGTAAGCTAAACTCTCTATCAGTTAGCGACCAATCAGAGTATTTTCTGCTGCCTCTGCTGCATACATATGCAAACTAACATCTCCTCTTCAGAACCTTAACTCCTTTTCCGCTCTTCTTCTTTCTGGTCTATTGATTAAGTTTAAAGCCTCTAGTTCAAACGATGTGAAACCAGGCTTTAAAAACGAAATTAGATTATCGATAAATGCTGCTAAAATCGAAAGGAATTACGCCGACGTCACTGAGTCCAATTACCATTATACCCTGATTTCCCAATATATGGAAAACATGTAGAGATATATTTCCTAATAAAGTAAATCTTCCACCTCTTTATAATTTCAGTTACCTTAATTACACATCTCTCCACTTTGATATTCAAGCAAAAAAAAAAAAAAAAAACTTTCATTGTATTCATATTCGATTCGTTTTTGTTTCATTTCAGAGTTGGTCGAGTGTGCGCTGCGAAATGTCAACTTAATCATTGAACCACCGGCGGTGCGACAGGGCCAGCATGTGGTGCTGCGCTGCATGTACGATCTGGAGGGGGCGCCTCTCTACTCAGCCAAGTTTTATCGCGGTCAATTGGAGTTCTACCGCTATACGCCCGGCGAGTTTCCCAATACGAAAGTGTTTCCATTTCCGGGGATACACGTCGATGTAAGTACAACAAATATCGGAGTGCAAAAAGCGCTTACAACGTCAAATTGTTCCACTTTTTAAGCGGCCCCAACTCTGGCAGCTTGTTAACGTTGCATGCAAATGCAGCTGCCGATCTGTGGAGCTGTGGAGCTGTCGAGCCCGTTGACCGGCACCTGGCTCCGGCTATGCCCCGGGTTGCCTGAGCTCCGGCTCCGACTGCTGGCCACGGCGGGCGTCACTTTGACGCCCTTAATTGCGCTCACACTGCATTTATTTATATTGTATATTTTATAACTTTCGGCTCATGCATATTCAGTTTGGCAGTTTTATTGTTATTGGCGGGTATTCAAAAAAGCCAGTTCCTGCCAAGACACCTGCAACTGCAGCTGCCACCAAGCTATCGCCAGCGACTATCTACAAAATATTTTCATTTAAATTTTTGTGTGGCAGCGTCTGAAATTTTGGTCGTTCACGTGAACGTGGCACAGAACGACCCCGCCTCGGCCCGATAATATTGCTTTGGCTATATTATTGAAAAAGTTTCAGCCAGAGCAGCCAGAGCAGACGGAGCAGCAGCCGGAGGCTGGTCAGGGGCCCGTCACTGAAATTCTGTTGGCCCGATAAAGTTGCGCTGAATCTGTCCAAATATTTCATCAGGCTATTGAGTTTGTGCCAACGGGTTTATCTTTAGTTTTTGTCCCGCACAACTTTTACAGAGAGTACATATATATACATAAGTATATATATACTAGCTATAAATATTGTGTTTTTTTGTTGTATCATTCTTTTTCTTTTTATTTATTTTTAATGAAGCAATATACTTTCTTAATATACCTAAGTGCTCTCGCTGTCCGAGCTTATGTTAGATAACATACATAAGAAAGTGGGTTCAATAAAAGCAACTAAATCTGATTTATTATGACAAAAATCCGCTATTTATGTTTTCTCTTCTCTCTCTCTCTCTTTCTCCCTCTCTCTCTCTCTCGCTCTCTCTTTTAGGTTACAAGCTCAAATGCCACTCAAGTACTCATACGCAACGTTGGCTTCGGTCTGTCGGGCAACTTCTCGTGCGAGGTGACCGCCGATGCGCCGCTCTTCTCCACAGCCACTGCACTGGCCGTCCTGCAGGTCGTAGGTAAGTCAAAAAAAAAAAAAAAAGATATTGGAAATCATCAGTCAGATAGCTTAATCGAGCTCACCGGCAATTCCTTTGACACTAGGAGTCTTAACTAAGTTTCTTTAGAGACATCGCTTTAAATAAAAGGAAAACAAAAAGAAAGAAAAAAGAAATAAACAAGTTTTCCTTTGCGGCAAAGGTAATTTGGGGTTGTTCGAGCCACGCCAGCTGCCGACGCTTTAAAAGTTCTGCGAGGCGCACAACTTGTGCTGGCAATTGCGTCATTAACAGGCTATTCCGCTAAGCAGATAAATGCCGTGTGGAGGCGATGGCTTGGCCTGGCTGCTCACCTGCTCACCTGTTCACAGACTCACCTGCTTCCCAGCTCACCTGTTCACCTACCTGCCTAGGTCATTTGGTAGTCCTGCCATCACGTCAAGCATTTGACGGCCTTATGCGCTCTAAACGAGCACGCTCGGCATTAGGAATTTAATCAGGTCTGACAATGGGAGCAAGCCAAACAATCATTTAGTTTTTCATCGGGTCGCGGGACTTGAAAGCAGCAGCTGTAGCATATCGAAGTGGAATTGCCAATAAATGCCAGCAACAATTGCCAATCCATTCGCTAACTAGGCAACTGGGTCAATAGCTCATAAATGGCATACCGTGCGTATGCGTAATCTCGGCTATGCCAAGGGTGTGCAGCATCGAGCAAACATCGCTCAGCAGTTAATCTCTATATTCGTTTCGCATTAAATATTCGAGAAATTCGCACTGACAGCTCAATGCTGCTGCTGCTGCTCCTGCAAACGCTGATTTTTATACCACTTGCCGCGCCGCGCCTCCCCTTGAGATGATGTGTTTGTATGATTGAGCACTTGCTGCGATGGCTAGAGCAGGCTGGGTGGTTGGGTGGTTGGGTGGGTTAGCTGTGGCTCTGTGGCTGCTTGCTTATTGCCCGCCATTAAACATTTAGATGTGCGCGTCTGGCGCGTAACTGGCTGCCTTTATTAGATTGCCATTACCTCAACATCTCTAACCAGTCTGGCTGTCCGTTTGTCCTGTCGTCCGATCGCCTGCCTGGCTGCCTTTCCCTTGGCTGGCTCAATATATTTAACGCCACATTTAGCTCGCTTAATTGGCCGCTTTTGCTTAACTGGCATCAAGGGATTAAAGCTTTGATCAAGCATTTGCTTTAAATTCACGTTGTAACCACTCGCGGCACTATGCCCAGGGCCGTTCAAGGACGTTTGAGGCGCGGTCTATTGCCTTAGTTATTCAAGTTTCATTTAATGTTGAGGCTTTTAATTGGCTGCACGTGTTGTTCTTGCCGTCTCGCTGTTTGTTGTCTCTGTTGATGTTGCTGTTGCTTTATTGTTCCTGCACATACATCAATATGAGATAAGCCAGCGCGCCTGACACTCTGACAGCCCGATATCGGAGTCTGAAAAGTCAGGCGCGTGATGGCTCCTCTGCGTACTTATGAGTGTCCCTCGCCCCACTCGCGTGTGTGTGTGTGTGTGCTGTATCTTTGTATTAGACAACTAAGCATTTAAGGCTTAATGTCGTCGACACTAAGACCCCAATAACTTGCGGGCTAGACAATAAATTACTGCAAGCCAAACGAGAGCAAACGCAGAGCATATTGGGCCTAGGCCTAGGCATATCATGAACCTTAGGTGCGAGCTCGACTGTTGCTTTAAGCAGACGCATTACAGCCAATTAAGTATTTTATGAAGCTTATGAAAGCTTTTTATGCATTATTTCTCATTAACTAATGATAGTTAGGCATATGTAGAGAAATCTAAAATAATATTGCAAACTTTAGTAAATGTTTTTAACGAGTTTTGAATGTGTTTTAAATTGAAATTTAATCAGAAATGAAGAGGTCAATTTAAAGCCAACGATATTTTATTTAAATATTGTGAATTTTCAACTTTAACTTTTGATTAATGAAAATCTGACTTTAAGTTTATGTAAGGATATTTTCTATATATTAAATATTCTTATTCATTTATTTTTATTATATTTGTGATATTATTCATATATCTGTTTCTATATATGAAATATAGTTATTTATTTATCTTTGTGCTTTACTTCCCTTGAACTTTATTATTAATCATATAAATGTTTTAATAGAAATGTATCTTTGACATATGCTTACAATATAATTATAATATTTTTGTAACTATAAAAAGTTATTTATTATAATCATCTATTTTAAAAACTTATTTTGGGTTAATTTGGATTTATTTTATGTGTGAATATTGTTGATTATGTAATTTTAATATTGTTTTAAATATGATAAGTTTTATTTTTTGATTAATTTAAAAATTTTATTTTGGGTAACTTGAATTTTTTTATGTGTAAATATTTTTTATATTTTAATTTTAATATATTTAAATTTGGGTAATTTGAATTTTTTTTTTTAATATCCGAATATTGGTGATAATATAATTTTAATATTGTTTAAAATATAAAAAGTTTATTTTTTGTTAATAATTCAGATTTTTTATTTATTATAGGGTGCAAAATGCGAATGAGATTATTTATATTCTCTACTCTATATGATATTTAAAAGACAGTTTTTGTTTATCAAAATATATATACCTAAGTACCTTCAGTTATCCACACATTGAATTTGTGTATTGCATAACACAATTAAACTCTCTTTTCCTTTTAAGACTATATGAAATATGTTTGTTTAGGGGATGCAAATAACATGCTCCATAAGAAGTCAACTACATTCGATATGAATATTTTGTACTTGCGGCCTTAACTTTATCGATTTGGCCTTGTGAATGTTATCTTTCCTGTTCTTCTGCGCTTCCTCCGCCTGCTCTCCATTTGTACGCTTATGTTTTATGCATTTCCGTTGGTTCATTGCGGCTTCCGTTTAGTGCCGCTCGCTCGTTCACTCGTTCACTCATTCATTCATTCATTCATTCACTCATTCACTTATGCAGCAGCTCGTTTGTTCATGTGCCGCTGTCCTTGAAGCAAATGGTCCTGAGGTTTAATCGTGTGTTAATGAGCTCAAGTGGCAATCAGATTGCGGCCCAAGATGCCAAAACAAAGGCGAGGGCACCAACAAATGCGACTGCGTCGCGCTGCCTTACACATAAAATAAATACTTTGTCCTTGGCGGCACTGGGAGTGGGTTCGACTGCGACCATTTGGCGGGTGAAGCCTAAACAAAATGACGCTGATGCTGGCGCTGGCGTTGCCAGAAGCCCCGGCATTTGAATGCCAAGGCAAGTGGAGCAAAGTTATGCTAATTCACGCTTTCATTAAGTCACAATGGCACACGGCTTCTCGACGCAGCAGGCGACCCAGATGCCAGGGATGTGCCCTGGCTGTGCAAGTTTGTAGATAGTTGGCAAACATTTGAAGGGCTTAAACTTTAATAACTTAATGACATAAGTCAAGCGGGGATTCGCCCAGCGAGGTGCCGACCAAATGTAAAGTAGGCTGGTCAGCTGCTAAATTTAACTCGAAGCTGGTCCTACTCCTGCTCCTGCTCCTGCTCCTGCTCGACGACTGACCCTCATTAGGAGCCCTTTGACGTTCTCCACATCCACAAAGCCAACGGAAAAGGTCGGTCAAAAAAACGCAAGAACCGCAGCAGAAGAGCAGAGGAATAGTTGGGCTGACTATGCACTGTTGGCCTGCCCTGCTCGCTGTCTATCTCTCTATGTGTGGGTGAACGGATTAGAAAGCGAGTCGCCTTAAGCTATTTCGAGAGTCGGCACACAAGCGAGCAGCATGAACTCAAAGTTCCCGTTGCCGTCGCCGTCGCCGTGGCCGTTTTTGCCATGGAAATTACTTTCTTCATTAGTTACTTTTGTTGCTGTTTCTTTTGGCTGCGACTTTGACTTTGCTTCTGGCTGACTTAATTAAAAAGTTGAGTCTGGCCCCGTCCGATGTTGCGGTTGGTGCTGAAACATTCGACTTATGGCCAGCACTGCGGCGCCACTCATAGGCCTAATTATATTTTGTTAAATAACCTGGTGTGGTCTACGAGCATATTGATGATATAAATATATTTGTGTATATATATTTTATTTCTTTTTTAATTTTTTTTTATTTATGATACCATAATTTAATGTGAATATTAGATTAAAATTAAATAAATATGAATTACAGAACTTTTTCTTCATAGATATTACATTAATACATAGACATATATCATATATCATTAACATATTGTAATATACTTATATATATATTACATATTTATTTATTTTAATTATTTTATTTATTTCACTCCTTATGGTATAACAATTTATTATGAGTATAAGATATATATAATATAAGAGAATATGTCAATTACAGAACCTTTTCTACATGGATAATAAAACATAGACATAGACATATATCATATATTACGAATCATCTACATACATTTTTTTTTATTATTTTATTTGTTAGACTAAAATTATAAAGATACAAGTATAATAAAATAATTTTAAAATAAAATATATAAAATATATAGAGATTATTATAGTAATGATATATCATATACATATATATATCTATGTATTATTATCTTAATAGAAATTGTGGAATTCTTTTTCTAATAAGATACATAGATATAAATCATATATCATTAATATAATAATATCTATATATATATTTTTTTTATTTTTTTAAATAATCTAATTTATTTCACTTCCTATTATATCACAATTTTTTTTGTGAATATTAAATGAAAGTTATAAGTTAAAAAAGTTTAATCTAAAATACAGAATGTTATTTAACTATATATTATTAAATGTCATATATATATATCATATACAATAGTTTTTTCAATCGATTTCTCTATATTATTTTATATATTTTTAACATCCACCCATCTTTCTCTATTTGCAGAACTGCCCGACAAACGTCCTCAATTGTATACGGAACACACACGCTATGAGCCCGGCGATGTGCTACGGGCCAACTGCAGCACGCCGCCATCGCGTCCACGTGCCGAGCTAAAGTTCACGATTAACAATATGGTGGTAAGTAGAGCTTCAATAGAGCAGCAGCAGAGTTTTCAAATCTCTATTTCTGACTAAAAGAAAGCGCAAGAGCGTGCTTTAAAAATTCTCTTGAATTCTGCGAGGAAAATATATATGTATATATAAAGAAAAAAAGATATGAATGAGAAAATCTGACAGCGGGTCAGAGATTATTAATGTTCAAAGCTGTTGAATCCTTTGAAGTTGTGGTCTATTCCGATGAGAAATGAAAATGAAAACGAAAACGAAAATGAAAATATGCCAGCACTGACGGGCTGAGGCAGTGGCCACCACTCCACCACTCCAGCTAGCTTTTGTCCGCTCGCAAACATGGCGTATGCGCAATTTTACACTTTGCCAGCGAGCGTACACATTGTCATGTGTATTAACAATGCATGCAGCGCAGCTGTGGCCTCCTTCTTGTCGTTCGGTTACTGTAAAAACGGATTTCTATGCGGTGGCAGCAAACATTACAAACACCATATCCTTTGTGAGCGACCAGCCTTCAGCCTGCAGCCACCAGCCCCCAGTTCTCCTCTTCACCAGTTCTCCATTTCTCGGCACCCAGCTGCTAGTCCTTCATTGCATTTCGGTCCATGGGCCGCACGTCACAGCTGCGCGCTTGTGGAAGCTGTCATTTTGGGTGAATTCTCACTTCTGGCTGCTGGTATCCCTTGCCGAGCGAAGAATTTTGCTTCACAATTTTATGAATATGCATGCCTGCTCCTGCTACTGCTCGTGCTCCTGCTCCCGCTCCTGCTCTGGCTGCGGCTCACCTTCCATTTCTATATAAATTGGTGGCCGACTAGGGTTCCACCTAGCAAAATGTCAAGAGCAGTTAAATGGTCAAGTTTAAGATTCTCTCATCCGGCCAGACAAGGCGCTGCGAGAGTACCTGCATATATATTCAGGAATCAACTGATTGCTGATGGATTGAGGGTGTATCATTTTACATCTCTTATGCAGTGCTTATGCCATATTCTTGTGTCTGGGCTGCAGTCAATAGAGTTGAATTCTAGCTGCGGACTTTAAAGATGATTGATGGCAAGTCATATCCAAGCAGTTGTCATGCGTTGTCCGAGTGACCCAGTTAGGATCCGCGCTGTTGTCGATGTTGTTAGATAACAATATTTTATGACAAGCAAAAAATAGAAATAAAGAAACATGAATAGAACTTTCTTATGGGACTAAGGTGTGCGAAATAGGGAAATGGAATTATACTAGACATATATTTTCCACAAAAAATAATTTTTGGTTTATTTTTTCTTGTTATTTTTCCGTTTTCAGAAAAAAAATATTTCATCTAGTTCACATCAGTTTACTCTGACATCTTTATAACATTGCTCACATATACATTTAAAAAAAAAATCTGTCTATGTCAATCTATCATACAGCGGTTTTTAAGTTTCACACAGAAATGAAACGCTTAATAAAATGTTTAAAGTCTTATCAAAAAAAAAAAAAATATATATATCGTTAGGTTTTCTCATTATGTTTAGTTTTAGAAGCTGAAGTTAAGTTTCGATTTAGTTTTTATAGTAAAAAAAACGTAGTGTCCCATTTACCTCTTTCGCGCACCTTATATGAATTACAATTGCAATTAAAATATTAAAGACATTTCCGGTTGCGATTCAACTGCTGAGGTTTGTCGTGCCAAACCCACTTTTGCATGACTTAATATTATCATATTGCTGCTTGGCTTCGGACAGTCTCAAAGTGTTGTCATGCCATTGAAAAATGGTTGCCACATTCGTGCAGTTTGCTGGCTGGCATGCGCACATTAAACATGATAAATGAATTCAAATCATTTGCACCGCAATAACTCGAACGCAGCGTGAGCCGAGCGGACGCCTCTGCTTCTTGCCACCAACAACAACAGCAACAACAACTGGAACAAAAACTACAACAACAACAATGGCAAGGCTTCGCTGTTGCTAGAAAATGAAATGATAGCTTATCGGGAAGTGGCAACTCGGGGAGCGAGCAGTTTTGGCAAGTGCCATTGCCATTACCATTGGCATTGCCAGTGCCATTGCCAGTGCCAGTGTTGGTGCTAAGGAAGGCAACAAACCGTAAGCAAACGTGGCAGACGTTGACTAAAATTGAGTAGAAAACGATACCGCAGGAGAAGGAAGATATATTGCAATTGCCGATCACAGGAAACAAATGAATATTTCATGCTGTGCAAATCAACATGGGGCGGGGCGAAGCGGGGCACACACACACAAACACACACACACTCACTCACACACACAGCATACACATTGTAGCATATTTCGCATGCCATTTCAGCAGGCGGCAACAAAGTTTACGTTCGAAGGTAACCTGCCCAGGAGCAGAAGCCGGAGCAGGAGCAGCGCAAGCGGCATCTGGAGCCGGAGCTGAACTTTATGTTGACAAAGTTTTTTGTGGTAAAAAGCCACATCAGTAATTTGCAGAGCATACACAAATACCATCACACACACACACACACACACACACACACACACACACACACACACACACATACACATACTCACGTAGCTGTGACATATGTGGCCTGGTTTAGGGATGCTGTGGCTTCGTTTTCGGCTGGCTGCTTCCGCCGGGCCAGGCATTAATCATTTGGCATGTAAATTGCCAATTAATAACTGCTGCATGTCATTTGGCATTCGGCTTCAAAATGTTACGCAAATTTCCATACAAGGCAGGCACGGGCAGGCAGGCGGAACGGATTAGAGTTAGAGACGCCACGACTGAGGCCAACGAACCTATATAAACATTGCCAACTCTTAGGCGCATTCGCATGGAGCCCTTAATGAAGACAAATAGCACTTGGGCCATGCCAAATTTAGCGGAAAATTGAAAAAAGCTTCTCATAGCAGGTCGTGTAGTATTTTCATCCAGCCAGTCAGCCAGGCAGCCCACAAACCCTTTGCGCCAAAGTTCTTGGCAACAGAACAAAGCTATTGCAGTGCCATTCACAATTTATATGTTATCGATACGTTTGCAATGCATTGCATACAGCCAGAGGACAAATAGTACGCAGCTCGGGCAGGACATGTTATAAAATATAGTAATTGTATTTATATATTTAAGGTAAGACAGCAACTGGGTGTCCCTTAAAAAGTCCCATTTCGACTCGAATATTACCAAAAGAACAATGATTGCTCTCCAGTAGTGCTGGGCGCAACATCGATGTAACATCGATACATCGATGTTTCAAATAAAATGAGAAACATCGATGTTTTCTGTTCGATGTTTTATAAAAATGTTCCCCCGTTCATTGGATCGCAAATGAGACCCATTAGAATATTAAATGGTAAAGTTTCCCATACTTAGATGCATTTTAAACAATGATATTAATAACAATTCAATTGTAGATCTTAAAATACAAAAATTTTTGTTTTTGTTTCTTTTTTTAATTTGAAGTTTTGAATTTGTGAAATGATCAATGGATTTCAATTGAATATATCATTTAATTTTTTTAAGAATATAAACATTATATACGTTTTTAATAAAAAAAAAGTTGTTCCCGATGTTTCATCGATACATCGATGTTTTTTATTGAAAAACATCGAAATATCGATGTCGTCAAACATCGATGTTTCTCCAGCACTACTCTCCAGATTTCCTTTTATTATTGTAGCAAGGAAATAGCAGTTAGAGGTGGAGCGCCATCGATAGTGATGATAGTTATTCAAGTAGCATAAATAGTGACGATAGTTAGCTAGCAAAAACTAAACATGACGATAGTTATCCAAGAGTAATCGATAGTGGCATTAGTTATTTAAGAACATAAATATTGCACGAGAGTGCAATGATGATTAACCGATAGTTGCAATACTTTTTACAGAAACATTGATCGTGGAAGAGAGTGCAATGATGAGTAATCGATAGTTACAATAGTAACAGCGAAGAGAAAAGACACAATAAGAATTTTTGCTAGTGCATTTTTACAATATCGCAGTTTAAACTACCTGCCAAGAGTTTAGCATATTTGGTCAGTTTCCACTTAGGTCTGCGCTTTGGCTTCTCTCTACTACTTTCGCAGTCTGTGTATGCAATTTTGAGCATATGACAATTATTTTGAAAGCTTATATTCCCCGTTCACTTACATAGGCTTTTGGTGAGAAGTTTTTAGTTTGTCTTGATTCATTAGAAGCCCTACGAAATGAAAACAAAGAAAATAACACTTATCTAAAAAATATTGCAAACACTTTCAGGGCATTGTAATGCCGAGTGGCACGTCTTTTTATCAACATCTGTAAGAGTTGCAAAAGTGCAGAGCCCTCTGGCAAATGCACAAAACTATTAAGAATATATAATTTCTCTTGTTTGCAAAACATAAGCAGAATGCAAAAACTGTGTGCGTGTGTGTGTGTGCGTTTTAGCATGCGCATAAATAAAAATTATTTATATAAGCGAAAATCCTTTTCCACACACTCACACACGGGTACGCCCACACACACATGCAGAGCAAAGAGCAGATCAGAACAGGAACCCACCAGACCAGAGCGGAGCGAGCCAACAGCAAAATTTAGCCCTGGCTACAATTTTACAGTGAATTGCACTAAATAACTGCCATTAAGCATAAAAGCTGTTCTCGCATGAAGGAGCTGCTGGCAGCATTTAAGCTAAATGCAAGTTTAAGCATCTTGAAGCTGGCGCAAATAAAGTGGACTTACGCAGTGAGGATTCGCACACTCACACACACACACTGATGGAGTGGATGTGGACACGATGTTGGACATGCACAGAAAACGGACATGCCCCAATACAAACGCAATTCGAATAAATGGCAAAACGGCGCGCATATGTAAGGAAAGAAGGAAAAGGAAAGAGTGGACCAGAGAGAGAGAGAAAGAGAGAGAGAGAGAGAGCTGAAAAACTGGCTAAAACTTTCATCAATGCGTCGTCTGGCGCATTTGAGCTGCATGTCCTGCCAGCATATGCCTCTGTCTCCACATCCGCCTCCATATGCTCTGCCACAGCCAGTGCCACTAATGTGCGCAATTGTAAGACGCTTCCTTCTTCGGATTTTGTTTGTGTTGTACTCCAGACGCCGCCACTGCCCGCCGCTGCCTGCCGCTGCTTTTTGCTGCATTACATTAACACAGATAAAGTTCCTTGATACATAATTTCCATGCATACGCAAAGAGCCGGCAGCCTGAGCTGTCTGCTCGGCTGGCTGGATTGCCGACACATGTGGCCAACATCCCATGGCCAGCCTCCCCAGGCTCTTTGGGAGCGCGCTGTGCCAACTTGCAAATGGCGACAAGATGCTAGCTGGCAAAACTTTTTGCTTGTCCGAAAACAAACAAAAGTATAACGAGTACCGGGGCTAAACGTTGCCAAATGTTGTCGTTGTCGTTGTCGTTGTTTTTCCCGCTGCCTTCATAGTTCTTCTTCTGGCCGTCGTTGTTGCCGCCTTTAAAATATGCAAATGCATTTGGAAGCGCTGAATAAACAGGCACAGTGTTCAAATTATATGTCTCCTCTTCTAGCCTATGCACTCCATTTCATTCATTCCTTTCTCCCTCTCTCTCTGTCTCTCTTCCTTGCAGATAACAAATGCCGAGACCCAGTTTATTCGCACAATTGATAATCTGATTGCATCACGCATCTCGCTCAAGCTGCAGCTGCAGGGCGTGCACTTCTCCAGCGTTAATCCGGCAATTTATACCAGCTCATACGGCGTGAACTCTGTGTATAGCCATGGCGGACCCATGTATTTGCCCAATCCGGGCGGCTTGGTGCTGCGCTGCACCGCACAGATTGGCGACCTGTATCAGGAGTATAAGGAAATTGAATTGGGCACCCCGCAGAAGGATCCGGTACCGGCACGTGGTAAGTTTACGTAGTCGAGCACATTTGGCATGTGTTTGCGCTGTGGTATTCGGAGCATTCTAAGCTAATTACGCCATAATATATGTGCCTTCCGTTTCCGTTTTTGTCAACTCTTCGTGAATGCCCTCTGCTCGCTGGCTTCCGGCTGCAGTTACGCTCTCATCCGGCTCGAGCGTGAAAAACTTCTTCACCACGTATTTCTCGACATCTGCGGCATCCCGACGCGTCGGCGGCATCCAGTTGGCGCCCATTACAATGACGATGATAGCGCTGCTTGTCAGTGGCGGCGCCCTGGTCGGCCACATGATCCGCGAGCTGGCGGCCCGGCTCGTACCAATTGACGCCCGCCGACCCGCCGCTATCATGCATTCCAAGTCCAGTGAGGGTCGTCTGTCCACGCTGCCCCGCCTCCAAGGCGCCACTGCAGCGGCTGGCCTGGCCAGCTCGGGGATAATTAACTTGGGGGCTAGCCGCGGGCAGCAGCTGGAGCTATTTGTGTGTGTTACAAATTAGTTTAATTGTTAAGTAATCAAATTATAAATTATAAATTGCATTTGATATGCGGTTGAATCAAATACGTTCAGTTGGTTCAATTAGAGCTTCGTTTCAGTTGATTCATTTTGTTTTCAATTATCAATTTTCGGTTGAATATTTAATGTTTTTCGATTTGATAGCTTTTAATTAACTCTACATTTTTGAATGTGGTGTCTAAACTAGCGAGCTAAAAACCAAACTACTCTTAAGCAAAACCATTCGAAGTTAGCCTAGTTAAGCAGAAAAAACATCAGATAATTCCATGCATCCATTAAATAAATGTTCACAACTGAATTCAAACTAAAAGTCAAACTATTTATTAAATGTGCTAACAAAACAGAAACTCTAATATATGTGTTGAAAACAAGAAAATGAGAATTAAAATGAAAATGAAAATGAAAATGAAAATGAACTCTAAAATTAAAATGAAAATGCAAATGCAAATCAAAGCAGAAGAACATAATGTGTGTAAAATATATTTAAATGATTATAAATGAAATCTACATGTAAAACGAACGCCTTGTGAGGGCATATTGTAAATGGTGGTGAAATTGCATAAAAATAAACGAAAACAGTGTTAATTTTAAAAACAAGTCTTCAATGCATTGTTTCTCTTCGCACATTCCTGGGCAGCTGCGATGCAGTTGAGATGCAGTCAAGCGACTAGTATGCACTTTTCATTCAATTCAATAAATTCTGTGATTTTTGGCGCTGGGAAATCTTTCACAGCATTCCGGCAACAAAGGCTGGCAACTTCACAGTGACTGCCTTTGCTCACTGTCTGCCTGGAAAGTGTAGAAAAAACAACAACAACAACAATAACAAGTTGCCTTTACGCAGCGGAAGTGCCAAAAGGAGTACAATATAAGGAATCTAGTCCATTGCATTGTGTGTGGCATGCTTTTTAGTTGCCGTTTCCGTTCCATTCTGCATGCGCATTTTGTACTTATTATTTTCTTTTTTCTTTTCTTCTTTTTTTTCTGTGCAGTTCGCTTGGAAAATTATTGAAGCGCGCTCTGCTGCTTTGCTTTCTTTTCAAAGAATTCCTGGAGTTCCCTTAGCCCAAACTTTAGCCTGACACAGAATATTTCAAAGGGGCCGCTCACTCGATCCATTTGGCAAGTAAAATAATTACACTGCCCTACACAATACTTCTTCTTCCCCCCTCTGTATGTGTTTTGTATACAACACTGTAGCGTTTCCCTTTGCGCACGGAAATGGTGCAAAGAACACAAAAATAACAAAGTCCTCGCTGAAATGATTTCTGTCTGTTTCTGTTTCTGTTGCTGTCTTCTGATGTCGACGGCATTTGAATTTACATTATTTGGATGGAAAATCGTAGTGCACAGCTCGAACAATTGAAACCATTGCGAAAAGTCTAGCAAAAATATTACTTCAATTTAATTGCACGCCCCAGAGGTATTGTATAGATAGATAGATAGATTTTTCTAGAGCACTTTGTCATCACTTGACAAGTCAAGAGTTGTTTTATTTTACGAAATATACTTCAGATATACTTAATATTTTTTTGTTTATATATAGTTTACATTTTGTATTCTGCAAGGAAATTCGATGATGTTGCAGAGACCTTTAAAAACGAAAGTCAATCAAAAGAGAATAATATGCACGTAATGCTTGAAATGCGAGTCTGATTGCTGTATTTATTTAATATTTATTTTATATTTATTTATTTATATAGATTCATATTTGCTTTTATGTTTCTGTTGTTGATGCTGAGGCCAAGAAGTCTCAGCGAACAATTGATTCGAATTAAATAAAAGAAACAACAAAATTGACAGCAACTCGATGTCAGCAGCTCAAACGCACAGATGTTCGACGTGTTCAGGTGGAAATTATATTCTCAGATAGGAATCATTGACTTAAAACTGACCTGATGACAGAAAATTGTATACTGAATGCGGAATTTATTTAGCAAATTCTACGTTTAGTTAGGAAGTCGAACCGTTGATAAATAATTTAAAAAGCTGCATGAAATGTTGAGATAAGCACTGCATGAAATAGTTTTAAATTATGGAAATGTTTAAGTGAAACTTTAGATTCTTTTAATTTGTTCATTTCTATAGATATGTAGATATAAAATAATAAATCACTTGGTAGTCGACCGCTACTGACTGCATAATACTCTATTATACCCTAATCCCATTAAAAAAGGGGAGAACAGGGTATAATGTTTCTATTAAATATATGTACTAGCAGAAGGAGGCGTGGCAGACCCTATATAGTATATTTATTCTAGATCAGGGCGACGAGTTGACTCAATTTACCCCTGTCCGTATGTATGTATGAATTAAAATTATCGATGAATGCTAATAAAATCGAAATGGAATGAGTTATCGAAAATAAATAAATAATTAAATAAATAAATAAATAAACAAAATAAAGACAAGAAAAACAAAAACTAAATATGTAACGTTAAAGCGCATCATCTCAACTAGCACAACCACTTCACATTTATTAATAACAAAAAAGAAATTTCGTTTTTAAGGCCTTGTTTGTACATCGTTTGAGCTAGAAGCTTCAAATTTAATCAGAAAGAAGAAGAGCTGAAAAAAGTTAACGTTCTAAAGAGGAGATGTTAGTTTGCAGGGGCGGCAGAGGCAGCAGAGGCAGCAGAAAATATTCGGATTGATCGCTAACTGATAGTGAGTTTAGCTTACGCTAACTCAGAGAGTTCGCTGCCCTGTATAAAGGCAGCTGAAGCTCAGAAGAGCTGCTTCTTGAAGCAGCAGCTGCAGTAGAAAGTGCTCTGATTGGTCGCCTCATGATCGAGTGTGAAGACCGACTCAAAAAGAAGAACTAGAGCTGAGCTTGACTTGAGTGGGGCAGTCGCTGTCGCTGCCCTATATAAAGGCAAGCCTGCTGCAGCGCAGCTTCAGTCGCATTCTTCATCTCTTGGTTGTCAGTCGTCCAGTGCAGAGCGGTGCTTCTCCTCTTCTTCTGTCTGTTGGTAAGTATTAAAATTGTTTAGT
Organism: Drosophila meridionalis; assembly: GCA_035045145.1. Lineage (NCBI taxonomy): Eukaryota > Metazoa > Arthropoda > Insecta > Diptera > Drosophilidae > Drosophila > Drosophila meridionalis. Next base: position 4,992,227 of record JAWNPG010000037.1, on the reverse strand, counting down.
ATGTTATGCGAAAATGTAAAAGTTATAATTTTAATGTTTATTTAATGTAAATATATAACATTTTAAATTTAAATATTATTAATTATTATAACGATAATTAAGATAACGATCTGTTAGCAAATGCAAAACAACTCTTCATATGTGCAAATATTATGGACTGTAGCAGTCCGTATCTTCGACTTCCCCTCTAACTCTGATTTGTTTAAATATAGCTGTGTTTTTAGTAATTTATAGTTAGCTATATAATTTGTATACATTAACTAGAGAACATAATAAAAGGCGATTTACATAGCGAAGTTTCGTGTAATGCATACGGAGAATAGGTAATCTTTAGGTTTTGAATGCCACGCTTCATTCGCTTCACAGGGCTCAGGGTATCTCCTAGTCGAACAGTCTCGACTAGAGCACTCTTACTTGTTTATATAGATTTTTGTTCATTTTATACCATTTTCATTTTTGCTACATATTTGTTAAATATGCCTCCAAATTCCACACAACCGCAGTTGAAGGTCGGTTGAAATGACCTGGATCTTTTTATAAAATGTCGAAAATTCAATAGAAACATATACTAAATATTTCCTCAAATTCCGTTAAGTCAGTCTCAATTTTTAAAACAAATTGTTTGGTTACACGCACGCTGCTAACAACGATGAGCAGGGGCTCAAGGGAAGCTCCAGCTCCAATTTAAAGTGTATTCTGATTTATCTCCAAAAGGCATATATGTATATACCATTATTTATTTTTTGTTTATAATTTTTTTTTGTTTGTTTTTTTTTTTTTTTTTACAACTGTATAGAGAAAGCCAACACTCATTTAGTCAACGCGTATAATTAGAGTTATTTGATATTTGCTTGCATTCACATCAATCATTTGGCTACATGCCGACGCATCTGTTAGCTGCAAATACTTGCATTCCAAACACCAATCAAATCTTTCGCTAATTCTTTCGCCCCATTTGGTTGTTCGAACTCTGCAAACCAGAATAACATGCAGCCCATGACAGATATCCATGACGGGGCCGTGTGCGCTGCGTACATTGAAATTTCATTATCCCTAATTAGTTTCCAGCTCCGTGTGCTGTGTTGTCACTCCGTTGTCCGCAGCCGGCTTACGTGGAGCGGGGCCGGCCAGCATTAAAATGGCGCTAAGAGAGGTGCACACTCCGCTGGCAGAATGATGCAGTGCTTCTAATTGGAGTCAGCTTATTTGCATTTACATTTCGTTTCGCATTCGTCTGATGACAGTTATCCTGAATGTTGCCCCCGGACATGTGGAGTGGTCCTGGTGGCCAGAGCTTATTTATGCACGACGAATTAGCACGGCGAACGTGTTGTTTACGCTTCAACTGCATAATAATTTCGTTAGCTGATATTGTAATTATTTTTTACTGACTGCAGTGCACAGCTCAAATCAATTAGCTACGCGCATCGAATGACAAAATGGCACTTGCCCCCAACATGCTTTAACAACCCACACGCGCGTTCCACACCGATTGATGGAAGCTCAGTCTCTAAACAAAGTGACGCAGCACGACACCCTCACACACACCTCCACACCCTCACACACACACGCTAAAGCTCTGTTGTTACTGCCAGCGCTTGCAGGGGAGTAAATTGATTCCATTGATTCATATCGTGTTTATGGCGAGGACAGCCCTCGAGGCGTCATCCTCGACCAAAGCTAAACTCTGCAGACTTAACCGCGGCTCGCCTGCTGCACCCGGCGATATTGTTGGATTATTGCTTGCATCTGCAGTTCACTTCTCGCTCTCTTTTCCACTCGCAATAAATAAAGCTAGTTAATTTTTTGATTTTTTATGACTGGCTGCTAAATTAAGTGTTAAGACTTAGATGTAATAACATAAGACTCTTTGCTCAGAAGAGTGCAGACAATTCTTTTGTTTCTAATTATTTCGTGATGATTCGCGGAGAGATGGGCACTAAGAGATACGATCATATTTATGTAAGATATGATGTTCTTTGATCAAAAACAATCTTATATTTGTAGACAATTATTATTATGAAAATTAGAACAATATTGTAGTTATTATTATTGTAATGAAAATTTTTATAATTATTAGGGAATTAGTATTATTCCAATTATTCCCAATGTAAAGTGGTATAATAAATATTACCTTATTAATAGGAGATTGTTCTCAGAATAAACATAATAATAATTCACCATAAATAGAAGATCATTCTCGGAAAATAATATTTTAATAATTCCCTATAAATAGATGATTTTTCTCAGAAAATTTTAGTACAATATTATTATATTAAATACGAGAATATTATGTTAAATTTATTTATTTTCATTTTTTTATAATTATTATTGTTATATATGTATTTTTTGTATAAAATGTATATTTAAAATTCGTTGCGTTCACTGTAAATGAGGATGTCAAGGATGTCATATCTTTTCAGGGATTTTACGTTTCTACTTATGTAGTAAATCATCTGAAAATGATATATCACAAATGAATACTGCCTTTCATCTGAATGAATATTGTGCTTTTTACCTCAATTGCTTTTAGGAAGCCTCAAAAATGAGTGCTTTATAATTGGATAATGCATACATACATATATGTCTATCTATATAAAATCCGTCTGAATGTCTGACAAACAGCTGAAGCGTTATTAACGAAAATATGCATTAATTGTGCATGAATGGATTGATTAATGCGGCAAAGAGACGATGGACCAATAGAGGCGTCGCGTCGCATTGAAAGTTGTGCAAAATGCATTTTCAATTGTTTAAAGCGAGGCCAAGAGGCAATTGCAGCTGCGCCCAGCGCTTTATGAATAATGATAATGAAATGCTACTACTTTCAGCTGTCAGTCGAGCAATGACAATGAAACTGGAGCAGAACTCAATGCTGCAGATGGCCAGAAAGAAACGCATCCAAATTGACACCATGTGGCTACTTGGGCGCTTTTATCGCTCGTATTTTCATTTAAGTAAAGTGCACAATGCAAATAAATAAAAGTATATTGCGAGCGGAAATACAGTGGGTGGGACTGTCGGTTGGCTGGGCTTGCCTTGGCTTGGCCGAAACTTTGGCCAAGCTGTTGCCCCGGCAAATTGCTGCACATCTGTGACTTACGACATGAGACACGATGTGTCATAACTGGTCATGCTTGTGGGCGTGGTTGTGGGCGCCGAGTGGCCAGTTCCCAATGGAGCCGCACACAAATGGACCGCGGATATACGCACTTATTAAAAGGTATAAAAAAGAGAGCAATTGAAAGCAGGCGAACACATCTGGCCCATGGACCATGCTACGTTTGGGAATCGAACTGAAATCTCAGCTGTCGTAAACAGCGTCAGTCACTTGTTTAATGTACGTGGACAGTGTAAATACGAAGATATGAGACTCGCATTTATGTGAGATCATTTCTTATGCATCCCTTGCTGCAGTAGGTAAACATGCATCAAATGCTCTTTAATGAATGCGCCTTTATTTGAGGATTCGCAATCAGGGCAGTGTTAATCCAATAAAAATAAAAACTTGAAATTCCAATTATGCAACTTTGCTGCCGTTGCACAACTCAAATGAAACTCAACGTTTCTCAAGACAAACACCTTAAATAGTCTGATGACGTCAGTTTGAGCTGCAGCAAAGTTAGGCGAGTGTACGCATTTGTGAGCCTGGTCAGTGATCCGTGTGTGTTGTCCTGACGTACACGCACGCACAGCCGGAGAGGTCCTTAACATACACTGGCCCGGGCGCACGCCCCTCTGTAATAAACTTCAAAAATAATTTCGCCCACGTCTACAACAACTAAAACTTGACACTTTGCAAAGAAAGTTTCTGTGGCCTGGGCCTGGGCCTGATGTACTTTTGAGTTGTGCTTCGAATGAGACATTTGCCAGGACGACGAGTCCTGGGGGCAGCACTGAGGACGGACCAAGGTCCAGTGACAGTTTAATTTAATTTCAGCACAAATTTTGCAACTTGTGAGCTATCGAAATGCTGTTGTTGCCGGCGCTCGAAAGGCATAATGAATTATGCAGCAAAAAGCAGAGAATCTAAAACTCAAACTGTAGTAAAGTTTTCGCATAATTTAATTTGACTGCAAATGAACATGTGTAGGCGACGAGTGAAAATATTCATAAGACCTCGCCAAGTGAATTCAAGCAGAGCTCCGGCTTATCGGCTTGTTTGCCAACTTTGAATTTGCCTATTTTAAATTCTAATTGCTTCACCACGCCCTGCCAATCAATGTAAGATCCTCTTGAGCGCATTCCCAATTGCTCACATGCAGGACAAGGCATCAATTTAAATCGAATTAAGCCGTGGAGAAACATGCTTTCCCGAGAGAGAGAGAGCAAGGCAGAGAGAGTGTGAGAGAGAGAGAGCCAGCATAAAACTTTTAATCCATATTAAATGAACTTTTCTACACAATTTTTGTCAAAATTTATTTTGCACTTATTTACACTTCAGTTTGGTTTTTCATTTGCCTTCTGCAACAACAACAATAATACAAACAACAAGCAACACCACCAGCAACAACAACAACAACAGCAACAATAGAAAAGTTTTGTCATAAAATTTGTTTTTATGTGCCAGCATCCCTCCCCATTGGCAGCCCCATTCCCACATCCTCACATTCCCATCCCCATTCCCATTCGCAGCCATCAGAGGCATTTTTCTTATATACAAAGTATGCGAACTATGCAAACAACAGACCCCAGAAATGTCTCACGTTCTTCATTATTTTCATTAAATGGCTACAACATTGTTTAGTCATTTTATGAGCCAAAGTTTCGTGTTGCTCTTCTATATTTAATAAGTAAATGTTTGCGTGCTGTTTATTTGACTGTGGGTTAGTCAGGCTGTCCCGAAGAGGTGCCGTGCAGCAACTAAACAATAAATATTGAATATATCTAGAATGGAAATTCATTTCTAGCTGTTGACAGAGAACAATCAATAAAGTAACGAGTCGGGTAGCGAAATTGTAAGGATAGTTAGTATATTAAAATCGAAATGGACATTTAAAGGATAATAAAACTGACAAGAAGTAAATTTTAAGCAGACTCTAATAAATCCATTGAATTTTGATAAAATGATAGATGGCTCAGTGATGAGTCACGTTTGCTGCTTGGCATGAATACTACTCAGAGGCTTAGATTAATAGGTTTCGTCATCATTGTCAATTGGCTAGGTATTGTAATAGAAAAAGATTGAAGTGATATTTCAAATGAAAAGCGCAAATATGAGGGAATAGCAATGGAGGAAGTATTCAAGAAAAGTCTTTAAAGCAAAAGGTAACTAGTCACAGTCACATTCACATTCACATTTACGTTCACATTCACATTCACATTCACATTCACATTCATATTCGCATTCACATTTACAATTACATTCACATTCACAATTACATTCGCATTCACATTCACATTCACACTCACATTCACATTCACATTCACATTTACGTTCACATTCACATTCACATTCACATTCACATTCACATTCATATTCGCATTCACATTTACAATTACATTCACATTCACATTCACAATTACATTCGCATTCACATTCGCATTCACATTCACATTCACATTCACATTCACAGTCACAGTCACAGACAGTCACAGTCACAGTGACAGTCAGACAGTCACAATCAGACAAGCAACATAAATAATATCTCTCCTAATTTTATTAAGAAGAACCGATATAAACACACCCATATCATCCATCTATTCATTTGACCGCGTCATTCTAAATAAAATCAAATATCTTTTAAATCGAATATTTTACTTTAATTTCCTACACATTTTACAATATTATACTATTTAAATTAAATATATTATTAATATTATTATATTATTTTTACAACTTGGCCTTAAAAACTTTGCCCAAAATATGCCCTTTGTTTGAATTGTAAGATCAAGCTGTTGAGCTGTCAAAGGCAAACAACAAGTTTGTTTTTTTTTTTGTGATCCACTTAATAATGTTGTTGCTGTTGTTGTTAACGATAGTAACGAAAGTTTAAGTTAAAGTTAATTGAATGAGAGTTAAGTGGACATTTAAGGCAATTTCCGGGCAAAATGAAATCGCTGTAAAAACTTGAAACTTTAATTTCGTTGCAAACTTTGTCGTCTGCAGCCTAGAAGCATGCTGAACTATTCGTTGTTTGCTAAAAACATATACATACATACATAAAAATTAAATTGCATACATATATGTATAGAGACATATAGCGTAGGTTGTATATGTGTATATTATTTTTACGTGTATATATTAAATGTGAGTCCAAGCAACAGCAACAGTGTTATATTATTTTTGGACACTCTGAGGTATATGCCTGGGAGTGTTAAAAGTCAGAGCAACACAGACGAATAAGAGTGGCTGTGCAACAGAGATAGAAATAGAAAGAGAGAGTGAGATAGAGAGAGCGAGAGCGAGCTACAATTAGAGCGAGAGCGACAGCCAAGTCAAGCATTTTGTGTTGCTTTGCTTTGCCTCGCTTCGCTTTGTTTTATGGCGTTCGCCGGCCGGACATAAATTGATAGAATATTTAATAAGCATATTTGCAAATACATGATTTATGCATTCATACTTAGCTGCGTGCGCTTTAATGGGTTATTGTGTAGACATATGCTTATTTGCCCATAATATTCCTGTTGTTGTATGGCCTTTGGGCCACATTGCTCTGATGCTGTGTTTCTCTCGGCTGCAATTTGGCTCGCACAATTCAGAATGTTTACACAATGAAGCTGCTTTGTGTATACTCAGCCATAATTTATGGCGCCCGTCACCAATCGTAGCGACACCTGCAACAATAACAACAACAATAACAATCGTCAACATCTGGCTGGAACAATCTTTAAGCAACTGATACGTCACACTCTAGACTGGAAGCAGAGTCATTTAAAGTACGCATAAATCGCATGAGCGAGGACTTGGCCCAGCTAGGACGAGCTCCAATCACCCGGACGAGCACAAGCAAGTTGTAAAAAGTTTACCCAAAGTAATTTGTATGCACTGCAATTGAAATTCTTTTGTGCTACAAAATGAATTCCATTGTTTGCATTTTGGCCTTGAACCCGTCAACCCGTCCGCCCTCTCTCACTCACCCACTCTATATTCAGCTAGCAAAAAAAATAAAACTGTTGTAAAAATTTGCCTTTGAACAAAACTTTAAGCTAATGAAGTGGATGCTGAGTGTTAGTAAATAATACTTGAATTTGGTTATTAAAAATTACAAATTTATGGCAGTTTTTGTTACTTTGTTTACAGTTACTTCACTTAAAACATATATTTAGAATTTGTCTCATTTGATATTAATTTGATATCTCGCTGAAAATTTTTAAATCTCCTCCTATTTTCTCATATTGAGCTCATTAACTTCAATTTGTATAATTAAAACGCAAATTGCTGTAAAGGAAATGGACACTGCTCAGCAGATTTTGAGAGGGAAACTCAAATTAAATTTATGAATATCATCAAGGATACTCTGGCCCCCCCTTATCATATTTTCGCCCTCCTTCGTCCGTCGTCTGTCGTCCGCCTTCCATTGTCCAAGATGCGTCGCATTAAAGCTCGACACATTGTCCTGGCCTCAAATAGCAGTTGATGACGAGTCTGTCACTGTCCTGGGTGATGGTTTTTGGCTTTGGATTTGACAGTTGGCGTCGCCCTTTGGTGGTTCCGCCTCTGGCTTCGGCCAGTTGCCCGGCTGCTCGGCTGCCCGGCTGCTCGCCTGCGGTCTGGCCGCGTTTAGCAGCTGCTGAGTGTTTTCGTTTAATTTAGCATACATATTATGCTTGGCTTGGTGTATTGTTCGACGCGTACAAGGTCCTCTGCCTCTGCCTCTACCAGGCACCTCGCAGTCCGCTCGCTTATTTGTGACGTGGCTTGACGGAAAGCTTTTAACATAATTAGTTTGAACTTTCTGACCACGTTTCGTTTTTGTTCGTTGGGCTGGTTAGTGTTGCGTTAAAGCGCATTATTTTAACAAATTTGTACTCTTCCATACGGCTTGCTCCTCCGTGCGGCTCTGATCTTCAACTACTCAACATTGAAATATTTAATTTGAGCATGGATACTGCCTTATGAAAAATGCACAGAATTTTCAAACATTTTAGCATTGTGAAGCCAATTTAGTTATGTATGAGCAAAAGGCAGCAAACGGAAGCGGAAGTTCAAATTGCGTTCATTAATCGCATTTTATGGCAAGCGATGCGAGCACGGAATTCAAAAGCAGCTGGCCAACTGAGCCGTGCAGTCGTGTAGAGCTGTCGAGCTGTGGAGCTGTGGAGCTATGGAGTCGCGGAGCAGCAATCAAAGCCACCGAACAATCAGCTCTATTATCAAGAAATATCACATTAGTTTGCCGAGTTTGGCAAATGTTGAACCCAAACTTCTGTGATTGCTAAACTTTGTATGTTTTTTAAATTGCACCAAATGAGGCATGCCGGCAGATTCATGAGGCCCCGGGTCTCTCTCACTGTGTGTGTGTGTGTGTGTGTTGATTTTAATTCGGCAAATATCGTAAATTCGACACATAAATTAAATTTCAAGCAAATATCAAAAGGGTTAATATCTGGGTGGGTCAGTCTCTGGCTTAGATCCTCGGTGCGTGCTGCTGAAATTTTATTGGTTTGCAATCCTTTTTTTCTTCGGGACTCGCACATAAACATTTTATTAGTTGGCACGTGTTAACGTGCCCCAGTCCGTAAATCCTGGGCCATGTGCGGAACTCTACTATACATTGATTTGGGTAAATATACGAGCCAACAAGTTGATGACTCCGAATGGCCTCATAAGTATTAATAAACCCGAAGACATTTGTTATCAAAGTGCGTTGAATGAACATTTGTTTCACATTGCTGTTATCGGATACGTGAGTATGTATGTCGTATGTCGTATATTGTATATCGAAGAAGGTATATCGTATAGAGTACAGCGTATATTGGACATAGTACATTCTATATATATCGTACATCATCTATTGTGTATCGTAAATTTCATATACATATTTAAGACAGATAGCAATTTCTATTCATTTGTAGGATATCGTATATTGTACATTATATATAGTATATCATATCATATCATGTATGATAACATTAAATATTGTATATTTTGTATTGCAAATTATACACCATATTGTATATACTGTATATTGTACATTGAATATAGTATATCGTTCATCATATATCGTATATCGTACATTACATATTGTATATTATATCGCGTACACCGTAATTGTATACAATTTTATATACTGCATATTATACATTGTATAGTATATATCTTATAACGTATGTCGTACATTATATATTGTATATCGTAAATTGTATATATATGTGTGTATATATAGGATAAAATATAATTTGAATATTTATTTAGTATATCGTATACTGTGTATTGTATATTATAGTGTATGTTGTATATCGTATTTAGTACATCTTATGTTGTATATATATAGTCTTATGTTTTTGTATGTTGATTATTGTATATGGTATATTGTGTGTCGTATTGTACATAAAATATCGTATATTGTATATTATACATTCCATATTTTATAGCGATATTTGTGTATCATATATTGTATTATGGATATCGTATATCGCGTATAGTATATATTATATCGTATATCGTATTCCGTGCACCGTAAATCGTATTTAAATATGTTAGACATAGCTGTATTTATGTTGTGTGTCGTATATTGTTCTATATATTATGTTCCATATCGCATTACACTATCATAAATGGTTTCATTTACATGTAGGTATGAGAGTTTCCAATGAAATGAGATTCCTGACGTTACGTTGATGTGCCACTTGAAACGCACCTTTTCACTGTTTGCCTGTCAACTGTTTTCTCAACTGCAGTCAGCCGAAACCATGACAGGCGTAAGGCTGAACGTGCTATCACAGCCTTGGCAAATATTAATAACAGTCGCCTGATAAACAACAACAGGCTCTTTGGCTCTTTGGGTTGGCTCCCAACGTGGCCACCCACTGCTTGTGGTTTAATTACAAGTGCCTTCAGCAGCATCAAATGAGCAAACAAATGCAAATCTGCTGTCAGCATTGCGATGGATTCCAGTGACGGCTTCTGCGCGAGCAAATTAAGTGCGGGGGCTTTAAGAATAAACTAAAACCGAGAAAGACTTTTCAGCCTGCAACAGCTGCCACAAGCACTTGGCCTTTTAAGCATCGGAATCACTTGGCTCAGGCTGACGAACAGGCGGACAGTGGAGCACATGCCAGGCAGCTTGACGAGCTGCAAGGGCTGTGCTGTGCTGGTCCGGGCAGATCCGGGCTGATGCAGCCTGGCTGGCCGCCCACTCGCCTTGACAGTTGCCCGTTGACTAAATGACCTTTGTGAGCTCTAGACTGCACTACCTGACCCAGCTGTGCCTTCGCCCAGCACTCAGCGAGCGCACGGCAAGACATCGGACTCCGGGCTGTGGCTACGTGGAGAGTAGATCTCGTGTCGCCTGTCACCTTTAAATAATGTCCCAGGGCGCCTTTCAACACAAATCGCATGTGAAAAGTGCTTCACACATGAGCTGTTTTTGGAATTTTTACAACGTTTTTCGGATTATGATCACACACACTCACACACATACTCGTGCATTCTCACACACATATCACATATTCTCACTGTCAGTGGCACGTCAGCCGCTGCATGCCACTTTGAGCCGTATTCTCGTCGTGGTTCCGACCCCGCGCACCACTTGAACTCATATTATATTGTTGGCGCATGTTATAAACATTTTTAGCCATAAATGTGGATTTCGTATTTCGCAGGCGGCCTTGAGTGCTGCTTTTCGGCTAGCAGCTACCTGTCTGAGCAGCGTTTCTGCATTTATGAATATAGAGTATATATTGAGTATATATAAATGAGAGTACTTTAATTACTTGAATTTAGTTTTGTTTAAGTGTATAGAGATGAGAGAACTTGGATTACTAGAATTCTTTTTTTCTTTTTCTTTTTGTATATAGAAAAGAGAGTTACTTTAATTTAGCTTTTTTGAGTATATAGAAATGAGAGTACTTTAATTACTTTAATTTAGCTTTTTTAAGTATGTAGAGATGAGTGTACATTAATTACTTAAATTTATTTTTTTTTATATATGGAAATGATGTTATTTAAATTACTTTAATTTAGCTTTACTTTCTCATCAATAGGAATTCCGAATTTGCCCTCAATACAGTACAAAATTACAATTCTGACAATTTTAACTATTCAATGGAGAACTTTGATTACTTGTGAATAAGCTCGTCGCTTATTTATTTTGCATATTCAAACCAGCAAGAGTTATAAACAAGTTCGTTTATTTTGAGTTGTGGCTGAAGCAAATTCGATTTTCATCGTCAATCTGTTGGCCATAATTCGTTTTCGCTGCCTTCCTTTGGTCGCGCTGACATCGTTGGTTCGGACTTCCCTTTGAGATTAGATTAATCTACTTTTCTGTTTATTTTTTTTCTCCTCCTCCTTCTTTTAGCTGCCCGCTGCTCGCAGCTCACTCAGCACTGTCAACATCTTCATCATCAGCTGCTGCAGTTCATATCATTCATGCATAACTACTCGCCCCAAAGCCGCAGAGTGACACGTCTCTGCTGATTGCACAGCACAGTCCAGGTGATATTTGAATAAATAATTTGTGATTTTCATTTCGAATAGTTGGGTTAGCAATTAGGGCGGACAGTGGCCAGCTGTCAAATGAGTTCCCACATAGCTGAATACGTGATTCACGCCTTAAATTCTAGCAGCAAATTCCCAACCTTTGTGTAGGCGTGGCAAAGAGTGCAGCACTTACAGCGCGCGCAGTCAAAGGCCAAGTGTAGAATCAATTTGAGTGCATGCAGCGAATCCATTTAGTTTTTTTTTCTACCCAAAATGGTCACACGGCGCGTATGCGTAATCGCGTTCAACGCAGCTCAAAGCGAGACATTGTTGAGTGCATAAGTTCCAGATGACCCCTGGCCACATCCCCTGGGCCTCTGTAGACCGCCCGACAATTCCGTAATGCAACTCGTCAAGGCAGGCCAATAGTCAAGTGTTATGCAGTTCTGACTTTGTAAGCGCTCGCCCTGGGCACCCTTGAGACTCCACATGCCACGACTTCGGCGTCGCACACTTTTTTCTGGCCCAGTGCATGCCTCACACAGGGCATGCTCATCTTTTTGGTCTCTGCAGGGACTCTGCTTCTTCTTTTTTCCGAGCTTGTTTACCCAGCGTCTACTGCACGTAGTCTTCTTCGTTTTCTTTGGCATCGTCTTTGCATCGCTGCTGCCAGGTGGTGGCTGAATGTTAAATTATAAATGTAAATTTGTATGCTCGAGCTGAAAATAGCTTCGGGCCGTATTTAAGGTGTTTGAGTGCTGTTGCCAGTGCAGGGAAAAACATACTGAGAATATAGTATACGCTAAGCCACGTTCCAGCCTGTGACGAAAGTCTCTTCTGACAGGGCTCATTAACCCTAAACAAGCTGGAATCCGTGATATATGTAGAAGCGCATAAACCGTTTTCATCTAGCTCGCGAGCTGCGAGGGAGTCTGTTAGATGCGCTTAGCCGTAAAGTGGTTGACGGCTTAGCCAAAGCGTCGCATCGCATCGCCCGTGGACCCGTAGCTGAAGCAGATGTTGTCGCAGCAGCACCGATAGCGCACGACGCCACTTGGTATGGATTGACGCTGTTGGCACTTTCACTTCCGCCTGGGACGAGCTCGGCATTCCACAAAGGCGGATGCTAGAAATGTTGAGCAAATATTGTGGCAATCACTCGCAAATTGTATTTGCCACAATAAAATATTATAATATTATGATAAATGCATTTAGGTTGACCAACTCGGCGGCTACGGCACCCACCACAGCCTCCACAACCTCCACTGTCTCCATTGAGGCGGTGCTGAGCATTCTGAATGCCACTTATTGAGTGAGTGCATGAATTGAATTTTCAGTGCTCGTGCCGTGCATGGAAATCAGGCGACGGCGACGGCACCAGTATCTGCCTGAATATATACAGATATATATGTTTTTTTTTTTGCTTATGAAATGCACTGATTTGCATGAAAAAGTATCGCTCGTTATACGCATATTTCCCGCCACTTGGAGCAGTCTTTTCATTACTGCAAACATTTTATTTATAAGATACTCGAAAACTATTCATTATTTGCATATTTTAATAAGAGTTTACTATGCGAATGTGAGGCAAACAGAAATGAATAAAAAATGAATCCTATTTGGATATGACAAAGGGATATATTCGTCTAATGAATTTAAGACATTTGAATTCAATTTCTATAAGTTCCATTTTAATTAAATAAAATTGACTTGGCAAAAGTCATTGACAGCATCTGCGTGTGTCCAGGCAAATAGAAATATTTCAGCAAATTAAATTTTGCAATATATGTCAATAATATTTCAATATAATATTTGCCAAGTTAATAGACTGTTTGCTTTAGGTCTTTACCGAGTCAGTAGTCGAATAAATTCGTGAATATATTCTCAAATAAAATGATAGCTAAAACCATAAGTAACAGCTCTAATATTACTGAATATTAAATACACAGGCTTATCAACTAACAAGCTCTTGATATTCCTATAAATAATTTGCCTTGTGATCTCGACGTCAGGATTTCTTTTGATAACACATACACACACACACACACACACACACACACACACACACACACACACACACACACACACACACAGGCATCGTGAATGACATCAATATATGTATGGTTAGTGTTCTGCTGAGGTTTGTTTACTTTGTCATGTGATATGTTTATTTATGATATGACCTGGCTAGACAAGCATAACGACATTGACACCCACGAAGCAAATTACAAGAATCGATTGATTCCAGCTAAAAGTGTAGTTAGGCGTATGTCTGTTTAAATACATTATTATTAGGATATGGGCTGACATCATCATCAGCTGGCTGTTGTCCTTAAATTTACTAGTTCTCCATTTAAATGAATCTTACTTTAACTTGAACGAGCTCAAAATGTATTAAGACCACAAGTGGGCACTTGGCGGCAGTAGAAATTGTTCATAACGGTCTGGGAAACTGGGAAAATGAACCACAAAAGAAAAGCTATAAGCACTTTCAATTATTTTGCAGGTTATTCAGAGACTTGGCTACTCGTCGGGGCAACCTGTTATGCACGTGGCATGCAGCATGTTCACTGCCGATAAGAAAGGAGCAAAGTGGACGCAGAGCAGCAAATTGCGCTTGTTGCATTTAACCGAGCGCACAGAAGAAGCGCCGTCCACTCCTTGGCATCTATCAATACGGCGCCGAGGGGCAAAAGGATGCATTAATTGAATGCAGTTGCAGTTGCAGCTGCAGTTGCTGCTGCAGTTGCTTCTGTTGCAGCTGTTGTCAATTCGACTGTGCTGGCACCACCCACCCACTGCAATACATATTTGAGTGGTTTTTAAAAGCACCGCAACCGCTGGCGAATCGCTGCCCCCACTGACCCTGTAATTGATTGTCACACGCCGCACCAATTAAAATGTCAGCTCAGCCGACAGGCGTTTCAATTTCCTTTGGCCTCCTTTTCCTTTTTTAGGCGATCGCCTGATGCCGTTTTTCTGGTATAAATTGAAAATTAACTGTGCATATTTCATGCCGCAGTCATTGGCCATAAGAAACAAAAAAGCAAAATAAAAGAACAAATAAATAAAATAAAAAACAAAGTAAAAAAAAAAACATGCAAATGTCAACTTCAACCAGAGCTGGGGTCGGAGCCTTTGCCGTTGGTCACTTGTCACGGCAGGCAGCACCCTCGAACCGAGCCACAATAAGAGCCGGAGCCGGAGCAGGGGCCGGAGCCGGAGCCGGAGAGCCGTAGCAGCAATGGCTAAGTAAACGCTATTACCATTTAAATTTCTGTGTCTAACCAGGCGCACAAAAAGGACACTTGAACGTTCGTTGGTGTTGCTGCTCGGCAGGACGTCGCATCCTTCACCATTGCGCCAGCCGCTGAGGTTAACAGCTATAGCAGGTTGTCAAGGCACAATAATGTACAAAATTATATACATAAAAAAAGTTGATAATTTTATTCTTTTTTTTTCTCATATTATATATTCATATACCGCTTAAGTTGTAATATCTTCTTAGCTGATTCTAGCACGCTTAGCTAGTTTTAAGTAAACAAAAAACTCCAAGTTAATTCAAGAGTTTTTCAGCTGAAAAGTTAATTGAAATAATCTGCATTAGCTGAAACCCAATGTGAATGATATTCTCGGTGCATTCGCTTTTGGCCCGGATTGTTCACTGTCCGTGCCAACATTGTCAGGTGCAGCGCCGCTTATTTTTGTTGCAATTGTTGAAAAGCTAGTTTTAAGTAGCATCAACAAAGAGCGAAACTGTGCGCCGGGAACTGTGCCA
This sequence comes from Drosophila meridionalis, assembly GCA_035045145.1. Taxonomy (NCBI): domain Eukaryota; kingdom Metazoa; phylum Arthropoda; class Insecta; order Diptera; family Drosophilidae; genus Drosophila; species Drosophila meridionalis. The sequence continues at coordinate 4,976,862 of JAWNPG010000037.1, read as the reverse complement.
AACCTCCTCCGTCCACCTTCAGTCCGTGTTGTTTTTGCGACTGCGACTGGCTGCTCATTTGCTTTGTGCTTTTTGTGGCGTTTGGCATGTAAATTGAATTGAAAGTGGATATTGTAGCGTTTGTGTTTGGATTTTGTTTGGTTTTGTTTTATTTAGTTTGAGTTTTGTTTCACTCTGGCATGGAATAAAACATGCTCAACTCAAATGTGAAATAAAATGAAATGAAGCGTTTTAAGCTCTGCATTGAAAAGGTCCTAGAGAAAAATTGAAACAGAATAATGATGATTATGGAGATACCCTGTATATGGCACCAGACTAAAAAATAAAGAGGAAAACAGAACAATGATGATTATGGAGATACCCTGTATACGGAATCAGACTAAGAAAAAAAGGAAGAACAGAACAATGATGATTATAGAGATACCCTATATATGAAATCAGATTACGAAGAAAGGGGAAAGAGGACAATGATGCCTATGGAGATACCCTATATAAAGCATCAGAATAAGCTTATGCAATTGTTGATTTCTAATATTTTAAGGTATCATTTTAATATCTTTATTATAAACAGTTATTACCTTCAACTGCTACAGTCTGATTATCATTTGGGTGCACTTGTGCTGCGATTGCCCAACGCACTTAATGCTGGGACCAGTTGTTGTTGGCTATGTCGATGTGTTGGACGGTTTCAAGTTTCACTTGCTGCCTGCAGCAAAGTGCCAGATCATTCATCAAAGCGTACGCAGCAGCGCCAGAGCCCGCGCCAGCAGACCCACTGTCAGCTCCCAAATGCCATCAAACATAATAATCAAACATCAGCAACATAACAAACGATCCTGGCCCAGCCCGAAATGTGGGTGCCCAGCAGCAGCCACTCGCTCAGCGAAACCGAATCAGAGCCAGCTCCAACAACATTAGCTTTGCACTTTATGTGTGTGTGTGTGTGTGTGTGTGTGTGTGTGCCGTGTCTGTGGGACTGTCTGGTTTTGGCCTTTTTCTTGCGCGCTGCCATATTTCTTGGCCAAGACCGTTGACCTGCCCAGCGCCGGCAAGAAAATGTTTTCACTCAAAAGCAAATGCAATAAAAAAGGCAATTTATCAGCATAAAATATTATATGGCATGCCATTGAGTTGGCTCATATTTTCATCTTCCAACCCAATCTTTTACCCTCTAACACTTTAACCAATTTGCGCCTTACGTTTGCCCATTGCACATTTAAAATTTAAGCCGCAAATGTTATTGCCCATGGCTTACTGTTGCCAGTTGTTGCTGTTGCTGCTGTTGCTGCTGTTGCTGTTGCTGTAAGCGAAAGCTTGGCAATTGTTGTAGCTGTCACTCGAATTAGCGCCGCTTACAAAGGCAGCGTCACTGGCTTTTAGTCACTCAACCAGGATGACGTTATTCGTTCGACAGTGTCGTTATTTACGTGTACGAGCGTATACGAATGCGAATGCGAATGCGAGTATTTGCCAATGGCTGGGCCACTTGGGCTTTTGCTGTTGCTGTTGCTGTTGCTGCTGCCATTTTCCATTCTCGTGGGGCATTCTTCTTCTTTCTGTGGCATGCATGCTCGTTGACATCATTTGCCAGTTGCTGCTCGTTGAGTTTAACGCACAAAAAGCAGCTCACTCGTTAGGCCTCACTTGTTTGGCTGCCACCCTCTGTTGCTGCTGTTGCTGCTGCTGCTGCTGTTGCTGTTGCTGCTGTTGCCGCTGCTGCTGCTTATGTGAAAGTCAAGGGTTATCATTATGCGCCTTAAGTGCGCAACGCGGGCGCTGCTAGAGCTCTGTAGAACTTAAAGCCACACTGTCGTCTACGGCATTTGTAGTTTTGCCATTTTCCAAGCAGTTGCAACCAAATTGTGCAATATGCCAGCTAAGGGATCCAGAGGCCATTCCCTGGCCGAGCCAAGAAGTCATGGCCAAGTCCGACACAAAGCCGAGCCATGTGACAACACAATATGGCCTAGCGAAATGTTGTGTGCAGCCATTGCGATAAGATCACCACAAAGCAGGACACTTTCGGTTTGGCCCGTTGCCAAAAAGTAGCCTTCAAATATCTACCGAAAATTGCGAACAGCTGTCGCAGCTGCTGCTGCTGCTTCTACTTCTCCTCCTGCTGCTTAAAGTTCCGCAGCTTAATGTCCTGGACTAGTCCGAAATTAATTAGCTATTCAATTTGGTCAAACTTTTTGTGCTCAGCTCAATTCCAATGCTGTTGATAATTTGGTATTCCTGCCGTCTTAACTTTGCGTGAATTCAGATGGCGTCCTTCTGGCAGCTGCCATAGTTGCCAGTCGGCCAAGGGGCTGCCCTTTGATTGGATCGCCGGCTTCCTTATGAACTGTGAGTCAAAGAAAAACTTACAGCAGCATTCGTGGACTTTTTGTGGTGCTTGCGTTTCAACTGAAAAAAAAGTAACTAATTTAATAAGAAATTTTCGCAAAACTACACGAAAAAGGCTTAAGTTCTACATGAATAAAGTTATAGAAAAGTTCAAGTTGCGAAATCTAATTTTGTGAGAAATTCCCCACCAACAACAACAACAGCAGCAGCCACGGCGGCGGCTGTAGCTGTAGACCCGGTTTGGCCTCTGGTCAGAAAAAACAACAACAACAACAACAACTCGCCAACTATAACTATTTGTTTGTGCACGTTACTAGGCCCGGAGTGGAAAAATCCTTCGTTAGGGCGCTTCACTGTACGAGCGCCTTCATACCGACTTAACTGTACATATGAAACTTAATTATATTTTAAACAAATAATGCGAAAAGTTAAAGCAATTTACGGCTTTGTTCGCCTAAGAGCCCCAAAGTAAAGAAACTTGCGTAGGAGACTAAAAATTCTAGGCACAAAAATTGTCGGACTTTGAACCAACTTCTTGCCCGAGGCTCGATTCCTTGACCCTTATTTGCATGCATGGCCAATTACTAATGCCAAAATTCAGTTGAAAGTTCTTATTCTTATCTAGAAGTTATGGGCATAGTTTGATCTGCGAGAGGATTTAAGGGGCTTAGATCTTCAATGCGTTGTTGTTTATTTCAGATATGTATATATAAATGTAGAAATTTAAACATAAAATATTGACATATAACCATCTAAAATGAACTGGATTCTCTTATTCTTATCTAGAAGTTATGGGCTTAGTTTGATATTCGATTAGAATTAAAGGGTTAGATCTTAAATGCGTTGTTGTTTATATCAGGTATATATAAATGTAGAAACTTAAACATAAAACATTGACATACATATATCCATCTGAAATTGACTGGATTCTCTTATTCTTATCTAGAAGTTATGGGCTTAGTTTGATATTCGAATAGATTGAAAGGGTTAGATCTTGAATGCTTTACTGTTGTTGTAAAATTTGTGCATTAAATTGACATCTATCCATCTTAAATTAATTCGTATTATGAGCTTAGTTCGATCTTCGAGAGGACTTAAAGGGTTAGATCGTGAAGGCTTTGCTGTTTATACCTGAATATATAGGAATTTCGGATGTAATATTTGCGTATAAAATGTTGACATATTGTATATCCATCTTAAATTGAATTGTGTCTCTATTATTATCTTATTCTTATCTAGAAGTTATAGATATTGAATGCATTACTGTTTATACCTGAAAATGTAGGAATTTTTGCATTAAATATTGACATATATTCATCTGAAATTGACTCGTGTCTCTATTGATTTTCCAATCGCATTTGCTGTGCATGTCAAGTGCTCAGCGCCCACTTCCCGACATGTTACGTCATGATGTGATTTATTTTGGGTTTAAATTTAAAACGTCAATGGGAAACATTTTACTTGTAATCAATCACAATGACTCAGATGTTTAGCAAAAAGCGAATCATTATGTCAGCAGAGATTTTTGGTTTATATAGATACATAGATATCTGTTATCTTTGGAAACTTGTTCACTTTTGAACTTAATCTTGCTGTTGAACATGAATTATTTAATTCCCAGTTGCTGTAACAAAAGTTAGCCCCAACTCTCATAAGTCAATTGTTTAAAATATTTTTGAATTCTCTTTGAGTTTCAGTTAGGTTTAAGGAATTTGGATTGCCATGCAAAATGTATTTTATGAGTCCAAATTTGTGCATACATCCATATATTAAATTACGATATGTTAAAAGTTAAATGATGCATGCGCTCAGTGCATGGCTTAAGTAATTTGATTTATTTAAAGCATTCGCTTTAGCTGTTGTGCAGTTTTAGTTTTGAAATTCCATCTGGCATCGGAGTTGGAGAGCCGAAAACTCAACAAGCCAGCACAATTTGATCGACCGAAAGTGCTGAGAGGTTCACTCAAATGATTTTAACAAATTGCCCGGTTAGAGGGGTGGGGGAGGGTGAGCGGGAGAGCTGCTGAAATAAATCGAAGTGAAAATATTTGCAAGCCGACTCCCAGGTGGGTCAGAGCCAATGCGATGCATGCGCTGCAGACTGCGCATCAATTCATGAAGGCAAAACAAAATAGAGCATAATAAAAACCAGCTCACGATAATCGACATCAGGGAAAACAATGCAATTTTTACTGTTTTAGTGAAAATTCCGGACAGCGAACAAAAAATCCACTCAGCTCGGGCATGTGGCCGTTGTCTGCTTGTCTGCTTCTCGGCTTGCGCCGAAAAAAGTATTCCCGGCCAAAGCAGACAATCAGCAGCAACTCGACAGCCGGATGAACATAATGAAGTCCAGTCCAGTCGAGAAGTTCTCTCCTGCTCCTCAGTTTAGCCGTTGAGCAAAAGAGAAATGCACAAAATCAAGTTGAAAGCGCGCTCACAGAATGCCTGAAATTGAGTTTGAAAATAAATTAAATTATCGCGGCGCGCCATGTAAGTAGTTCAGATTGAGACTCGAACGTGGCGTGGGCGTGGCATGGGGTCTGCTGAGAGGGTCGGATGTCCCAATGAATCAATTTCAGCTTAAATGCCAATTTAAAAAGGCAGCAACTTTCGACACGCCATGCGAACTGTCCGCCAGTCGCTAGTTGCTGTATCTATCGAAAGGTCCCGGGCAATTTTGCATATTGCCTTCCTAACTTTCTGTCTCTCAATCTACTACCGCCCATCCGCCCCGCACTGAATCATTGGGGAGTATTCGAAAAAAAGGCAACTGTCGAAATACTTGCGAGTTCCATTATACTTTTAAATTAGTTTGCCACACGACGAGCCCTGAGACCGAGCAGCGATTGCTTTAAGCTCGAATGTCGAATGCGTTCGGCAAGCACGAGTGCAATTAACGGCATAAGTGGGCGTATCTAATTTCCATAGGCATCGATTACAGGCATTATATTTAATGTTTGAATTCAATAATATATGATTATGCTGAGGCCATTAAATAATTACTCGTTGCACATTTGCGACGCGACTGACAGCCCGGGCGACAGCTGGACAGTCGCTGATTGCCGAAGGCCGGATAGGAATGAGCAGTCGTTTCCGAGGCGCTTTTATTTATTGTGCAAGCAGCGGCAACAGCAACGTGACTCGCAAAATGAATGCTGGAAAAGTGATAACGAATATACAGACAAATATATATGTATATATATCTGACACCAGGCCCAGCAAGACGAATTACCAATGCTCTATGGGACAAGACGAAAGCGAAAGTGTTAAGGCGAACGTGCCAAAATCGATGGCTCCCACTTATAGCCAGCGCACGGCGCACTCTGACGAAACCCGTAGCCGTCCGAGGCAAGCAACACTTCTCACTCGCTTCACACTCTGATGCAGATGATGGCCTTAAGCTGGTCTGGCCTGGCCTGGTCTGGTGGCTGCCTTGGCCATTTGGCAGCGCATTGTGTGAATGTCTTCACACAATTCGTGCGAAATAAATTTCATAAAATTGCAACTCATGTTCCTTGCTTCATGTTCCTTGTGTCTTGTGTCTTGTGTGTTGCTTGGGCTGGTGCCTAACCTTGAACGCTTCGTTAACTGCATTTACGGCTGCCTGACGTGGCCACGTCCCTGCCGCAGCGCCCGCTGCAGAGGCTGTTTATCACAGATATTCGACATAGGTATAGCGTTCTTCCTGTAACTGTATGTAACTGTATGTAACTGTATGTGCGTGTGTGTTAGGTCGGAATGTATACCGTTCGTATTTCAAAGCGAATTTCCGAAAAGGAAATCAAAACTGCAAATGGCAATAAAAGTTTTTGTGTGGCAAATATGAAATTGGCGAGGACTACATGTTGCAGAAATCGTCGAAAATTAATTAAAACTTTTGCAATTTGAAGCTGCAGTCGTTAAGCCGTTAATTAATTTCGCTTTGCCGCTCCCCAAGTTAATGCCAAGTTGGCCTTCAACTTAATGGCAAAAATCACGCTCTCTGCCTGCCACACGATTTCCCAGCTCAGTTAACCCAATTGCCTGACTATTAAACGACAGTCGTCTGTCGGCTGTCGACAGTCATGTGAGGGACTCATCAATATGCGCAATTAGTGATTGCCGATTGGCCTTTTCGAGAGATAATCGATTAGCATAATTGTCGACAATGAACTCGTTATGACAGAGTCGACACACCCACCCGCCCACACGCCCATACACCCCACAACATACAGTCCCAGCTGACTGATTCTAGTGTCATCGGCTTCCGCACGAACTCATCCATAAATATGCAATGTAAAAGCCAAATCAAAGACAAACTCAATTTGTTATCATTAAATTAATGAAGCTTGCCGCCTGTTAACCAGGGTTATCTTTAAACTTATTGAAAGCCTTAAGTCCGGCCTTTCGCCTCGACTAGCTCGGCTACTGTTGGGCTGATTGAATTTCCATGGGATAATCGGATGCCAGCAATAATAGCAGCACAGCACAGCACAGGCACATGAGTGAAAGCAAAATCGTAAATTAGTCTCGGCAATTATGTTTACCTACATCTAATTAGTATAATTGAAACAGAACAAAGGCCAACAACACCAATGCCAACAGCCATTGTATAAGTAAGGATGCCAACAGCCAGCAGCCAAGAGCCAAGAGCTCAACAGCCGCTGGCATTGCCCTGGTCACTCCACTTGTCCATTAATCGAGTTGCCTGTGTGTGTGTGTGTGAGTGCGTCATGTTGCTACATCGTCACTTTGTATGCACCTCACGCAACTCGAGTCGCACAAGCTGTTGATCCGAGTACATTCTGCTGATCAAGCTGTGCGTACAGCAAGTTAACATATCAAATATATGTATGGACATGTGTCCATGTGTCTGTAAACCCACTCTGTGGTGGTGAACATCAAACATAAATAATCTTCAAGCATCGAATTGCAGCAGTCGTTGAAACCTCATGGAATACTTTAAAACTTTGAGCTCTTGTGGTTAACTGTTGCCCTAGTCAAAGCCAGCAAATCGCATAAGAATGCTGAGTGAGCCGACTAAACATGTCGTCACATCCGCATCCGCATCCGCTTACGCATCCGCATCCGCATCCTCATTCGCCTTCTCATTCTCGTCGAAGTCGAGCGCCATTTTGAAACCGCGACACTTAGCACTGACGCGCCGCATTAAACACAAGCGAATGCATTTTGACTGCACACACACACGCACACTCACACACATGCACGTGTATTCACTTTAGATTTAGCGCATTAGCTGCTGCTGCTAATTTTGGTCGCTGCAGCAACTTTCGTGCTGCATAATCAACACAAAACGAATGCGAAAAGTTTGCAGAATTTTTACTTTTAATTGCTTGAGTGTTTGTACGCCAAGCGTTGCCCGCAACACACACACACACACACACGCACATGCACAGACACGCACTCACACACACGCACACAGACAGAGTGGCAGGCAGGCCGACGCCCCGTCAACGCTGGCCACAAGCGCCGCAATTTAGTTAAAGCATAACGGCATCCAAACCGCAGCCGATGCTGCTGTCGACAGCTGCGTCGACTGAGACAGCGCTCAAATGCTTTGGAGGCTCTCTTTTCCATTACGCCAGAAAGCGCCGCCCACAGCTCACAACTCACCACCCACCACGCAGCACTCACCTCGCACCAGCCACCACACGCCATGTGTCGGTGTCTCGCCAACTGAATTCAATGTTTGTTTCCATTTAATAGTTTTTTCATTCAACTCTCACTCTGTCTTCCTCTCTCCCTTTCTCTCTAACTTTCGCGCTCCTTCTGCGCCATTTTGTTAAGCTTAATTATTTCGTTTTGTTACCCAAGTAAAATTTAAGGCAGCAACCAGGCCTCACAGTCTCCAATTGTTTTCGCTGCTGATGTTTCAATTGTTGCTGTTCATGCTGGGATTGTGAGCGACTCGATAGGTAGCAATTTGATAGTTCAAAGAGTCCTTTTATTGTGTAGTGTTTTGAGATAGATGAAACTTTTGTAGTACAACATTCGAATTTGTTTAATCATAGTACATTTTGAATTATTTTATTTTTTGAATAAACTTTATTTTAAATAAACTTATGTATATGGCTTTCAAGAATGCACCTCTTGGAAGGCATTATTCTTACACATATGTATTATAGAAAAAAAATATATATTAAATTTGCAACAAACTTAATGTTGAGAGGGATAGATGCTAGATAAGATTCTGTATTATAATATTCGGATCTGTTTAATGATAATTAACTTTGAAATATTTTATTTATATTTTATTAATTTTAAAATATTTTATTTATTTTTGAGACTATTTAACAACAATTTTTCATTTTTTTCAGATGTTTTGAATGGATTTAATAAAAGCAAACCTTCAAGGTACTTTCTCTTAGATATATATAGTAAATAAACTGAATTTTCAATAAATATAATATTGAGTGCACAAATACATAATAATTAATTTATTTATATTTACATAATATATTTATGGAATTTATATATATTCATCTTTTTTTTGTATATTTATATATTTATATTATTTATGTTGATACATTTATATAATTTATATTATTTATATGTTTATATAATTGTATATTTTATAAATATATTTTTTTATAATCAAATTTTCAGTTATTCAATTCTAAATTGATATGTCATGACAACCACGTGGATTGTTCTGTTCACAATTTTGTGGCAGACAGACAATCAAAGGCTCTGTCCACTGTTGGCTTGTTTTTGTCATCAGCTCACTTTGAGTAGCTTTTCCCGGAATTAGAAAAATCAAAGAAAATGAATTTCAGATTCGCTCGAAGACCTAATTAGTTGAAAAACCCAACTCCTATGTCTCTAAGGTAATTTTAATAAATTAAGCTGAGGAGATACAAATATTAACTTAGTTAAAACAGATATGTAGCACGCCTTCAGCTTATACTAAACTCTCTGTTAACACTCAATTCCTAACTACGTTGGCGGAACTACACTTGCTGCCCAGTTTTAGAAGAATTTCATTTGGCAAATGCTGCGCGTGTTGAGCTTAGGAACTCCCCATGCCCCCATGCGGCAGCAGCCGCAGACGAATCCGCATTCCCACACGGCACCGCCGCACAGAGAACAAGCACTCCAGACATGTTGGCCCTGGCATTAGCTGCAGTTGCGTTTTATGTTATTGTTAAACATTTTGTTTGGCTCTCGCCACTCGGGGAAATTGTGAACGCATGCTTGTTGTGCCGTCCTTGGTGTTGTTTAAACAATTGATTCAACTCTGAATTAAAGTGGAATTCATGGTGCAGCTGGCCATTGGCCACTGGCCACTGGCCACTGGCGACTGGGCATTGGCAATTGCTGGAGCTTTCCATTATGAATGAATGAGCTAATGGGAGAGCGAGCTATTTAGAGCGAGGACATGGACTAAGTAGTTCTTTGACTTTGTGCAACGAGCTAATTTCCGGCAATCTCAGTGTTGCTGAATGCAAAAAACTTTCGCCCAAAAATGCTGTCCGCCACTCAAAGATTTCTGAAATATAAAATAGCTACTAAATAGAAGCAGAGCTTGTCATAGCAAGCTAAGAGCTTAATGCGGACTATGGCGAGCAAATACTTTTTGGTGAGAGGCGGGTGAAGGTGCATGTAAATGAGCTAACAAATGAGCTCCATCAATGTATGGACTCCTCTTTGACTTTGTGGAAGAACCTAATATCCGGTAAGCTTAGAGTCATTGAAAGCAAAAATCCTTTATCCAGAGAATTCCTTCCGTAACTCAAGCTAAATATAAAAGGTTTTTAAGTATAAAAAAATTATATTAAATAGAAGAAGAGGAGTATGGTATCTAAAAATTTTTTTAAGTAAAAGAAGGGGGAGTTAATAGAGTTAATAGAGTCAGGAATAATTGAAAAATTTATATAATTTCTAAAGAAATTTAATTTTAATAAAAAATTTCAAGAATCATTGGAAAAATGATAGACTATTTAAAGGAATTTAAAAATATTCAATAAAAAGAGGAACACATATTTATTTTCCCATTACTAAATTAATATGTTATAAATATAGATTCAAGAATAATGGAAAATGTACATAGTATCTAAGCAAATATAAAAAAACCTGATAAAAAATTGAACACTTTTTAATATTCCCATTACAAATCATATACCATCAAATCTTTTTTGAAATTCAGTCGACTTCATAGTCCATTTCGATGAGAACAGGGTGTAATTAATTGCTTTGTGGATAATATAAACTTTGTTTGCTTAGTTTCTTAAGGGACGGGCCACACAAATCGATGGGGTCGAATTATGTGCCCCAAGGACGACAGCAACGATATCAACAGCAGCAGCAGCAACAACATCATCAGCATTTGTGATAATAACAAGAACAGCAACAACAACAACAATAACATGGGACAGATAGTGACATTACAAACAATGTACAATGCACCAAATTGTTGCAACTGACAAAGCATGTTTCCATGCGATGGGGACTGAGAAATGTTTGCAATCAAATCAAATTCGAATTGAGTTGCACAACTAGAAATGAGAATCCCAACGAAGACGAAACTGAAAATGAAAACATCACAAAAAGTGCCGAGCTCCCACTGAAAGAACTAGGCAGCTCTTCAACTGATTGCAAATCGAAATTAAATTGAGTCCAAATACGCAAACAGTCCATACACACTCTTAAGTACTCGCAACGATTATTGTACAAAGTATATGAATGAGCTTGAGCGAGTGAGTGCGTGTGTGAGTGTGTGTGTGTGCGTGTGTTATGTGTATATAAAGGCTTCCTATTAAGCACAGTAATTAACTCGACACTCAACCCAATGCTGTCCAGTTTTAATGCTTCTCGCAATTATAAATCAAACGGGCAGCATCGAGAGCAAAAAATTTATATCTGTCCAGTGAAGGATTGCCGAGCCAATGATGCCGATGATGGTGATGATGGCGATGATGGCGATGAAGTTGGGCAGCTATAAAAATCAGAGCATTGTGGATTTCAATTATGTGCATCGTTATCTGGATGGAGAGTGCGGCAATTACGGCGCTCGGCCATCACATAATTTTATTTGATTATTATTTAATCGAAGTTTCTCACAACAATGAGAGCCGAGGCAGCGCACTGGGAGCCGCGTGTAAGACTTCCCTATTATACGAGATGTTTGCTTGTAATGCAGCACGAGAATGTGAAATTAAATGAAGACTGATGAGATTTACAGCCTTTGTTGTTGGCCATGGCCGACAACTGTGTTGATTCTTCTCTGATTCTCTGCTTATCTTCTTCGCTTCTTACTTTACTTTTTTTGTTTATTTTTTATTATATTTTCAGTTGCATGCATTCGATTACTTTGGCCCTTCTTAATCACAATTCTTTTGACGGCATCCATATTTATCGAGCTGTTGTTGAAAGCGCGTGTGTTGATTGAGACTCTCGGCTGATTGAGGTCCTGCGCTATGCCAAGGCTCAGCCTGGCAAACTCAAGTAATTGGCTTTGCGGTTTCCACTAACCAACGATGAAATGGTCATGTGTAGGCTCTGGCCTCATTTCAGCAAATTGACACTAAAACAAAATCAAAAGCCAAAGGAGACATTTTACGTACAAGTATTCTGTGGTTTATGTGGTCAGAGCACATTTTCTGATTAAAGCATTTAAGTTTTCAAATTGGATTAACGTCTGCGAATTAGAGAGTTGAGTGTGTGTCTCGTCCCGTTTTTTGCCATCCCCAACTTCATGTATGTAGATTAGTTAATTAAACACGAACAAAGGTTGGGGCTCGCTCGATTTGACAACTGCTTTATGCCCTGACCACTAATTGAAGAATACTTGGGATTTAAAATTGTGGGTTTTGGGCTTTGAGTCTGAAATTGTATATAGGAGATTATACTGTATATCAAGCTAAAGCACATAAGCACTGTGTGATGCATACAGCGGAGTATTTTATATGAGATTTTCCTACTCGCCTTTAAGGTCTTCGACTGCGGAAGGCGAACAAAAGGCACAAGTCAGACCGTGGAGCCATTTGGCTAATTGCACGAACGTGTAGACATCGACGGCACGCCGACATCGGGGCATGACCCAGCGCCAGGTCGAGGCTCTGTCAGCACAGGGATAGGACTAGCAGCTGCCGGTTGATAAGTAGCTCTGGTCTCGCGACGCAGTCACGTTCAGTTAACAAAACTGATATAAATTATGAGAGCGCGTATATTTTACACAACTGTCAGCACAGTTGCGCCACTAAAACATATTCGACTCTTAGAGTTTTTTTTTTCTTTTTTTTTTTTTTTGCTGCTGCTGTTGTCTTGCTGTTAGCCAAGTTACGAGAGTCTATTCCCGCTGCAGCGGCAGCTGAGCCGCCCACGCTTCGACAACTTTGCGACATGTTGCAGCGCTGGTGGTGGCAACGCAAAAAGCGGCGCACAGCTAAGGATATGCTTCCCTGGGCAATAAATTCGCAGACTGCCACATACACACACAGATACACACTCGCACACACACAGACACACCTCAGCGCTTGGCCCTTGGCAGGCTCTTCGCATACACATGAACATAAACATTCCCATTCTCATCTTATTCTTCTCGCCTTTTGGCTAGTGCTGCTGCCTTCATCTTGGTCGCCCATACAAGTTTGTTGCCAAAAATTTGCCGCCATTGGGTGTGAAGTTGGCAACACACGAGCTCGCCGATCTCGCCCTGCCTCGCCCACGCCTGTCTAACCTACTCGCATATTTTGCTGGCGTGAAATACCTAAAGGCTTTTGGCGAAAATTGTATTTCAGGCTCTGCTGCTGCTGCTGCTGTTGCTCCTGCTGCTGCGGCTGCTTCTTCTTCAGCTGTCTCTGTTGTGGCCATAAACATGCACACCGATACACACCAATATACGCTCAGAGGCACTCTGGAACACCTTCCACTGCAAGGAGCAGTCAACTTTGCGGAAAATCGTTTGAAGCGCTTTGCACTTCGTCGACATCTTTCCGCTGGCTTTCTGTGGTGCCTTCAAGTGCTCGCTACGACGAGTATCCTGTCCCAGCATATGTATGCTTGTGTGTGTGTGTATGCTCAACATAGTTTGTATCTCTGTGTGTGTCTCGGTGTACTTGTATCTTGCATTGTTTTGCACTATTGCCGAAATGTCACTTTGAACTTTACGTTTTCAGTCTTTTATATCTTTCAGGCCTAGGCTTGGGATGCAGGATGCAGTATGCTGGGCCACCTATGAGGAGCGCTAAGTTACAAGGGAAAGCTCGAAAACTGTTACAATATTTATATTATATTATATGAACTGACAACTGGAGCCTCTCAATCAAAACACTCAGATTAAAGCCAAATAAACTGATTGAAAATGGGAAATTAGGGCATACTGGTTTTGTAAAAATTTATGTAACAGGCAAGAGGAGGCGTGGCAGATAAAAAAGCGTAAAATGATTGGAATATTAGCACCTCACAGGGTTCAGGGTATCTTTTAGTCAAGTAGTCCCGATTAGAAAATTGTGAGTTGTTTATTTTTATACCCCAAGCCCATTGAAAATGAAAAATCAGGGTATAATGGTTTTGTTAAATGTATGTAACGGGCAGAAGGAGGCGTGTCAGACCCCACAAAGTATATATATTCTTGATCAGGGCGACAAGCTGAGTCGATTTAGCCCTGTCTGTCTGTCCGGGCGTCCGTCCGTCTGTCCTTCCGACCGTCCGTCTATGTGTATGTTTGAACGCGTCGATTGAAGCATCTAGGCAAGCTAGAGACTTGAATTTTTTGTTTTTTTGTGTCCGTGTATAGCACGCGCAGGTCAAGTTTGTTTGGTGGAGAGATAGAGGTTTCAAATTTAATTAATAGACCAAAAAGAAGAAGAGCTGAAAAAGAGTTAGGGTTTTGAAGAGCAGATATTAGTTTGCATATGTATGAAGCAGAGGCATATGTATGAGTTAGCGTGAGCTAAACTTTCTATCAGTTAGCGACCAATCAGAGTATTTTCTGCTGCCTCTGCTGCAGAGGCTTAACAGTTGAGCTCGACTTTGACCAATATAAAGGCAGCTGAAGATCAGAAGAGCTACTTCTCGCAGCAGCAGCAGCAGCAAGTGCTTTGATTGGTCGCTTAATGATCGAGTGTGAATACTGACTCAGAAAGAGGCTCAATAGTTGAGCTTGACTTGAGTGGAGCTGTCGCTGTCGCTGCCCTATATAAAGGCAAGCGTGCTGCAACGCAACTTCAGTCGCATTCTTCATCTCTTGGTGGTTAGTCGTCCAGTGCAGCGCGGTGCTTCTCCTCTTCTTCTGTCTGTTGGTAAGTATTAATATTGTTAAGTATGTTAAGCGAAAATGTAAGTTATACTTTAAATGTTTATTTAATGTAAATATAATATATTTAAATTTAATTATTATTAATTATTATAACGATCATTAAGATAACGACCATTTAGCAAATGCAAAACAACTCTTCATATGTCCGTATATGCGTTAAGGCTGTTTTTTAGTCAGGTATGCCCGACTAGCACTTCGACTTACCCTCTAACTCTAAGTTGTTTAAATATAGCTGTGCTTTTATTAATTTATAGTTGGGTATATAAATTGTATACATTAACTAGAAAACATAATAAATGGCTATTTACATAGCGAAGTTTCGTGTAATGCATACGGAGATTACGTAATCTTTAGATTTTGGATTCCACGCCCCATTCGCTTCACAGAGCTCAGGGTATCTCCTAGTCGAGCAGTCTTGACTAGAGCACTCTTACTGTTTTTTTTTATTTATTTTCTTATTTATTTATTTTTTTTTTTTTTGCATTTATTTATTTTATTTACTTATTTACTTATTTACTTATTTTATCATTTATTTATATTTCTATTCATTTTTAATTTTTTATTTTTTGTTCTTAATTTTTTAATTTTTTATTTTTATATATTCATTTAAAAATTTATTTATTTTTTAACATTTCAATTAAAGCACTCAAGCTAAATCTGCAGATTTTGTATGTTTTACTTATTGTACCTATATTATTATATTCGATCATAAAGAGGGGGTTTATAAGGTCCTTTGCAGTAAACCATCATCGGTGTGTGTCACAGCCTTAGCTCTCCTAAACACATATGAATCTGATGTTGGGTCTGAAGTTTTACACTTTGATTTATTAATAACGCTGCTGCACGTCCCACTCAGTCCCCCTCAGTGTCCACAGACCCCTCTGCCCCTTCAGACCCATCAAACCCCCGCAACCCCCTTCAAGGACAACAGCTTCACATTTCATAGCATAACATCCCACTCAGGCCCCCTCTGTCTCCTTTTAACACCCCTCTAAGCCACCTCAGTCCCTTCAACCCCCTCGGCCCACCATTCAACCCCCTCAACCCACCTCAAAGACAACAGCTTCACATTTCATAACTCATTTACGTCTCTGCACGTGCCAACAATCCAAGTGTGACAACGAAAGCATATGTGGGCTTCGCTTGTCCGCCGCTGCCATTTTCCACTGGGCACAGCGACTATGAATGAATCCAAAGCACACACAAGGAAACACGGCCCAGCTCAGGCCCAGGCCCAGGCATCGTTCCGACAGTTACAAACAAACAAAGACGCATCATGGCCTAGCTTTTGGGGCTCGACAATCAATCCAAATGATATACACATTTCAGACTGCGGCTCGGCTCGGTTCTCGACGGACTTGGGCCGCTGTTTGCTTAGCTGCCAGGGCAAACAGCTGCCCAACTTTGATGTATTTGACATATAGACTATACATCAGTCCTTTGCCACCAGGCCCCGTTTTTTATGTGGGCGGGCCGGCGAGTGCGCTTGTGGCCTAACGCAATATGTCTCAGTCGGCCGCAGGTTACGTGCTGCAGGAGCTGGGTGGGAGTGCGTGTTTATCTGGCACATGGCTTCCCAGTGGATTAGCTATTGATATTTGATCGGCCTGCTGGGCCTAGTCGCATAATGCCAACGTCCAGATCTAAATTATGAATTTATATGAAATATGCTAATACTCGCACCAAACCTACTCAATCTCTGCAAATATTTAAAATGCATTAAAATGTTAAAAAAAAAGACAAACACCATATAATGACACCATGACATTTACTTAATTTAATTAAATGCTGCACAGCTGCCACATTTGCGAGCGTTTAGCTAACTGGCAAATTGACAGGAGTCATGATTAGACGACTCCTGGTTCGCATCTAATTAAAATAATGAGGTCATGTTGCCTTGCTTTTTGCTGTTGTTGTTGTTGTAGTTGTTGTTGTTACATTTGGCGTCATTACTTTGTGGGCGTGGCTCAGCACAGTGCTCGGCCCTGTCCGGCAATGCGTAACAAAATGCGCATAAAACAGTAGAATTTACAGCCAGAAAGAGTCCTTCTTAATGTGCCATGGCGAGCACTGGAAACTCCGCCAACCAGGACGACACCAGACACCATACCAGACGAAGCCCACTGCCTTAGGATGGACTATGAATATTTTGATGTCTCTTTTGGGGTGCTCCCAGGCTCACTTCGGCTCAGTTTGGCTCTGTCCGGCGGCTTTTGGCTTCAGCTCAAGCGTTTAGTTATTGTGGCTTGTAAGAGCTTCCGTTTCGTCACGCATAACGCTTTCAAATGACATGAACATCAAAATCATCAACATTCCACGGCGCAGGATATGCTCAGTATGTGTCTGCATCTATTAAGTGACGGCCCCTTAACTGGACAATGAGTGTGCGTGTGTGTGTGTGTTTGGCTCCATGTATGACTAAGCACTTTGGTCTGCTGGGCCAATGACTAAGGTATTTCATGAGCCACGTTTGTCCAACAACGGAATGATGCCATCCTCACGGCTCGGGCTTACATGGCGTATGAGCAACGTTTATGAGCTTGTTCTTATGGCAATTGACATCAGCGGCGACTGTGTAGTTCAGGTACGGCATTTCATTTAATGCACAATACAGAGCAAAATAACTTTTGACTGGCCAGCGACACAGAATAAATAAACCATTTATGTAATTACCCGAACAGCCGCAGTGCGCGGCGCTTAATTGAATGTTTTATTATTGTTTGAGTGTCTGGTGGTGTTTTTTATTTATTTATTTATTCTTATTCACTTTTTATTCATTTATTTGCACAACTCAAATCGCCACAAATCTGGCGTCCGGCCCACGAATCACAGTTGTAATAATATTAGCGCAACTCCAGCAATAACAAAACCAACAACAGCAACAGCAACAGCAACAGCTTGGCTTAAACGCTTGCAAATATTATGGTAAATAAATTGTTGTGTAAACATCATAAACACGCTTAATAAGTTGGTAACTTAATTACCAAAGCAAACAACAATATGCAAATACGCAGCCAGTGAGCACTTCAATCGCCGACTCCTGCCAGCAGCCAGTCCACAGTTGATGTACATTTGGTGGAACTTTAAGGTTGTTTAAGCAGCTTATGGCCCATATCTAATTGATACTTTCCGCTGCGACGTGCAAACAACAAGCATAATATCAGATTCTTTTGTTAGCTGCTTTTGTTTTCCGATAATAGGAAAATAAGCAAGGCTAACTACAGATGAACTACATCGAGCAGGACTGCTGTAATGTGGAAAAGCTGCCACACAACGTCCGAGCAGTGTGAGTGGAAGTGGCGTCTATTCATGCTTATGCCAATAAGCTGCTACACATCATGCCACATATTCTATTTCAGCCTAATAGAACATTTGATATTTCAGAGAGAACGCACACATATCTGATGCTCGCCCGCTGACGTCAGTTGCTGCTGGCAGAGAAAATGTAGTGGAAATATTGCAAGTTGTGGAGAAACGTTTTCGTACAGTTCACTGACGGACAGAAATTTTTGACATTCGATTTAAATATTTCAATATTCGATATTTCATGAATTTCAATTTCACGCTGACAACTTGCGATTTATATTTGGAGCGCTGACAAATGCAATATTGCAGCCAGACAGACGGCTGGCTTAGCGCCGCAAATGCAAGTGATTTTAAATATTTGACTAAATTCATAATCATAAGATAGATCAACTGAATGAGCCGCAAAGCGGCTTAGAGCACACTCAGCCTTGTGAATGTTTGGCAATGGATTCACCTGCCACAAATGCAATCAAACAATGCGTGCAATTAGCCGTGCCATAAATATTTTAATATATCGAGCAGCGGAGTCTTATAAAGCTGTCAGGCGACGGGCAGATGGATAGATGCAAATCTTGGCACTTGACCATAATTTATGAATCAGGAGTCATGGCTGGGCACTGACTAAGCACAAGGCGACAAATTTACAGTTTCTGGAACATAATTAATTGATTAATTAACACGGAATATGATTAATGTGGCGCGAGCAGCTGCCCGTATTGATGGCCCACTATTTGCACAGCAAATCGCATACACAATAATAATGGGCGGCTACAGTCGTTGCCATCTGTATAGGGCCACAGGCGCAGCCACGTGTGACTTTCTTTCGACAGGAGTGAACATGAAACTGCCAAGTAATGTAATTATTGCAGAACTATTCATCATGTTTGGTGTCGGGTGGCTGGCACTTAAACGCTTCGCATCGTCTGAGGTCTGTCAAACGTGTCGTATGGGCAATGCCGCAGCCGACCCTTTCAGACATTTGTGCGCTTTTGTTGTGCATAAAATACGTTACGGTTACGGCTGGCAGCAGCCAACTATGCGAGAGGTTAACTAATTAGCATGTCAAAGCCATCCATTTCGCAGCTGCCCAGTAATCCGTTGCGCAATCATACGAGCCCCAGTTCCAACCCCCCCTTTGTCAACCGGCGCTGAGTTCAGTAACCCAAGGCGCAAATCCCATTTAATTATGCTCTTACATTCATAAACCAGGCACATATTATAAAATAACCGAGCTCATTTACAAGCACATCACTCGAAGCCCAACCAGCCCAAGCAACCTCTTCACGTATCTATTTGAATTTGTTGCGCAGCAGCTTAAGGCAAAAATCCAATTTGCTGTCAATGCCATTAAAGGGACCTATGAAATTGGTTGGCAGTCGTTAAACGGAATGGTCTCGGGCTTAAAACAAAATTTAAAATTACTTTGAGTAAATTACTTACTTGGAACCACTAACAAGACTAGAGCCAGTGGCTCGTGTGTAGGTATTAGATTTAAACTCTTCACAGGAAACGACTTTCAAGTCCAGATTCTAATCTGGTTCGAGTAATTTATTGTGTTGTTATTTTTGATTTTCCTCAATAGATAGATACATGTCTCATACCAGGCATTAGCACTAATTGCTCGTAGTGCTTTTATATGCCGCCTCGTGACGATGCCGCTTCTGTTGCGGTCCGTACTCGTGGCTCTTGTGCTTGTAGAACCCGACCTTGCCCTTCTTGCGAATGCACCGATTGCCGATGCCCATCACCTCGTAGGGGCGACACATGCGGGAGCTGTGGAGCAGTCGGCCCGGCAGGAACGAATACCACCTCGGCCGATTGTGGCCAATGACTTTCTCGAAGCTTGACTCTGGGCTATTTTGTGTACCATCTTCAGTTGCGGTTTCTCCGGTATTTTCTACATCGTCAAATTTGCGAGAATTCTTCCGCCCTGAACGACTTGAACTTCCAGGGTTTGAATTCGTCCTACTGTTAGACAGAACGTTTTTGTTGATAACCGTCTCGGGTATGGAAAATTTGTTATTGTAGATCTGATTCCCACTAAGAAAGCTGGGTTTTATGGTTGCTCGCGGCTCTTTGTTGTCGCGCAGTGCTTTCGGCAGCGGCTCACATCCATAGGGCGTAACTACCTCATTTATGGCGCACTCAGTGTCCCGCTTGAGGCCGGCGTTGCCCTTGACCCTCTCCAAACTCTTATCATCCCAAGTTTGCAGCAGCACGGCCTGCATGTATTTCCTGCGATTCACACAGCCCTTGTGGACGGTCAATATCTCGTTCCGCTTGCAGTCCGAGCCCGCCGAGTTCACGAGTCTCGTGTCGTTCTTCAGTGCTGTGCTATTGTGCCCTGCAACGGTTGTAGATTCGATTGTATTATTTGCGATTTCTTCCATCGCCAGGCCTCTGGAGGCAAACACAAGTAACAGCAGAAGACACTGCATGGTTGGATGTGTTATGACTCGGGCTCCTTTTCTCTGCCAGTATTGCCTGTAACTAAACCGATCTGAGTGAAACTCTTGCCACTTAGTGGCGCAACGAATCCCTTGGCCATGCAAAATAATTAGACTCGACACGAAATGTCATCGCCGATGCCAAGCCGAATCAATTACGTTCTGATTCGGTTTCCATCGACTTATTTGCCATGGAGCACGCCCGCTACAGCTAGTTGTTATTGTTCGCTCCGCTATCTCAATTTCGCTCACAATAAATTTAATGCTTTGCGTTGCCAATTCCGAAACGTTTATATCACATAAAAAAGAGATAAATAAGCGTCGCATCCTGTGCGACGACGTCCAGAAAAGGAGCACAACAACGGCGGCAGGATGAGTCCTGCTGCAGCTGCTGCTGCGGTCGCTGTTCATATTGTTGTTGTTGTTGCTGTTGTTGTTACAGCTCTATGTAGCACCAGCTTTGACTGCTTATAGCGTAAAGCACTGGAAAGGTGAACAGGCACTACTGCACAGGTCTTACGCTGGCTTAAAGCTAGAAAAGGAAGAGGTCGAGCAACTAAGGGCGCAGAGCTTAGAAACAAAATGCCGCAGTCCGAAAACAACAATGAATAACAAGTAAAAGTGCTCTAATCGAGACTGCTCGACTAGGAGATACCCTGAATTCTGTGAAGAGCCAATATTCTAATCATTCTACGATAGACTATCTTCATCAAACATATTAATGGCATTTATTTGTGTGTATTGGCCAACGCACAAGTCTCTAGTATTTGAGTTGCGTTTATTGCAAATTAGGGGCAAATGGAGAGTGGCATCCAAAATCTAAAAATCACATAATGTTTGTATTCATTACACGCAACTACACATCAAATTTGATATCTTTAGCTCAAACGACGTACAAACCACGCTCAATAAACGAATTGAAATTATCGATAAATGCCGATAAAAACGAAATGTGATGAGTTATCGGAAAACAAAATGAATACATAATAGAAGATCTCAACGTTCCCAGGAACGTATAGTGCTATAGACTCGTCTTGTCTTATCTGGTCTCTCATATACATATAAGTTAATTTCTTGATTTATTTAAATGATCAAAAAATTATTTTAATTATTAAACGAACCAAGTCCGTCTCATTCAAATCGAAATTTGCAACTAATTACTTAAATCAATTCTATCCCTAGCTAAGCTGTGGTTCAGTCGACGGCGCTGGCAGCGGCGTCGTTCATGGTGTTGTTGACGCGTTGTGCAATTCTTCTTAGAATTGCTGCAGCTCTGGTTGGCGTGGGCAGGAAATCCGCTAGACGTGGTGTCAGCAGATTTGGCTTATTGGTCTGATCTTGTTATGTCTTATTTGTGTTGCAATAATTCTCATTGGATTTTGTTACAATGTAGAAATATTTTCGTTATTAACTTATATTCTTTATAGGGTGTGACACGCCTCCTTCTGCCTGTTACATACATTTTCACAAAACCATAATACCCCGATCTCCCATTTTCAATGAACTCAGCGTATAAAACCCCAACATGGTCACGGGATAGAGGGGGAAGTTGGAGATCCATTGAAAGCAATGACAAAAGCTGTTCCTGTTGCAGCACCTCGACGCTGCTTATGTCGTTTGCAATCCACCCACCCACCGCAGTCGCAGCTGCACCACCAACAACAACAACAACACGGTAAACAAAAATGCTAACAAGAATGTCGTCCAGGTGAACCGCCGAGCTTCTTGCGTGGCTGTTGTTAAAAATTTCATGTTAATGGCCACACGAAGCTTCGCTCTTAACCCTTTGCTGTGGGGTCGCACACATGTGGGGCGAGGCCCCATCGTCTGACTGTCTGTGGGCGTAACGGGGTCATTGTGCTGCCATATTTCGGTCGCACCTTTATGCTACGTAGCTTATTTCCTTTTACTCTCCTTTGCAAATTTAATTTCAGCATGTGCACACGCTTCGAGCGGCAAAGCTAAACCGAACCCGCAGTAAATCTGACCCAGCCGTAGCAGAGAGGAAATTACTTTAATTAAGGATATCTTATGAAATGCTCTCTCATATTTATAACCCCCTCGATAGAGGCAGCAGAGGCAGCCTCAGCCATGAAAAAAGGTGCACAATCAAAGACGGAGCATCGTTAGAAAAGAATAAAATCAAAATAACAAAGCGGCTAGAGCGAAAAGATAGCGCAGCGAGCTCCGCAGAGAAACGACAAAATATAATAGGGAGCAAGTGCTGAGCGAGTTAAGGCTATAATGCGATTTCCTTGCTGAACTCTCGGCGGGCGCTGCTACCGCTGTCACCTAGCGACCGAGTCCACAAAGGTGATCAACTGGTCGGGCATTGTTCTAGCGGCCTTTGCGGGGCTTTTGGCTTTGCTTTCGCCTTCGCTTTTGCCTTTGCCTTTGCCTTTGCCTTCGCCGTTGTCTTTGCCTTTAGCTATTCTTATTTTTTTCGACATTGTTTTTGCTAGTGGTACTAGAGCTGCTCTTGTTGTTGCCGATATCTGTTTTTGTGTTGCTTTGACTGCTTGCCATCTGTCCGTCCAGCTTGAGCTGTTAGTTTGTTTGCTTGTCCTCTCAAGGCCCCCGGCCCTTAGCAAGGATAATCAGATAAGAGCTTCAGTGTCATGTGCGAGTCGAGCTGATGGCGAGAATAGAAGTTGAAGTTGCAGCGCTCCAGTTCGGGTGATTGAATTAGGCACGATTTCGGTGCAACTCAATTGCAAACTTGAGCATTCAAAAGCATTTCTTAGCCGGGCCAAGGCGAACTCTTGGCAATTCATTTGCAAACACGTACGACCAAGTCATTTGACGCAAACAACCAATAAAAACATACAGCAGCAGCAGCAGCAGCACACAGAAGGACGGTAAAAACAACACAAACAGCATTTGCTTTTGTTTTTGTTTCTGTTTTTGTTGCTGTTGCTGTTCCTGCTCGCATATAGTGCTGCATAAATGTTCATGAGTGCTCATGAAATATAGAAATGTTTATGAATTCCAAACGTTACTAACTTCATTTGCATAATCCCTGTGTTTGTCAAACAACTAGCAAGTGTCACCTATCATACACATACACGACATCTGACGAATAGAGAGTGCGACACTCAACGCACAACAACATCCAACACAAGCAGCAACCAGCACCCGGCAGTCGAGACAGAGCACAACAGAGCACGTCGAATTTTTAAGGCGACACTTCTGCAAATGTATCGCAAAAGGAGCAAAAGGAGGTGCTCAGATGAACCATGAATCTATCTGCCCCATTGCCGAATGGGGGCCACCGGAGCGGAGCGTTGGCATATGAAACTTTTGAATATTGCATAATTTATGCAACACATTTGACAGCTGCAAAGATACATCGCAATTTCTTAGTGTCCTTTTGGATAGGTTTGGAGCACGCTTTAGCTGCTTTCATAATTATTATTCATAAGACCATATATTGTTTGCATTATTATTAGTTTCTATTCAATGGACTGTATTTTATTTTTATTTTGTAATACATTTTATTCCTTTTATTTTATGCAGCCTATTGTTGTAAAGTCTATTGCAATAATTAATATTTATAGGACTATAATGTATTTGAATTTTATATTTTATTTTTTAGCTCAAAATAATATTTAAATTAAATAAAATTCATAAAAAATTTATTTATTTATTAGTTTATTTTTATTTTTATTTGATAATATTTTACAATAATAACATATATGAAGACTATTTATTATTATTTCTTACTTATATTTTTTATATTTATATTCAGCTTATTTTTATTATTTAATTTTTTGTGTTATTAATTTTTTATCGTACAGTGTGTTACAATAATTAATATTCTAATTTTTAAATTTTATTTATTTTTTTATTTTTTATTTTTTTTTATTCTATTTTATTTATTTAAATTTTTCAATTTGATGTAAATTATTATCGTATACTAAATTGCATTAATTAATAAAAAAAAAATATATAAATATAATAAAATGAATTAAGAGTTTTTCTTATTTATTGGTTTATATTGCTATAATTAATATTCATGGAGTATATTTAATGATTATTTGATATTTCATGTTATACGCTTTATTTAATGCAGCCTATTTTTATTTATTTATTTTTTATATATATTTTTATTTGATGCTTTTTATGCAAATTATTATCGTAAACGGTATTGCAAAAATTAATATTCATAAACCTTTATTTATTCTATTAGTTTTATTATCGGAATTCTATAACAGATATAGCTCTCTGGCCTGTGTGCCAGTATGTATAAGACTATGTTAAATGAATAAACATAATTGAGATTTAAGCAAGATCCACTTTTGATTTCTATTTCTATCAGAATGTAGTAGTATAGTATATATAAAATTATGTTAAATAAGAATAAATCCACACTAGATTACTAAACGTAATTGTGTTTTAAGCGCGATCCTTTACTGCTTTCAATTTCTATCCGAATGACAAGTAAGTGGTATATGCAAAATAAAGTTGTCTACTTGTATACGTTTCTTTTAAGAATTCCTAAGCGGCATTGAAATAGTCCACGTTGCTCTGTATAGTAAAATGGGGCGAATGGCATTGCTAAGCTCTTAATGCCAACGCATGCACTGCGTGCATTCGAGCGAGCTTGGGTGCTTTCGTCTTCTTCTTCTTGTGCTGCTTCTTTCGATGTGCACGTGCACACCCTGAACCCAGTTTATTGTTATCGTTATCGTTATCGTCTTGCCCCGACACTCTGCACGTCGCAGCCAACTGGCAGTTTGTGCATATTTTATTGCGTCCGCTTCCTGTTGCCGTTTTTGTTGCATACTTTCTGGCTAATTCGTGCTTCATATTATGTATATATAACTATATATATGTGTATATACATATATATTTCCCATTTTTTCTTGCCCATTGTTATTGCAGCAGCCTCAGCAGTTGGCCTGTATTTTTATGGCAAATTGTTTATGGAGAGCTGCAGCAGCAACACAGACTGGCCGTCTTATCGAGCGGCAACTGTTTCCTCGGCTGCTTTGCATTAATTGCCACTCTACGACTCTACGCAGGCTTTGGGTGATTTATGAGCGCAGCTTAGCAGTGGCCACTTTGGCAAATATAAATACCAATACAATTATAACAAACACATACACACACACACAGACAGGCTCACACACAGTCCGCTCGGTCAAGTGCTGGCAATTTATAACACGAATCCGCTTGCCAAACAAGAAATTAAAAGTTTTTGACCCGCACACACAAACTTTCTGCACACGCATATGGCGCACTGTCAAATTTATTAAACTAACTGCAAATTAGTGCAGAATTACACACACACACACACCGACACAGACACAGAAACAGACCCCATGTGTGTGCCAAAATTTAGTGTGAATGAAAAAAAAGCAACTGCAACGTAAATCAAGGCGCCTGCAGCAGCCCAATTCTTAAATAATGTTGCCAATTGGCTAAATACTTTCGTCGTGAAAACAAAAGTAACGCAGTGACAATGCTCCCAGTTGTAGTTCCAGTTCCAGTTCCACTTTGATTTTATTTTACTTTATTTTATTTTATTTCAGCTTTTGGCGGCAATTGTAAAACAATGGTTATAAATTTAATGCGCATTTTTTGCTGGCATTTTCTGCGCTTGACAAATGCAGACAATTAGCTAAATGCTTCACTGGCGCCAACAGACGCCAACTGCCAGACAAGCGCACAGCTTCAGTTGTCGTCCGTCCGTCTGTCCAAAGTGACTTAGTCGGTGCTGCGTTTTTGACACGCGTCCAAATTAGCTGCTGCTGATGTTGCTGCTGGTGTTGTTGCTGTTTCTGCTCCTGCTGCTGCCTATGCTGGTGCTGCTGCTGTTGCTGGTGCTGCTAACTGCTGTTGCCGTTGACGCTGCTACTGCTGATGTTGCTGCTGTTGCTGCTAATTGCTGTTGCCGTTGACGCTGCTGCTGCTGTTGCTGATGTTGCTACTGTTGCTGCTGCTGCTGCCGCTGATGTTGCTGTTACTGCTGCTGCTGTTGCTTCTACTGCTGTTGCTGCTGTTGCTGCTACTGCTGCTCCTGTTGTTGTTGCTGCTATTGCTGCTGTTGTTGTTGCTGGCACTGCACACAGGGATTGCCAGCAGCTAACAGCAGTTGCCACTGGTGAGCGCTCGACTAACTCCCTATTCGATCGGTCGACGTATTTTATTAATTGCAGCCAGCTGCCGAGCAAGCGATAATAAAAGTTCCAAGGTGCTGCCTAGGTCAAATAATTAATGTGTTTCGCTTGCACAGATAGCAATTGGCCTTGGCAACAGCTGGCGAGGGAAGCGAAAGTACAATAAGCCACCGCACGAAAGCATTTTTCAACAAACTCAAGGCAGGAATATCACAAATATTTCTCAATGCGTCGCTTTTCACAAGTATTGGCAAAGCCACATTGTTATGAACATGTTTTGGATTTGGTATGCTTATGTGTGCGTGTGTCTGTGTATGTGTGTGCGTGTGTGTGTTGCACTTGCAAATCCCCTTGGCGCATTGTTATTTCCGCATTACACAAAGAGGGCATTGAGCAACAAGCGGAAATGGCTTAAAGGATATTGCAATTTTATTTTTTGGAAAAAAGTAGCTAAACGAGAGTGAGCTAGAGAAACCTAAAATATGCATAAGTGAACAGCACTCGGCTAGAGAGAATGCAAAATACGAAATAGCAACAATACCAATAACCTACATAAATATACGTATGTACCTAGCATTCATGCGTGTGTGTGTGTTACATGGCTTATATCTTGAATATTTCAACATGCATCGATATTTTAATGAGCCGTCTTTTAGTTGGAGCTCTGATATATTTAGTTACAGCAAAGAATTTGCAAAACTCTCATTAATTAGTTACTTAGGAAATTAGCAATTTATATGATATTCTTATCCGCCACAGCAAAGACGCCAAAAGTTTAGCTGGCAAAGTAATTTCCCCTTGCGCAGCTTATTCGCATTCGATTGCAGCACGCAAATGCCAAAAAGTTCAAAAGTGTTTTTGTCAAATACTTTTCGAGTGAGTGTGTGAGTGTGTATGAGTGTGTGTATTGCTTACAAAGTCTCGTTGGTAAAACATTTTCACACACACACACACTCGCATTACCAACAGCGAGTGGCTAACGAAGATAAATAGTCAAAAGTTTGCAGTTGCCTAATTGACAAGAAAATCGAAAATTCCGTTAATGAAATGCAGCAAATACTTAAGGAAATTCAATCTCAAGCCTTAAGCAGAGCTCCTCCTACTCACCTGGTCTGTCCCTCTCCCTCTCTTATTGTGAAATATAATATTTCTTCCACTTGCTGTCTACATTTTTATATTTCAATTGCTCAGCTTAGAAATGCTGACAGCGCAAAGGTAGAAATTGTAATTTAATGCTCTTTTACACCTTCAAAACCTTTCAATCTCACTGAAGATGCGTAATCACATTCGAAGTGCTCAGCCCGGCCACCCACACACACTCCAGCAGGGCGTAATCACCAAACACTTGATGAAATGTTACAATTTATGAGACAAACCGACTGAAGCAGCAACAGCTGCAGGAGGAGCAGGAGTAACAGCAGGAGCAGGAGCAACAGCAGCTAAAAAGAAATCTCCTTTTGCCATAAGCTTTGCCTTTAGATCTGCTCCCGTTGCAGCGGCAGCTTGCCATTTGTACATTATTTCGAGCTGTGCTTGGAGCTCGTTGAGCTTTTACTGCAATTTTGACACACCTGATGAGTTCCATGCACTTAACGGCGCCCTTCCACCTGGAAAAATAACATCACCCACCCACGCAAGGTCTGACAAATGTATTGCTTAAATCATTTGATTGAAATTGCAATCTGAGGATAGTTTTGTCCTCCTCCTGACAGCTATTGGAACCTGGCATCTTACAGCATCTATATTTATACATTAGAAATTACTTTTGGGAGCGACTGTAGCAGCAGCTGCTGCCAATTAGTAAAGGCCAAATAGCTAAGCGCTAAACTAAACTCGTTCATTTTGCGGAGCTGGGCTAGTCTCTGCCTTGGCGGCCAATTAACAGTTTTAGAATTTTTCACAGAGCGCTTCAGGGGCGTGGCTGGGCAAGAGGCGAGGGGCGGCCATGGGTTGGCCGAACCCCAAACTAATTTCGGCGCAGTGGAGCATGTGGCAAACTTTTTTGGCATATGTCGCCCATTATTTGCCATAAAATTTAACATGAGGCAGTTGGCGTACCTACGGTACTCCCACACACACACACACACATCATGATTTCTATCATGTGTGTGTGTGTGTGTTATTGTGATGTTGGTGCTGTCTACGTGCACCGCGTGCGGTTGGTTAGCTAAAACGGACCAGGCGGAGCAGGGGAGCAGGGGAGCAGGGGAGCAGTGGAGCAGCGGTGGCTGGCACTTAAGTTGTTCTGCCAAAAGTTTTTGTCATGCCTGGGACTAATTATAAAATAGCTCAAAGGCAACTCAAAGGCTGCCCAGAAACTAAGCGAGTGCGGAAACAACAGAGAGAAAGCGCCGCAGACAGAGTGAAGGGCGTAGATTCAAATTTAAAGCTGCTGTTGCTGCAGGGACTGGGCGCAGGAGGCGCTTGCCAATTTGTTGTTATTTATTTTTATGTTTGCTTTCGCTCGAATCGCCCCCCAGCCCCCTGTTGCCCTAGAAGCTTGTAATGTTTGGCCATTAAAAATAATAGTGTGGCTGTTGTATATATACATATACATATATATACATTTTTTTATTTAGGCTGTTGACTTTGTCGTTGCTGTTGTTTTACAAAGCCAGCGAGTTTTAGGCAACATAAATGATACCTTTTTTATATTATATACCCTGTGCGAGCAGCGCATAACGAGGCATTTCACTCCCGGCTGCGATTGATCAGCAGGTTCTGGTTGAACGGTTCAGCAAGTTCCATGACATAAATCGAAAACAATTGAATGGCCAAACATAAAAATAAATTCTTAAAAAATATACGAAGTATATGGATAGCAGAAGGCATCGAGCAGCACACGAGCCTGGTTACACGCTGAAGAGTTTGACAAGCGACTCGTAATTGGCAAACAACATGATTTGACTCAGCCCGAGGACGTTGTATGTGTGGGCGGTGGGGCGTGGCAGTACGTCGATGATGATGGCGTGTGCATGTGTGGTGTGTGCTGCTGAATTAAATTGCCAGAAACCCTTTGGCAGCATTCGGGAATACCACAAAAATTAGCACTTTAATCTTTGCATAATTTGTGTCATTTGTGGCGAGGATTCGGTTTTTATACTTTGTTTTTTCTTTTTTTAGTTTAGTTTTTGGGCAAATTTGTAACGATTAATTTGGAGCAAGCGAACGGATGGTTTAGGCATTGGTAGAGTGGGTTGGAGCTTCGGCTATAACTCAGTGGCTTTATCAAAAAACCACTTACACACACAATCAACTTAATGAAGCCATAATTATTTGGGTTAACAGCTTGCGGCGGACAGTGGAACTAACTACTGGGCCAGCTTCATTTCATTGCGGCCAATTCATTTCGGGGCCCAACAAATCAAAGCAAGCAGCAGATAAGTAACTGAGCCACTTTGCTCGGCGGGTGCCGTCCAAAAAAAAAACCAGAAATAAACGCACATTTGCAAGCCTATTTAACAAATAGACGGACATTACTTTTCCCTTTCGATGTGAAAAGAAAAACATCAGCGCAAGGGATGTGAAATACGTGAAAGATAAATGAACAAGGCGAAGGAAGTCCGTCCATCAGTCAGAAGATGTTCCAGCAAATCAATAACTCAAACTCTATATTTTGCTGTTGAAAACACTGTCCAACAAATTTATGGCTGAAGGTGGGTGTGATTGACCAGATTATCGCCCATTTGATTATTAATTATTTAATTAGTCAAATGTCAAAAATCAGTACTAATTCAATATTTTTGCTAATTGTTCAATAATAAAGTAATAAATAGCACAGGCTTGAAGGTGTGAGTTATGCATGGCACAAAGGAAACTGAGGCATAAATAAATATTCAGATTGGGCAACACTCTAAGTAAACCAATCAGTGGTGCAAACCACCTCTTAATATGTGTGGAGACTGATGCAAGTCTAGACATCGATTGAACAAAGGAAACATAATCGGATATTGACATCGGCTCTGCAAACAGTGACAGCTGAGCTGAGGCATTGAGCTGCTCTGACAAATGCAAACATATATTTGCCTAATTTGAATACTTGTAAACTTGCAAATCCTTTCAGCTCGATGCCATTCCATACCTGATGACTAAGCTGCGATTATATCGTAGATTGGCCGTGCTAATATTTGCTAGTTTGATATTACATTCAAATGCACATAAATTAGATGTTGCCTGTGCTCATTAACGTAATTTCGAACAACTTTGATGAGTAATTCATTATTAATGCTGCAATTAAACATAATTTTTCACTGCCGACAGCCGACGAACTGTCAAAATGTTGGATATCCAAAGCTATTAGCGAAACGGATTAAATTCCAATGCAAACATTAGTTTTTAGTTCGTTGTTGTTGTTGTTTTTCATGGCTGCACCCCGAAACTATGAACATAATTTAATGCAATCGGGAATTGGCATACACATAGATATATATATATATAGGGATAGAGGACTCCGTTGGGGTAGTCCGCTGAGCGTGTTTATTTGCGTTTGCCACGGACTGTCTGGCACTGGGACTTGTTTGACTTTCCCATGGGGCCGACTGTTTGGTTAGGCCAGACTCAGCCCTTGTCAATAGTTGCCAAGATCAAAGCCAGGCCAGAAACTACTTGATTACCCTGGGAGCAGGTGTCGCGTGCCAAAGCAACCGTTACCTGAGTTTGATGAAGCGGCAAAACGTTCATTCGTAATGCATGAGCCGAGCCAGCGACGCACACGTCATCAAACCGAATCAGCCCATCAAATATGAAGCAAACTGCGCGCAAGGATACGCGTTTGATTTGATATGCAATGCCTCAGGACACACGAGCTGACGATGCCCCAGTGAAGTGCGCGTGGCAATGAAATGCTTAATTAATCAAACGGCATGTTAAAATGCGCTACTTGGATATATTATCAAGAAAATGATGTTTATCGGATACGCAATTAACGAATTGATGGTTAGTTAGGTATAATTAGGATTAGTCAGCAATGCAACTGTGGCCACTATATGCTCATTATGCACTTGTTTAAAATGGATTATTAAATCTGCTTAAGGCATAAATCTGATCTAGCAGAGAAATGGGAGTAGTGGGAAGTGTGGTAGGCGGGGCTATTAAAAATGATAGACACGTTTCCGTTGTTAATTATTAATTTTCGCAGACTTCACAAGGCTGCTGGGTAGAAACGTGTCGCAAATAACTTGAATTGCATAATAAAACGCTTCTCCGGTGTGCACATGACGTTCAGGTTTTTATAAGCTGTCAATTTGTTTACACGTCAGCATTGCTGTTGCTGTTGCCGTTGCTGTTGTTGCTGTTGTGGGTGTTGGTGTTGCTGCTGTCGCTGCCATTGACTTTGTCGCCGCAGCAGCTGAAATATTAACGGTTCATATGATGCGCCATATCTTGGCTCACAAGTACGACTCCCGGCAATGTCCCGTGCTTGTCGCACTTGTGGCAAACACTTTGTGTGCCGCATTTAATATTTGCGCCCGTCCCACGCTACGCACAGATAATGCTCCTGGGAACTGAGCTTACAGTGCGGCCTTGTGGCTGGGACTGAGGTAGGAGCTGGAGCTGGGGCATGCTGAACCCCAGCTAGGCCACAAAAACAAGAAGCTCAGGTCGACTTTGACTGCGCCACGAGGCGTTGTCTTGTCGTGTCTCTCATGCGTGCGTTTATCTTGATGTTGTCTCAACCGACTCCGGAATCTAGATGTTTCTGTGTGTGTGTCCGTATGGGAGTGACGAAAAAGGCATAAAACAGCATAATTTGTCAGCATAAGCACAGTAGCACAGTAACACAGCGGCAAGCGTACCCCAGCTGAATATCAATGACTCCAGCCATACGTCACACTTCCTTATGACAAGCGATGTAGGCCAGAGCTCGCAACGTGAGAGCTCTCACTGCCCAACTGTGGACGAGAGCAATTTCAATTAGCAAACTTAAATTTGACCAACAATATGCCCATTATTACAGTCAAAGGCAGTCGACTCTACGCCACGCCCTTCGACCTGCCTCAAACTAATTGACATACAAGATGCTCGGGCATTTTTAATTAACCAAACCCGCACTCAGTTTCCGTACTCTTTGCCCGCCGCCACGTGGCGAGCAAAATGGACTTCCAGGAACAAGTTCGTGAGCAATTGTTTTAAAGTGGACACGGTTAATTTATGCGTAAAATATATAGATTGCCTATCTAAGCTTCCGCTATCCCGACTCCTGATTTTACTCGGAAACAGCTTAGAATCAAAGGGTTCTTGTCTAGCTATTCGTATGTACATGAGTAAACATTGAGTTAGATATTAAATTATTTTATTTAGTATTTATTATATACTATTAAGAACATTGCATTCGGGCGTAACATACTGCGAAATACCCTGTTATCCTGGGTGCATCTGGTATATTAACTTTAAACTGGGCGCTATAAACTTTGTTGTCAATTTGCTACACCCCAGGGGGCGAGGACATAATTTTTATAGGTCTTTATAGAATCGTAACATTAACTTGCATATCAAATTTTAGTGTTCTAGCTTTAAAGTTGTTGGGGATACAGTTTCCTCAGATTTTCCACGCGTACAATCGGCGTAGATATATCCGCCATATATTTTTGATGGGATGATTGGGTTATTGCAGCTCTCTAGCACTTCAACTAATATGATTTCTGACGCATCGGGAAAATCTTGACTATTTATAATTCGAGAGTATACATGAGTATATATTATAAAAAAGCGCAGGAATATTTTGCATTCATATGGACAGATAAATAGATGGACGGAGAGCAAGACGGACAGTGCACAAAACAAATATACTCCTTTTCCCTTTGGGAATAGAGTTTATACTCTGTGCAAGAAGATATTTCGATATTTAATATTTATTATTATTAAACATAGATTATATTATTTAATATTTATTATTACTAAAGTGAGAAAATATTATTGTTCAATATATATATTATTATAAAATATTCATTGTTGTCTGACTTGGACCAGCAGCATTGGCAGCAACATAACTTGCATTCTGCTCTGCACATATCAAAAAGCCAATTAGCTTTGATGGCCATCCAAAGAGGCTCGTACTCAGCAGAGTCCGTAAGTCTGGTTTAAATCGAGCTTACTCAACCTTTCATAAAGACTGGCGAATGCCTGAAATAAGCACTAGCTCAGTGCTAGTACGAGCTAAGGTCTCATCTCGTCTGTTCGGGCTTGTTGCGTGTATTGTTTTATTTTTATTATTTTATTTACGGTAAAAAATAAAAAAAAAATTTAAATGAACCAAACATGCAGTTGGAAAGTTGTTTCTGCTGTTTGCTGCATGCTTAACTTGGCTTCAATTTTTGAGCGCTGCCAATTAAAAAAGTTTTCCTCCGGCCGTAATTGGCGCTGCAGCTGAGCTCGAAAGTAGACTTTGCTTTTATTGGGCTTCACGGTTTAATCGATTTGGGCCACGCATCATTGCCTCGTCGATTATTTGGCACGCATACCTGTTTGTACATATATGTGCCAAACAAAATATAAAAAATAAAAAAATATATACATAAATTTATAAATTCAATAAATATAAATGCTCAATTTTATGTGCAAGGGAATGGTGAAATATAATCAAATTTGGATTTTGGATTTGGATTTAAAATACGTTTAACACTCTGTCGCATTGGCAATTCCAGCTTAAATTGACATTCGCAGGCTGTTTCTATAATATATACTTATCCAGTACTCAGCTGCTGCCGGTGATAACGCAGTCTGGTGAAAACACTTCAAAGATATTTTCCACAGGCTGTACAGTCAGTGCCTAGACTGCTGTTGTGGCTGACTCTCTACTGACATAATTAACGTGTTTATACCTCTTAGCTAAGGCTCAAAGGGTATGCGTGGCTAAGGGTATGCGACTTGTAATTTAGGAAAATAGGCATTTTATATAATCAAATATTTTATTTTATATCTTTTTCAAAATATTTATATTATTTTTTATTCTTCACATTTGCCATTATATCATAGCGTACCTCTGTCATCTTTGAAGTCTTGTTACTTAAGAATAGACACTACATATAATCAAATATTTTATTTGATATTTTTTTCAAAATATTTATTTTTGACTCTGCACATTTTCCATTTTATCACAGGGTATCTCTGTCATCTCTGAAGTCTTCGAGCTGATGTAACCGGAGCAGAAACAAATCGACGACAGCCGCACGAATGGGAGTCTTTCTCAAAGCGGGCCGCTTTGGCAGCCACAATTTTGATTTAATTGTTGGCATGGCGACATGTTCTTTTAATTTATGCCAATTTATTTAATCATGTACTCGCTGCCTTTGTGGCGAGGACAGAACAACTGGGACTTGTATTAGATTATGAGCACGGCGCTCGTCGTACTCCACTTGGCAGAGCGAGCGGCAGCTCCATGGCATTTGTAATTAAAAAGCACTCATGTTGGCTGGATAATTTGGAGAGTAAGTAAGTTAATGTAAGGCGGCGCTTTCGCGCTTCTGCCAACGCGCTGCTGCTCACGTTCCAGGCACGTCATAAAAAAGCCAAAAGCGAGCGCGATAAAAATACATTTATCAATCAAAACTTCAATGGGGAACTTTTGCGTAAGTTGCAGCATAAAAATATTCGTTTTACACGAGGCGACGGCCACTCGGCCACTGGGAATGAGGCAGATGCTGTCATGGCTGCTGCTGGTGCTGCTGCTGGTGCTGCAGAAGCAACCATTTAATAGCTTTCATTTTGCCAAAGCAATTCACAAAATCTCGCGGACATAGGACCACGACGACAGGACGTGCACGAAATGCGCAAGTTCACGCACGTCACTTGAATTTGCTCTCGGATCCGGCGCGACTTTCGAGAACACGGGTCAAGTGGGGGTCGGAGGCTGGCTGGCTGGGTGGGTGGCTGGATGGCCGTCCCTGGGCTGGGATTGGGATGCGTGCTAAGGCTAATTTGCGAAATGTATTTTTTCTCCTTGTTGCTGCTGCTGCTGCTGCTCCTGCTGCTGTTGCATCATTCATTTCATTAACAAGCCATCAGCACAGCCCGCAAGCTGGATATCAAGCGCCTTAAATTCTTATAAGAAGCCCAAACACAAAGCGTGCCGATGAAAACTTTTTCAATATACAATTTAAGCGCATTTTATGTTTTCGCTCGCCGTTTTTTCATGCTCACTCGCTCTGTTCTCATTGTGATTTCTGTTGTGAGCTGGCGTTGCAAATCGCTTGAGCTGTTTTTTCAAAGTTTTCTATTTGTTGTTGGGACTCGCAGTCATCAAGCATTTTATATATGTATATATTTGTATATATGGTATGTACATTGCAGGCGAAGCCTTAGAAGTAAAGCTGGATATGTAGTAGAGACTCTAGGCATTGTACAAATATGAAACATGATAATCCTAATCGCTGTCTGCATCTTATATATTAAGAAACTTTTGATGCATATTCAGTAATTCATATAATCTTTTAAAAGGAGATGTGTTAGAGACAATAATATACATAAATACAAAATGAAAGATCTTTTAATTGAGATTAACGAGTTGCTAGAATCTTCATATCCTGTATTTATTGATTTAATAAACAAGGTCGATATGTTTTTCAAAATAATTTTTGCTTGTCAGTTTTGTCTAAATGAACAAAAATGTACACAAATAATTGTTGAAAATAAAAATCTTAATAATTGTTAAAAATAAAAAATCTGAATAGTAAAAAATCTAATTAGTGTTAGATATTTTTTTAAATATATATTTAATTTTTAGCTCCTTTTTCTTCTTCTTTTTGCACCAATATCTCTCTTGGTATTCAGTTATATTACATATTTAGATTATGTAGTAGAGGAATAACTCGTTCGCAGGTGAAAAGGTTTTCAAATTGAACTCTTACTTCTATTAATAAATTAAATTTTTGTTTACTTTGGTGTTATTAAAAAATACATATATGTTTAAAGCACTGACTCACTCGGTTTATATTTATATTAAAAGAAATTGTGTTCAGCTCGCGCCCATTCAAACACTTTTTCTTCAACTACCATATTTCCACAAACACCCATGTATGTACAATAGTTCTCTTAATACCATCACTTCATTCACATATATATTTTGTGATTATACTCGTTCACGAATTGAATACATAGAGTTGTGCAATGTACACTCGTTTATTTTCCTCTGGATACACTCACTGTGGGCATGGCAATTTGGAAAATAAAATGAAGACCTAGAAACTCAAAGTTGCATTCTAACTTCATTTTATAGAGCAATTTACTAACTTTATATATTTTTTATGATTTTCAACTTAACTTGAAATTAAATAATTTTCTTAAACTTGTGGCTGGTATTCAAAATGCAAGAATAATCAAAATTGTATAAAATATAAGTGAAACCGAGATGGAAAATTTGTAAGCAAAAAACAACTGAATCTCTAGAGTTCTATATCTCCGTATTTCGTTACAGACAAAATAAAATTAAATAATTGTTATTATTTTTACCATGAAAGAGTATTATTATGTCATTTTAACATGAACTCAAATTTCTTACTTGTTTCATAATTGCTTACTGTAAGGAATTTTTTCTTAATACGATACGTATTATATTCTGTTAATGTTTGAAACGAATGGGCAGTTACTATCAGATTATACTCTTTAAAATAAATAAAAAATATAAAATAAAAAAGAAAACAAGCAAAAGAAAGCCTTATATTCGTTATTTAAAAATCGGATTTATGTATGTATTTTGTAAGAGTATACTCTTTATATCAATAATATTTTTATTAATTGACGAATTTTTTTAAATTTAATTTATTTATTCATTTATATATATTTTTTCAGTGCCTCAAAACAACTATTTCTACAACAACTCTTTCGCTGGAAGATATTTAGTTCCCAAGTGTAAGAAGAGCAGATTGAAAAACTGCAATTTTCTTTAAATGTTTGATCTTCATTAACATTATATTAAAAATTTATCCAAGAAATGGAGTTCTTCGTCATTAAAAATTTCACTGAATTGACAATCAAGTTGCATATCTTAAATAGTTACAGAAGAGTATCTGTAAGTCGCAAATTTATTTCTTCCACGCCAGCAGAGCATAAAAAGTATTCGGGATAAATGAGTATTTATGAAATTTTATTGGAGAGGCTTATACTTTTGAAGCATTCAGTTCTCAGTCAGCGTGTGTGCAAATATTTGCACTGCTATTGACCTGCCATTGAGCAGCTGTCGGTCTGTCGTCCGTTGTCCGGCGTGACAGGCGGCACGTTAATTTAATGCGTTTTTCTGGCCTTTTTTCTGCGACTTTGTGTAACTTTGTAATTAAATGCAAATTAAGTGAACCGTATTTTGCGCCTTGATTTTTTAACCCTTTTTTTTTCATTTTTGCTGACAATTTTAAATTTGCCTGCAAACTCGTTGGCAAAACTCTCAATAATGCTGGGACTCTATTAACGCGTTAATAGAAGCTACGCAGGGAGATGGGAGATGGGAGCCGAGGGTATGGCACACGCGCGTGCTGCAGGAATGGGGCAACTTTTCTAATTAGGATCCGGCAAGAATAAGAAGAAGCAGAAGCAGAAGCAGAAGAAGGCAACAACAAGGATTTACATTTGCTGAGAATTCATTTTGGCGTCGGAACGAGACCAAAAGCCTGTTGCTGGTCCCATGCATACGCATATCAAGTGTAGCAGTCGCTGTCAGTAATGAGCTGCTAAGACAAGCGCGCCGTTGCCAAGGAACGCAAATCAGCACAAATCAAATATGCAATCTTTTCGCAATTGCAATTGCAATTGCAATTCCAGTTGCAATTGCAACGCAATCAGAAAGTACCAAGAACTTCTTCCAAAGCATTAGAAACGCCAACAAAACAAAACTAACTCAAACTTGCGCTGCGCAAACCGAAAACCGAAAACACGCCGAAATCGACAATGACGATTATATAGTATATATATAAACTGTGCGTGTGCGTGTGTGTGTGTGTGTGTATGCACTCGTATGACTAAGTTTTCGGTTTGGTGGCAGAAACTTGGGCAACTGCAGCTGAATGGAAAGAGTGGGAGTTACAGCTGTTGAAAGTTAAACCGTGAGCATGAAAACCGCCAGCTCGTAATTACAGGTTTCAAAACGAAACGAATCGAAAAGTAAACGACGCGACTTCCAATAGAAATGGAAATCTCAAATGAATGCGCCAAAGGGGCCGACGGAGGTAAATCACATTGAGAACACGCAAACCTGGCAAAACTTCAAGCGACGGACAAACTAATGTAGGCGGAGGCAGCTGAAGCCAGCTGAAACCAGCCGAAGCCAGCTGAAACTCAGCAAAAAAGGGAAAAATAAAACTAAAAATAAAATAAGCAAACTTTGCGATGCCGTGAAGAGGCATCTTAAGCGATTTTCTGCAACGCTGCGCCGCACAACAATATGGCGGCGATGTCCTATAGCACGTCGTATGAGCGATCTGCTGGCGTGGGTGCTAAGTAAATTTACGACATGGCGAAAATTAAGAAAGTTCCAATGGGAGAGGGGTGGTGGGTGGGTGGGGGGTGCTACACCTGGCTACGGTCATTTGCATTACGTATGGGCTTATTTATGATGCGCAGCTAAGCGGCGTGTGTATCGTCCGTGGCATGATAAATGTGCCCCGGCAGGAAATGGGCTTCAAGTTGTGTCTTGAGTTATGCGAGCAGTCCTAATCGAGGCAGGTTGCTGCCAAAGCAACAGCAACATCTACTACAACTACAACTACAATTGCAATTGCAGCTCCAACTGCCTTCAATTAGGGCTTCAAGTTGCTCTCCGGCGTTTGTTAGCTCATGCTGGTCAGCCAAGTGGCCGTCAAGAGAGCGCGCTGTGTCGAGTGCCGGACTACGGCGGAGAGCTGACAAATGCTTACAACTGTTGCCGGAGCTGCGCTCAGCCAACTATTTACTGGACGTACGCTCTCCTGTCTGGCAGCTAGGAAATAAATGAGTCAGCATTTGTTAGCCGGACGGCTGCGTTGATTGAATTGTTATTGTTATTGCACAGGAGTCGTCTTAAAGTTGGCTTAAGCAAGGAAAATTCTCCACCTGCATCTAAAATCTAGATATAGAAATATATATGTATATATATAAGTTTATATATATCTACGTGCACCGGGACTTTTCAATTAAAACAATTGTCAACGACAATAAGTTATACAAGTTAACAGCTAGTCGCTCCGGCCCCGCCCCCCGCCCTCCAACGCTCCCCGCCTTCATTTGCCAGACTGAGACTGGGCTTCGCCTTAGTCTCTGCTTGACTAGTGGCTCGTGATGTCGCTGACAGCCGCACGTACGCTTAATTAGAAAAAGTTGCAGCGTCCACCTCGACGCTTTGGGGCACGCCCACTAACACCGCCCACCGCCCCCCGCCCATGCCAGCTGCTGTCAGCGCTCTGCCACATTTTTGCAGCGGAAGTAAATTTACACTTGAGTTTTTATTATTTTCCGACGAGCGCGCAAAAGCGAGACTAATTTTCCTCAGGCCAGGCTCGGCCTTCATGCCCACTTCCTGCCAGCAAAAGTGATCTGTGATGGCAGAAAAAATAGCAAAAATTATGCAGAACTTTACTCACTTCCACATACCCTGTAGGCCCCTTCTCATCCCTTTGGCAGGAGACGCCATGCTTAATGCTTGTACCTTGGCTGTCGTACGACTGCCGCATAATTTTCTAATGCAAAAAATGCGCCGTGTTGCGCCTCAGCAGCAGTCCAAGGCGGACTGGTATGCACTGCAGTGCGGCTGGTTACTTGGCCTTTGTTTGCCTTTGGATCGTGTCTCTCGTTGTCTGTGCTTTGTTCTAGCCAGGCAGCTGCCTCTGTGTTGATCCGACTGCTGTCAGTTGGCTTGGCTAATTTTTTTGCACTTTGTGCTCCGGCCAACCCAATCCTTGGCTGGCCATCTACCTGTCCGTCGCGTCACCGGATGTCACGTGCGCATCATTTTCCAGCACTTTTACTGCCGGCCCCCCCGCCGCACGGGATGTAATTATAACGGGCGTTGCTTAAATTAGTTGCCTCGGGCGTGGCTCCAGCCACGAGTCATGCAACCCGGACCGAGTCCGACCTGGCCACTGCCCAACATGCACACAATCTGTATTCCGCTGCCGTTAAGGTGGGCTGAGCCTCCATTAAACAAGCTCGCATGTGATTTTTATAGCCGGGTCCATTGTTGACGCTGTTTGTTGTGGCTGCTCCGGTTGCGCTTCGCCTTTTTTTTTTTTTTTTTTGATTTTTGTGATTTTTTTGCTTTTGGGTTCGTTGCTTTTCTGTCAACGTCAGCGTGATTAGTTGTGCCATTTTGTGGCCGCTTTGTTTCATTCTCTGTATCTGCTGCACTCTGACATTTTTTTGGGTTTCGAGGACACGATCCACATGATAAATAAATGTGTGTGTGTGCTCATTTATTTGTGCACATCCCCACTCAAAGGGGCAGCGGCAGCTAATACCAATTAACAAACCCATAAACCTGACACACAAACTCGACCTCAAAACAAGGTGCTTGGCTCGCTTGTACTTACATCATTAACGGCATCATTTACACAGAGCAGCAGCAGCCTCTCGCGCCTCCTGCCCCAGTCAGTTGACGCTTTAGAAGACTTTAAGTTGCAACTAATGAGACTCCGAAACATAATTGTTGGCATTTACTTGTATGGGACACACACACACCCACTCACACATACGCACACAGACACGCTCACAAATAGAGTTTAGCTAAAAGTGACACGGCATGAAAAAGAAGCATCACAAACAACGACAACAACGACGGCGGATGCGACAGGTGCGGCAGCTGGGGAAGCACAACGAAAACAAATGCACCTAATGACACAATTTCACACACCCACACAATCAAACACACACACACACAACAGGCACACATCAGCATGTCTAGAAACTGTTATACCAGAGCTAAGAGCGCACCACACGGCGTATGCGTGTTCTCTTCTCGCACTGCGCTCTTTCGCATCCCGACGAGCGCTCGCTTTCGAAGTCCGTCGGCGACGACGGCGAATTGAGAGCAAGTCTTTCGGCTGTCGGCCGTCCTTTCGCCACATCGGCTGTGGAACGACTGCCAACTGGCAGTTGCCAGCAGCCAACATAGTGAAGCAGTTCGGGCCAGTTTCTGGTGTGCAGCAAGCCGGCTCAGCAGCGAGTTCGACTCCAAGTTCGAGTCCGACGCGTTACTCGATACAGCTCCAAGTGAAAGCCGGCTCAGTGGCTCTGTGGCATGCCGCGTACTAAAAAGGCGTAAGGCCCGCCCATCAGCGTATCGGGTATGTTGCACATTTATTTTATTTTCTTGCATTTCAACTGCAGTTGCAGTTGCAGTTGCAGTTGTTGCAGTTGCTGCCAAAAGTAACGGCGTCAAGTTTTAAGTTGCAACTTGTAACCTAGTTTGGGTACTCGTGCCTTACCACAGCCAGAGTGTGTATGTGAGTGTGTGTGTGTAATGGTTTGTTCAATTCGGCTGTTTGTGTGTGTGTGGAGTGTGGATGGCTTGGCGCGCGTTGCTTGCACTTTACGCTCGCTGCCTTTTCCCTTTTACACTTGCATTTTATGGAATCTCTCCGTGTACATATTATTCATGCCAGTACCCAAAAAAAAGAAGGCAACAGTAGAAGCAGCAGCAGCAGCTGCATTGGCAATGCCAACAACAGTTCCAGCTCCGGCAGCAGTGAAAAGTGCAATGGCAGCCGGGATCCGGCAGAGGCAGCCGTGATTTGTATGAATGCTGCCATTAAGCTGACGACGCCAGAACAGCGGCACATAAAGGCGCCAGGTGG
This sequence comes from Drosophila meridionalis, assembly GCA_035045145.1. Taxonomy (NCBI): domain Eukaryota; kingdom Metazoa; phylum Arthropoda; class Insecta; order Diptera; family Drosophilidae; genus Drosophila; species Drosophila meridionalis. The sequence continues at coordinate 4,934,630 of JAWNPG010000037.1, read as the reverse complement.
GTAGCCCAGCGCCCGCCAGGTGGGTTGCAGTGTAAGAAATGCTTGCCTAACTTAGCGCTCGTTGCTTTCATTACGTGCCTGTTGCCCATTTTCCACGCATTTGAAATGGCAACAAGGCGTATGCGTAGCACAAGACTTCACACATACACACACACACACACACACACACACACAGAGAGCGAGCAGATTTGTGCCATAAAAGTTAGCCAAAAAATACGGGAAGAAGCAAAGTTTGCGCTTACGAATTCAATTGCCTTAAGTTTTATTTAAAAACAAATGGTGGCAGATTTTTTAAATGACAAGAATTAAGATAACAAATTCGCAAGAGGCGAAGCAGAAGTGGAAGAGGAAGAACAATGTTGAAATGCTGGCAACAGAAATGAAGCAGCGCCCAGAGGTGACTGGGAAAACTTTTGTACCGGCAAATAAAACAAAAGCCCGTCAAAGCCCTAGCACGAAATTGTTACAGCGTACAAATAGAAAAGCCCAGTAATTCAACAACAACAACAATAATAGCAACAACAACAGGCAATGAAATACTTAAGCCAAAGTCGCGACACAGTCAAAGTCAGGAAGCCGCATGGCTCAGCCGGATGTGCGAGGCATCCATTTGGGCAGGAGTCGGGTTCACTCGCCCGCTCGTTCTCTTACGCAAAAAGTCTAATAAATTAAGCAATTTACATGAATTGTCGTTTGCTGCGCGCCCCCAGACAACTCATTTGTATATGGCAACAAGCAGTGGGCGTGGCAGTCTTGGGATTTGTTAAAAATAAAAAAAAAGGAAGCGAAAAAAAAACACACAAGCAAACACAAAAAACTTTGTCGCTCGTTGACAATAATTCAAAGACTCGGCAAGAGCTCTTTGCTCAGCAGCAGCAGCAACAGCAGCAGCAACAGCAGCAGCAGCAGCAGCAGCAACAGCAGGAGCAGGCCGCAAGGTAGCGGGCTCTGCAATTTGTTTAATTTTATTAAATGTATCTCCGGCTCCTGCCTTGGCTGCTGCTGCTGATGAGCTTGTTTTTTTGCTACAAATGTTTGCTACTGTTGTTGTTGTTGTTGTTGCTGTTGTCAATGTTTTGTTTTGTTTTTTTTTTTTTTCCAGTTGTATGCGCTTATCTGTGCGCATTTGCAAGTTTTTACTTTTTGCAGTTGTTTGCCATTTAAAGCTATGAAATTTATGCGCATATTTTGTCCATTTGACTTTCAGTTGTTTTCCTCATACACACATTAAACGCTCTAGTGCTGCTACTACGGGTATCTGCTCAAATGAATGCCAGCTAAATAGCCGCGGGCAGTTGCTCTTGTGGTAGGCATTGCTGCTGCTGTTGGTGTTGCTGCTGTTGTTGGTGTTGCTGCTGCTGCAAGTTTGGCTCGTTCACAGATAAGCAACAGTTAAAAGTTTTTTTGCTGTCAAAACTTTTTGGCTCAGAGCTGATTCTCTTCTATAGTTCTGGCTGCTGTTGTGAGTGTTGTTGCTGTTGTTGTTGCTGTTGCTGTTGTTGTGTCAGCGTCAACACGTAGTAGTCAGAGCTAATCAAACTATTGATTGTTTGGCTGATTGCGGCAACGGATTTGACTTTGACTGCGATGTTTTTTATTGCCAGGTGAAAGTTGGTAGTTAACTTTGAAGTTTTCTTCTTTTTTTTTCGTTTTTCTTTTTTTTTTTTTTTTTGGCCCAGCTTGACTTTCACTTTAGCAAACTAATACCGAAAGTTTTCGCTTTTCATTTGGTCTAGCTAGCAGGAAATTGATTTTTGATACCTTGCTGCGGACCCACGCACGCACGCCTCAACGCTCGCCGTCTGAGCTTTGAACCCTTTAATGCGAAACTTTGGCAATATTTTTTTTTTTTTACTGTTCAGTTTCTGCCTCGACTGTTGCTCTGTTGCTCTTGCTCTTGGCCTTGCTGACAGCGCATCATCCTCTTGTTGCTGGGTGCTAACCTCTTTGACATGCAAAAACGAATTTGCCATGCGTTCGCTTTTGACACTTTGCCGAGCTGTTTATTGATTTTGCATAAGCAAACAAACTGAAAGAAAATATCAGGTGTGTGTGTGTGAAAAAGGAAACTCACATATAAAATTGCCAGCGATTGCTTTTGCATATGTTATATAAAGTATAATCACCTTTGCCCGAAACACTTTAAGCACACTTTGTTGCGCTGACTCAGCTTGTGGATCCGTAAAGTTCTGCCTGAACACTCTATCAACAAACTAAATGTGGTCCGCACACTCTATCTTACCTGGCGAATACCTAGCCCAGCAGAAATCGGTGCCAACAAGAACTCAATTTAAGCATGCATGTAAACACACGCCACCTGCTGCAGCAGGACCCGAGGGCCGTCTGCAAATGTTTAGAAAAGCACTTTGCGGCGCACAAAGTTTCACTTGACACAAAATACTTAAAGTGCTGCCCCCACACCCCATCCCCATCTGCCACATTTAACCATCAACAATAAAAATAAAAGAAATAAAAAACAAAATTCAACAACATTTTTTCTGTTGCATAATTATTTTTCCTAAACGCACACATTTTTGTCACTTGCCAGGGGTAAAATGGCATTTTTGCGGTTATTTAAGCCATTGCATAAATTTCAACACAAAATGAATACCAACTCACACACACACACATATGCAAATTTACCGACAAGCGGGTGCTAAAGGCCAAGGCATGCAATTGCAGGAGCCAGCATCAGGTCCAGCTCCATAGCATAATGTTGCTGATCCCTGTGCGAAGAGGCAAGAGGCAGACGTGCTTTAGACGTACTCACACACACACACACTCACTCACTCACACACACTTGCGCTCACATTGAAACTCGCTTCAATGTCAAAGTTACGCTAGGAATGTGTGGAAAATTATTTTGCGATATAACGCGCGAATGAAAAATGTATAAAATATTCAAAGAAGCATTTCAGTTTTCAGTTTCAGCGCCAGGGCGAGCAGCGCGCTGGTAAGCGCTGTCTGAGCAAATTAAAATATAAAAAATTTTGAAACAATTCACATGAATGCAAAAGCGTTTGCAATTTATGAAATGAAGTAGACCCAAGATGGAAATGAGTGCGGTGCAGGCGAATTGAAGAACTTTGAGCTGCTAAACTTGAGCGATAATTCGAAAAACAAAAGCAAAAAAACAAAAAAAAGAAAACAAAAGGGAAAACAAAAAACTGATTTAAGTTTTAAGCGTTTAACGCTTTACAACCACAAAATGTCGACTCAAAGTTTCTCACACGCGCCCCAGCCCGAGCGCAATTTCATTGTCATGTTAACCCAAGTCATAAAGTCAACGATGAAATGCAAAGTGCCGAAGTTTTAATTTAAATTTGCCAAGCTTCGCACTAAGAGGAACAACAACATCCGCAAAAAAATAAGAGAAAAGTAATACGTATAAAAATCCAAAAAACGTAACTAAAGAAAAGCCAAGCGCTTCCAAAAACTCAGAAAACAAGCTAAAACAAAAAGTGTGGCAAACCAGGCGACAGTTGAGAGGCTGCAGCAAGGAGTTTTTGGTTTTCAAATACCCTGCGTGCTGTGAAATACTTATGGGTACATGTATTAGGGCAATAGCAGTAGCTCTATTATTTCGTTGACATTGACATAACATTCTCAACAGCATCATGCTTAACTATAAGAGTGTTCTGATAGAGAACTACGGTTATATAGTTGTCTCACTCTAGCACATGTTATCAAAGGGATGAGCTCTAGTTCCAGATAATCGGATGTAAGCGAGAACTGAATGGTAAAGCTGATACCAGGTACAGAGAACAGACGAATTTTTGTCTGTTCACATAGAGTCATTACAGAAATTAGAGCTTCAAATTGATATATTTATGTATTTTATTGTATATAATATATATTATAATACATAATTGTTGACAATAAGCCACCAGAAGAAAGCCTTCTTCTCTCCTTTTTAACCCCCAACAAGTCTGAGTTTTCTTATCATATATGTATATTTGAGGGGTTAGCACATCTTCTGCCTATTTTCTACATTTTATTTATGTTCTCTGCATACAAAAATTTTAAGACTGAAAATACTAATTAAATTTTAAATGAATTTAAAAAGTTTTTTGACTATTTACAAACATATGCCATATCATTAACATATTTCATAAACTATTATACATAAATTTTCGATTAAAATTCAAGTTTGAGGTAAATGCATAAAAACACATTTCCCGAAACTGATTCAAAAGTGTTGGTAGTGGGACTGTGTAAACATTTTTCTTGGATTTACAGCTTTAACTAAAACACACTAACAAAAAAGCTGTAGAGAGACTTTCACGGGGCTTGAAAAAGAAAAATCCGGCAAAGAGGCTTCCAGTTGCTGCTTTAACTGGTAACGGGCAACGGGTAACGGGTGACGACAAAAAACACAGTCAGAAAATACGATGCCTTTGAGTAACACAGTTTCTGAGTAACACTCGCTGAGTAACCACGGCGTTATCTGCATAACTCATACGCACTGTATGTCCGCGTTGGTGGCCGCAAAGCGGAATGTACGATCCCTCGGCAGCTGCCACACACTTTATCCGTTGTGGGAACGCATAAAGTGGAAAGGAATCTTCGAGCTGCAGCTACGCGGAGCACATGGTGTGTGAGAGAGAGAGAGAGAGACAGAGAGAGAGAGAGAGAGAGAGAGAGAGAGAGAGAGACTGGGGGATTGAGAGTGAGAGAGAGAGAGAGAGAGAGAGACTCTATGGAAACTCACGCATGCATACGAGCTTTTACGTTAATACGCCGCTAACTCTTTCTCTCTCTCTCTCTCTCTCTCTTGTTGCATTTAAAGCTTCTATTTGGCCAAAGACTTTGCATAACATACAGTTTAAATAAATATTTAAGTTAGCAAGTATCAAATCATATATTGCAATTAGTTGTTAACATATGGTTAATAAAAATACATGAGTTGTACATATTCATCAATGGCCAAACCTCGATCCCAGTTTTAAATTCTGAAAATCTCCAAACTTATCTCCAAGTTTGTCTTCCCCCTCTCGTAATTGCCGCGCGCTTGGGAGCTGGGACGCTGGAATGAAACAATGGATGAGTGACTGCTGACAGGATGCCTGACTGATGGGCAGCACGAAGTAGACGCTCGCGGAGTCTGCAGTCGTCAGACTAATGAGAGCGCATTCATAGATACGCAGTCTCGCGTCGCATGTAAATCAGCCGCAGCAACGCTTCCTAGTTGGGTATGTTCCAATTGAAGACACCTAACACACATTCGAGCTCATTCATATGTATGAGAGCAGTGGCAGATGGAAGTTACCTGAGAGCTGTAACAATGGGCAATGGTAAATAGGAAATGGAAAATGCAAAATGGATCTAACCATTGTCTATTAGGCAAACATTACGAGACTTGATCAAAAGAACTTGAGTTACATGAAATAGGTAGATTTATTTGAATTTAATATTTTATTTCATCTCGAGTGTTACAATGTTCACTCGTTGGTCATACCCTTCAAGCTGTGTACAGGGTACAAAAGCTAAACAAAGTTGCAGCACAAAAGAAACAGGTGCTGGCAGGAAGCTCTGTATGTGTGTGTGTGTGTGTGACAAAAGGCGGATCCCTAATAAAACGAGCAAGTGCTGCCTGATAGCAGGTAAAACCAATCTAGAATACTTTTGGGCGTGGTGACATATTGAGCAGGCTGCGCTGCCTCTGCCTCAGACAATGCCTTGACTGGCTCAAGGGACTCGTAAGGCAGTTGCTAGTGGAGCAACTTAAGGAGTAGGCAAAAAGTTGCCAAAGTCACAAATCATTCAATTTGCCCATTCAGCTCTAGAGAACTTGTGGCCCAAAAATGTTGTATGAAGTTGAAGTTGGTTCAGTCAAACTACAGAACTTGACTACGCTAAGCCACACAGAACCCAAATGTCATCCAATTTGCATTCATATAATTTGCGACAATAGAGTCACAAATGCTCAGCTGCTAATTACAATCCGCCAATCGCATGGCATTGAATGGATTGAATGGGTTCGACAAGAGAGAGAAAGCATAAAAAAAGAGAATGTGTGGAAATTGTAGCAAATGGAAGTTTCCCAACTGATTGAGTCAATGATGATGCCATTAAAAGTCGCAAATTGATGTTTTTGTTTCAATAACATCTGTGTGTGTGTGTGTACGTGTGAGGGTGCGCTGGTGTGTGCCAATTATAATTGTTAGACTGTGTATTTGGTATTCTAGAAACGGAAACATGCCAAGAGATTTATTTTTGATATTTCCGCTTAAGTGCGGCAACATCAAGCAGAGCAACAATATGACGGAGAATACAGCGAAAGCTCCGAAACTTTTTCGATAAAAATGTAAATTTATTAGATATGTGTAACAAACAATCTGAAGCTTAGCGTGTGTGTATATGTGTGAGTGTCTGTCTGCTGTCACATACATATGTCGGTGTGCGTGTGTGTGTGAACTATGAACAAACGAATGACAATAACGTTGATGACGCTGACATCTATGTGCTATGGGGCGGGCGAGAGCTGTCGATGGCTGCTCGATGGGCGATGATCTCTGGCCATCACGCACGAGTGGCTGAATCATATTTCTATGATTTTTTATTGACGCATTGTGATATGCCAGTTAACAATTCATTCATTGACTTCGACGCTATTTGTGTATGATTATTGTATACAAATTTTGTTTATTTTCTAAGTTGGGCTTAGCACGCGTCCTGACTCTTTAGTAGTTCGCTATGGCGGGCTCATATTCCCCCTTTCTTGTTTTTTTTCGCTCGTTTTTCGTAACTCATCTGTTTTATGTTGCGCAACAAATTATTCATGAAAACTTTGCGTATAACATAAAAAATTTATCACATAAAAATGCGCTCTGTGACAAGGCATAAATATGCTTAGAAGTAACCGTAGGCGCAAGTGAAAATAAAAAGTTTCTTTTACAACTGAATTAAGTTGGGATTCAGGTCTATGAAATCATATGAGCTACATCAAGAGTTCGAAAGGCCATTCGTTTTATTGGCCGGAATATGTATGTATGCTCTCCCTGCCCGTTAATGCTTAGCCACTCAGAAGTAAATTGAATTTCAATTTAAATAAACTCAGTCGTAAGCCTGCATTAAAATGGGGAATCAGCTGATGCTTTAATTCAATCCTTGTGTATGTTTAATAATATAATTAACGCTTTAATCGATCACACAGGGTGAGGAAGAGGGGGAGGGAGAGCCTGAGCTGTCGGTAAATAAAATAGTATTTATCAATGTTTCAATGAGACCGTGTCGGATCAAGTGCCTTTGGTTTATGAATTAATCAATAAATTGCATTTAACGGTAATAAATTTTTAAAGCACGCACTTTAACCGGTAAACACACACACACAAAATTAATAATTCATACAATCAGCGGTAATCGCAGTGCAATGCAAACAGGGAATATTAAAAACTCGAGCATATGAGGATGCAAAGGGAGAAATGAATCAAATTAAGGATGTTGCCAAATTTCACAAACATCTCGATTCACATAGAGAAAAAGAGCACAATGGACACAAAGAATGACAAGACGATAGAGTGCTATTATGTTCAAATTATGCGTTACAAAGTCAGAAGCAAACAGTCGAACAATGAAGGGACAGCTCACATCCCCCGCACCAATATCTACTTAGGATGCAGCCAAAGGAGTCCGTTAAGTGTGGTGCGAGGGCGAAACATATTTTTAAATCAAAGTGAAAGAAAGCAAACCGCTATTAGGCCACATCGGGCGGGCGATGGGGCGATGGGGCGTGGGTGGTGGTTAAATCCAAAAAGGTTACAAATAGCCAACATAAAAAAGTTTATTGGCGCAAAGGATTGAAAGCAACGGACGGTCGGACAGTGGGACGGTCGGACGGTCAGCCGAGCAGGCGACAGGATCAGAGCGGCCGGAACGTAGCCTGCATGCCAAATCGCTGCCTGCGTCGATGCCTGGCCCCAATAATATGCTCAACCGTATTTATTGTTGTTTATGTGCCCGGGATCTGAATGGTCCTGGTCCACGTTGTCATTGTCCAAAATGAAACCCACAAACGCCTTTGATTTTCATTTTTCGCCTCAGTTTCGGGGCTTTTCGCTTGTTGCCTTTCGATTTTCGATTTTCGTCTTTCGATTGCCTTTGTTTGCCGTTGTTAAAAAACATTTATGCACCATAATCAAAAGCAATGCGACACCCACACATGTTGCTATTGTTATAGCCACAATTGTTGTTGTTGTTGCTGTTGTTGCTGTTGTTGCTGTTGCTGCTGTTGTTGCTGTTGCTATAGTTGCGAGATCACACAGTTCAGCTGAGTTCTGGGCAAGGTTATGGCATTTGATTATTGCCTAGGATTAGGCTATAATTGCGTATCGTATTTCGTTATTTGTTTTCACGCCCCACCTCGACAATGTCTCCGTGAATCAGAGAACACTCCCATTAGCTCCCCGTATAATGGGTTCAGCTGCAATGGGGAATTGGTCGGGATAAATGCGGCAATATGTTGTGATGAGCTTCAAAGCCGTTAATTCCAGCGAATTGATGCGCTTTATAATTCGCCCCTTTAATATACGCTGCGTATGAGTTATATTATATGAGCTGAGGACAACCACCGAACATGGAATGGAATGAAGCCGGCCACTTACTCTCGCACAGCATCTGACAGCCAAATTTTGGAATTGGCTTTAAAATTGCGGGCATATTTGGTAACGGGTCATTAAATACGGAAATTGAGTCAACAAAGCCAAAACGCCAAACAGGAAGGAAACACACAGCCCACAAATACACAGACACAAATACGCACTCACACACCCGCACACACACACACACACACACACACACAGACATAGTCAGTGGCTTACATTCAGTTACAGTTAGAAAACAACTCGACAGCGTTTTTGCGGCTACGCCAAGTTAAGGTTAGAGCAAAGATTCCTCGAATTTGGTTGCTGGGCTATTTTTGTTGTAGCCATTCCCATGGTTTTGATTATGTAACATTTGGCTGTGGCTAACACCCACACACCCACACACCCACACACATGCAGACTGGGTAATTGCTGTGCAAAGAAAAGAGCAACAGCGGCAGATTTCTGGCTCTCTCGATTGGCTGCCAATAACAGTGGAACGCTCCCATGCACAATACAATAATAGTAACAATGTTTGCGTGCGGCTGCTGGCTGAGTCAAAGGTTGCCCAATTGGGCCTGGACTTGGGCGAGCATCCGTCTGTGTGGGCTGCAGGCCAAGCGTAAAATGCAAAATATATTCCCATTCACATATTTAAATTTCTTTATTTTCCTCTCTATTTATATGTAGAGATATATTTTTTTGTTTCACAAAATTATAGATTTGAAGTCATATTTGCTGTAAGTTGCCTCAGGTATTCCCTCGGGCAGCGAATGCCTTGAGCTGCTCGACCGGAATATACCCTTTATTTTTCTCTCTCTATATATATATATATAGATATTGATTTGAGTTCATATTTGCTGTTTGCCGCCTTGCCCTTGGGTAGCGAATGCCTTGAGCTGCTCGACCGGAATATACCCTTTATTTTCCTCTCTCTATTTATATATAGATATAGATTTGAGGTCATATTTGCAGTTAGCCGCCTCAGGTATTGCCCTTGGGCAGCGAAACTTTTGAGCTGGCCTTCAAACTGCTTAAACTTTGCCAGCAAACTCTTAGCGGATAATTAGTGTAGACAAACGTCGAATGGGCTGGGATACTGCAGGCTTTGCTTAACAAACTTCCTACTTTACTTAAGTTAGCATTTTCAACTTCCTGTTGGCCGTTTATTTATATAAAATATTTATGATAACAGTGATTATGCAAAGAGTTCGCTTAGTTCGAAACTTTAGCAATGCATTAGCAGAAATTGAAGAAATTATTGTGCAGCAACTCAGAGAAAGTGGGAAAGAGAGATGGAGGGAGAGGGAGACAGACATACAGATGCCAATGCAGCTTGTCCTTTCAATTTGTAGGGACCACAGCAAAGGACTCGTGCGCCGCTTTAATTTATCAAAGGCAGCGCTCTGAAGTATGCCATAAACATAATTAAAATGTTTTTAATTTACATTTGCCAAGTGGCAAGAAAATTAACTTTTCAGCATTGTTGGCGACAATCTCATGCAGGGGCCGACAGTCGTCCTTCGGGCCGCGATCGCGAAATGGCTCTGGGCCAGGGTCGGGCACGGGCTATGCAACAACAAGCGCAATTAACATATTTTATCAATCTTTTCGCATTGCCAGCCCCTAGTCCCCTCCTCCGTGCGTGCGCTATCGCCATTGCCCCGTCCGCACTTACGCAATTTAAATAACTCAAGTGGCAAACGGCGCATCGCAAGGACACTCGACAGAGGCGCAGACATACGAGCATCAGCACACAGGCAGACAGCCATGCCTACTGGAGGCAGCCAGAGCCAGAGCCAGAGCCAGCTCCATCCACATAAACACATTATCACTTTGTGCATGAGACTGTGTGTGTGTGTGTGTGTGTGTGTGGGCCGCAGGTGCTGAGCGCGCGGGGTCAAAGTTGGCCAGGCCACATTAAGCTCGGCGCGTTTTTTGCCCGGGTCACTGGGCCGCAAGGTCGCCCCGCATTACGCACTTGGCCAACTGAGACATCAGCCGGATAAGCAGGACTCACGACTCAACGGCAAACACGCGGCAAAACCAAGCACATAAATTACACTTTAATTTTGCAGCATTTTTTGGCCACGGCTTATAAATCAACGCCAGTGGGCGGGGCAGCAAAAATAAAAAAAAAAAAATGAAAATGAAAATAAAAATAAAAATATGAGCAAGTGCCACCGTGGAGCGACAGCTGCTGCCTGGGTCTGTGCTCTCTGCTCTCTGGCAGCCATGGGCAATATTGAAATTTCAATTTAATTACATGCATTGAGCGGAGCGAAGGCACTTCGTGCTGCCCAGTCGAGCAACAGCAACAACTACAACAACAACAACAAAAGTATTAGTACCAATGGGCAAAAGAAAAACTGTGAAGTGCACTGTGGTCACAGCGAAATTTGTTGAGATAATTGTGCGCAAATTGTATTATTATGAAATGGGCATCCGTTTTTCGGGCGCTTTGCTACTCTGGCACTTATTATCAAAATTGGATTTCAAGTGCGGCTCGACCACGGCCTGGCTTAACTTTGACCTTAACAACACTAACTCAGTTCGGCTCTTTGCGTAATTGGATAATGGGCGAGATTTGACTGCGACGAGAAAGAAAGCCAAGCAAATCCAATTAGCTGCGACCAGAGCAGCTCCTTTGCCAGCTCTGCTATTGAAACTTTCATGCAGCCAGAGCCAGAGGGCACAAATGTGTCAAAGATCTATTACTCCCGCACAAATCTCTTAAAGTAAACGAACTAAATGTCTTGAATGGCCAGAATGAAATATGAGGCAGAGATATAAGTATACTGGCACTGTTAGAGATACTTCTACGGGAATATTTTTCTTATCATATAGCCCTCTAATGGGCTATAACTTCAGTTAAGCTAACATCTCTGTTCAGCTTAAATCAAGTTTTATATGGAATTTTGTTTGATGTCGACAAACCTCAGATTTTCTAGTTATGACTACAAGCCAATAATTAATTCATAATTTAATGAAAATATTTTATATTAAACAAATATATAGTTTTTAATTCAATATATGTGATCTGCTCGTATATTAGTTTCGCTCTGACTTTGTTTGCCAACAATTTCTACTTCCATCGGTTGCTTTGTTGTATCCAGCTAGAAATTTAATAAATATAAAAAAAATTCAAAAATGTTTAACAAACTATATTGATTAAAGTTTTGCAAGCTGCGCTTTGCTCGCTGTTGCGAATATATATTCCCAGAACTGATTGAAACCGTATTGATTAAACTTCAGCTAGCTGCGCTTTACTGAGTATCTATTCAAGTATTCCGACTTATATTTATACCCTAAACACATTGAAATTTATTTATTTATTTAGAAGTTAGAAATAATATATATAAAAAGATAAAATAAAATAAAACTAATTAATAAAATATTATAATTAACTATAGCATTAGCTAAAGTGGCCTTCGGCTTACGTTGAAATTTAGGAATTCGGATTGTATAAAGATATTGGGATAATAAGATAAAGAAGAAGTTGGAATAGACTACTCAAAGTATGAATTATTGGATCGAGACTATGATCTGAATCGATATAGTCATTTTATTCTGTTTCGTAAAACAGAAAATCTGGGGAATAAATGGGCTTCAGTTTTAAAAAGAATTCTCTCTATGAAATTGTCAAGGAATTAAAAAATTTGAGTGTGAGATTTGTTATAAGGATTTGAGAGGAGAGCTTTATAAATGAACGAAATAATAATAATAATGTTGTGTTAACCATACCAAATTCAAGCTATTGAAAATAGCGTATTCCTTTTCCATATTATCGATTAAAATGGATAATTCAATTACATTTTTCAAGCGTAACTTGAATACCACAAAAGATACAAACCGCCAATTCACTGTGAGAACTCTTATAATAAATATACGAATCTAGTTTATTTTGGATTTTGGATACCTAATCCCCATCCCCCTGAAATAATGATGGCTTGATATGACTCTAACACATATGAGTGCTATCATCACGCTCTACAAATTTAATTAAGAAAGTCCAGCTAGAAAAACAGTTATTCAGATATTAAATTCCATAATATATCGCATAATGTCAGTCTCTACATAAGCTCGACTGTGTATAGCTGAATATATCGTTATATATATATAAAAGAAAGTTTATAATCACTGGAAAATGAGCTCTTTCAATTATGCTAGGCATCTCCAAGTCGTATAGTCCCGACTAGTGCTCCCTGACTTACTTCATTTGTGAAAAAAAGAGGCGACTAACGAGGCGTACACCCAGCAACAATGCAACCCATTCTGTCGAATTCTGGGTAATGTTTTTAATTAATTCTTAGCAGCGCAGCAAATGGAAGCAAATGGAAGCTAGTGGAGGCAAATGGGAATACAAGACTCGCGAGTGGAGCGAAACAAAGATTCAAAGTCAAAGTTGCCAGCAGCGTCGAATGCATGAAATGAAAATATTATGAATAAATTTCATTCATGCAAAAGTCGCCCGAAGTCCGACCGCAAGTGCGGCACTTTGGCATGTTTGTATGTGGAGCTGTGTGAGTGTGTGTGTGTGTGCAGTGTGTGTGTTGCATGTGTGTGTGAATGCGGTGACTGTGGCTCGTTAGGGCAACCACATGCCGCGGGCGCCAGGACGGGCGAAATCAATTTTAAAGCGAATTTAATAAAAATGCATTTATGCACATTTTGTGGCAATTAAATGTTGGCCAAGCGGAGTCTCTCTACTGGCGATGCTGGCGATGCATCGCAACCAAACACATGTTGCCTTCTTCACACACACACTCACACACATCCAAATCCAGCACGTGCAGTAATTAAGCTGATGCACAAGTTTTTGACGTGGTGCGAACATCGCCAGCAGCAGGCAATTAAATTGATGCTCGAACCGACAGCTTAACCCACAATTTCGGGCCCGATCTGGCGCGACAGATTTATGACAATCTCGCTAAGCAACTCGGAGGGGATCTCACCTGGCAACTGCTCGTAAAGGCGCGAGCCAAACACTCTGGAATAAACATTTCAATTTGCTGCCAACACCGGGCTGTGGCAATTTGGTGTGAAAAACTTGTGGATATTTTTAGATGTCGCCTTCTGTTGCTCGGGCTCCGCGCCGGCTGGCTTCGCGCTGATTTTATGGGCATGTGACGGGAACATCTTCGTGCCAATTGCATGGCAGGCGAAATGTGTCAAGTGAGCGGTGACTGATGTGGCGAGTAACTAGCAGACGCACCACCAGCACCACCACACCACCAACATCGCCCCGGGCACAATGAAGCTCAGCGAGGCAAAGCGGAGCGTAATAAGCTGCACTTGTACATAAAAAGTCTCTTTTATTGTGGAGCACAACACATGACTAGAGACAAGACAGTCGTAGGGACTGTGAGGGGGGATCACTTAAAAAGACGTTGGCTTCATTGCGGCAATTGTCTGAGCCAGTTAGAGCCAGTCCCACTCCTGCCCCGACTCTGTCACTGTCAATGTCTCCATGACAGAGCTCGGCAATAATTTGTTTATGGACCTGGCTTTAGAGTTGGGGCCGCCCAAATACATTACACGCGCAATGTTAATCTGCTTTTAATTAAAAGCAACGAACAAAGCTCTAAGCAGCTTTTACTTCTGCCTTTTTTCCCCGACTGAAGTCAGCTCGACCCGAGCCATGCCGACTCGCGCCGAGTCGACTAATTGCCATTTGTTTTGCCTGCCTTGACTTGGCCTGCTTTTTATTGTTTGTGGCATTGCGGCCACATAAGAGCCATTTGTTCGCTGCCAAAAATGTTGCAGGAGGTGAACTCTGGCCCGGCTGCGATGCCAATTACAATACAAATGTTATCACTGACAATGACACGAAATGAATGACAATGAGCGTATATGTATATATGTATGTATCTATGTGTGGACGAGCGAATAAACTATGTATGAGCGCATCCCACCAACGTTCACTAATACAAAAATACCCAAGGGACGATGGCGAAAACAAATAAACTTGCTCAAATAACACGGCCAGCGCCCATTGCAGACTATAAACCATGAAATCCATATGCACCCTCGCATTGTAGCCACAGTTATTGGCCTGGTCAAGCTGGAAATATTTACTCACACTATCATGCATTCATTTGGTATCCGAAAAATTGCGAAAATCTCCTTGCCACGCCCTTTATCAGTTTGAATATAAATATAAAACTACTTTCATTAAACTAGAAAACATATTTGAAACTCAAACTCAATACAAATAAACTTCACTTTAATTGATAAACGATTTCTGATAGACTGCGTAGATATATCAAAATATTACAAATACATTTCTCACGAATGTATTTATATATAATAATTCCATTAAGCTGCATTCGCGCCAAGCGATAATGATTGATGGCAAAATATTAAGAAAATCAATCAAGCTATGAAACCAGCTCGCCTTTGACCACAAAAAATATATGAACAGTGTAAAATATGTCAAAGACAATTAATTATAAAATCCATAAAGCCCAACAAACGCCCACAAAAAACACAAACAACGCACAAACAAATAACAAATAACACAAAAAAAAAAGGAAGGACGAACAAAATTGTATGAAAAATGCGCCTGACAAAATTGTCTTTCATAATAATTTGTCCAAACACGCTGAAAAGGTGGGCCGGTTGGGGTTGACCGCTTGTTTGTATAATACAAAGGTAGAAATAAATCAGATTTAATGGGGGAGGAGTTTTAAAAACGATGTTTTAATAATAATACCAGACAAACACAGTATCAATATTATATGAATACATATAGTACATCACTCGCACAGACATTAACAAGTAAAAGCATTGCATTCGGGCGTAACCGACTGCGTAATACTCTGCTTACATAGGGGCATCTGATATATTAACTTTAAGTTAGGCGCTACAAATGTTGCTGCCGATTTACCACGGACCCAGTTATGGGCATATAATTTTCATAGATCTTTATAGAATCGTAACATTATCTTACAAACAAAAATTTAAGCGTTCTAACTTAGAAGCTGTTAAAGATGCAGGCTTAGGCTTATTTGATTTTCGCGTGTATATATATCCGCCATATCTTTTATCTTATCTTATTTTGGGTGGTCAACGCAAGTATACATTCCAAATTGCAACTCTCTAGCTCTTCAACTAATATGATCTCTGGAAAATCTTGCCACTTTATTATTTGAGAGTATACACGAGTATATGTTTCGAATTCCAAGTCCCTAGTTACAATACATCTATATTCATTTGGACAGACGCACTGCAAAACGGATATTGCACAAAACGAATAAACTCTTATTCCATTTAGAAACAGGGTATTAAAATAATGTTTGCAGGGAGAGCAATCATAATGTTGCTGCAAACACATGTTTACAGTAGCAATGCGATGTGACCGCACAACAACAACAACAGCAGCAGCAGCAGCTGCTGGGAACAGACAATGCCAGTGAACCGAGCGTACATTCCCCCGCACATCCATACAGACATACGTCTGTGTGCACATTTTAATCAATAAACAAACGTAAAAATATGACAAACAAATTAATAAAATGCAACAAAAACACAAAAGATTGAAACAAAGTTCGACTAGGGAAGGGCATGGAAAGGGGCGGGGCTGAGCACACCGCATGACAAAATGTGATAAATGAAGCTGCAGCGAGAGGGCCTGCCAATGACAATGGGACATCAACAGCGACAACAGGGGCTGGCTTTGACTAAATATAGATGCGAACCAGTCTCCCCTCCTTCACTCTCCCCCTCTTTCACTCTTCCCCTGTGTTGCCCTTTTGGGCGACGGCGCATTGTCGAGTAATTGTGACAATTTGGTCCCACACAAATGGCATAATAAATGTTGAGCCTACGAAGCGATGTGTGAAGTGCAGCAGCCGATGCACGGCCCCCGCCCTCTGCCCTCTGCCCTTTGATGGCAGTTGCCGGAAGTGATTTCTGACTCAGCTGGGTTCAACTAGACTGCAGCCGCATCAAGAGCCATATAATGCCAATTTCTGCTGCTTCGGCATCGTGCGCAAGTTACAGCCATAACTATGCCAATAAGCCTGCCACGGATTCCACAGCTAAGCGATGCTCTAACCAGAGAAGCAGCTTAGGAATTACAAGGTGTTTGCTATATAGCTATTACTATTATGTAAATTATATTATTATAATGTAAATACAGCTAGATTTTTGTTCACTAAATGTTTACTGAATGATTGATGAACCGAGTTAAAAGATTTATTAGATTATTATTATTATTTATTAATTAATCAAATATTTTTCTTGAATTATGCATAGAATATTTGTCAATTAAAAAAAACTTAAATTATATTTAAGAATATTACTTAATTATTATTTAGTGAATAATATTTTTTTAATTGAGTTATTTTAATTGAAAATATTCTATACATATTTCAAGAATTAATATTATTTTTAATATACAAATAATAATAATAATAATAATAATAATAATAATTATAATAATAATTTTAAAAAATCTAATATATCAATATGAGTTAAGAAAACTGTATAAAAGGATATTATATAATTATAAATATACACAATGGTATATCAATTCTATTAATAAATTCATAGATTTTATATCTGAAGATGATAATAGAATTTAGAAAGATAGTAAGATAGGAAGATAAAAATAGTTATGTTATATAAAAAAATTGAATCAAATGATTTTTCTTATAGAACAATTTATCGTGTGGGGAAAATACATTTTATTTTCCCAATGAACTTGAAAGTAAATATATAACTATGCGACTTTCTAATGATATATCAATATATTGTATATATTATATTTATAATATATATAAAATATTGTAGACTACGATAAAATAGCTGTGCAATATTTCAATCTACAAAACTTAAAGTCCTGTAATACCCACATCCATGCTATCGATTCCGAAGTATCAAATCTCTCGTTGAAATTGATGCCAATGATGATGCCTTAGCCTCCGATGCATTCTACATCATAATGCACACACACATGCAATATGCAGTTCGTATACCCTATCTCCACATGATTAACAGTTATCCCAATGTTGAGCTATTGTCTATCCAACTTGTGCGCTCATAATAGCAATTCAGATAGGGGCGCAGCCACGCCTTTGCGCTGCATTAAGCGCCCATTAGAATACCAAATGGAGCACACCAACAGGGGGAGAGGGAGGGTAGGGCTGGGGAAGGGTGGGTGGATAAAGACAACAACAATTTGTAGCTGCGATGCCGGCGGGCAGATGAGGAAGATGCGGAGATTAAAGGATTTCAAAATGTGCATTTCCGGAACTGTAGCGCATAATTAAGCAGCCGCGGGATGCTATAAATAATGAAACAGGCTAAATTCCAAAATCCATTGGCAGCATCAATTAAAGGCTTTGCCATTGGGCTCAAGCCAAGAGTGTGTGATTGTTGGTCAATTAGCCAGCAATATAGCCGCACACACACACACACACACACACAGATGTCAACATATAGAATATTTTGGAATTCGTGGCCCCGCTAAGGTCAACGCAAATGCTTATCGGAGTGGCCCATGGAGTGCCATAAATCAGACGGGAAATGGCGGCACGTGATCGCCGCTGAAATGCAATTGTTTGCGGGGGCTGTGTGTGGGGGGTGGGGCTGCACTTGCCCGGCCATAAATTATTTATTTAGAACTTGGCTGCGTTTAACGGCATGCAATAAAATTAATATATACATAAGTATATACATACATATATATTCTGCACTGCGCTGCTTTGTCAACAACTAATTGAAACATTATTTGTCTATCTCTTTCCAGCTAATTGCAGCGCAGAGCATTAGAAAACTTTGTATGAAGTGCGTGTGCGTGTGGACAAGTGTGTCTGCCACATGAAGCAATTAGGCGCAACAGTAAAATCGCCTATAAATGTCAACGAACAAATATTTTCGCGGAAGAGCAGAGAATCTAGCGACCAGCCACGCAACATAAGACTAAAGAACTTGGCAACACGCACCCAACATTATCAACATGTTGCCAGGCAGCGCCAGCGGCGGCAACATTTCCAAATTATTGCTAAGCAGCGACGGCAACAACAACATTCCCGCAATCACTTCGTGCGCGTTTAGTCGCATTCGTATCTCTGTCGGCTACGTATCTCCCTCTGTCGGTGGTTGTGTGACGCGTTCGCTGTGAATTCGCTGCGGCAGCGCCTAAGCAGAATGACGTATTAAGAGTAGACAAACAACGCGAAACAAAGAAGATTCGATTACGTTTGGCACGAGCTCAGGCCTGAAAATACGTAAACAATAATAAAAACATTTAAATATAAAATATAAATAAACATAAAGGCATATTAAAATTTATATAATTTTTTATATATTTGCTAACTATAAACAATAAGCAAAACTAAATAATTAATGGTCTTAAGAGAACAAACAAAGTTGACAAATGAAAAATGAAATACGCAGCCCAGAGCTAAGACGCAGACCTAATAAATGAAGTTGGCCAAAAGTACATGTGTAGCTAATCATTTATAATAATGCGCCCCAATGCATGCTAGACCTGAGCAGAGCCCCATCAGCATAAGCTCTAGCAAAGCGCCAAATTAAGCCAAATCTGGCGAACAGGGTGCCAAATTAATTAACTCGCTCGTCAGCTACCCTCAACCCGGACCCGCTGCCCGCTACCCGCTACCCGCTACCCGCCGCACATCTCTGCCGCTCCATTAATTTCACACTTAATTAATGTCAGGCGGCAAGCGCGGAGCACGGCCGGTGACAAACGCTCGCAAAGTGTGCAAAAAACGCGACTACTCGCTGACAATGTGGCAGACGCTATCAACGCTATCCGCATCACTCACAGCGCTCCCCACGGCACTCGCACATGCGTCGGGGTGTAAGTGTCAGTTCGCGCGTCGCATCAGGTCAAAACAACGCCCCAACATTAGCGGCAGCAACACGGAAATGCAAAGTCACAGACCGAGCAGCAGCAGCGGCAGAGGCAGAGGCAGAGGCAGCAACAGCAATGCGGCCAGCATGCTGCCATCAACATTAGCAGACAGCGCGTCCTCAACGACAACAGGAGCAGCAGCAACGATGATGAGGATGACAATGGCAACAACAACAACAGCAACAACAACAACAGCAACTGGAGCTATAAAATGCGAGCGTAGGTGTCGCTGCCTCCTGCCCAGCAGCCACATGGCCACCAGCATCCTGCACTGGCTGCTGTTCCTCTGCATCTTATGTGGTAAGTGCAACAAAAAGTGGCCAACAGCCAACGGCCAACAAATGAGCTATGGCCAAAGGCCGTAAGTGACTTTTAGCAAAATGCGCTTAAATGTCGCTGATTTAGTGCGCCAAGCGATATAGGAAGGGACAAAATAAAAAATAAAAGAAAAATAAAAAAATACATATACCAAAAAAAGACAAGCTTAAAAAACGGTTGCTGCATTAGTTCTGGCCAAAAAAAAACTCGCAACACAAATCAAGATGAATTTCCGTGCATTTTTGTGCAGATTTTTGTGTGGCTTTAGCAAAAAATATAAAAATAAATAAAGACAGGACGAGACATGAGAGTCCGGCTCCAAATAAATGCAACGAACGCGCTCACAACTGACGGCCCCAAACGCTTCTGTCTGTGGTTTTGAGGGCAGTTCTAAAACACCACAACAGATAAGTAAAAGGGCAGGTTGGGATAGCTCGACTATTGAATACCCTATAGCCTTGTAGCCTATAAGAAAAAAAAAATTATAAAATTTATGAAAAATTAAGACTTAACCAATTTAAATTGTGATATATATAATTAATATCAATTTTAATTAATTTATTTTATATTTTAATTAAATTAAAATTTAAAATATAAATTAGGAGTAAAATAATTTAAATTGGAATATATATTTGATTCAATATAAATTTTAAAGAATTAATTACATTTTTAAACTAAATTAAAATTAAAATTTTGATTTTTTAATATAAATTAAAAAAATCTATTTCTTAGTTAAATTAACATTCAAAATTAAAATTAGGACTAAACCAATTTAAAAGTTAACATATATTTAATTTTATATGAATTTTATAGAATTAATTACATATTACTAATTAATTCTGTAAAATGTATTAAATTTTAATTTGTTTATTTAATACATTTATTTATTTTTTAAATTAAATGTATATTGTACTTTAAATTGGTTAAGACTTAATTTTAATTTTTGGTCTTAATTTAATTTTTATGAATGTTCATTTAATTCTATATAATTCGTATTAAACTAAATATATATTACAATTTTAATTGGATTAGTCTTAATTTTTATTTATCATTTAATATTTACTGAATTTTTATTCTCATTATCCCTTCTGTATAATTAAATACATATATTTTTATACAGTTGTCATAATATTAATATTTAAATTAATTTATTAAAACTCATGTCTTGAAAATATACATATTACAATTAAAACTTTAATTTTAAACCCAAGTTTTTGTATATTAATATATACATATACATATATACATATATATAATACATACATATATATATTAATATACACATATATACATACATAAAAAAAAAACAAGTATTATACTTTGCTTAGACTAGAATTCAAAGAAGAGTATTCGGGCAAACTTAATTTCCAAACACAAAATTCTATATACATATATATAACATATATCCTCTTATATATTTTGAAAACATTCCTCATAATCTTCTCAGTTAACAAAATAATCACACGTAATCTACTTATGTAAGTAATACATTTCACCACTCAACTTACTAATTTGAAAGGGTATCAGGAATTGTGTAGCAAAAAGTCGTTACACCTCGCGCTATTCATAGAAATGAAGTATGGGTAAATGGATAATGTGAAAGGAAAAACGTTTGAAAATAGTTCCAAGAAATGGAAGAATATAAAACGAGCAGCAGCAAAACTCAGAGAAAGGGAGACGGAAAGTGCGAAAGGTAGAGAGTCATGGGAAGAGAACGAGATGAAAGCACAGCTGAGACAGCAGTAATACAAATTGACGTGTGTTTTTCATTTGTGTATGTGTGTGTGTATGGGTGCATGTGTGTGGGTGTATGAGAGTGTGTGTGTATGTGTTTTTCACCGTTTGCTTTGGTGCTTCAATAATTTTCCTTGATTTTGCAGATGCAGTTGGCTTTTTGCTGCTGCTGCAGTTGCCGTTGCTGTTGCTGCTTCAACTTAAAATAGAAATTAACTCCAGCGCACGAAAGTATGCAACAAAAAACGAGAAACATGCCAAATCAAGCAACATGTATGTGGTCGGTCTCCCTGTGTGTGTGTGTGGGCATTGCTTGATTATTTCGTTTTGAAATTGATGCTGCAATCAATTATAGAAGAACGCAGAAAAACGAGAAAAAGTAGAATAAATCGAATTCGGTTTTCGCTGTACAGCCACAGCGGCGAAGAGTAATGGGCAAGCCAAAACCAATTGAGGTCCCATTGCCACTGGCAGCGCAGCGACGTTTAAAGCCAAGTCTTTGTTATTGATTTGCCAGGCATGCCCAAGGCGAAAACGCTGCGCTATGCTAAAATAAACTGAAATCAATTTAGTTAAGCTCAGCTAGACACTCAGACACTCAAGCAGCACCAACAGCAGTACGAACACCCGGCTTACACAAGCCACCCAACTAATCAAGATAAATAAATATTTATAATTAATTTAAAATATAAACACGAAATACAACGCAGTCGCAATTAATTTTCGCAAGCTCTCGGAATTTCAAGCCAAGCTAGCGTACGCAATGCGAACTTAATCGGCAAAGCTGACAACGAGCACCCACAATTTGATAAGGCTCGCTCATCGCAAACTTACAGGCATATGAATAAATGAATGAGCGCATGAATAAGCAATCAACTGTAATGGCCAGCGCCGCTGCCAGGCGCTAACGAGCAGCGAGCAAGGCCCAAAAAGAACGCAGTGAAAGCGAGTGGCAACTGCCAAGTGGCAAGTGGCACAGTGCGAAATTAAGAAGAAATGTATGCGCAACGAAAAAGGTTAAAGCTCGGCATCCGTTAAAGGCGCCTCAAAAGGGTCAAGCGCCACGTTGGGCGATTGGCAGCTGTGGGCCGGCCAATGGATGGCTAATGAGTGCCAGCCCACCAGCAGCAGCAGCAGGTGTAGCCATCCTCGGCCGCAGCCACGACAGCACCAGCAGGAGTTTGCCATGGGCCAGGAATGTGCGTGAGCTTGTCCGCCTGCGCGTGCTTAATGAACTGCAATCAATGGCGCCAGTCGATAAGCAACGAAAGGCGACTGATTGTGCGTGCAACATGAGGCTGACCGCAAATGTTCACAGATACTCACACACTCACACACTCGCACATTCACACACTCACATACACACACGCATACAATGGCACGCCGCAAATGATTTATATAGCGCGCTTTCGGTTCGGTTTGGCGCATTAATTACGCACATTTTGCTGGAATTTATTTAAGCGAAGCATAAACTCCACTCCAATCCAGAAAAACACAATAAAAAAAAAAAAAAATCAAATAAAAATAAAAATAAAATTCAATTAAATAAAATGCTTACGATTTGTTCAGCACGTTAACATATATATAGGTGTATATATATATATTTCTTTCACATTAATTACATTCAGTATTCGAATTCAACTTCATACTTATGCCACAAAGATCTAGTATAATAGCAACCATACATCAAGTGCTTCACCTGAATCTAAAGTCGAACTCTTTTGCGGAATTTGATTTGCTTATTGAACTCGATTCAATTTACAAGGTGCTCAACATGCTGCATGAAGTGTTGGAAATTGTTTGCAAATAAATGCAACAATGCAACAATAAAAATTGAAAATTGAATGAATGCAGGAAATATATGAATATATAAAAGTATAGCTAACAATGCTCAGGAATGTGCCACAATCAAGTGAAATACTCAAACAAATTTGCAGCTACCAAAACATATTTTTTTTCTTATTTCAAATTGAATCTTCGATTCGCAAATAATAGACAAAACAATCCTTTATTGCTTAGCAGCTAGGAAACAAATTAAAAGGAGACCCCTTTGCAGCCTACACGACAAACATAATTCCAGTCCATAAACTTCTGCTCTCTACTATACATATACATATGTACAACAGGCTGCAGCTGTGACTACGCCTTTTGTCCTTTGATATTCTTTGAAGATGGGCTGACAATCGCCAGACATTCCTGCATTTCAATTGCCTGCAACAAAGACTCAGTTGCGCTTCAATAGCAAAAAAAAAATCTGTATATGAGTTTCTGAGCATGAACTGTTAGAAATAGCAAATCAAATACTACGGCTTAAGTCTGAATGGGTTTTATTTAAAAATAGACAACAGCAGCTCAAACAGATATAGCTAAAAATAAAGTTTCTCAGCATATGAAAATATAGTTAAATTTGAATGCTTTCATAATGGCAGTTCATGTGCTTAAGCTTAAGCTTTTGCTGTTGTTTATAGTTCAGCATATCACTCACAATCTATCACTCATATTCTACTCTTTTAAAACAACATAAATTGTCCATCATATAGACAAAATGTTAAGCACATTAATGTATACTCGAAGCCATTCAGCACATAAACTTGACCACACTCATTGGCAAAACACACAGAGACAGAAACTCAGCCAGCTGGCATTAGCAATAAATGTTGGCCAAAATTGTTCGTTGAATGGCCAAGTTAGGCGAACACAGAAAAGCTATAAAAAAGAGAGAGAAAAAAAAACACTTTTCAACATTTCAATTCATAATTCAACACATAATTATATTGCTCTAGCTCTGTGTAGCTCTAATTCCAAAATATCCTCTCACTCAGTCTCTCTCTTTCACTCTCTCTCCCTCTTTCTCTCTCTCGCTCTGTTGAAATGTGTCAGCAACTTTTCAAAACTGTAACAGTGCCAATTTGTCCAAAAAGTGCCATGGCCAGCTCTTAGTCCTGTTCGTCCTGCGGTCCACATTGCAATTTGTAATGAGAATTCAACTCAAATTTTGCTGTTCACAAATTATGCAAACAATTTTCTGGCATTGCTCATTCACAGTTGATATGCAAATACATATATTATTTGCCATGGTTATGCATTATGCTAAATAATTGCTCACATTCTTTACGCTGAGAGTGCAGGGGCAGGGGCGGACCATTGGGGGCGTGGCAGGTCGAGCTCGGAGCGGCACTGGATGCCAGAGTTGCTCGCTATTTTTGCAATTTGTTTTTAGACAATAATATTGCGTTAATTATCACAGAGTGCCGTCAAAATTAATTACAGCCGCTGGGCAAACTCGCTCTGTGTGTGTGTGCATGTGTGTGTGTGTGTTGTGTATGCCTGTGTGTGTGCGAGCCAACAATTTCATTTTGTTCATCTTGTTTATTGTTGAGCACGCGTAATTACGTGAAGAATTCATGTGTGAAAATTGTTAAGCTTTAATGCCAGCATTTTATTGGATTTTAAACGGAAATAATTGACAGCAATGGGAAACGAGAAACGCAATATGAAAATTAAAAAGCTTAGCTCGAAGTCAAAGTAAAGGAAATGCATAAATAAATAAGAAAATTGCAGTCGGGCGGCAACAGCTGCATAATACTCGTTCGCAGTTAAATATTTTATTATTGATCTACATTTTTTTTATATACCATGATAGACTTAATAGATCACGTAAATATATACATATATGTACATAGGTGGATTATGAGTGACTATAGATATGAAGAGATTCTATGGAGAGACTCTACTGTGAGTAGCCTGAAAAATTTTAATATTTTATCATGACATAAATTTTGCTGTCAAGTATTGGAGATCAATCTCTAAGATTACGGTGGATATAGCTTTTTCAATATATATACAAATATTATAAAAGTACCTTGATATATTGTTGCATTTAAAAATTGTTTATAATTTAATTTAAAAAGTTTATGTACAAATCTATACGAGAAGAGTCTTACTGACTACAGATGCGACGACCTAAGCGTTGTGGGCTCTCAATCATGTCGCTTGTAATATATTCCTGCTACTTGAAGATTGTTTGCGGTGTAAAAAAAAAAATTAATAGATAATAAAAAATATTAATTCTTGATTTTCCACATTCGGCCGCACGGCCTACTATTGCTATTATTATCATAATCTAAAACGCTACACACTGTCCACTATAAGTCAGAAATTCTCTGTGAACTTATACATATGTTTCCAAAGTGTTATGTATACATCGGCTATATACATATTTTTAAGAGCGTCAGTCTGATTACATTTATATTCCAAGTTTTATCTGTATATATAATAAATTTTAAAACACTAGCACACTAAGAAGCATATATTAAAAATCTCAAATCTCCAGCTTTAATACAGATAGATGGACATATGCACGTTAAGCAACACGAAAATTACATAAAACCAATATAATTGTTTCACTTCTTGAGCGAGCATAAAAAACATCAAATATTTAAGCTACGAGCTTAAAGTTCAGCTTCGCCAGCCCACTGAGGCGCTGTGTGAAATGTAGAAGTAAATTTTCAAAAATTATTGTGCGTCATGCCACAGAATGTAAAAATGGGATAAGCAGCCGACAGCCGGCAGCCGCGCGTTGCAAGGACAATGCCTGGAAGCAGGCGGAAAGCAGGCTCTGGGGCAGACAATAAGTTAAATTAGTTTGCTAGTTGAACAGCATTCACTCAACTCCACGCAGTCTCGCTCTCTCACTCTCTCAGTCAGTCTCGCTCTGTCTCTGTCTTTGAGCACAGAAATATTACTCATAAATTATCACAAGTGAGTTCATCACACGGTTTGCACTTGCCACACTGAATGGCCGCGTGTGTGTCTGCAAAAGTTAGTCTGGCTGCAGCTTGCCCAGCTGCAGTTGCTTCAGCATGCCCAGTTTCCCTAGCTTCCGCACCTTCCCCAGCATCCCCATCTTCCTCACCTTCCCCATCATCGCGCGCGCATAACATTTGTAGCTAAATCTGTGAGCTCAGCAGGCAAAGTTGAATTGCCTGAATGTGTGTGAATATGTGTGTGTGAGTGTATTCATGAATGTGCATGTGGATTGCCTGTTGAGCGGCTTGTGGGTAGTGCATATTGTCATAATATTGAATGCATGATATATTGAATTGTGCAGTCAATAAACGTTTTATGATCTCAGCTGCACATATTTCACCGTCTGAATTAAAGCCGCTGCGTAAATCGAAAGCCATTACGTTGACTAAATCAACCGAAATGGGTTTATCGACGACTAGATACATACATGCCTTACATGCATGTGTACATCCCATGCTGTCACGAGAACACATCGAGCTCTATCGAATAGCTAACAACTAAATGTTGTTACATTTACTGCTTTGCTTTTATCGCACTAGCTGGAACGAGAGTGACAGCGATGCTGAATGGTAGCCGGAAAAAATTCATCATCACGTTGGGCATCTTTAGGCTGGTTTAGGGTCCCATTGGCATCTGCTAAAGCCACTCGATGCGCAACGACACAACTGTATGGCCATAAAGCTAATCCAGAACTAATTTCCAAAGCCGACTAGGCCCTGGAATCAGGAAGAAATGGAGCAACGACAAATGCCAAGCGCTACAAAAACCAAGCCACTGTCAGGCATCAGCAAAAGAATGTCCTCAGAGGCAGCCCAAGGAATAGTAAGCACAGTCCTGAGCCCTAAGCTGAGACCTGAGAGCGACGGCGACAACAGGGATTCAGGGTGCCAGGACTATGATGAAATTGAAGCAATCTCTTGGACCGGCCGACACTCAGTCCATTTTAGGTTGCTATCAAGATTGCAGTTGAGAGCAAAAGCGAGGCACGAAGAGAAATACAATTGACCGACTATCAAATGCCCTAAAAAAATAGAAATCTGCAGCAATTGTTGAATATTCTGTTAATACAACAATAAGCAAATGTTATTGACGTTAATTATATATAACACGAAGGTTTCAGCTCCATTGAACTCAACCCGTATATTGTGTATAATATACGCTCCATTCTCCAAAATATGAAATATAAGTAAAAAATCTCAAGCAAATATTTAATAAATAAATACAGCAAAAATATTATATATCTATAAAATATAGCTTTTCGCCAGTCCTTAAAGTGTTGACAGCTGAGCGACAAGCTTAAAATACCCTCAAAATGAAGGGCAAGAGAAATGGCTGGTGCGAACAGGCAAAGGGTGAAACAATGATAACAGAAAATGCGATAGAAAAAACAGCAGAAAATCGAGCAAGCAGAAGAAGCTGAAAGAAGAAAGAAAAAAATAATACAAAACGGAAGAGAAAAAGAAACATGCAAAGAGGTTTATAACTTCTCGTAAGACGGCTTAAACGATTTGCGAGTTTATGAAAAGCCAAACACACTTTACACACGTGTGTGGCTGTGGCTGTGCCAAGAGATTGCAAGACAAATGGAAAATTGCTTTTTGATGTAGTCGAACTGTGGGGCGGTGGGATCTGGCCCTGCATGCGTGTCGAAGTCGTCATTGATTAGATGTTAGATGGTGGCCAGAGTGGCAAAAGTGGCTCGCACTTTAAGCCAGCTGCGACTGCGTGACTTTAAGTGCTGGGCCAACACAGGTTCAGACTCGCCTCGAGGTAACTGCGTGTTGCAGCTGCAGTCTGCATTCGTGAATCGCAGAATATATATTTTAATCCGTGCGTTTTATGCAGCCCAATGGCCATAAAAAGCAGAGCGTTGACGATGTTGCGGTTGAAATGTGGTTGGATGACGCCGCTGGTCGCTGCTCGTCGAACGTCGCGACGTATCAATATTGTTTTACGGCCCCTGCCGTGTATGCAAATTGCCGCCACGTAGTACAAGCAGGCGCCCTCTCCTAGGGAGGATGGGCAAGGCAGGAGTCTGATTCCAGCCCTGACAACTGGCGGCTTCACCTCTGATAGCCTGACTGCCCTGCCGGCTAACGGGGTGCCGACTACCTGTCCAGGGGACAGGCTCCGCCGGTTACACTCATGCACGCTGCATCAATTTGAATAATAAATCTCATAAAGCTTGTCCTCTCGCTCATTTCCAGATGCCGCCCAGGCGACGCTGCGCAATGTCAACCTGCTCGTGGAGCCGCCGGCGGTGCGACGCGGGCAGTCGGTGGCGCTGCGCTGCGAGTATCAGCTGGACGGTGCACCGCTCTATTCGATTAAGTTTTATCGCGGCCAGTTGGAGTTTTATCGCTTCACGCCCGGCGAGTACCCCCACACGAAGGTCTTTCAATATCCCGGCATCAAAGTGGACGTACGTTTCAATCCCATTTGCCTCGCTCCCACTTGGTCAATCCAATTAAACACTGATATTATTGCAGGAAAGCAGCTCCAATGCAACCCTGGTCCTCATACGGAACGTCAGCTTCGGCCTCTCCGGCAATTTCAGCTGCGAAGTGACCGCCGACGCACCGCTCTACTCGACAGCCACCGCTTATGCGCACATGCAAGTTGTGGGTGAGTACCGCTACATCAAAAGATAACGAGTTTCCTGTGCCCCAGCAATTCTGTGTCGGGTCCCTCAGCCACAAGCAGCCTTTAACAGTGGTGGATGGTTAAGGAATTTATGGGAGCTAGGCATATGCTTTCAGTAGAGTACATATATAGTAGAGTGGGGATACTCCTATCTTTTGAGAATATTTTTTTTTATGCCTAACATTTCTGATCATGAGCAAAAGATTCAATAATATTCCTGGATTATATTATATTGTTTTATTATCATTATTTTTAGTACAAGAAACAACATTATATTCATTTATGCCCTACATTACTGATTTTATTATTTATTATTATTATTTTTAGTACATGAACCAGTCCCGATTTACACAAGATCATGGTAATCGGGCTCTACCGATTGCAGAATACTTATTTAGGGTTAAAACACCACCAGCTCCAGTTTTCGTATATATATATATATATATATTTGATTTTGGGTTGTCAACGCATTGTACCTTAACACTTAAAATATAGATTTCACTAACCTAGCATACTAATATTATATCTGACATATCAGAATATGATTTTTCCGATTTGCCACTCCCCTAGTGGGCGTATCTAAAAATACTTGATACTGTTTCAGACGAGCGTATACACGTGTATATATTCCAATTTTCAAGTCTCTAGCTTCAATATAATTAGAACTCATACGGACAGACGAATGGACAGTAAGACGAACAATGCACAAAACCATATACTCTTTGACCCATTAGAAACAGAGTATCATAATAAATACTCGACACGCTTATTTTGAGATAATCTCACTTTTGTTTTACATAACATTTATTTATTTATCTATGTTTGAGCAGGATATTGCAAAGTCATGATATGTTCTGAAAGGAATATACAAGCTCTGTTGGGTTTCATATTGCTTTAGTTTCTGGAACACATAGAAATAAACAATTACTTGCTTTATTTTTAGTCAATTACTTTAAAATGTCCAAATAACCAACAATCATCTCTAAATATTTTACAGAATTCCCGGAAAAACGACCTCAGCTCTTCACCGAACAGACGCGCTACGAGCCCGGCGATGTCTTGCGCGCCAATTGCAGCACGTTGCCATCCCGACCACGCGCCGAGCTACGCTTCACGCTCAACCACATGCCGGTAAGTGCAATTTTATGGCACTTGCGAGTCGCTCCGGGTATGACAACTGAGCCGAACCGCTCGCTGTCCAATCTCTGTCTCAGACAGACCCAGGCTTGCAGCCGTCTGTTGTCATGAATTATTTGTATGATAAAGCAGAAGTGCGCGGCGGCGCCTAATTAAACGGCGTTGGCTGCGCAAATGGGAACGTAAATCCTTTATAATTAGAAAAGCCACTTGCTGAGCCCTAAACTCATTTCCAGCACATGTGAATGGGCTGCGGCGGGAGGCGTTTAATCTCGGGCGATATGCGCCATGAAATTTGTCGTTTATTTATGGATATGAAAGTCTTACTTAATTAAAATTTTTGGAGAGCCTGCAGAGAAAGAGAGAGAGAGAAAGAGAAATATATATACTAACGGGACTAAGTCAATAAACGTAGAAAAGGGTTACGCGCTTTGATTTGATTGTGCGATTCGCATCTGTCATTTATCATTACGGAAGAAGGCAAATGAAAGTGGAAAAGTGGAAAATGCCAAATGGCAACTGGCAAATGGCAAATGGCAAATAGAAATGGAGAACGGAGAATGGAAAATGGTAAACAGAAGCGAAAGCAAACAAGTCACTCGGGTCACTCACACAATCCAAGTCATATGCATGCGTACTGCCCGGGAGGACATCATTAGTCATTTGGCGGCATTTTCATGTTTGCATCAATTTTGCGACTCGGCGCTAATCAGTTGCATAAATCAACAATGAAATGTGAGCGTGTCCAGGCGCAGGGCCCCTGGGCCAGGGGGTTCACCCTCGAGCCAGATCCAGGGCGGTGCCATCGCTTTTTAAAAAGCAAATGCTTTATATATTTTTGTGTATCCCAGTTTGACCGCAGGGCTGGCTAACCTTTTTCTTTGTCGCATTTGCTGTTATTAATCATAGCCACGACATAAAATAAATTACGTTCAACTTCTGCACAGAAAATTGCCCGGACGGAGCTGGACAAATCGGATGAGTCGGACGAGTCCGACGCTGCCTTTAAATGAATTTACGAGACAACACTTTTCAGCTGACACGCCCACACCGAAGAGCGAACGCAGCGAACATTCGATTGCCGTCTGTCTGTCCCATTGTCCCGCCAACTGCCTGCAAAAGAAAACTTATTAAACGCTTCATAAATTTTTATATTATGTCTACCCACATCATCAGACATAACGTGCACTGGCAATGGCAATGGGAGTGGCAATGGCAGTGGCATCCTTCCCGATCTGCTCTGTGTCTTATCCTGCCGTTTTGTATCTGTCGCTTGCTGTTGTCTACTTTTCGGGACTCGTACACACAGCACAGCCCAGCACATCCCAACATACATGCAGGCCGTTGAGCATTTTATCTAGATGCCGCTTTGCTTCCTTCCACTTTCAGTCAACCAACTAATGACAAAAACCGAGACAAAAGTGCGCTGCTTAGTGTGTGTGTATGTGTAGAGGGTTGTCTCTTACTGTCCGTCTGTCTGACACGGCGTGCCATATAAAATTTTATGTCTGTGGTGTTTATGTTGGCGCAGACAGGCAACAACAACACGAACTACACGAAATTCCATTCATTCCGCTGCCATTGGCCAAGCAATTTAGCCTCATATGCCTGCCGAATGGATGCGTCGCTGATATTGAATTATGATCTGGCTGCTGGCTGCAGTCTTTAAATGAGACGTCCGTTATTGTAATCCATCCATACACAGCATAAATAACTAAACTAATGACAGCTTAAAGCCAGCTACGAACGGCAAAATATGTTGTTATTATACAATGCTCCTTAAAGCTTTAAGGACTCCAATATTGATATAATTGCAATACGATTTGCCGTCTTCTTTTGTTTGTGTATTTTTTTTCTTCCACTTTTTGTCTTATCTTCTGATTCATATTCAAAGCGAAACGAAAGAAGCGTGAAGCAGAGCCACATGTTGACCCACCCGAACAGCCAACCACCCGGCCAGCTTAACGACTAACATAATTTGTTAAAAAGTTTTTGTCATATTAATGGAAAAGTAGCTGAAAATGAAATTTTTTGGTGAATCATGGGAATTAGTTGGGATTAGAGCTGTCGAGACTTTCGTTGAGTTTGGCGGCGGCCAGACAAGTGGCCATTCGACAGTGGGATTTGTGTGCCAATCGATTATTTGATAAATTATTTACTTCGGATCTGGGTGGGGATGGGGGAGGAGGCGATGGAACTAGTGTAAATGCCATAAGCACATAATTAAAGCTGAGCAACAGCTTTAAGTGTCTGTGATTAATGAAGCGCGAGCACATGTTGAGGAATGGAATAACGCTGAGACTCTATTAAAGAGCTATATAATATATATTATATATTATAGAAAACTTTCCTTAATAATTCAAGCATTAAATAGTTGCTGCTGCTCACTTATATATTTTTATGAACATTAGCTGACAAAGACTTATCCTTGAGGACCGTACTTTGGGCTGTGTTTGGCTAATTAGCATAAGCTTTTCGTGTTGTGTGGCTCCGGCCAATATTAATAGGCGACCATCATAATTGTGCCACGCACACACAAAACACACAAAACACACAAAACACACAAAACACACAATTTTTGTTGCCAGCTCGAGCAAAAAGTGAATTTTGCTGCAAAAACAATTCAACTGCAAAATGTTGACGCAAGCAAACGCCAAACATTTATTTAATTGGCCAAACGAACGTATTTGGGGCTGGGTCGGCAGATATCTCTAGGGTCCTTGGCTGGGGGTGCCGATGGCCATAAAGGTAAATCACAAGAAATATGAGGGTATTTACACTTTTGGGTCGCTGCCTCAGCCACATGCTTAATTAAAGCGCTTGCCGTCTTAAGAGTTTCTCGTAAATTACGCGGCATTAAATTCCCCAAGGCGTGCGAGCGAGATAGCAAAAGAGAGCAAAGAGAGAAAGAGAGCGAACGCGAGGCGGAGTGAGAGAGAAAAGCGAGTTAACTAAAAATGGCTTTTTATGTCGCTGCGCCTTTGCCAGCATGAAAATAAAAATAAAATTCAAATATAAAGTTAAGCCAAAAAACGTACAAGCAGAAAAATAAAATGTCTGTGCTGCTGTGACTCTGTGTGTGTGTGTGAGTGTGTTGTAAAAAGGGTTAAAGGCGCACAGCAGCAAACAACAACAGCAACAACAACAACAACAACAAGAGCGACAACGACACGCACAACAATAAAGCGATTTTGCCTTTTAATGTTGTGGGTGTGCGAGCTGCCTGAGAACGGGACACGCCCAAAGCAACTATGGTATTCAGATATTCCTTTCAGAGAGATGCCAAAAGTCTACCCAAACAGTGGAAACTCAGCTCACAGAGCAACTAAATGTTTTTCGATTTGAATGTAGTTTGCCGAATACAGGGTATTTTGCAGTCCATCAGCAGTGATTGACCCTGTTTGCGAGGCGGACGCGCGTTGCCTTCAATTTCGTACACCTTTTCAAGGCACTAAACAGCGCGAAATACATGCATAAGTAAATGGCGCCCAAATGAGTTTCTGAGTGGAAATGAAATGCGTATTTATTGTATTTAAATTGCCAGCGGTTTGCTGGGGGGGCGCGAGCCATCCACTCGGCGGGTTGTCGGACTGTGGACTATCGGGCAGGACATGCAGCAAACGGAAATGGCAACACAACCATTTGCGAAATGGCGCCTGCACTTCCTGCAGCAAACAACAATGGGCAGTCGCAGCTAAAAGCCTAGCAGAAAACACAGTTAACGGGATTTTCTTTTCGCCTGGTGCGTAAAGATGCGCCTAACGGAAATGATGGGCCCCTGTCGTGCAGCGCGAGCATCTCTGGCAAATGAAACGGAAAGCTAAGCTAAATGCTGAAATGAATATGCACACGGCCATGCGAATGCGGCAGCAGGAGTCGGCACTGGGCAGCAGGAGTCGGCTTTGGGGAAGAGAGGCTGAGACTTAGGCGTTGCTGGCATTGCTGCTGTTACTGTCATAGAGGAAATGAAATTTTTAAATGCACATAGTGCAAGTGGTATGACAGGCAGTCAGGCAGTCAGGCAGACAGAGAGACAGAGGAATAGTCATATGGTAAATGTAGCTTCTGTTGCCGTTGCCGTTGCAGTGGCTCAGTAACTCAAAGACTAAGTGTAAACAGTTTGCATTGCTGTTGCGTTAACAACCAACGGGCAACAGTAACAACAACAACAACAGCAACAACAACAACAACATGCAAACAACCTTGAACAGCAGACACTCAAACAAACTGTCGGACATCTGCAGAGGCGAAAAGAGCCAACAGGGCGTATGAGTGATGCTGCTCTCCGTTGCTGCTGCTGCTGGTGCTGCTGTTGCTGCTGTTGATTTTGATGCTGCCACTGTTGCTGTTGTAACATTGAAAACTGTTTTTAAAAGCCAACAAACAGAGGCAGAAATGGCAACAAAAACAAAAATATGGCATGCCATGTCCGTTCATTCTCAGCATCCGCTTCCTTGCAGCGCAAGTTGTCGTGACCGCCATTGCCCACTGTCCACTGCCCACTGTCCACTGTCCGTTCTCCGATGCCCATTGCCAGCAGCTTTTGTTGCCACTGCTGTCGCACTTGCCCCCGTGCCGCAGCACACTCAGCACACGGTCCCCGACATGCTTATAATAACCCCCGCCGACGACAAATTGCCATTCATATTCGTGCGATGTACTCGCATGGGGCTGGCCCCATATCGGAGAGTAACTTTTTTGCAGCACTCGGCAAATATATTTTTAGTTTGCCAAGCGGAAGCGGAAAGCAAAATCAGTTTCAGCCGCACACCCACACACACACAGACAGCTGTAGGGCTATGAATAATTTAAAATGTGCTTGGAGGCTTACGTATTTCGTATGCATATGGTAGTTAGTTATTTAGTTAGTTGTGCGCTAAAATAAGTAGGAGCAGGCAGCTAAGTGCGCTGCTGATGGATTCGCAATTAACTCATAACCTGACTTCACTCTCTCTATCTCTCTCTCTCTTTCTCTCTCGACAGGTGACCACAGAGGAAACACAATACATTCGCACAGTTGATAACCTAATAGCATCCAGGCTGAGCCTCAGATTGCAATTGCAGGCGGTGCATTTTGTGGCCGCCGCGAATGCGAATGCGAATGGCAATGGCAACGGCAAGGCCCAGGGCCGAGCTCGCAATGCGCACGTGACAAATGCTTTGGGCCCCGGACTTCCCAGTGGCGGAGGCCTGATGTTGCGCTGCACGGCTCAAATTGGTGATTTATATCAGGAGTACAAGGAAATTGAATTGGGCACGCCTCAAAAGGATCCGGTGCCGGCACGAGGTAAGCCACAACCACAACAAACACAAACTCAAACTGAGACCAAAACTGAAACCAAAACTGAAACTGAAACTAAAACACCTTCCACATTTGTTTTGCAAACGCATTCAATTTCCTATTGCAGTTACCCTCTCATCCGGCTCGACTCTGCAGAATTTCTTGGAAACCTATTTCTACACATCGGCAGCTGGCCGAGGACAGACCTTCAGCAGCTACAGCAGCTTCTTCATGTGCTGCCTAATCCCCATGTTTGGGATGATAACAAGCGGCAGTTAAATGCAAAATTGATTACATTTTAGCTACAATTACAGAGTAGAGTACAGCTTGAACATGAAATGTGTATAGCATAGATAATGGCTTCGATGTTTAGCCAATTGTTTTAAGCTTAGCATCTACCCCTACCCCATCTCTCGCAAAAAAGAAAAACCAACTGCTAAAAATATCCCATTCGATATACTATATAAATTACGCATTTCTACGTTGTACACATTCAGATTAAATAATACCATTTTGTAAATATTTGTTTTATGATGTAAGCCATCCTTTGCACGTGCTTTAGCACCGCCACACACACACACACACATACACACACATGTATGAGTCCGCGCGCGGAGACGAGCCGACGAGTGGACGGAACATGTAGACGAGCAAACACGGCTAATTGTTAATTAATGGATTATTTAATGATGCATTAAATATTGCATAAATTATAATTTCAATTGCATTTAACTCCATTAAAAAGAGGAAAACAGCTGCAATAGCACTTTCAATATCAACTTTAATATAAGTAAATACTATCTATCTATAAAAAAACACACACACACACACAATTTAAATATTGTACAAATGAGATATTGCATTTGAAATAAAACAGCATAGATATTCGATAAAGCATGTGCGAATTAATGAAATACTGGGAACTTTTGTAGAGTTATTTGCCGCCGTAAATAGTTATATATGATATGATTACAATTACTTATGCAAAGCAATTCAAATAAATTATCTTATGTATTAGCGCGGAATCAATCGAATTATCTCTTATTTTACTTACTCATCAAAGACTGGTAAGTTCTATTTATTTATTATGGAAAATATTGCCAAATCACATTATCGAGGACAATTTTGAATTGAGAGGTAAAAAATTTCTTAAGAAAATTTTATTATTATTATGTAGAGATTTTTAGTTTTCTAAATATTTTATATATTATTTGTATGTTGACGCCTTTTGATCCCATTTAACATATTTTTCTCTGACTAAAAAGACTATATAAAATTATCCTTCATAAAACAGTGTCTTACCAACAGCAGAGAAAATACAAATTTAATTATTTTTGTCTTTAAGCCAAAGCTGGATTAGGATTTTAAGTATAAAACTTGTTGGAATTAAAATAATATAATAAAATTACAAATTATGATTTTATATTTTAATTTATAATAATTGTATTTAGACTCGCTTCCAAATATTTAGTAGATACCGAGAATTGACATATATGTATTTAATTTGACTCTCTCCTCCGCTCCCTTTCTCAATCTCCCCCTCTCTCTTTCTACTTCCCTATTCCCAGTCTATCTCTATCTCTCAATCCTTTCATCTCTCTCTGAACTTTCGTTCTCGCTCTCTTTCTATCTCTCTCTCTCTATCTCTTTCTTTCTCTCTATATGTGTCGCTTAGCTTCTCTCTCTTTCTGTCTCTCTCTTTTTATACCTCTTTGTTATCCCAATAACTCGTTCTATCTCTCACTTTCTCTGTATCTTTGTGACTCTCCTTCCCCTTTCTATCGCTGGATCTCATTCTCTCTCTCTCTCTCTCTCTCTCCCTCTCTCCCAGTCTCTGTCTCTCACTTTTTCTAACGCTGTTTGTTATCTCGTTCTATATCTTTCTCACAATCTCGAGCCATATCTTGTGTACTTCCTCTCTGATTCTCTATCTTACTTTGTATTCTTCTGACTCTCCTATCGCCCCTCTGCCTCTTTATGTCAGCCTGTCACTTACGCAAACCTCAATTAAACAACATTTTAATTACCAAATCTGAGCATATTGTGCAATCGCAGTGGGAATACTTTTTTCACTCTGGCTTCATTCTTGGCAATGGACTCATCATTTGGCCGTATATCTGGCACGCTTCGTTTTTGAGTGCACAGATATTCGATTTAATGCTGTTGCATAAATCATTTTTTCGTTTCAATTGCTTAAGCATATTTCAAATTGCGATATATATTTGCTTAAGGGCGTGGCCAGTGCCAAAGCAGAGCAGAGCAGTGAACAGAGAAGAAAGCGAACCGAACGCACTTCGTGGCTGAGTGAAAGGGCGCAAGCAGCCCGCCCGTTAGCACACAGAGGCAGAAAATGCATTTGCCATTTGCCAGGGCGGCTACTTGGCCGCGGGCCAGTTGAAAGTAATGAAAAAACTGCGTTTGCCAAAAAGCAAATATCCACCACGGACAACTGCGAAGCCAAGGCGAAGAGCTGACTTTTGCCCACTTATGCAAGCAGCCGAGCGCGCGGCAAATAAAAACCAAACAGCGAGGCAGCTACAAGGCGGCACCGCAAAACGGAAACGGAAATCGGAAGCTGCAACTGTGCAGCGCAATCGTCCAAAGCAGCGGCCAGCTAGCAGCAACAAAAATAGGCGGCACCCGGCACCCGGCACCCGGGACCCGGACACAAGGACAACATCAGCCGAACCGGGGACGGCGATAAAAGTGTTGCAATTTATGGGCAGGCTGGCCGGCGCCCAGGCTCCGCTCGCAGCACCTCACAGCGGCCCAGTGAGCTGGGGCTGCACACAGGCGCAGGCAGCTAAAGTTTCTGGCTAATTGATTTTGTGATTTTATCTTTTAATGACTTTTTCGCAAAGTGCAGCGCTTAAATGCCCCTGCCACGTATATACTCATAGACACACACATATATATATATATAGTCTATGTGTATATAGTAAATACATTTGATTTTAATTGCACATTAGTGCAAACGCCCGCAAACTGTAGAGTCAAGCGGTTCGACGGACTCCTCCTATTCTGGCCACGAAATGATATCGTTACTCAGTGGCAACATTCCCATTCTAGACCCAATTTTGAATGTTGTTACGATTTTATTTAACGAACATTTTTATTAACAGCGCCTAAGAGTATGCTTCACTTTTATGTGTCGGCAGAGAAAACCGCACAAAAAACGCGCTTAAAACGCGCACAAAACGCGCACACATTTGGCTTCATATCGACGGATGTTTTTTGTTCATAAATAGTTGTCAAAGATTTTCCTTTATATTTTTGATTCATTCAATATGGGAGTATTTTTTTTAGATATGCAAATTATTTCTGTTCCAGCAGCATTTATAGTTAATCAAAAATAAATTAATTAACTGAAGCCTAGTCAAAGCGAATAACCGAAAGCTGAAGACATAAAAGCAACACAAAAAAAAAAACACATACATTCCACGGTGGGCGGAAAAAAGCTATAAAATTGCTCCAGCACAGCCAGAAAATCATGCTAAAGCTAACCAAATTAATTGCTATAATCACTGCATGCCACAGCTTCAGTCGCTCACTATATCATCGAGCTCGGCCGTCTTGGCCTCTTGAAAGAGGAAACGAAACTGTCTGCAGCCACATTTGATGACCAATGAAACTTGGGGCCATGTCCTGTCGACTTTTAATGCAATATAGATGCCTCTGTATCAATTCAAAGTTGTTCGCCCTGTGCGAAGTTTCCTTCTTTTTTTTTTTGCTATTCGAGCTCGCTGCGAGCACAATTGCTTCGTTAGCGCTTAAAACACATTTATTTCTGGTTGTCTGAACAATTGGCGAGCCGACGAACAATTTATATGGCATGCCATGAATATTTGATGTTATCAAACACTTTAACTTTTGCTCTTGTAGAAAAAGCTATATATCTATATATATATATATGTATGTGTGTGTGTGTGTGTATATATATATAATATATAATGACATTTGCTGATTTTGGCAAATGAAATTTTTGCACAAAATTTACATATATTGCATATTGTTCGGGCTAGCTACGTGCAATCTGCTGACAAATCATCATTAACATCGCGGCTAGGTAAGTTTCTCCCACTGTCAGTCAATAAATATACATGTATATAATATATTTATATATATATATATTTTTTTTTTTTTCTATAAATAGGTGGGTTGTAGGGGCTGCTTGGCAACAATGGCACTTCGTTAGTGCAACAACCGGCAAATAGCAATCAAAATGAAATAAGCATATTTATGCATCAAATTTGATTTTAATATCATAATGTGGGTATTTTTTTCTTTCCTTTTTTTGCAAGCCGCGTGGTAAATTCAATCAATTTACGGATCATTGCAATATAATTGTATATTTTGTATTTTAAATTGCACAAAATAATATAAATGAGCAGCCGTCGAGTGTGCTAAAGCGAAATTTTAATAATACAATATTTCATATTTCATAAGCCCATTTTCACAAATGAATTTCACTACCAAAAATTCTCCAACTCTACCTAATTATCTAACCAAATTAAATTCTCTTTTTAAATATTGATATCTAACGATAGCCGCAGCAATACAATTGCCGAGCGCAGCCATGCATTATTATTAAAAACATAAATACACTCACACGCACACACACACTCACACTCATACAATCGAATGTAATCGAATGGCGCCATTCAGATATTAAACAGTGAAATATTTTGAAGTAATAAACTCAATTTACGCTCTCATATAATTTGATATCATTTGCATATATATTTGCAGTTGTAATTGCATTTAATTTTATTTTATGCAAATGTCCAATAATAACAAATATTGTAATAAATTAGCAAATGCAATTTGTTCATTTCATTAAATGTAATAAATACAAATAGTTAAACAGACAGCATCCAATGACATGCCTCTTGCTATGATAGCTCATCTGCTCTGAAATGTCTCAATTCGCACCTCATCAATGATATGTCAGATGAGATATGGATGTGATTGAAAATAATAGTATGGGGGTGTCTAACAGACTTTGTGGCCAGCAAAAGGTTAAGGCAATGCCGGAGTTGTCTTTCAATAAATATGTGCTATAATGAAAACATAGTTAAGTAAAAATATTTTCAAAATATTTTTTTTTATTCTTATATATAATTGTTGGAAGCTGCCGAGCTTTTTCGGCAACTCTGGCTCCAATCATTTACGAAGGCAAAATAATAAAACCACGATTTAATTTAGCTTATTATTTATTAGTTTAATGCCTAGTCCGCGATGATCGTGTAGGCAAAGTTAATACAGTTTACAATAGAGAGATGTAGGTGTTGCTCGCTTGAAGGTGAATTTCGAACTTAAAGAATAGAATACAAAATGATAAGCAAGTGACCGAGCAGCAGAAATTTACATATGTATGTGTGTTACAGTTTCTTTTTGTGCCTAACTGCACTATGAGCGAATGAGAATGTGATAAAGAACAGATGGCTTAAGAGAAGCTTATTTAAGAGCAATTATTAGCTGCTGCGCCGAACAATAATATTATTAAATTATTATTCTTAGAATTCAATGCCCTTCTGCATTCGCTAAAAATAAACATCAAACCCCATTTGCTAAAAGAATAAATGAATTTCTCCAAAACCAGACACTTAACAGTCTCAACAGCTTCTTTAGGCAATGAGCAATGTTGACCTTCCATTTAAATTTTTGAGGTGCTGCAAAAGTCAACAGACTCAAGGGACAAATTTTATAATTTCTATATGTGCCCAATGCATTCCTGTCTCAATGATACAATTTGAAAATGAAAAAATGGAAATAAATCATCGCAGTATCAAAAAATTTTACAGCCTAGTATTATCTTTTATAAGAGATAAAATTTTCATCTCACATAAAAAGAAGGAATATTATTCATAAGCGAAAATATTTAATGTAAGCTTATGCTTAAAAATAAAAATAAAATTGCTTAGTAATATCGATTTATCGACGTATTTCCAAAGCGCAATATATAATCAGTCTTATTTTAATACACTATATAAGTTTATCACTAATTTTTATATATTTTTTTGTTGTTTTGATAACTTTAAGATAGGTGTAATATTCTGACTTAACTTTTTAGTACTCGCTTCACGTAGAAATTATAGGAATCGATGAGTGCTGATAATTTCCTAAGGGATATGAGGATATGAGTTGAGCTACTGTAGAGTTATGAAGAGGACAATAGAAGAGTTAGTCAGTTATTCAACTCATATTCTGTATTAGAAGTCAATAGATGGAACAAGAAAGTATGTTTATTGATAATGATTAAAACAGCAGCTCTGAGCCGGTATCAAAATAACTTTTAATACGTTATTGCCGTTTGGGATTATGATATGCCGAAAACTTATCAAGAGTTCTATTCCATGTAACGTGTCACTAAAATTAACTATTATCGGTGACTATTAAGAAACCAAACAATTATTTCAAAATGTGTCTTCTATAAGTCATTATCAACTTAATCAATAAGCTTATGCATAGCATAGCAGCTTTCAGTATTGACTATTGTTCAGGTTGATGTACAATACATCAATACTTATTAATAATAATATATACAATAATATTGACTTAATTTATGACTCTCATGACATATTAAAAATTTGTTTTAGAAACTGATCCCATTCGCTAAGCCTAACGAAGATATTTTGTGGGCTACTATATGCTCAGGCCTAAAGCTTCAATTAGCAAAGATGACTGCAGATAAAAGAGGTCTCAGAAAACGACGCAGTTGCAGTCACGTTGGTTTATCGCACGGCGGGCTCCATAGCCGGAATACCTAATTGTGAGACAAGTGCCCGCCCACGCCCAAAACACATACGGCACATACGGCGGAGGACAAAAGCTCATTACGCATACGCCGTGTGACGGCGAGGCAAACAATGCAAGCGACAATGACAATGATGATGGCGGCTGCAGCAGCAATAGCGGCGCAGCGGCAGCCACATCATAAACGTTTGAACCGCATTTGCACACATGAATTAAGCATTCCACGAAAGTAACAGTAGCTGCAGTGCTTCGCGGCACATTCCAAGGACCTTCAGCCGCAGGCACCATACCCAAACACGTTCAGCTGGCAAACACACACACGCACACTCACACGCACACACAAATGCACACTCATACTTTTGCACTCCGGGCACGTCATGACCTGGTCATGTTTGTTAA
This sequence comes from Drosophila meridionalis, assembly GCA_035045145.1. Lineage (NCBI taxonomy): Eukaryota > Metazoa > Arthropoda > Insecta > Diptera > Drosophilidae > Drosophila > Drosophila meridionalis. Next base: position 4,892,086 of record JAWNPG010000037.1, on the reverse strand, counting down.
GCGCGTTGGCGGGAGTGGGAATGGAAACAACTAACCTATGACTGCAGGTTCCGCAATGGTGGCTTCACTTGCCCTCCCTCCCTCTCTCTCTCTCTTTCTGTCTCTTCTCTTGCACTCTTTGTCTTTGGCTGCGTCGGATGTGCAGCAGCTTAATGCAACTGCAATTTATTATGGGCCAAGAGGACGGCAGTCCGCAGGCCCAGCGGCATTTGGGCAGGCGAACATTTTCAAGGCAACCCTAAATCAATTGTATTGTTAAGACTTTTAAATTAAATTTCCAATTGTCAATGTTATTTTATTTGCTCGCCTTTCCGTTGCCTATAAATTTGAAGTCTCAAGCCGGCAGCAGCTGGGCTTCGCAGAAAAATGCGCAGAAGCGCAGGAGTCGCTTCCTGCTGGTTAGCTGCACTAAGTTCAGCCGTAAGGACACGGGCTAAGGCCAACGGGACAACAACCACAACAACGGCTTTATTTCCGCCACTTGTGCTGGTCCGGCGCACTCCATTGTCCGGCTGCTTTAGATACGTGTATATAGTTGTATATTTATGTAGCTCTTTACGTATTTTTGCACCGTAATTGTTTTTATTTACCTTTTAGCTTCCCCCACCAAAAAAACAAAATATTTTTTTGATCTTCTGCCCGGAATTCTTTTTTATTTAGTTTTTTTTTTTAACAACATGAAAATATTAGTGTACTTTGCACACTTTACGTGCTGTATCCTTCCCATGCTGCTGCTTTATGTTTTTTCCCTTTAATTCTATTTACGCATTTTATTCGATTAGAATCTCCGTAGCCGAGGGCTATTGTGACCAAACCGAAATTGCGTAATAGAGCAAAGTCAAATTGAATTTGCCAAGAATGTGAAAAGCCAAATGTGCTGTGGGAACAGACAGTCTTAAATGCCCCAAGGCCAAGCTCGTTCAACTCAAGTCCTTCACATAATTACATTTCAGTTAATAAATTTAAAACAAAGCATTTCAAGACAGTCAATCAGCACAAGGACAAAGCTCATGTTAGATGTTAGATGTTGAAGCAGAGAAAAGAAAACGGCAAACTTATGACAAGTATTTTTTTTTTTTTTTTATAAATAAACTTTGAGGGCTTAGGGAATCCAGATATAAATGTAAATAAAGGGAACAGGTTTGGGCCTGTCGTCCAATGTCTAGGAAACATAATTCATGCGAAAGCCTTTGCATACCTTTTACAAATTATCTTAGCATTCATGTTGGCAACAAATTTGTATTTTCCAAGGAAAGTGTCAAACATTATGCAAATGAGATATTCCACAAGTAGGCCAACATACACACACACGCACACACACACACACGCACTGGCTGCGGCTGGTAAGCCTTAGCCAAGCACTTGAGCAAATTAACAAAATTTCAATCACACTTCATTAGCAAAGGCATTTCAATGGAAGCCATTCCATTTAGGATAAATGTTCTGCTGCGACATCTACATCGCATTGTGTGCTACGAATTTATACACAGATTTCAGGCAGTTGCAGCCCCAGACGGGGCCCAATCATCGACCGCACAGCTAATGGAATCTAGCTCGTGCGAACTGCAAATGACAACAGCCCTCCCATGCTGAATGCCATAGAGCAAAATACCAATCCAAGAGGAATCCTATAATGGTAGAAGCGAACACAGGAATTGTATTGATGGATGTCCAATTGTGCTTCATATGAAAATTGTTCTTAATCTGTGACTATCGATGAGAATATGAGTGAAATATTTATTTAATTACAGCAAATAAGAGAAAAGTTGTAGAGTAATTAATGTAATGTTTTTTTTTAAATTATTTGAATAGATTAGAGTAAACTTTAATTGAAGAAAAAATCTATATATATTTTTAATATGTTCTTTAGATGTTTATATAGATAGAAAGTTCAGATATAAATGTGGCCCAAGCTCCTAGACCCTAGTAATATCTTAGTAAAGGCAATTTTTAACATTCAAAATATATTATGCATATGTTGGCAAGTAATTTGAACAGTCGAGTCAAGCTATGCCTGTCTGACTGTCTATTCGTATATTTTATCTTCAAATCTCTATATCAAATAATATTTGTTTTCAAAATTTAAAAATTTAATATTCAAGCTGCTATCCAATACACTTGTACACCCTTCAGCATCTCTCAATCTCCTCTTCAGAATACACACAACTTTAAAATATCTTAAAATTAGCCATTTCCATACATATCTATTTATCTATGTTTTCTAGCTATCTTTAAAACATGCTCCCTTGCTGAATCATACTAGCATCTGAAAATGCAAAACACTCGCAAATGGCCAAAAGCCCGCTGCTGGCCCCTGGGGCCATGTAAACAAAAATGATTTTTAGCTTTTTGCAGTGGCTTTTAATTACTTTAGCTGCGCAGAGGTTTCACAAATATTTTAGCAACGCTTCAAAAATATTGCCAACCACAAAATTTTGTTATTAATAGTACAAGAACTGGAACAAGGGCCAGCAAAAAATGAGAAAAAAAAAAGAGAAAAAACAAAAAATAAATGCGGATTGCATAAATTGAGCTTTGAACGGAAGGTATATGCAAATAGTAGAGGCTTTTCCAAATATGATGACGAGGGTCGTGGGTCGTGGGTCGTGGAGCGTGGGGCGTGGGGCGTAGTACGCGAGTGCCGGCCGGGAAGGCGGATGTGTGCATCACGACTTCACATATTGCCCAGGGCGCCACTAAAATATTATTTTATAAAATTTGCTTAAGGATGCAGCGGTAGCTACAGCAACGGCAGCCAAAAGTTTGCTTATCCTTGAAAGTTTATTTTACGCCGGAAATAAACCAAATTGCGCTCGTCGAGCGCCGAGAGTGCCACACGGGGATCTCATGTGTTGCATGCGAGTGCGAACAGTGAGTGCTTGTGAGTGTTTATGAATGCGCAGCCAGACAGACAGTGAGACAGACAGGCACAGGGCAAAGCTCTTCTTCTGCAGCTGTAACTTAAGAGATTTCCCCACGAATTTATAGCGCATGCAGAATATCTTAAATTGTGCCATCAGCTGGACGCTAGCCTTGGCTATGGCTGTGGCTGTGGCTGTGGGCAGCCACTTCACAGTTGGCCGTCTGTTGTTGGCCTGGCCAACTAAAATAAATACAAAATGTTGTAATTTAGCTACATATTTGCACACCAATTATTTTCCTAGCAGCAGCAGCAGAATCAACACCAACAGCCAGAGTAGCAGCAACAACAATAAATGCCCAAAAACAAAAGTAAAATTGTTGGCCAGGGAGACAGCTCTGGGAGCCATGACGATGATGGCCATTACGAAAACATTTAATTGTTGTTTTTGCCAAATGAATGGCAAACGGCCCGCAGCGGCTAAAGCATACGACACAAATTGCGGTGTGCTCATTACGACAATAGAGCTGCGCCATGCCGTGCCGAGCTTTGCCGTGCCGGACCCGGCCGAGTCAATTCCGTGCGGCCCATTAGAAGCCGCTGGTAGAGCCAGGGCCAGGGCGTCGTGCATTCGCCTTCTTTCATGCCCGGCTGCACATCTTTGTTGCAACGCAGCCCGGCCCGCTTGACAAAGCAGCTTCTGTCAGTTGGCCAAGCGTTGCCAACCTGCGGCTGTGTGGCAGCAGCGAGCAAAGTGGGCCACTCCATTGCGTGCACGGGCTCTATATTTTTTTACACTAATTAAAATAAACCAAGTGGCAGCGGGGCTCAACAAGCTGCTCATTGCGCACGGCGTGCTCCTGCGTAGGCATCAGGAAAGTCACAAGTAAGCTCTCACTGTATCTGTATCTGTGTGTATGTGTGTGTGTGTGTGTGTGTGTGTGGGTGTGCAAATAGCACAAGGTTGCGTGCATTTGGCCGACGGCAACCAAATTGAAATTGAGCAGCGGTCGCTGCGGTTAGGCAGACGGACAGCTGAAGCGTAGTTAGCCTGCGCACTTTAGTTTACCGGCAGCGGTTGGGTTTTGGTTTGGGCTTTGGTTTCGTTTGCTCTGGCAAAGGGTAACAATGACACGATTCGCGCGGACCGGTCCGCTTGCACTCCAAATATAACGTATACGCCCCGGGCATCCGATTGAAATGGCTGGCAACTAACTCGCTGCCGTCGAGCCGAACTACACTGGGCTACACAACAGTCCACTCTCATTTCAATTTGGCGTTGCAGGCATCCAAAAGCATTTTGCATAATCGTTTTAATAACAACTTTGTAATTGCTTATTCATGTACCACTACGACTGAGATCGAAAACTCTGCGAATGGGGCGGCGGTCCTTAAAGCATGTCGAAACAACGGCTCGACCCAGCACTCGGTAAACCCCACAGTTATGGAACAAACTTTTGCTTTTTAAATGTTTCTTTATTAGTTGCTGTAATTGTTTTCGAGTTGTTGTTGTTGCTGCTGTTGTTGTTGCCGCTCTTTTGTTGTTTTTGCAGTTTTTCGGAGGGAGAGCAGGAAATGTCCTGCCAGTGGACAAGGCGCCGTTCGCCGCAAGAATATTTTTTATATACTTTATTCTTTTTTTTTTTGCTTTGTCTTCATCAAAGAAATTGAGACTTCGGCCAAGCACTGAAAGTTTCCACGAGCAACTACCAACCAGCGACAACTACCAACAAAAGTTGGTAAAGAAACGGCAACGAAAATTCGTTGTTGTTTTTGCTTGTAAATACAGCGGAAATGCTTCAATTTTACGTTGCCCGCTGCGGAAACGGCACACAAATACTGATATATATATATACAGATATATATGTTAATGTATATAATAAGTTTCTCTATATACATATATATATTTAGATGTTCATGTATTTGCTGCAGTAACCACCAAAAATTGCAACTGTAATTTGCGCCTTTGTTTTGCCGCCTGCCCAGAAGTTTGCAATGAACAACTTTTAGCCCAAAAACCAAACAAAGCCAGCCCGGCGTGCAATCGCAACGAGAGTGCCAAAAACCAAGTCAGCTTTACGTAGAAAAATGTATTCATTTATATAAGTAGAAATGTCTGTATGTCTGTGTGTGTGAAAGAAAATGTTGAATCAAAAACTAAATTAAAGGAATGCCTTTGGCGACAAAATATTTGGTTGAAAAACACAGTCAAGCTGCTAGACTGAATTCAGCAGGGAGCTGTTGAACGGGGCGTATGAATTCTGCAACGGATTAGCAGCTCAAATGTTTTGTTTGCTATGAGAAATTGTTGTGAGTGTGCGGGTGTGTGTGTGTGGAATATTCGCAATCAACATTAGCATGTTTATCGAAGCAAGAAATGCAATTTGTGACCACACACACTCACACACACACACACTTACACATACACTCCCACACTCAGCTAGTTGGCCAAGATAGTTTTGCAAAGGAAACTTTATTAATTTAAAGTAAATCCAAAGCAACTTTGAATGTTGCACGTCCAGTGCCTGAGCTGTATTTAAGTCGAGCACTTGACGCACTTGGCTCAGGGCGCACTGCACAAATCAAAGATAGTTAGCCGATGCCAAGTTAGTTGCCTACGGCAACGTCGCCCCGTTGGCCACAGCAGACGTCCTATTATCGTTGTATTAGCATATTTGGTATCACGTGTCGCACTTTGGGCATGTGTAGGTAAAGTGAGGCACAAATTGACGAGGCTGGCTGGTTGTTTCACTCACGTTGTGCCAGCGGCGACAGCAATATCAACAGCAACAGCCGCAGCAACAGCAGCAACAGCAACAGCAACACAAACAACAACAACAGCAACTTATTAGATTAATGACGCTGGTAATGGATTAGTGAGCATCGCAGCCGTCAGTGGACTTTGTCATTGGCGCCACAGCGTCTACGGCAACAGCTAAACAGCAGTTCGTAATTAGTGACATAGGAAAAGAGGGTACGATGGACGCTGGGCGTTGCAATCGCACGGACAGGAGACGTTGGCCTGGCACGGCCCGCAACGAAGCTGTCAACAGCAGCCGGCGGCAATAATTGCAGCCACAGCGGCTGCGAATTAACTTTAAACGTGAAATGTGCATTTAATGAAGCACTTAAAGTATCCGCACATTCGAGTGCCATAAATAAGACTAACAACTCAATGCCCCAGAGTGATTACAATCCGTTGGCCAGCCCCATGCTCGAATTCCATAAGTATGCGCACATACGCTCACTTATTGTTTCAATAATAACTTTGCACGCACGCCGCCTGCATTTCAATTGAGAGACGGCGACGGCTGGAGAAACTTCAACAGTTTAATATTAATGTATGTACCTTGTACAATGACGGGGCTTTATTTGTGTGCGTGTGTGTGTGTGTGTGGCTTGCTCTGCCTGGGAATGCTTAAAAGTCTCATTTGAATGAATGCGAAAGAAATTGTGTGAATACTGAAAATAACTGTGGCATATCAAAGCATTAATGCCCTTTATAAGAAAGAAGTGTCCTAGAAAAAAAAAAAAATAGAAATAAAATATTGAAAAATATTTGAACAAAAATATAGAAAAGAAATACAGAAAAATATAGAAAAAATATAAAACATGAAAAAAAAATTTTTTTTTAAATATTGAAAGAAATTAGGGCAAAAAATTAAAGGTATTTAACAATAATGTATAAAGTAAAGATATGTAACTTCAATATTTTTGGATTTTAGACTGATGGTAATAAAAGAATATCCATATGATAAGACACTCCCTCTATTTTAAAATTGGGCATAAAATATTGTTCTTTAATATCCTTCAACTATTAAATATTTAATTGAAAAATCTTACTATACCTACGTATGTTGAATAGAGCAATACAATTGGTGCATGATAATGGATCGATAGAGTGACAGCTGCTATGTATTAGGGAGAGGAAATTTTTGCAGAAGCATATTACATACCTTGAGCTTAGAGCAGATCTTATGTATACCTAAGATTTGGACGAGAGACTATTCAGCATAATCAACTTGTGAATCGTATCTAAATCCGACCTGTTATTGTGAGCTGAAATTCGATTGAGAACTAAAGTCGGGCACAACGCACAAAGCTCGATCCCTAGCTCGAGTTATGTATATATTTTAAAATTTTTCCCCATACGCAACTGTTCCACGTGAACTTAAAATATTCTTATATGGTTTTGAAAATATTTCTTATATTAAAATAGTCTTTGAAGTCGGTCCAGCAGTTTTAGAGCCTATTCAATACAAGCAAACTATTTAATCTTTTCTCTCTAATATGACTAGAATAAATATTCATATATTTTATATTAACAATATGTAAAGTTATATGAGAAGCTTTCTCGAGCAGTCTGGCATCCTGGTTACACAATCTTAGTAGGTAGCAATTTCAATACGAAGAGAAGAGCATCAGGAGGGCAGTGATACATGTGGGAAAGACTTATGTGACGCTGGCAATTAAACGTTAAAGTGGTCACCGTTGTTTTAAGTTGTTGTTTAAATTGAATTCAATCATTATATGCTCAATACTCTGTTTAATTGCATTATTTTATTTATTTATTTTGATTGGAGTTTAGTTTTACAAAGTGTTGCGAATTAAAATTAGAAAATTTAGAGTACAGATTAATTACCAAACTTGTTTCTTAAATATTAATACATAGTTCAGTTAATTGATATTTTTTTAATTATATATTTGGTGACAATTGTTTAATTAATAATTACATTAAACACACTCACGGCTGTATATGTATTTCAAACTGTAATAAACATAATTTCCCATTTATCTGCAACTTATCTACAGGAGTTTCAGCAGTCGAAGAACCATGTGATCTTTTCCTCCTCTACCACAAGAGTATCAAAACATTTGCATGTCAGCTTTTGCTCTAATTCTTGCGGACGAGCTTGGAATACGCGAGGAACTCAACGCAAGACACCGTTGGAATCGTGTCTAACAACGTGAACATCATTTATGCGGCGAACTGAGTTAATTTCGGTTGTTAACCAATTGAGATCTCTACGCCGTGTGAGTAATCGGCCCACGCCTCGGCCGCGACAGCCGTCAAGTGCAGTGCACGCCGGCGAATTAGTAACTTCATTTTATTCACACCTTCGTCAAGTTAATAACTGTGACTGTGTTTGTGGCACGGCGGCAGATTGAAACGTTTGCCGCTTGCATTACGCTGCAGCGGGGCTGTGGGGCAGCGGGGATGTGGGGATGTGGGGCAGCCATCAAGCAGACGTCACTCTGTCTGCCCTGACAGTTAGAAACAGACGCTTAGTCGGGCAGGAACACGTGCCTGGAACTGAGCCTGCCAAATGCTACTCTAAGCCCCGTTCGTGTGTGGGTCTTGGCCCGGTCGGCGTATCGTTCTGATAGCCCAATTAAAATGCAGCGCACGTAGTTCATGTTTTTTGTTTTCTTTTTTTTTCTCTTTCTGTATTTGTTTAAATCGGCGCTAGTTTTTTGTTGCTCCTGCTGTCATATTTTAATGCCAACTGCTGTGAATCGCTGCCGGCCAGTGGCGCATTTTAAATGTCATGTTGTCAATCGCCTCGTCTGTCCGCCTCTTGTCAGCTTATGTGCGGTCGCTAGCCAAGCATAAATTACCCACATCTGACGTCGCGCCGGGCACTCGCACTCGCTGGGCATTCGCTGGGCATCCACATTAAGCGACATCGAGTTATTTGTAGCAGGATGTCCATAAGTTGCATTCAGCCTTGAAATTGAAACTGAAAACAGAGTCAGCGAACATGTCGCAACAAGTGCGAGGAGCCAGGACAAATCAGATCAAGGGGTGCAATAACTTTTCAACAATTATTAATCAATTGCTTTATTTAGAATATATTCAATTTACTAGCTTAGTCCTTAATATAGAAAGGGTAAAAGAACTATAAATTTCCATTTAATTTCATAAAATTTAATTAACAAGAATATGGTTCGACATATGTGAAAGCATTATAAAAATACTTTACACTATATACATTTTTTTTATATATTTCTTAAGCCACAAAAAAACAAATTTCAATATATTTCAAATCGTGTGCAATATTAAAAATTAATGTTTTTTAAATTATATGAAAGTCAAAATCTATATATATCTAAACAAAAAATCTAAGAATAAGGTCTGTTGAAGGGGACTTGCAGAAATTTGTACATTATTTAGAAATGAGTGGGAGGAGTAAAGTTCAGTTCAGGATATAGGATGTGTTCCAAAGAAAATTATTATTCCCTGATTTTAAATTTGGAAAAGACAGCTCCATAAATTATTGTAATTGTCTTTAGAAAAGGCTTTTTATTTATTAATTTATTCATTATTAAAGATATTGACACAACTGGAGTCGACTTAAAAGTAAACAATGAAAATATTTACATATGTATAGCCTAAAATAACATAAATTATCAGTAATACCACCAACTCGGTGGGGGTACTTTATTTGCCAGTACGGCCAGCTATGTCCCAATTCACGGCAATTTTAGTCAGTTATAGTATTGAAACTATAAAAGATGGAGAGTAATTACAGGAAACTTACAAAATAAATAAATTATAATCTTAGATATAAGTGAAAATCTAAGGACTAGAGGCTCACTCATGGGCACTATCAGTGATACCCCTAAGATGACCTGTAAGCAAGTATTTTAGTAAGGAGAGACAGTTCAGAGAACACATGATATGTTTATATTTATGTTCAATCAATATAATCTTACTCATGTTAGTAAATATTAAAGTTCTGCATCTGAAACAATTTATTTCCAATTTTAAATAATCTCTCCAAATTAATTTGAAATTGCAATTAATATTGTTTGATTCATGGTTAATAAGTTCTTTGTTCTGTATTCCTTACTATCTCATTTTATGTTAATGCACTAAATCTATTCATTAAATAAAATAGCCCGAAGCTTTTATCTAAAGCACAATTTAAATCATGTTAACAATTATTATAGTGCAAGCCTAAAAGCACAGAAGTTAATTTATTCGCTTGGTAATTTATTTATTAATTAACTTTTTCCTTTTCATGAGCTTAAATGTTATTATTCATTATTATCACTATACAATTTGTTTTGCGGTTGCACATAAGATTAGTGTAGTTTAGTTTAATACAAATTACAGTTAATTTAGTTGAATACTTTATTGGGATTTTAAGGCACAACTTAAATAGATGACAACTAATAGAAATAGTACAAATATAATATTATTTAAGAGAAATTTTAATTGAGAAATTCTAGACAATACTTAAAGATAGTAAATATAAATATAATGAGTCTTATAGCTGTATCTTTCGCTTCGTCAACCTAGTAATCCTCATAATTTATTTAGTAAAATACTCCAAACTAAATCACAATCGTAATCATCTCTCGTCTTTATTTAATTACCTAATTTGAATGCAAAATTCATGAATTTTATTACCGAATGTTTGATGAATCTGTTTCACATGCAAATTATCAGACGAGGTTCAGTCAACTCTTTAGCCAAGTTTATGCGTTTCGGGGTCCCATTTGGGTTAATGTTGATTTTGTATATTTCACAGTTTAATCATAGAAATTTGACGTGTGAAAAGAAAACGTTTAGTGTTTTAAGCATCTGCCAAAATTTACATTTAGGCTATCCTCATATCTGTATATTTATCTAACCCAAATCTCTTGCAGCGGAACCTTGCCAAAAATAAAAAAAAAAAAAAACCAATAAATCTGAAATGACGCCAAATGTAACACACGTTTGACAAATTAGCATAACCGAAGCTGGAATTGCGCATAAAACTTGTCTTATTGCCCGCCTCATATGCCCATTAAAAGAACGAAAAAAAACATTCATTCAAATTGCACGCATTTCAGCGCCCAGAAGGCAACGTATTAATGTCGCGCCCATAAATGGAGCGAAAGGAAAAAAAAAACAAATATATATGTATATATATCTGTATCTTGTGTAAAACAAAAAAGTAAAGCAACTGCAGAACTACTTAAATTTAAATGAAATCACGTTTCAGATTTGCCGACGACATTCTGGACTTTCTCTTTTCAAAAGCGTGTAAATAACATTTTTATTGTATGTATTTATAACATTTATTCAAACTTTCGGCCGGAGACGGGCGACAGACGTGGCCCACCCGGCCAAACAGCAGGTGTGACACTTTATTCGGTTTCGGTTTCGGTTTCTGTTTCGGTTTCTGTTTCGGTTTGGGATTCGGGTTTCGTAGCGCGTTTTACTGACCCACATCTGGCATGATACGGCATCAGAATGCAGTGGGCGAGTGCCAAGGCTCCTGGCAACAACTCTCACCCACGCCTGCGTGGTGCTGTGGCGGTGCGGCGGTGCTGTGGTGCTGCGGTGCGCCAGCGGAGCTTGTCACATCAAGCATTCTACATTCTACATTAACAGAGCAAAAGAAACTGTGCAAATATTTTTATGTGCACATAAAACAATGGACACACGGACAGGTCCATCAGTCCGGCAAGACAGCGGACGGACGCGGACAGTAGGAGTCCGGTCTCGAAGCGGAACAAAAGAATTGGGCTGCCAGCTCGCAGTAGGCTATGAAATTGTCAGCAAATGTGAAATTTTAAATAAAATGATGAATTTATGTGAGCACTCGACGTGCGTGAAACGTGCGAGAATTTCACAAGCAATTCGGCGTGGGAAGAGGGCCGAGCGGGGCGTGGCATAACGTTCTGTGGCGCTTTGTCAAAAAAGAAAGAAAGAGAAAAGAAAGACAATATGAACAATGCTTGCATCTCTTAGATACTACTCCGCGCCTCTTTCGCCGCTCAAGTGTTAACTGCAAAATTATGCAAATAAAGCCCAGTTATCATAAAAACGAAAACAAACACTTGACAAACAAATATCGGGGCGGATGCGCTGCGCAGCGCAAACAAACAAATTTTCGAGAATGAATGGGAATTGTGGCTCAGTGTTAACTTAGCCCCATTTGCGTGCGGCTCGAGTGCATATACAGTTATTGGGGCATGGTGGGGCGGGGCGGGAGGCAGCGAAAACTTAAAGACATAAGACGAATAAATGCAAATACTGGCTAAATATATCGCTGCCCTTAGCTGAACTTAAGTCTCAGCTAGTTGCCATGCAAATCGGATTGCCATCGTCCACCAGTGCCTGCTCCGCCTCCTGCTGCTGCTGTCTGTATTCTCTGCTGGTGGCTGCGACGGCTGCCAACGGATTACACAACTTTGGGATTGTCAATATGGCTTAAGCTGCTGTCGCATTGTTGCCACTGCTGCTGCCACTGCTGCTGCTAACGAGCTGCTTGCGTAGCCGCAGCGCCAAGAATAACAAAGCTCGGCAACTGTTACGATGCCGGCAACTGCGGCAGCTCAAGCTGCTCGCGGGACAACAGTATCTGACTGCAAATCGATTGGGATTCCGCACTGGGTGGCGCTGACAGCAATTAGATTTGGTCCAGATTTAATTATGCGTGCACATTTCAATTAGCAGTGCAACTGCTGCTGCCGCCGCTGCTGCTGCTGCTACTTAGGCTGCTTGGCAATTAGAAGATCTTTCAATCGTCAATTATATACTCAGGCTCAGGCAGCAAGAGCCTGCATAAATCAGCTCAAATTGTTGTGATTCTTAATATCAGTCAGGCATATGGAAATACTATTTATGCCCCCCAACTGTTACCCCTACTCACCTGACAATCCTGTCATTTGCATACTAACAACAACAACAACAACAGCAACAACAATATCGACACTCCAGCAAACTTTAGCTAGTCGACGACGTCAACGTGAACGCTTTGAAGATTTATTAGCGCATTTGACTTGATTTAGCTTGTTTATGTTTTTGCAGAGCAAAACTTATGGCCGAGCATTATGGCCACAAAGCGGACAGCGTAGCTGGACACTGGCGTGCAGGTGCACACACACACACACTCACACGCAGGTGCTTAGGTGTTGCTCTCCGCCTCATCTATAGCTCTGGCTGCCAGCTGATGTGCATCATAAATTATTTTGATGTGCGTTTTAGTTGATGCTGTTGTTGAAAAATCAGATTGGACGCAGCAGATGATAGTCCCCATCTGTGGGGCTGCAGGTGTTAAATGTCTTGGCCAAACAGCAACGCATAAATCTGTGAGTCTGCGTGTGGGATAGATGCGACTTTAAACTGACAATAGCTCATTTAAATGGTCGACATTTGTTTTGGGCGCTGCTCCTTTAATTTGATTTGAATTAATGCGCACTCGGTCAAAGGTTATACGCCTCGACAATAACAATGGCCATTTCTGTGACCCAAACTCACGTCTGTCGCAGACATAACAAACTAATTCCTGCCGTCCTGGACAATCCATTAGGGTCACTTTATGTTTTAGTCGCTTCATGTTGTCGTTGCTGCTGCTAATGTTTGTGTCTTGTAAATGGTACCATTCAGACACAACAAAAAACTCGGCCAAATGCAGCGTCATTCATCACAACAACATCAGCAGCAGCAACAGCAACAAAACAACTTCCCGGCGCTGAAGTGAGCAACTGTAACTGGGACTCCCGGAGGACACTCAGCTTTGCACTTAAACGTCGAGCAACGAACCCAAACAAAAAGCCACAAATGCACACCACACACACACAGAGAGACACACAGAGATACATCCAACGGTATTCACTCTCTGGCAGCCCTTTTGTTGTTTGTCTCTCTCTTTTTTCGGGCACCCTTACAAATATTTTTGTTATGCATTCCAAGCGAAAACTGTTAAAAAATTAAAATGCTGCTTAACAACTTTACCACTTGATAAACGAGTGCGAGTACATACGGCACAAGGTGTGCACATTTGTAAACAAAACACACACACACTCACACACACAGACTTGCCCGCACAACAAGCCCATATAATACACTTCAATTGTTTATGGGCCTTTGTCAGCGTATGTTCTCTGGGAGATTGCGTTTTATTTAAGGCCAAAATGTCATCGTATTTAAGTCAAATTAATAACAAAAACAATTAGCGTAGCGAATATGCAAATTAATTGTTATAATAAGTATTGTGAATATATTGAGGCAAATGTTTTGGTTAAATGCGGCACACAGGAAAACATTTTTTATAATGACTCGACTGTTTTGACAGAATGTGAAAGTATTTCACCGAGTCAATATCCAATTAAGCTGCCCCAGGGACTCCCAGCGAGTTGGCATAACTTTTGCAGTTCAAGTGAGTGAATTCAGTCGAAAGCATCCAATTGAATGCTCGCTTATGCATTAAACTTGGTTAAGTATATAATGCATCGGCGAAAGAGTTGGCCAACAGAAGTGCGTGAAAGCGTATGCCATTTACAGAGAGATATGCGAATACTAGCACAGTGCAGAGAGCTGATGAGAGTCTTATTAATATCAATAATGAAAATATATATAAATGTAATTATACATTATATATATATATATATATATATATACTCGTATATCTTTAATTAAATAGATTATTATTTTTATTTATCTTTTTTAAGTTTTTACAAGCATATATATGTAATATAGTAAACAATATACACGCTAATAATGTCTCTTCTATGTCTGTTGAAAGGAAACACACACACACATATTTGGCTGCGCTTGAATTGGAGCTGGAGCACGAACGCACTCTAGCTCTATTACAGTTGCATGTGATTGGCTGAACATCAAGCAGGTTGTATCATGCTTCAGTCAGCTAAGCTCAGTTTGCAAGGCTGCAACCTTAGAATTCCCAAGTGGTTTAAACTTCGGAAGGGTGGCATGCGACGGCGCTGCTGTACTTGGGCTGTTTTTTTTTTTTGTTTATTTTTTTGTTGTTATTTTTTTATTTTTTTTTGTGTTTCTTTTTGGGTTTTTTTGTGTTTTTTTTTTTGTTTTTTTTTGTTTTTTTTTTTTTTTTTTTTGTTTTTTTTTTGTTTTTTTTTTGTTATTTTTTTGTGTTACTTTTTTGTGATTTTTTGTGTGTTTCTTTTGTTTTTTTTTTTTGTTTTTTTTTTGTGTGTGTTTTTTTTTGTTGTTATTATTTTTTGAGTTTTTATTGTTTTTTTTTAATTTTTTTTTTTAATGTAATTTTTTGTTTTTTTTTTTTTTATTATTTTTTATTTATTTATTTTATTTATTTTTCTTTTATTTATTATTATTATTTTTTTTATTTACAAAAGTTGTTTTTTTTTTTTTGATAATTTGTTCATAATTAGTTTAAACAATTTGTATTCGTAAATAGTAAATTCACACAAAACTCTAGCGCCGCTCAAGCTGCTGCTTTAATCGACCAACGATTAATTTCTTACGATGAGCACAATGAAGCCGATGCACTGTGAGAAAGAACGCGTATGTAAAGTATGGAATGGAAATGGAACGCAAACGGAACGAATGCCGCAGTATCTAAGCAAATGGAATGGTCACTCTTCAATTAAAATTTGGGACACAATGCTACTTTCGCTGGGCCCACAACAATGAGGATTAGAATAGCCAGGTAATTGTTCTATCAGTTATACTTTCATGATAACAGCTAACAACAGGCAGTTCAATTCAAACTTTAATTTATTAATTAATTATGTAAAATGTTTTCCTTATTTTAAAAATTTATTTATTGAGTTCAGTTTCAAATCAAACAGTGAAGTGGACATCCAATATATTCTCAGAACTTATTCAAGCAGTTTAGTAGATATGATATTAACCAACATATGATTTCATCATCAGCGACATTATCACAGTATCCTTGCGTCCACACAATTTATATGCATATACAAATATACATATATAAACATATATGTGGCAAGCTTACATGGTCATAACTAATGATAATGGCTCACTTAATATGCCGGTCTCTTTAAAAATATTTCATTTGCACAGCCACACGCTTTTTTTATGTATGTGCATAATTTAACATTTAAGGGACAAATGAAAAAAAAGAGAGAAAATAAAAAGTATTTCAAGCATTTCAGAGCAAGCAATACGGGCCATTTGTGAGTGAGCACAGACCAGCCTAGGGCAGCGAAAGCAAACAGTTAAGGATAATGAATAATGACAACAATAATAAAAATATAAAAAGAGGAAAACTGTTGTAGTTGGGAAATATAAATGACAACATTATTAACGGGTGGGCGGCCGGTCGGTCGGTCGGTCGGTCGTCTCTGCTGTTCATAACTGTCGCATGTCCATTGAAAATGATGTCATTAAATTAAAATAAAACTGACAAAGGCTCGCTTGCATGTGCACACCGACGTTATCATACTCTGAAAGCTTTCAGCACTCGACCGATGGATTAATCAATCACTTCTATGACATCATCAGCATAACTACGAGTTATGAACTATTGTCGAGTGGAAAAACTATTTTAAATCCCTTTAAAAGAGATTAAAACAGTCGCTGCTATTTGTGCTCCAAAACACACAATGCCAACTCCATAGACACATATCACTGGCATATTCCAATTCGATGCGAGTTTAATTAACATATTTCCAACATGGCGCAAATAAGAAGCAAAATTAACGGCAATGCCGACAGTTCAAAGAGCATGGCCAATGAGCTGAGCTGAGCTGAGAGCGGCTAATGGGTAAAAAATAATACAAAATGCGACAGGTGAGCAGAGCCCAAATGTGAGGGAGAAGGGGAATGGGAATGGGAATGGGAAACGGGTGCGGGGGTAATATAAAAACAAAAACAGCCACAGCAGATGGCATGATTTTTAATGAAATGAATGCGAGCGGTAAGGACAATGAATAACATTAAATTGAAGTGCCGCAGCAGGAAGACAACGTTGCGTATGCGTGACGCGGGCGTCGCCAGCGACATGCAAATAATTATCAACAATATATTTGAAATAAACTGGCGCACATTAACGCGCACGTGATGTACGACTGTGTGAGTTAGTGGATTATGATTCCCTCTCTCTCTCTGTCTGTGTGTGTGTGTGTACGTGTGTGACTGTGTGTAACCGTGTGCGACCACAATCTGCAACCACACGCATTTGCTCTAATTAATAAGCCAGCCCCCAAACTTGGGATGGTTTCCGTGTCCACTCGAAATGTGTCATAATTTCTATTTATGGTCTAGAGCTGTGGGCACGTCACATTTAATATGATTTAATTTAATATATTACAACAGCTCCTCGGCGAACATTTGTAAAAGCATTGCTCCAACAGGCCTCAACACGCAATCCACGCGGACATTTTAAAGTGAAAAGCTAATTAAGTAATAATTTGCCTTTGCCCCATGCAAAACAAAAAATTTCCAGTTCACGCGATTTTCGTCCGCAGGCGCAATGAAAAAGGGTTGGCATGGGACAGTGTGTGTGTGTGTGTGTGAGTTTGAGTGAGTGTTTGTGTGAGTGAGTGTGAGTGTGTGAGCTAGGCTAGGTCATTCCGCACACACAAGCTAATGTGTTTACACATATTACATTTGGAAAGTCACAGCTCATATGGAGTTATGGTAATGTGCTTTGGGCAATTACTGCTCCCGGAACTGAAACCTTTTGCATTAATGAAAAAAGTTGAGTGATTAAATCGAGATTTTTTTATTTAATAAATCATACTAATTATAATTATAATTTGCATTTGTAAATATTTTTCTAGTTGGCTGTTGCTTTGCAGCGAACTGTACAAGTAAGTATATTAGATGACGGAATGCAAAACTTGAGGTGTTTAGCAGAGGTGAGTCATTATGTCAATATTTAAAAGTAAATGATATGTAGTCGTAAGGCAACAGGTAATTCCTCTCGAGTCCTTCCGTACTTCTCCTGTGTAATGGTCTTTTGGACTATTTTCTTCTGTCGAAGTGTCTTATGTTTGGAAATTATTATTATTAGTATTTTGGAATATAGTTTTATTCTTTATTATGTCAACATTAAAGGATACATTGAAATTGCTTGCTAGTTCAGTATTGCCTCATGACAGCTGACACATCTGACATCGCTATTATTTCAAAATTGTAAGAACATATTAGCTTTTATCATCCCATCTATGTCGTATTAAGACATAAAACACAAGGCATAAACGCAAAGCTTAAGAATTATATATATTTGTATTACGAGGGGCATTATAAATTTGCCATAAAAGACACAGAAAAGGTGTAGACGAACCCATAAAATGCAGAAATATATATGTAAAGCAAATAAGAAAGTTGCAGGCGGGAGTTAATGACTGCATCATACTTGTTCACGGTCATATAACAGTTTAATAATTTTTTGAGACATGCTCAAGAACTTTTCTGCGATGACTTAAAATAAAAATTTTGGATCTCTAACTGAAGACTATGGAAGAGATAGTGTTGTTCGCTGACCCTCCCAAAGGACATGAATTGAGGTTTACATTAGCTAAATTATAAATATTTTTAGATTTTCAGCTCATAAACTTTAGCATATGTATATATATATATGTATATATATCTGATTTATCTGTCTATTATTAACATAGACATATAAGCTTTGTATATACACTTTTTGCAACGAATTTTCTTCAAAACATTATAAACTCAGCAACAATTCCCACATCTTTTGGGCGGTATATATATTGTTTCTAGTCAATTTTTAAAACATTAAACGTTACACATATATCAATTGTTTATTGGAAATATCCTTTCTGTCGACTCCATCAGGCGTAGCTCTATCTATACATGCTCCAAATTTCTAGTGGCGAGAACCTTCAATAAAAAATATAGTATTTTTAGATTCGGCATGGCCGATCGAACACTTTATAATAATAAAAATATGTTTTAACTTGCAAATCTCTAGCATCAATAGCGACAAAATGATTCAAATTCATATGGCCAAACAGACAGAGATGTCAAAGCCAATATACTTTTTTTCCTTAAGGAAACAGTTTTACAAATATGAGTCTTCGTTTTGTTTCTTATATGCCAGCTAAATAACCTTTATAATTGTCTGCCATCACAATTCATTTTCCACTAAGCTTAGCTTTAACAAACTTAATAACCCTATCATATAGCTACCGTTCGAATTAAACCTAGAAAATAGAAAACGAACGCTTCTCTATTAAACAGAGTATATGATCTGCGACTGGCCGTAGACAATCATTTATTCTCATTCTTATAAAGTGTCTGTCTGGCGCATTAAAAATCACATCTACACAGCCATCCCAGCCGCCCAACCCACAAACCAAGCCAAGCAGCCAACACAAACAACAATAATCATAGCCCGCTGGACTCTGTCCACATGGAGATAGCTACGTAAGATATAAGATATAAACTTAATGTGCATCATTTACAACTTTATGACAAAGAATTTGTTCACTCACCTATGCAGCTTCACATTTTGGTGGCAATTTAATTCATCTGATAGAGACAAACTCTGCTGCGTGTATGGATGGAAGCCATAAAAAGGCAGCCTTAAGCCGATGGCAGAGGCAGAGGCAGCAGCATTGGCATTGGCATTGGCATCGGGCCGTAAAATACAATATAATGAAATCAAAAAAGGCAGCAAATGAAAACGTAATGATTTCATCTAATTATATGGCAGCGGCTGCAACTTGGCTAATTCTGTTAGCCCGCAGTGCGGAAATGCCACAAACACTTTGTCTGCACTCGTCGACACTTCTCAACAGTCCTCCAGACTGGAAACTCAACAGTCCGCAGCTAAGTATGACAGTCTATGACTACTGCTGAGGCTTCCTTCCTTTGGCCCTTGTCCACAGCGGATTGTGGGACGAGTTCTCTAAATTTAGCTACAACTGTTGCTCCGACTGCGCCTTTTATGGTCTTTGATCTCTTAGCTTGGCTGCTGGCTGCTGGGTGTTGCCGGTTGCTGCTTGACTTGACTGTCGGACTGTTCCACGCTCTGTCCATCTGACCGTCTGTCCGTCTCACCATCTACCCATCAACAGCCTGGTCAGCGCTAATTGTCCTTTGGCATTCCTTCTCGTCATCATCGTCGCCGTTGACTGCAGCACAGCTAATGCGCTTGCTAGATATGTAACTTGGCCTCTTCCCAACACACACACACACATACACACACACGCACACAGCCAACAATTATAATTGGTATTTTAGCGTCCTTTGTGTCTATATTTAGATCCGAGCATGAGCAAACGCCTTGATTATGTTGCTCAAATTATGGCAATTTACTTTAAGTAGACACTGCTTCTGCTTCTGCCAATAAATACTCTCAGTTGCGCTCGTGACTCACAGGAAGATACATTTCAATTTCCTATGCCAACAATAACTCATCGAAAAGTAAAAGTAAACAACAAAAACAGCAAAGTGCTTTAAATGCAAATTTTATTGTGCATAAATTCATGAAGAAAAGCAAGCAAAATGAAGAAATCACCTGCGCTCATAATTAGCATAAATGTCTAATCATTTTTTATGCTCATTAATTATACAACAAGTTGGAAGCTGAACCACTCAGCGCCAATCTTAAATGTATGCGATTTTGCAATTGATGTTCTTCCCGTTTAGCTTTGGCCAACTTTAATATATGCTCGCCGTATAGCAGCCCACACACAAAACCTACTTTCATACGAACACACTCACCTTTCCCAAGCACATCATGCGAAAGTCCGCACGTTCTTATCAGCTCCAAGCCATCTCGAAGTATTTGGCGCGGCATAGTTTAGCCAAACAGCTCGGAAGCTGTCGCCGAATTTCAACTTGATAAAAATCCACTGGAGCCACGACTTTGACTCTCTAACTCTGATTTAGAAGATCTCAAATTAGCACAACATCAAAACTAAACTGAAGAAAGCCAACGAACGCGAAGGTCGAATTTTAAATAACCTGTCTGGACTGGAAGTCCAGCTCAATTTGAAATGTTTTAATAAAACAAAACTCAATGATATACAGTTGATTTATTTTAATTCATATTATGGCATACTTGTTTTAAATTAAATTATATAAATATACGCAGTATATGCTGTAATTCCCTTTATTATTTAAAAAAGCATTTATTAATTCATCACAAAAATATAATGAAAATATTAAAAAAATAAAAATTAAATTAAATTATGCAAGAGCTTGTTTGCTGGCATGAATACTCTAGAAAGCTTAAGTTAAAAATAGTAAAATTACATTGTATAAGCATATTTAATATATATTCTAAACGCATAATATATTTAAGACTATTAAAATAAATACTGCAAAGAAATGTTTTTGGTTAAGCTTTTTTATTTCATTACCAAATAAATCAATTTTAATTTGACACATCAAGCCAAAAGACAAACAAAAACTAAATTTAAATGAAGAAAAGTTGACCTAGAATCAAGAGAACACAATAAATCGTATGGCTCTTGCCTAATATAGTTTGCCCACAAATTAAAACAAAACTTAAATTAAGAACTTTATGAAAGTATTCTCTAGTATTTTCTCCATGTTGGCAATAGATAAAATCTCGACATCCAAAACTGGGTAAGGGAAATACATCAATCGCCTTACACTTCTCGATTTTCTCAGGCAATAAATTTTGGCAAGGTCTGTTTGGAGCGCCGTCAATCGACATTGTTCGGCCAACGAGACCATTTTGGGCCAATGCTCGAAAACAAAGCCGTCAAATCAGTTTAGTTTTTAATTGCTGACTGCTCGGGCTAACCGGTTTTTACAGTTGATGCTGCTCAAGTTCAAGAGCCCCAGCGCTCCGCACTCAAGTACTTTCCTACACGTAAATAATCGAATGGGAAACAACAACAACAATAATATGTATAAATCATAAGCAAAAACAATAACTGCTGCCGGTGTTTCAATTGTTGACCGTAGTAACAAGCCAAATTCTCGGTCAGTGGCACAAAATTTGGGCAGGGTGTGCGTAAAACCAAAATAAAAAAAAATAAATAAGAAATAACAAGTAAGAGTGCTCTAGTCGAGACCGCTCGACTAGGGGATACCCTGAGCCCTGTGAAGAGTCAAATATCAAATCATTCAACATACAAACAACACATACACACATATGCACGCAAGCATAAGCGCGCGCTCTGCCAACTGCGCAGTTGACGCAGCGACTGCGCTGGGGCTGCAATGTGGGCATTACTATGAGAATTTAATTGTTTAATAACTTTTCTTAGTGACGGACTAAGTGCATCAAACTTTCACAACTTATTAATGGTATTCATATGTATGTATTTGCCAAAGCACAAGTCTTTAGTATTTGATTTGCGCTTTTTACAAATAGGGGGCTATTGGGGGCGAAGGGGGCGTGGCATCTAAAATCTAAAGATGACGTTATCTCCGTATTCATTAGACGCAACTCCACAGTAAATTTGAAGTCTCTGACTCAAACTATGTACAAACCACGCCTTAAAAACACATTAAAATTATCGATAAATGCTCATAAAATCGAAATGGAATGAGTTATCGGAAAAATTTTATAAACTTGTGCAGCGTATGGTATTATCGAGTATTCATCTAAAATTTCAAGTCTCTACGTTGCGTACTTAAAAATATCTCAGCGTTCACACGGACGGACAGACGGACAGACGGACGGACGGACAGACGGACAGGGCTATATCGACTCGTCTTGTCGCGCTGATCAAGAATATATATACTTTATGGGGTGTGGCACGCCTCCTTCTGCCTGTTACATACATTTTCACAAAACCATTATACCCTGATTTCCCATTTTCAATGGGCTCAGGGTATAAAAATAAACAAACAATAACAATGACAATGACAAGCAGGCAATAGCACCCAGGCGAAAGAGTAGTGAGACACGTCTGCGACAAGTTTATAAAAAATTCCGCATACGTCGCGGCCGAACCGAGTTTTTGCACTGGATTTAGTTTTAATGGTCTGTCTTGAACATCCATATATGTATATATATAAATATATATGTATTCTATATATATATATATCGCATGTGACTTGCGTTGCTTTGCGCTTTTGTTTATGTTTTCGCTTCTGTTGGCTCGCAGTGGTTTGGTAATTTCTCAATCATAATTAATTTGGGGAGAACTTTCTATTAGCTGCCGTCATCGTCATCGTCCTCATCAGCATGCGCTTTAAGAGCCCCACGGTGAAAGTTCTGACAGCCGGCCGAAACCGAATCGAACAGTGTGACCAACGCCATTCTGGCAAACTCCCATTGATGTGAGTGTGTGTGTGTGTGTGTGTGTCAAGGCCCCGGAGCAGAGGCTCAGTTAAGTTAAGTGTTTGGCAGAATTTCTTATGATTTGCTTGCTTATCTGGACAGGCCTCAACTGAACGCGGCTGCCAAAGCCAAACACAGAAATTTACTTAACTGTATCTAGAATAAATTTTGCAATTTAATTTGCGGTGATAAACACAGAGAGTATCTGTCATGCCGCAACATGTTTTCGTGATTACACAATGCTCAGCATTCTCTGAGAAACCCAGAAGTCATGACTCAGCCCCATCATGTAAGTCCCATCCCGAAGTGCTGCTGCTTTCTTAGAAAGTTTACACACATTTGTAATATTTACTTCGTTTAATTGTTATCTCTCGAAAATGAAATGTTTATTGGCTCGCTATATGGGGTTACCATGTTGCGGTTGCTTTCTTGCTCTTTTTGTCTTTTCTTTTTTAATTTAGGTTAATTTATTCATATAAGGTGCTCCACATTGGCTGAGATCGTCGACAGGCCCGGCTTAAATGACATAAATAATACTTACCCAGTGACAAGAATCGCTGAAAAATTTCCTTTATTTTTGTAAGCTAATCCGAGTAATTGGGATACAAATAAAATGTGTTGACATGGCCCAAGACATATCTGATTGTCTTTGGACTGTAAGTTTTATTTATAATCTGAACTGGGAATTGGTATAAAAATAATTGAACTGAACCTGAAGGTGAATTTGATTCATACATTTCCAGATAAGCATTCAAACTGAAATAATACTTAGATATAATTATTTATAATAAATAATCAATAATTAAATTTCAATCCAATAGAAATTATATGGAACATTTAAATATAATTTAATATTTTTTAATTATTAATAAAATATAATATTGTAAGAATTATATACAAAAATGTATTAAAATTTAATGTTATTTATATTTATTTATTTTATGTACAATATTTAATTAAAATTTAATGTTTTATATAATTATAAACATAAAAAATATTTAAATAAAATGTAATGTTATTTAATTAAATATAAATCGAATAGAAACTGTATAAAATATTTAATAAAAATGTAAAGTTATTTATATTTTTTTATTTTGTATAGAATATTTTATTTAGCTTTAATGTTATTTAATTAATTATAAATCTAAAAAAGTATATAGTATATTTATTATTTTTATTTATTTATTTTGTACAAAATATTAATTAAAATTAAATGCTATTTAAATAAATATAAATTTATAGAAATTATAAATACTATTTATTCAATCCTAATTATTTGTTAGTTAAATTTAAATATGACTGAAATTAAATTTGAATTTAATTGATTTTAATTGATATTAAAATTAAATTTAAATTTCATTGAAATTAAATATAAAATTTAAATAAAATTTCAAAAAACCTAAGTTAGTTTTTGTTTTTCCTTTTGCACACTGAAGTGAAATGAAAATATAGAAAAGAATAATATTCTATTATCTATATCTATATCTATCGAATGTCTAATAACTGTCCGAAATCATTGTCAAATGCATTTAGCATGCAAATTTTCTATATATTATAATGAATATTATAATATGCCCCAGAGGATGTATAAAAATAAATTCCGCACAAATTGTTTGCGTTAGCCAAATTATTGGACGCCCAAAATAGCCGGGCTAAAATAATATTAATAAAATAAAAATCTGCAGCCCCATGGGGCGCAGTCTCAAATTTGAAAAAGCAACAATGGCCCCAATGCAAAAATCTGTGCAGAGCCACAGGCGGGCCAAGTGCGGGGAGTGTGGGAAAACTGGAAAATGCTTTGGCGCTGACTGAGGCGTGGAAATATTGAAAATGTGCGCATTATGATAATTTAATGCGTGTGATTATTGAAAATCATAATAATATTTTTATGGCCCGCACATTTTTGTTGTTGTATTTTTTATTTTTTATTTTTTGGCAGACAGACGTGAACTAAGCTCCGTTGACGGGGTCGATGCCGATGTGTCGAAGTGTTGTTCTTGTCGCATTATTATTGTTATTACCAAGACACATTTATTTGATCAGCAAAAAAGTGCCAATAATTTGAAACAATTTATTATTTTAGCATTTGTGTAACACACAAAGATAGAGAGAGAGAGGCATACACGCACACCAACAGCCCCCACACATATCTGTCTTGGCTACTTACAAATGCAAATCACGTTCGCGCGTAAAGAGCCAAAACAGCAACAACAACAACAACAACAACAACATGAACGGCAGCATCGGCCACAGTCAGCACCTGTGCCATGGACTTCGTCTTGAGATACAAATACAAACATATACACACAGATAGCTCGATGCACGCCCCCATTCCGGCCTATATAATGACAGTAATATTGAAATTTCCTGTCTGTAGGCAGGGTGTTTATGACATGCTAGACTTTGAGAAATGAAATATCTCTGCTCAGCGCAGATAAAAGAGAATTTAAATTTAAAGCGGGGAAGTTGTTCGATGAAGTGATGGCGCGAAATGAGCCTGCCAGAGCTTGGAATTAATTTCGCACAGATTCTCTTCTTTTTTTATCTTTATGTTTATGGGCAAATCGACGTGAGGATTTCAATTTGAGGGGCCTAGCGCAAATCGCTGCACGTTGATCTGCGATAGGCCAAATTGACTTTCCACAGAGCTCGAACGATTAAAAGAAAACAGCTGAACTCTAGGAACTTGGGGGTTCAATGATGGTTCAATGAACCCATGCCAAATTTAGGCTTCAGCGGTTTTAACACCAAGCAGTTTATGTTCGTCTAATTAAGGCACATGAATCACATGTTGCATCGCCTGCGACGCCCGAATTGGCGCTGAACCGACGAGCCGCGCTATACGTTACGCGAACAATAACAAAAACAAAAACAATAATTTTCCGCAATAAATCACGCCGGCAGAGAGCAAAACAAAAGCCAGACCGCAGTGAGTAACTGCGAATTGACGCAAAGTCAGGCAAAACAAACACAGCTGAGGGCAATCCCAAGTCGCAGTCAAGTGGAGCTGGAGCTGGAGCTGGAGCTGCGCTGTCGCAGCCGATGCCGAAGCCGCCGCTGGTTGACCAATCAAGAAGCGCAAAGACAGCGCCAAAAAAAGCCAACGCGCAAGAAGAACTTTTTGCCCGCTTTTGGCCAAAGAAGCAGCCGGCAGAAACCAGAAACGCAGAGAGAGAGCCGCAAACGTAATTCGCAAAGACAAGCCCCGGCAGCGGCGTCGCCGTCGTCCGCGTCGTCAGCGTCGTTAGCGTCGTTAGCGTCTTGAGAATACCCCTTTACAAGCAGCAAGAAGCTCGCTTACAATTTATGCGACGTCGGCGTCGACGCTGGCGTTGGCAGCGACGCAGGGCTTTTGCTCAGAACTGAATTAAGAGCTGCGAAAATCGTAAGCGTCTCAGTTGAGAAACAGCTGCGCCGGCAGCGCAGTCGCAGTCGCCGTCGCTGCAAGAACATCATGATGATCATCATGATGGGCATTATCAGTATCATTAGCAGCGGCCGCAGAGGCCAAAAGAAATTTGCGCCAACTTGCGCCGATTTGGCGCTGTGCGCGGGACACGAGGGTATATAAGAACGTCGCCCTGCCGCCATTCAGCAAACTCTCATCTCGGTCACGCGTGCGCCGTTCCAGTTGAGCTCTGGATTTGTGCGCAGTTGTCCTGCGGCAGGATATGTGTAACGGGCCAGTGCAGTGTGCGAAATAAACCAAGCCAAGAAGCAAACAGAAAGCGAATTATATATATACATACATATATGCTTTGAGTGAAAAACGACTTGAAAATTATTTGTGCAAACTATAAAAAGTGTTGAGAAATTCATGAAGTTAATAAATAGAATTATAAATATCTAAAGTAAAGCTTTCGTTTATTTGCTACAAACGGTGAGTGAAAAAAATAATGGGTTATTAATT
The DNA here is from genome assembly GCA_035045145.1 of Drosophila meridionalis. Classification (NCBI taxonomy): domain Eukaryota; kingdom Metazoa; phylum Arthropoda; class Insecta; order Diptera; family Drosophilidae; genus Drosophila; species Drosophila meridionalis. Next base: position 4,865,331 of record JAWNPG010000037.1, on the reverse strand, counting down.
GTTGAAGATACAAAACATAATAGTAAAAAAAATAATAATAATAATGAAAATAAAATTTAAAAAAAATAGAATTAAAATAAAATAGGAATAATATTAATAATATCAAAATAAAGAAAAATAAAAATAATAATAAAAAAATGATAATAAAAATTAAAAAATAGGAATAATATTAATTATAAAAATATAAATAAAAAATAAAACTAAAAAAAAAAATAAATAACATAGGAATAATAACAATTGTAATCAAAAATAAAAAAAAAAATAAAATAAAATAAAATAAGAATAAGACTAATAATTTCAATTTCAATTTATTTCACTCTTTGTTATAATTACAGATTTTTTGTGAATAATAATAAAAATAATACAAAAAAAATAATAAAAATATAAATTAAACATAAATATCCAATAATAAAAAAATAATGAAAATAGAGATATACATTAAATTATTAATAATTATTAATAATTATTAAATTAAAAATAAAAATAAAAAAATATGAATAATAAAAACAAAACAAAATTATAATAAAAATATATATTCAATATAAAAAAAAAATAAAATAATATTAATAAAAATAATAAAATAAATATTATTATGTGATATTTATAATTTTTTTTTATTAAATAATAATAATTATATTTTGTGTATTAGAATTTGTTTTTGGAGCAGATACGAATTTCTAAAAATTAATTGCTTCACTTTCGAGTTTTGCTATGTTTCTGCCTAATTGATTAAGTTATGCAAAAGCTTTCATGGAATTTGTGCCGCTTTAAGTGTCATCAAATTCTCAGACACACACACACACACAGAGAGAGGCACACACATACCAATAAATAAGCACTTGCCACATTAACTCAACTGAAATGAAATGAAAACGAGGCAACCTTCGACTGCCACTAAAAGGTCCAGTTGTGAGTCTAGCCAGGAGAGTGCCCCACGCAGCGGCATTTATCTCATTTTATGTCACTCTAAAGCCTTCATCAGCGGCGCGGCCCCCGCCATAAAAAAGGACCCAGTTAGAAGACGGCTGTAAAAACCGAAAGGGCTGCAAGTCAGCACTCGCAGCTCAATCAAAACGGCCAGCGTAAAAGAAAGAGATAGCAAGAGAGAGCGGGAGGGAGAGTGGGCAAACCTCAAAGTCCAAAATGTAGCTGAGAGCCAAACAAAGCCATTAAACTACAGCGCTTTAATAGACTTTTATTGCTGAGCAGAGCAGCCCAAGACACGCACAAGTTGAAGTCAATTTGGTAGCAGGAAGACAAAAATAAAAAATAAAAAAGAAAAGAAATAGAAAACTTGCACGCATTTAAAATTGGGGGTGGGCTGAGTGACCCAAAGGAATCATGGGCATCTGCATCCCTTAGTCCATCATAGTGGAAGAACAACAATGTAATGTTTAATTGACACCATTGTTCGGGCAACACTTTTTGCTCCATTTAACAGCATGGATTGGAGCTGCGCTGACAGCCAACGCAGATAACAACCACTATGGGCAAGACCCATACCCACAGCACCCCACCACTCGGCTCACTCCGTTCGCCTCTATCCATGTCAGTGGCCAGCAGTCCATCAGTCACTTAGCCCGCGCGACATTTGGCCCTTGCGATGATTTTTAACAGGAGATGCGGCCAGTCGAGCAGAGCAGCAGAGAAGGAGAAGAGGGTGGGCAAAGGGACAAGTGGGGGCTAGTGGGGGCCAGTCATCATCGGCAGTGACCAGTCAACAATTCCGGGCACGTCGACGCGTCGTTCAAATTATTATTATGCGCAAATCGCAAAGGGATCTGCAGAACTCAATGTTCCAGTCTCCGAGTTTCGACTGCCACTCGACTAGACAATCAAGAAATTTAAATTTGATTCGTTGCGCAAACTGTCCTACCAACGGAGGCAACAACACTGCGCACTCAAGTGTCAAATGTAAAAAAAAGGAAAATATATATATCTATATATATATACTTATATATATCTGTAAGATTATATTATATATAGTTTATTGAATATTAAGTGATACCCGAAGGAAGAATTATAAAATAGGTAATAATAATATGTGAACAACGAATTTCGACTCTTTTCGCGCAGACAGCTTAACGACTCCGTGGCGACGACAACGACGGCTGCTCTTCGACTCCCATGGTGATCGCCCATCTTCAACTATCGTTAAGCCTATCGATACGAATATCGTGTACCCCGTATCGATAGCACTTCTGTAACGTTCCTTCTTACATTCGGCCCTCCTGATCCTCGTCATCCGTCCCGGATGACAACAGTTCCTCGTTCTCAGCAATAAATCTCCACAGCTTCATATTATCGCAGCTGGTGGCTGTGATATTCGGTCCCTCGATGTTTACGGCAGCTTTTTTAACATCATAGCGGCCATTTCGTTTTATTTTGACCACTTCGTATGGTCCCAAATACTCGCTTGCTAGCTTTCGACCCGCAACAAACTGCGTTCGTTTTATAGCAACTAAATCGCCCAGTTTGTAGACATGCTCTGCTTGTCTCTTCTTGTCATAGTTGTGCTTGTACGACTGCTGCGCCTTATAGATGTTACGCTTGGCTTCTTCACGCAACTTCTGCCGCTCCTGGTCGAAGTCTGCTACTAACTCCTGGTTTAATGACTTGGTTGGGAACAGCCACACAAACTTTGAAAACGCATCCACAACCGCTAGGATGAACTTGTACTGCTTAGAAGTTGCATCCATCGGACCCAAATGATCAATATGCAGCGTATGGAGTGGTGTCTTGCCCTTGTCAATACAGTGTAGCAAGCCTTCTCGCTTGCCAGTCTTCTTACTGTGAACAATACAAATAATGCAATTAGAAATATGTTTTCCAACTTTACCCTCCAAATGCGGTATCCAGAACAGTTGGCGAATATTGTGCATAGTTTTCTGTACAGCAAAATGACCCATGTTGTGTGCGTTGAAGTTCTCGTACGGCTTGATTTGAAGTATACTCGTAACGGCTTTGATGTGATCATCATTTTGCTGCGTCTGCTTCAGCCTTGCTGCAACCTCCGACGAGACCACACAAACATCTAACGAGTAACGGCTGAGGAAATCAACATGCTTCATCTTGTCCAGCCGTTGCTCCAACTGCAGCTTGTCATTGTAGGCCTTGGTGCGCTCCATGATGGCCTTCGACGCTTGCAGCGTGCTCTCGTCCAGCTCGTTCTTAAGCGCACGCGCCGACAGCTCGTTCTCCACGACAGTCTGCTTCAGCTCCTTCTCATTGTCCTGGTAGAACTCCAGGTTGCTTTGCAACTGGACCAACTGGCTCCTTAGCTCCTCGTATTTGGCCAAAGCTATCCAATTGCGTTCCAGTTCCTGTTGCTGCAAACGCTGCTGTGTCTCCAGGCGCTGCGATGCCTCCAGCTGCATCTCTGCGAGCTTTGTTTGATTCTCTTTTTCGATTGCCAAGATCTGTTGATGCGCCTCGTGCAGCTCCAGCTCTGTGACTTGTGCGTCCGCCTGCAGCGTCTTGTGCTCCACTTGCAGCTGCTCCAGCTGCTGCGTCTTCTGCTTAATTAGACCCCGAAGCTCTTCCAGTTGCTGCTCCTCCTGCCAGCCAATTGCACGCAGATCCGCGTGCAGCGCATCGTTCTGCTGACGCAGCTGCTCCAACTGTTGACTCAGCTCGAGGACGCGCAGCTGCTCCTGCTTGTAGCGATTGCCCGCCTCGAGACTCTTCTCGAACTGCAGCGGTACTGATGCACAGCTCGAACTATCAACTACATTGAAGACATCGTAGGGCAGCTCTGGTTCCTGTTTCTCGCTTTCCTCTTCTATGTTAGCAAATATGAATCCTTTTGGACCAACGGATAGGCGAAACCTTTTGATGAAATCGTAACCAATGATTGCGTTATGGCTCATTGTGTTGTTCGCAACTACAAGGAATTTCTGCGTTGAGTTTATACCATCGATTTGTAATTCAGCCTGTATCTCGCCAATTGGCTGTGTAAACTTGTTGCCGAGACCACGTAGTTTGGAGATGCTCTGCAAAATATTTACATTTCCCAACTTTTTCAGCACGTTTTCCGTAATCATCGACACGTCAGAGCCTGTGTCGATCAAACATTCAACAACAAGGCCATTTATATTTGCTGATTTGATACGACTCTGGTCTACCACTACCTGCACACTGCTTGTTTTAGTTGGACAATTGTGAGAAGTATGTCCCTCGTTTTTGCAAGCGAAGCATTTTGTCGGCGAAGTACAATCCTTTCTTTTATGATCGTATGAACCACAATTAAAACACGACTCCTTCTTATGGCTCTTAAACTCCTTTCTCTGCTCCACTGGCCAGCGTGTATTTGAGTTTGTGCGTATTGTTCCATTTTCTCCTGCTCCATTTACCAACTGTAGTAGTTCGTACTCCTCTCTCAGCTCCTTAAATGTTTTACAACGGTACATGGCCACTTTATACTCATTTTTTATTTGCAGGCCGTTCACAATGTGACGTAATACAGCGGCTTCCTCTATATCACCTACACTTGCAAGCTTTTTCATTTGCAGTATGTACTCGTGAAACGACTCACCCTTATTCTTTTTCCTTTCGCTCAGCAGTTTGTGTATATCGGCACTGTTCTGTTTACACTCAAACTCGGCGAATAGTTTTTGTTTGAGCTCAGCAAAGTCACTCACGCATTCGGCTTCTAAGAACAGTCTGGCGGCGCCACACATTTTGCCTCTCGCTTGTACGTACATTTGCTTCTGTGTAAGTTCGTACGCTTCGGCATTGCGCTCAAAAATCTCGAACCATTTCGCCACTGGCACCGAACTGCCGTTAAAGTCGCTCACAACCTTCTCGAAGTTTTCGGCCGTTATTTTTACTTTGCTTTCGCGATTTTCGTCTACTTGTATTTTGAGCGTCAATAGCTGAATTATCTGCTGCAACTGTGCACAACTATCTGCACCAACTATGCTGTTATTTGTAGGCTCCATTATATTAATTTTACTTGGGGTGTCTGCTGTTGTCTCCACGTCACTGCACTCGTCTTCAGAATTAAAAAGTTGTTTTCCTTTTTTGCCCTTTTTTACCGTTGACCTTCGCTTTGTCATGTCTTTACAAAAATGCACTGTTCAACTCTTGTGGCACTGCTTTTTCTATTGTCAGATCACAACTAAACAACTTTACGACGTTTGATCTACAATAAAAAGTTCAGTCAACTATACCACACTTTTCTGGTGCTTTTTATTTTCGCAACAATGTCAACTACGCACAACACAAAGTCAAAAAACCAACTGTGCTGAACATTCCGATCTCAACGTTTTCTGCGAATTGTCTAGGCACGTATGTGTGTGTCTGCAACTTTTCCACTCAAATGCAAGTGCCGTTACTTTTATATTTCGACGCTTTATTACCACGATTTTTAAAATATTCTTGCGCATTCAGGCCCGGTTGAGCCCCCAAATGTAAGATTATATTATATATAGTTTATTGAATATTAAGTGATACCCGAAGGAAGAATTATAAAATAGGTAATAATAATATGTGAACAACGAATTTCGACTCTTTTCGCGCAGACAGCTTAACGACTCCGTGGCGACGACAACGACGGCTGCTCTTCGACTCCCATGGTGATCGCCCATCTTCAACTATCGTTAAGCCTATCGATACGAATATCGTGTACCCCGTATCGATAGCACTTCTGTAACGTTCCTTCTTACATATCTATATATATCTGCACTTCAATTGAAGGATTTCTGCGCCGACAGCATTGTAGAAACTTTTTTTATCGTTACCCTTCCTCTGCAGCTCCGTTCGTCCATTCGTTCCTAGAGTTCTTGTAATTCTGATTCTTTTTCAGGTTTCTTGTGCTGCTCCGCTCTGCTTTGCTCTGCTCTGCTCTGCTCTCTATCCGTCTGTCTCTTCGCTTTTGTCAATTTGCTTGGCATTCTGCTTTAGTTTTCGACGATTTTCATAAATTAAATTGTTTGTCGCAGGACAACATTGACAGCGGCAATGGAAGTTGCGCGACGGCAACAATGTTGACAGCTCGTTTGACATTTGCGCCGATTTATGCATGTCCTCGATGTTGCGTCTAGTGCACTAGTGCGACTAGTGGCCGAGGCGACTATGTAGTGCGTGCGTGGCTGCCACTCAGTGCCGCCCATAAATCTCTCTCAGGGGGCGTGGTGAGCTAGCGTCCTTGACGGATTTGAAGTGTGCGCGTTATCCTTTTGTCTGGCTCTGCCCATCGGCAATTTAATATGACGAAGGCGATGAGCCGTGCACAGGTGAATTCCCCGACCCACCTTCGCCTGAGTGGTCCCCTGCTGGCTGTCTGGCTCCCAGTTGATTTACGTTTATGAGCTTCATCTGTTTAATTTGAGTTTTGGGAGCGTTAGGGATGCCGCCGCCCACAACTCACGCCCGCTTGAGGCATTATTAAATTAATAACCGCCAGAGTTTGGGGAATTGAGATATTTGAGTACAGCCAAAGCCTTTCATTAAAGTATTTAGTGGATAATGCGTGTGAGTGCTTAGATTACCCATACGCCGCATACGGCGTAGTAGAGTGGAATTATTCGCAGCAAAGTTCGCACGCATTAATTACCGCACACTTTCTTTACTTTCTTTTATGTTGCCAACCGCACTCACTCCTCCGCTCTCTCAGAACAAGAACCCTAATTTATTAATTTAAATTCCGGACAACGATTTAATATATTAATAGTGTGGGCCGCAAGCCCGCCACAAGCAAATGGAAAAGTGAAATGATTCCTATACGATTTGGTCATTACGTATTCCGATGGCTATCAACGGGCCGTTGGGCCCGGGCCGAAACTGCTCACTTGTCACTTGGCTGGTGTAAAAATTATGCTAATTTTATATGTCAATTATCTGCCAATAAGCACAAGCACCGCACGGCGTGGGTGCTGGAAAGAACTTGCTTCACTTGAATGTGGCCGGACTAGACCGGCCCGAAGCGGACCCAAGCTGCTGCTCATGTGTAAACATGATTTGTGCCAGTCAAGTAGGCAGCTCTTGTTTCTGGGTCTATTGGCTAACATTTGCATATTTTGTGTTTTATGCAAATGAATTGGCGCTGGCCTAAAAGAAAGAACAGCATCGCCATAAAACACATAAAGGAGCAGCTGTGGGCCAGCCAATTAAAAACCCTCCATCGAAATGCAACACTTTGCGGTTATTGTATTGGAATTTTTGTGATATCACACTAGCTGCGGCTTTAATTAGCTCAGCTCAATCAATCAAGAACAAAGACAGCCAGTACGCAGTTATAAATACAACCATATTGGTGTCAGGCATTCACAAATTTGTTGTTGGCGTATTACGACAGTTGGCGCCGAGAGTGAGAAGCTTTCTCCCCATCTCAAATTCGAGGCACTCGCAAATGTGAGCGGCTTTTCTGGCTAATTTATGAATACAAACACACAAACAATTGTTTTCGTCTCTTTGTTTTGCACTTGAGCTTGTCAAATTCTTATTATCGCACTATCGTTGGTCACTATCGTCACTATCGTCAAATTCGCAAATTTATGTCGTTATCCTGGCCTATGGATTGTTCAAAAAATATCGTCGATAGCTCTCCACCTCTAATTGCTATTGGCCTGCTACACAAACAAATAAACATATGAGTGAATCTGTGTGTTTATTTACAGAGCAGTTTATCTAAATTGTGCGCAACTTGATGCCACTTCAATTACGCTGGGTCAAAAACAAGCGAACGAGGCGTGCGAGGGGTCTAATAAATAAACAAACAAACTAGCAAACAATCAAATTGTTGTTGCAAATACAAATAATGCACTCCAACTCGCTCTTGGCAATGTTTCTGGCCTTTGCAGCAGCAGCCGCATCGACTTTGTTTGCAAATTATTCAATTAAACTTCAACTTGAACTCGATAAAATGCTTGCAACCAACACGCGATGGTCAAATGATGCAAGCGATTAGCTAACGCAGACTAACTCGGCTATAACTGCTCGCGTATCTGTATCTCGCATTTGTATCTCACATTTGTATCTCACACTTCTCACTGCTGTCTAGCTGTGGCTCTTTAGCACACACAATAGAGAAAGTCGAGTTGTTGACTTACGGGCCACACCTCGTGAGCTCGCAACAAAATATAATGAAATAACTTCTGATCATGTAATTCTTGTGCGGTTTCTCGACATACTCAGAGCATGAATCAGCGCAATTCAGAGATTCGTTGATTCTGTTACCGTTTTGCAGCTGCTACTTGTGGCTAAGTGCGGCTTGTGGTCATGTAGACGCAGCTTGAGGCACTTGTCTGTCCGCCTGGCAATTCACTAGGCAAATCCGTGGAGAGGGCCGACAAGTGTGCGCTCGGCAACAACAAGTGGAAGGTAGCAGCACATAGCTAACCAATTACCATAAAATCTACATAAAAGCTTCCGTGTAAAATTTATTTAAAACAAACTGAACAAAATCCTGTACTCAGCCCCATTGAAGGGGCCCCGATAGACGGGGCATTTGCCAGCCAAAGGCAAAGCCATAAACATGAACTGCTGCTGCTGCTGCTGCTGCTGATGGCAACAACAAAGGCAGCACATCAATTGGCAACAGGTGTAGGCCAGGCCAAAAGGTTGGCCACTGGTCCGTCCCTTATCTAATAACAACGGCGACTTGACAGCACACAAAGGCAGCCGGCGCTCGTGTGAAAGGGGAAGCGGCACATCGTCTCTGACTCTGACTCCGTCTCCATCTCTGACTCTGACTCTGACGGGCTAAACACGTGTCTCGTCTCTTTCGAATAGGTCTTAAGTTGTTGGGAAGACATGGCTGACAATTTGGCTAACCCAAAAGGTTGGCCACTGCCGCCGCCGCTGCTCGACCCAATCTGACTTTGGGCTGTCAATGTTTGTTCGATTGTTCCGTACGTGTTTGTTACGTGCCAGGACCTCGTCTTGTCATTGTACGAATTTGCAGTATTTCAGTGGCGAGCCGGTTGGGGAAATCTACAAAATTGTTGCACCAAATGCGACACTGAAGAGACAACCAATTTCCCATTGATGCCGGCAATGCCCCAGTGAGATTCAGTCCAACTCAGGCCAATTCCACGTTAAAGCCGGGCTCATATGCCGCAGCTGTAACTAAGGCCACAGCCGGCAACTTATGAATACGCCCGATACCAACTCAGGGAGCAAATTAAGCAATTATGCAGTTGACTTGCCGTTTTGGCCATCGGCCATCGGCCCAGCGCTTAGCTGTCTGGGTCTATTTAAGCCGCTTTGCCAACACATTCTGGCCGGCCATCTATGCATGTATGTATGTATATACGCATGCATACCTACGTATGCCAATTTCGGGCATTGACCAAAAAGTGCAATGGGCTGGGTGGGCATTGACTGGGCCGGAATATTGGCCATTGGCAGCATGTTCCACTTTGCAGACATTGCAACGTTTGCCTTTAACAAAATTATAGCTACGCTTGGACATGGCGCTGCCAGTGTCTAAAGGCTGATGGCAGTGCTCCTGGTCATTGAATCCGGCTTGGGCAGAGCTGCACCAAATGGCTGAATTGTGCCAAAAACTCTCTCAGTGCTCAATGCCCGATTCCTGCAACTGACGCGATATCTCGAGTTGGGAGTTCGCCTGGCAGTCAATAGTCAACTAACTGCATCAAACTGCCTGCCAAACACGAACGGTGACTCTTTACAGTTTCTCTATCTGTCTCTTTCTTCGTCTCTTTCTCTGTCTCTTTCGCCGATACGATATCGATATAAGGCATTACCTGCTAAACTGTTTGGCAGCATCACAGGTAGCTTGTCAGACAGTTTTGCAATTGTTTCGAAATTGTCTCTCGTGCAAATGCAATTTTCTTCAATTTCATTTGGGCGGACATTGAATGTAGTAGCCACTGTTGGCCCATAGCCGACAAAGCACAGTGACAATGTCAGCTCGTTGCCAGAGCCAGAGCCCGAGCCCGAGCCAGAGTCAGCCTGTGCTCGTATATAGTAGCTAAAAGACTTTAATCTATTACAGAGTACGAATGGCAGATTTGTTTTGTGAAATGTAAGCATGACATTTAAGTTATCTCCTGCAGCCTTACTCTCTCTCTCTCTCTCTCTCTCTCTCTCTCTCTCTCTCTCTCTTCTCTTTTGCATTCTGCTACTTATTCGAACATCGATGGGAGATGGCCAATTGACAGCCCCCCTTTTGGCCGATGGGCGTTAGTTACTTGCAGCTTTGCCCATGGATGCGGCAGTCAGATAAAGATAAAGTTGAACTGTCTTGTCACAGCCCATTGTGCCTTGTGTCAACTGGCGTGAATCACCGCAACGGCTGACGGCATTGTCTTTGCCTAGATTTGCTGGCAATGTAATTTCCGGCATGACACATATAAATAAAGGTTATGAATGCAACTAACAAGAAAGTAAGGAAAGGAAATTGCGTGTATTTAGTGGACAACAAAAGACTAACCAAATCTCGTCACTTGAATAATCAGTGACTAGCCCAAATTACTCCAAAGGCTTAATCTGTAATCAGGATTTGCTCCATTTGCCTGCCAATTACCAGCTCAAAATTCTGCAAATATATTACACAGAGCTTATGGTCAGCATAACAAATATATCAAAGCCAAAAGCCGCACAAAGAGCCAAAAAACGAAAAAAAAAATCGAAAAAAAGAAAAAGGAAGATGAAAAATCAAACAAATAGCAGAAAAACAGCAGAAAAGCGTTATGATATGACCAGCATCAGATGAACAATGACCCAATGTTGACATAATAAAACGCATATTCGAGTATGTAACTAGTGAATCAACAGCCGGAACAGCCGGAATGGCCACGGCAACGACAACGGCAGCAGCAGCGGCAGCGACGGCAACAGCCGGAACAACAGGCCGCAGATGCCGCAAATTCCAATGCTTGCACACACACAAACACACACACACACACACACACAGCTGAAAGGGTCAGAGTAAAATATTATTAAAAAAGAATATATGTATAAATATACAAGTGTGTGTGTGTGTGTAACAGAGATACGGCATAAAGGCGGGCATAATAAAAAGTCGAGTAAAAAATGAAATCATATAAAAGACATCAATGCGAAACTATGGGATTTAAAAGCGCTTTAAATTGGCTAAGAATATGCAAGGGCATGGCTCATAAAAATTGTGGGCTCGCAACAGAACCAAAATGCCAAAGATTGCCCGAAGAAGGAGCAGCTCCATGGCACTGAGTGTGGGCTATGAGTTCGGTCAGCCGCTCGCTCAGTTCAGCTCAGTTCCATTCGTCCTTCAATGTGACGAGCGTTTGAAAGTTGAAGCTTCCACTCAATACATTCACTGTTGGCGTAATTCAAAGTTAACGATGTGTAAATACTTGTTGGCTTTAAGTGCACAAGCAGCAGCAAAGGCAGCAGCAGAGGCAGTGGAAGTGGCAGTGGCATCGGCACTAGCTGTTGCATTGCAAGCCAAAACCACAATTATGACTACGGGGTGAAACCACAAACTCTGCCTACCCATCTATCTAGCTGGTCCTGCACCCCCTCCCCTCCCTCCCAACCTCGCTCAAATGACTTAGGTACGGAACAGAATGATGCCCACGGCTATGATTTGGTTCTGTTGCAGCAGTAATGCTGGCAAATTGCATGCTTCTTTGGTACCCAAATGAGACACATTGTGGCCCAGGCAGGGCGGTATTGGACCACTGCTCCTGGACTGGACATCGACCACAGATAAACACACACACACACACATACACATAGATATAGATACACGCGCACATTTACTACGACAATTACCCTGCAGCAATTTACTTGAATTAACACCCTGGCCAAGCGCGCAGTCGACTTTTATAACTTCTTTTTCAGTCCATGTCCCAAGCAATAGCAACAAGAATAACAAGTTGTGGTAGTGGTAGTCTATTATGGAGTGGTCGACTAGAAACTGAACTGAGCTGTTGCTACTCTTAAGAATTTGTAGAAAGCTCTCAAATATACATGCACAACATGAGCTTCATTTGAAATATTTTGTAAAGTAAATAAGAGAAGATGAAATATAAGATATTAATTAGATGACTATTATTGTTCTATAAAGTCTAAGATACAGACTTCATTTGTTTCTGAAATTTTGATTTTTATTTTATTTGTATTTTAATTCTGTTTTAATTTATTTTAATTATTTTTTTAAATTTTTATTTTAGTTTTTTATTTGATCTTTTTTGTATTTTTTGTTGTATTATTTGTATTTTATTTTTTGTTTTTTTTTTTTAATTTTTCTTTTATTATTTACAATTAAAAATATTTTGTTTCATTAATTTAATTTTCATTTTTAATTATTTTTAGTTTTAATATAATTTAATTATTAATTAATTTTAATTCGTTATTATTTATTTTATTTTATTTTTATATTTATATAATTTATTTGCGTAAATTTAATTTTATTTTAATTTAATTTTGATTATATTTTTTATTTTATTTTAGTGCAAGATCTGAAAGATATGCCATAATTTATAGTAATAAGATATTTACAATGATATTAACGAACATGATAAGATAGCTAGTATTAAGCAATATACATACGCATACTGGATGCTTTATTCTTATATTATATTCTTAAACATAAGCAACAGACCCTCAGCTATAGAGTACATGAAAAAAAAATGCATAAATTTATTATTGGAACAGCGGCGATAACGACCACAGCCACGACCTTGAGCCGCAGTTGAGGCTACGTGCTGGCCCCAGGCCCGCGGACCGCGTCCGGACGAAGTCTTGTAACTGGCCGGCTGCCTGGGCATCAGCTTCATCAGGCTGCAAGACGATAAATTATCAAATGACTGCGTAGCCAAGGCAATTAGGTCGCTTTTTATTGTTTGGCCATCCTGCGACTGTTGTTGGGGCCACAATTATAATGAGCCAAAACTCCAGTTGCAGCTGTGGTAGGCGCAAATTGAATTAAATGCAGGCGCTGCCCTCTCGCTGGCAGCTCGAGACTTTCAGTGCAATCTGCGAGGAAGCAGCGCTATCAGATTTACTATTTATAAGCCAGTCGGCATATATGATTCGGAAAATACATGCCCATTAAATTGCGGACCATTAAAAAGCTATAGAGGCTTAAGGGCGCAACGCCTTGTATCCTAATCTATGCGTAGACGCCCTTTAAACTTTGGCCACGCCCCGAACATTGCGTGATTTAATGAGTTTTGCACTCAAGTCAACATATATGTTGTGTCGGCTGATTTATGCCTAATGACTGGGCCGCAGCGTGTATAAATACAAAACTAAATTGCTCGAAATAACGAAACTTTTGGGGCAACTTTAAGCCGCAGCAGCAGCAGTGGAGCCTGGGTTGGGGGAATCACATCAAGTGAGCAAAACAGATTTGTCACAAAACCGCAACAGCCAGTAAATCAGCATAAAGGGCGAGTGCAAGTCAAAACATTTTAGAAATTATGACCCGCTCAAAGGATAGCCGCAGAGAGCAGGGAGTGGGTGGCTGAAGCCCGATGATGATGGTGGCGGCACTTTCAACGATAATTGTCAGTGCTGTGGGTGGCTGACCAGACCAGACCAGGCCAAGCCAGACCGGGCCGGGCCAACGAGACTTGCCAAAAACGAAGCCAAAAAGAAGCGACACACACTGGGAGTCAGCTCTGCAAGGAGCACAATTTTATAAGTGCAATAATTGCTGCATGCGTGTGTATGTGTGTGTGTGTGTGTGGGTGCATATTGCTGCAGTATATATGCATCAGTATGTAAGTAGGCATGCACAGAAGATGCAAATCAGTCAGACGGCCGGACAACGGGCCAGACAGTTGTGCAGAGGAACGGACTTGCCGCAACGCTGCCAACATAAATAAGTTGTATGGCTCAGCCGGCGCTTGCACAAGCCTGCCGGCAGCTTAACCCTTGCCCCCACACAGAGCTCCCGCTCTCCTCCCTCTCCTGTCCCTCTCAACGAGCCATAACAACAGCAGCCCATGCTGTAGAAGGTCTGCATAAACGTTGGAGCAGCATGCGACTCGCTGCGGCATTGTACTGTACATCAACCACGTTCGTATGTATTGGAGCTGGGGAGCATAACAAGCAGCTTGTTGTTGTTGTTGTTGTTGCTGTTGTTTTTTTTCTCTCTTTTTGCTTCTTCTGCTAGCTCACTTGAGTAGACAGTGTACCAGCCACTGACACTTCCGTTTGGGCATTGTTTTTGCATTTTTGGACTGAATAATAATGTATGTACTTATGCATGTATGTGTGTATGCGTATGCGTATGCGTATGTATGCATTGACATACATAGTCATAGGAGTCAAGCCGAAAAACACAAAGCAATTAAAAGCTTGAACTTAGACCTGGCCCATTGGATAAGTTGTAAATGCTGCATGGATTATTTATGGCCGGTCATCTTGATGCTTATTAAATAGTTGCATTTCGAATTTATTCTCGGTGCCAAGCGCAACAATTATTTAAAGCTCTTCACACAACTTGCAAGCAGCTTCGCCCTTTTGGCCTGGTATTTGCATATGAAATAAGTTTTGTTTTCTCAGCTGTTGCTATATTTTACGATACTTCCTCTTTTACTAGAATTTATAACTTAAATGACATTAGAGATCAGGAATGCAGCTTAGAGTCGTAAAATTGAATGAAAGGCAGCGTAAGAATAAAATAAAAAGTATATATTTTAAATCTTTTTATTCTGAAAATAAATAAATTCAACAATTTGTTGGAAAAAATTTGCTGAGGCCCGAGAAATTATAAAGCCTTTAAGACGATTTTAAACATAAAATTATATAGAAAAATGTTTGCCCTAGATGAAGCTGGTTAAGAATTTTTATACGCTTTGAAAGTGGAAGCTCCGGGTATGATGGTTTTGTGGTAATGCATAGAGTAAAATTAGGAGGCGTGGTAAAACCCATATAGTATATATTATTGATTAGGATAGTGAGCTGAGTCGGTTGAGCCTGGTCTTTCTGTTCGTCTATATGTATGTCCGTCCGTATAAGTGCAACGATGTGGTGTAATAGTCAGAGACTTCAAATTTTAAATAGGTATTGCAATATATATTCCATACGCATCGCAAGCTATTCTCTTTTTCCGATATCTTTTCCATTTCCTTATTGTTAAAAATTAATATTACAAATTCGAAATTTGTAGCTCTTCTGTCAAGGTATCTTCTAGTCGGGCATACACGCCTACTTGCACTCTCACTAGTAACTCTGCGGAAAGCGTGGAAAAAACAGAGAATTTCATGGCGTTCTTGCATATGACAGAATGCAGCGAATAATTTCGCAATTTTTAATTAAGGCACTTTAGACAAAGCAGCTCCACTGCAATTAGCTGAGTAATAAATAAAAAATCTTACCTTCACTGCTTTCTGCCCTTGAATTATTTGTATTGATATTTAAAAATTAAAATTAAATAGCGCTAATGCCAGTTGCCTCTTGAAAAGAAATTTGAATATATTCTGAATAGTAATGAAAAATTCAAACGAATTTAAATTAAATTTGCAAATACTGAGGATACAAGCTCTTAAAATTGTTCAGAAACTAAAAAACCCAGATGTTATTAGAGAATATTTATTCAAATATAATTTATTTGGGTTTTTTTCTAGAATAGACATTATATCTAAAGTTTTGAACAAAAAACAATTCATTTTACATTTAATTTCCTAACAATTACATAAACTAAATATATTCTTATCTATTTCCAAATCTAATGATTGCAGCAGAACATTTCACTTTAATTGTATTATGAGGAGCACGAACTTGTTGGGGATTGTCAATTACGTTTTTGAAATCTTATTTCTGCTCCAGTGTTAAATGAGCACAACAAAGTCTGTGTGGAGCGCCCAACTAGTGCGATTGCCCGCACTCCTCGGAATCATGTTGAGCCACGTCTATGGCTGCTTGGCTTCGGTTTGGTGTTGTGCAAATGACAGGGCGTTTCAAGGATGTGAAGGATATAGAGTGCGTAGGGAGTGTGCTCGTCGTCAGGCTACTTATACGTTGGCAAAACGTTCTGTCATCTTGACAACACATACAAACGTTGTTTTGCCTTTGTCTTACGGCAATAAGGCGAATGAAAGCAAAAAGCCAACAGCAGCAGCTAGCTGTGATGTATGTTGGTGAAAATGCGTTGAAAAATGTGTAAACGAAACGATCTAAACGCCGGAGAAATGTGCTTGAGCAATAATAGTGGGACAGGCATACATATATACGACTATATATATGCGTATATATATTTGTTCACAGATTCAACTACAAAAAATAAATTTGAGTGAAACTCTTATCAAATGCAGTTAACGAGCTTGTTGACATCTTCACGCATGAAATAAGTGGGTAAACTAATGTAGACAGACAAACAGACAAACAGACTTTATGCTGGTTCCAGGAAAATTCCGTTGGAAAATGCTCTAATTGAATTGAAATCAAATTGCACAACAGTCATGCAAAAGTAAATGATTTGAAAATGCAGCAATACAAATGTAACTTTCAGACTTACACAAATAAATAAGTGTGTGTTGGTGTATGTGTGTGTGTGTGTGTGTATTTGTCAATATCAAATTTTTATGCCCAGACGAAGCATAAAATTTTTAAAGCCACTTTGATTTACTATAAAGGATAGGCCCCTCGTCCAATCTTATGAAATTGCGTATGAAATATTTATGATTGCAAAACAGGAATATAGCAAAAAAAAAGTAGAAGAAGAAGAAAAGCACAACAACAACTAAGGGCTCGCCGGACCCAACCATTTCTGACTGCCTGTCTGGCTGTCAAATGCCATTGCCCCTCTCAGCCCCCGTCGCACAAATATTTATATACATTCATTCATACTTACATTGAGAGCAGTCGCATAACTGGCAACATATTTTACCCCAATCACATACTTTTGTGGCCTGAATGCCGCAAAAAGGTGTGCGACAGAGTCCAGCGATGCCATGAAGGGCCGTCATGACATTATATAAACTACGAGGAGACTGCAATTGGCTGTTGCTGATAGTTGATCTCAGGCTACAAAAGTGCAAGAGAAGTTAACCACTTGCTTAATTTGACATATTTACAGCAGTCTGGATAGATATATATTTCTTTTAAATATTTGTATATAAATGTAGTAAATTGTTTACATTTGATAGATATATATATATTCTTTTAAATATTTATATATATATTTATATAAATGCAGTAAATTTTTTACTTTTTATATATATATCTTACATATATATTATATATTCTTCTCTTTCATATTTTTCTTATACTCCTTACGTGTCCACTTGTGTCTGGCTCTGGGCTCCTTGCGGGATAATCTCGGCTTCTACATAGCTGTGATTATAAAAGGTTGCATACTTCGGCGCACTGGCATGCTGGCAATGCCAGAGATATGCACGTCCCATTGGCCATGTGTGTGTGCGTGTGTGTGTGTGTATGTGTGTGTCGTTTAGCAAACTGTCTGGCCAAGTGTAGGGCATTTTCGTATTTCAATTTTTCGTCTTTTTCGGCAAAGGCACAGATGGCAGGCCAAACAAGTACGACAACATTTTTTCGATTGCATGGATATGCAATAAACGTAATTACAATGCCAACTTGGGTGTGTCTCAATGTCTCTGATTGTCCGTGATTGTCTCTCTGTGTGCGTGTGTCTGAGTGTCGATACGTCCTGCAGTTTTGTCCATAGATAAACAAAAGTTGGCCAATTAGATTTTTCAGCATCATCCAACTGGGTTTCTTTGCCCATATTATCAACTCCTTGTTGTCGTGTGCTTTGACTATTTACCCCACTGAGCTGTCAACTGATTTAATACTCCTCTGTGTAATGTTTAAGAATTTAACAAGAGTTTTGCAACTTGCAGTTGGTTATCGCACAGTTGCACTTAAAGCAATTAGTTTGCCATTTGGTAGACAATTGAGTCTATGGGCTTTAATTGGATCGTCTTTCGGGCTTTGACAGAAAACAACAACAACAACAAAATAACAATTTTCGAACAATTTTCTTTGTATATTATCTGACTTTGTATATTATACAATTTACCTATTGTATTATAAGAGCCGGCAGATGTATCTGTCTGATATTGGAATTTTGTAATGAGCCTGAATATTAAATTAAAGTTATTTGATATTCTTTACACAAATACTTAGTTTGAGTAGCCTGTTCGATATATCATATTAATGTAAGTTATTTTCGATTTAATTGAGAGAATGACCAGACATTACAGTATAATTGCCGGCTGCTCCTGCACAAATTCAATTAAAATCGTAGCTGTTGTAAAATCAATGCTGTGATAGGTATCTGAGGCAACAGCCCAGGTCGAGGTCGAGGCTGATGCTGAAACCACAGTTGAAATTCTTGGCCAAGATTCCAATAACTTAATTGGAAAAACGCATCAAAGCCGATTTCAAGAGTTTGCGCCGCTCAGCCGCAGCCGCTGCCGCAGCCCCGGGCCACACTTAAGAAGGTCTAAAACTTGGAATGGCTCAGCGCATTTAAGCCAACTACAATGGGAATGGGCAACTGTCAATGCGGCCAGCTGCTGCCTAAGACAGTGAGCTCTGGCCTGCGGCAAATTTCTAAATGAAAGCTATTTTTAACGCAACCGCCGCGTGTGGGTGCTCCGTCTGTGTGGGTGTTGATGTCGGTCCAAATCAAATTGCAGCTGGCAAAAGAGTTAAGTCAAAATAGGCGTAAACAGATTGCCCACTTGGTTGGCTGGCTGGCTGGCTGGCTGGCCAAGCTCCTCTCTCAGTTCTCTGTGCTCCGTGCTCAGTTGAGTTGAGCTCGGTTTTGGCTTTCAGCTCTGTTGCAAGCTCGCCGCAACACGGAAGTCGCGTTTGTTGCCGCAGAGCGCATCCTGCCTTTGGTTTTGCCGCTGCCAACGACTGCCACTCGAATTTTGAATTACGCGCTGCTGTCAGGATGCAGCCCATCTCTCTCTCTCTCTCTGTATCTCTCTCACTCTCTTTCCACTCCACAGCCATCCTCATGTTTAGCCGCATCCTGGCTGCTTTTGAAAGTTTTATGCCGCGCACTTTCGCAGCAGCACAACTTTGCAACTGTACATAAATTTAATTTCATTTTATGAGCAGTCCCAAAATCTTTGGCAGCTCATACACACACACCAACACACAGCACAATAAAATCTATGCCCAGCTAATGCAATTTTATTTTCCGTCTTTTTACAGTGCACTTGCAGCAGTCCGGCCGGCCCCCTGCCCCTCTGCCACGCCCCTAGTGCCAGGAAACTGTTTTGGGTGAGTTAAGTATGAATTATGTTGTTTTAGTGCACGAGCCTGAGTTTGAAAACTTATTGAAATATGCCGGCAGGAGGCGGCTGCAGCCTGCTTCTGGCAGTAGAGCCCGCGCAGCAAACTTGTGTCCTTTTAAGCTTAATTGAAAGTTGGAGAGAGCCAAAATGTTGCCGATGCCACAGCAAAGTTTTTGAAAGGCGCGCCTTCTTTTCGGCCGCCAGGCAGTAAATTACCAACAGCTGTTTTGCCTTCTGAGTGGTTGGCTGCACCGCCAGCTGCAGCCATTCGAGTGGTGCACACCTTTGGCCCAGAAACTTTGCGATTGGCATTGATCGAGTTGTGGCTAAATGACATATCGAGTCTTTCGCCCTGCCTTCGCCACTATATCAACAACAACAGACCGCGCACCACGCACAACTTTTGGTGGAAAACAAGCAGACAACGGCAATAGAAGCGAACGACGAAAATCTTTTGCAGCTGCTCATAAAAATGTCAAAGAGCGCCCCGAGCTCGCCCGCTCGCGCTGCAGTTGCTGCGGCTGCAATTTGTTATTTGGTTTTTTCTATGGCCATGCAAAACTTTCGCTTTGAAATGACAGCAGTCGGAGCAGGGAGGAAGTTGCTCCGACTTCAGAGAGCACAACAAAGTATTCAGCAGATGGTGGGTGGGTGAGGTGGCTCGGCTGCTTGGCTGGCACCACAACGGAAATAGCTTGAAGTTGTCAGCTGCGCAATGATGCACATTAAGTGTCAAGTGTCAGACGCTGCCAAAAAGTTGTTGACAACAACAACGGGCGACACTTGCATCAACCGCAAGAGCAGCGCTGACAACTGACGCCGCCTGTCAATGGGAGCGAGAGCAATCCGTTGCTTTAGAGTGGGCGAACGAACGCCCTTCCTGCCATATTATTTATTTATTTTGTTTAGCTGCTCGACCATTTTTGCCAATTTTCAAACGCCTTTGTGTAAACAAATCTAGACCCGAGCAATTTCTGGTTATTTTTAGGGCAAACACAATAACAGTCTCCAGTGGTGGCGCGAGGCGACAAAGACGGAGCAGTCGTCGCCATACTCAATATTACTTGCGTTTGCATTTGCCCTACCTAAACTGACGACGCCTCGACCCGGCTCGGCACCGTCTGCTGCCTCCTGCAGCGGGCGATATCCCATGGAGTTTTCAATTCCAGCTCAAGTACGTGCCTTGCTTGATTTGCAATCCTTTGAAGTCGCATGCCAGTTGGCTGGCATATATATATACAAATATATATATGTACAGTTGGTTAACGGGATTGAAACTGGGCTCGGAATTGGGAAACGGCAGCGATATTTTGATGCATGTTTGTCAAAATTGAGATATGTCGCTGGCATTTGTTTGCGCTGCAACTTAAGTTGCATTCTGATACTCTTAGCCGTGCCGCGTGCTCCGAACATAAGCATAACGAGTTCCATTTTCCACTGCTCGGCATTTTTCATGCATAATTGAAACTAAATTTAGCCCCGCCCGCCCTCGCCAAACATTTGCTGACTCGTCGTACGCTGCAGCTCGTTCAATTGAAAAGTTGTAAAATCAACAAGTCACTGGCAAACAGGAAAACCAGCGACGACGCGTAACTGACAAAATACTCCACTTGCATGGGGAAAATGTGTGAGGAAATGTAGTGGCATAGGATGAGATATACGTTTTGCCAGAAATTTTAAAGCATCTCTAAAATAAAGTCTTTAATATGAAATATGTGTCTAGGGATATCAGATATATATTTTATTTATAAAAATATTTCGGGTTGGAATATTTGAACTGAAAAACTTACATTTTTTCTTAGTAAATATAGAATTTATCATAATAATTTTAACATATTTGTTTTCATATATTTTAATAATTATTATTATTATTTCCATTTTCCCATGAATTTATATATAATATATTTCTTTGCCCGGTATACAACTTCTATAATATTTGTTTCTAATAGAGGGTATTAATACCGATAGAACTTGATGCACAAATAGCAACTGCAACTGATAAACTGTACAATAGAGTAGTCAGTTAGTCAAAGATAAATATAAATTGCAAACAAAGATAAATATTTTTGGAAACAAAAGAGAACGCAAAAATATCAAAAGAAAATATAAATAGAAAGGAATAAGGAATATAAAAATTTAAAAAAGACAAAGGGCTCTACCCTGAATCCATTGAAAATGGGAAATCAGAGAGATCTTCGTAAGTACTAATTTGAATTTTACATATTCGTGTATACCATACTCTAAAAGAATTCATCTATTTTTGCCGATGACTCATACCATTTTGTTTCTATCGGCATTTATCGATAATTTGAATTCGTTTTTTAAGCCTGGTTTGTACATCGTTTCAGCTAGAGATTTCAAATTTACTGTGTAGTTGCATGTAATTAATACGGAGATTATCTTATTTTTAAATTTTGGATGCCACGCCCCACTTGCCCATAATTTGCAAAAACATAAATCATATACTTGAAACTTGTGCTTTGGCGAATACACACATATGAATGTCATTAATACACATATTTAAAGATAATCCATCGCTAAGAAAAGTTATTCAACAATCACGTTCCCATTGCAATGCGCACAATGCAGCCCAAGTAAAGTTCAGGGTATCTACTAGTCGAGCAGTCTCTACTAAAGCACTCTTAATGGTTCTATGTTAATTTCTGCGCATGCTGTAGGGCTTTGCCACGCCCAAACCTTGTTGACACACCTAAAATCAAACCATAAAATATATATATATCTATATATCTTTCGAGAGAATTTAATGAAATACGTAAAATACATAAAACCATAAACTGTATATTAAAATACATAAAACCATAAACTGTACGCAATAAATTGCATCGCATTTTGATTGAATTGTAACAGAGCAATGTGCACAAACAAAATATAAATTCAATTTCCTAACTGACACAGTCGACAACATTGCAAAGCCTCTGGCCAAAAGTCACTTTTTAATAACTAACAACTGCCATAGAGTTTTAAACAATTGAGTTAAGCGCAGCATCAAACTCAGTGAGCGCACAGCGCTATCATGTATACAAGCACATCTATTGATCAAGCTAAAAAAAAAAGCTAAAAAAGATTGCAAATGTCAGTTTTAAAGCAAGCATGTTGGACAATTGAAAAGCGAGTGAAAAACTAAAATACCAGTTAACTTTTTGTCCACATGGTTTTTGTTGTCCGGGGCTCGCGGGCGGGAGAATTTGCAATTTTTGTGCAAATGATGCCCACAGGAAAAACGAAACCCAGGCACATGGCTCAAAGGACCCGAACTGGCCGCAACGGAAAAACGGCCAAACGGCAAAACGGCCGTCGAGCATACGTTATAACATTACGCACACGACGTGTCAATTTGAAGCTTATAATGTGCACAACTGAACCAAACCCAAAAAATCAACAATGCAGAGAAAACTCTAAAAATGTCACCGAACAATTTACGAATATTCGAAACGTTCGACTTACAACAAAGGTGCAAACAGAATGCACGCGCCACAGCTGAAATGATTATAAATGCAACGAAAATGACATTTAGAAATATGTATATGCATACGTATACATACCTAGATAAGTGTGCACGAATAATATATCTGAAGTGAGTATGCTGCAACTGGCGCAGCACTAAATCAACCAAAATGAAAATCAAAAGATTATAAAATGAATTTGCTAACTACAATACATTTCTTTCAAATATTGTTTCATTGAGTACATTTTCCAATTTATTTTAATTATCTGCGCATTCCAACTTATGAAACTACCCACGTGCACAGAAATAAACAAAACAAAAAACAAAATTGTTTGATATTTGCTGATCTCATTGTTGGCGTTGCTGTTGTTGTTGCTGCTGTTGTCACAATGCTGTTGTCATTTTTAAGCCAATTTCCGTTCATTTTGACGCATCTGCTGGGCACAGGCACACTCGCTTAAATACACACCCACACACATTAACATTGTACATGTATTTACTCTTTTGGCCAGGCCTTTTGTTTTTCGGTTGTGTCTGTGGCCAAAGTTGTTGTTGCTGCTGCTGTTGCTGTTGCTGTTGCTGCTGCTGCTGTTGTTATTGCATTTGTTGCGGTTATGGCAGTACCCGCGGTTAGTCCGTTCAACTGCACAGTTGTTGTCCTTTCACATTCATAGATACAATAAGCCCTTAACACAAACAAACACAGGCATGCCCGCGCGTGTGCATGTACGAATGGTAAACACTGTTGCGCGATACTTGTTTATTTTATGAAATTAATCTTAAAGTGTACCAAAATACTAAATATAAATCTAAATAAATGTTTTAGCGCACATTTTGTTGATTGCAATTGGAAAAAGATTAATTTAATTGATAATTGTGAGTGATAAATATTTTATTTTGAATTTGTTTGATTCTGTTGCTGCTCCTGTGTAGTGGAGTGAGAAATATAGGATAATGTGGTAGCAATATGTAGAGATATGTAGGGATTTTATGAATAATTCGTTAGGATTAGTAATAAATACAATTGTTTATATTTGTCCTTAATTTTATTAAGAGGATATATCAAAGACAGTCATTGCTGGCTGACACATAATTAATTATTTTTATTATTATTATTAGATTTTTTCATTTTTTATATATTTATTTATATAATTTCATTCAATTCAATTCACATTTGACATGCGTAAAAAAATGCAAATTAATAATTATTTATAATAATATATATATTTATTTATAAATACCTAGGAGTTATATGCTTTCATGCTAGCAGCCTCCTAAATCCAGACGTCCTCAAGTTCATGTAACTAAACTTTAATGTTACAAAACTTGTTTTCAGTAGAGCTTTGCAGTTCAGGGACCTGACTTATAGCCATCATGCCTGGTTCTTCAGACACCCGCTGCTGTACAAATTTCATATTAATTAAATGGTATTTAATTTACATTATTTTCATTGATTTGATTATGCAAATTTGCTTAGCTCGACGTATCCGCATCGCAGCACAGATGAAATCATTGCTGCAGCAGCAATTCATGCATTCATTATGATTGACGTGGAAGCTTGTAAATAGATCTATGCGTTGTTTCATGCCAATTGCCAATTAAATGAAGCAATAAGTTGCTTTTCAATTGCTATTCATCCTTCAAGTCAGCCTTTTCATACACCTTAAAGCTTTAACTCATGAATTCTCTCTCGCAGTCAGCCAAAAGGAAATTAATAAGGCTGATTGTGTCAACAAAATTGAATACGTAATGTTTTCCAAATTCATGTGTCTGTGTTGCAACAGATATGAGTAGAATATATACAGGGTATAGTCGACTCAAGGATTCCCAGTGAAAAAAGCTATTGCAAATATTCCTTAAAGATATTTATAATTTTCTGTTTACATTTCCTTATGTATATAATAATGTATATATAATCTGAAACGTATTATTAATTCACAATATGCACAGGGTATAACTATATAAATAAATAGAATTTATTCTGCACGATTGCGCTTTATAAAATGTTTACACAACTTAGATGGTGACGTAGAGGAAGAGAGAGAGGACGAGAAAGATACACTGAGAGAGTGACAGAGATGGAATGATTGGCGCCATGTTATTATTTATTGAAGCGTTATTTGCCTGCGTGAGAATAACGAAAGCAAATTGTTTGGATGCACCGCTCCTCACACAGCTCTCCGCCCACCCACCAGCTTCCATCGCCCACTTCACAGCTAGTCGAGCTGCCAATTGTTGTTCCAACAGCAGCGGAAAACTTTGCCGGTTTCCCTTATTTTTGATTTTATTTTTGGCAACATTCAGCCATGAATACATTCATAGGGATATGGGGACATCGGGACACACGCGTCTGCCAGACGAATTTCCCCTAAACAAGCTACAGCAGCTATTCTGAATACAAAAGGCATGTGCATGAGAAAGACCACAGCTTTATTTTGAGCAACATAATGAAAGAAAGTCATGCAAAGTTACTCAAATGGATTAACAGAATATTATAATATTGTATAGAATTTTAGATCAGATCGTGTGTTGACTGACTCTTTGATTATTCATTTTTCTATGGGAGTTTACAAAAATATTTATATATTTTATTTTCATTTATTATAATTGAGCTAAAGATACAAAAATATGTATACATATAATTGAAACAAATCTTAAAGATATAATATCTTAGTTTGAACATATCCTGATAATATATAAATATGTTGCTAATTTAATTCTGTGCGTATCCTGAAAATAGAATATATTTATTAATATAAAGTAATATAATACATTTAGCATAACGCATTTATGATGAACTGCCATTCTTAAGCCTTTATAACGTATGTTTCGCGATATCGAGGCTGAGGACCAGGGCTTCACCTATCGATAACTTACAGGGCTACAAAATATATTTAGATTCAAATTATTTCAATAACAATTTGAAACAAAATATATTTTGTAGCCCTGTAAGTTATCGATAAGTTGCAGCTCTGGCCACATAATATGGCAAATATTACTTTACATGTATACAGTTTTATTTTTTAATTTTATTAAATTTAATTGTCGCGTATTTTAAACCGAATATAATTTTTTACAATTTTTTATAGAACATTTTTAGAGCAGAATAGAAATCAATATTTTTATATGAAAAATATTTAATATGTGACTGGCTATAAATGGAACCTTGTTAGAAACACCCACTTACTCACACACACACACACACACTCACGCACGCACATATACTTTACATGCATACAGTTACATTCAGTCGATGCAGCAGTTCGCTGGTCATTTGTTTACTGTTCGTGGCTCGTTTACGCCTCAGGACACGGCCAGCGCTGTGTGCATTGTCAACATGTTGTTCGGATTGCATAGCTGTTGGGTGAAAATGGGGCTGCATATGCCGCTGTTTGCCAGATAACCATTATAATAAAGCGATATTTTTCAAACGAGCCGCGAGTGCGTATACACAGAATGGCACTGTGTGGGCAGGGCAGGTGGGTTGGTGGGCTGGTGGATTGGTGGATTGGTGGATTGGTGGGTTTGTGTGTGTTTGGTCTGTTCGATGCACATTGAGCATCGTTCGACATTATGATACGGTGACATCACGAACGATGACGCTGACAACGACATATTGGGCTGAAATTAAATTGCAAGCTTTGATAAGCTGAGCGCTCGAAAACGAAAATAAAAACTACGTTTGGCTGACCAGTCAAGTTTTTAATGAGCTCGACTTACGTGGCCTTAATTAAAAACTGTGGGCGTGGCCGTGATGTTTGTTTACGTTTGCGACTGCCTTTCACAGCTCGATATTAAAAGTTGGCAGCTTTGAGGCCAAAGGAATTTCATTAGTGCGCCAGATGGGCGTGATCAACGGTTGCTTGTCAGAGCCACTAGGGCGTTGCGAATGTGGACCAAAATATGCATAGCAAAGGATATGGCGAAAGTTTTGTTATTATTTCGTAGCGTTGTTATTGTTATTGTTGTTGTTATTGTAGTTGATATTGTAGTTGTTGCACACATGTGTGATTTATTAGCCCGTATTCGGTATAAAGTTGCCTGCTTAAAGCGCTGCCGACCCCAACAACTGCTAGAAACTTATTATAGGTTCATATATATATATATAAATGAATATATATGTATGTGAGGGAATGTGCGTGTGTGTATAAAATGAATTATCCATAATGAGCTTCACAAGTGAATGTGCATTTGATTGAGCTACTCAGGCGAAAAGCTAAAATACAATTTGTATATATAGACATCAAAATATATATATGTAAAAAATATAGATATATATATTAAAATATATATATAATAAAAAAAAATATTTTTAAAATATATGTATATGATAGATTTGTTAAATAATCAATGTTTAGCTGAAATTATGCCTCATTTATATCGAAAGAGAATAGGCCTCTGATTCATTGAGAAAAATATTGGTTTACTTTTAAAATAATTTGCATTGCTTTATTAAATACCCCAAGGAACTCAAACATACCTTAAAGAAATGTCGCAACAGATATTAGATATTAGTATAATATTCTTATACAGCAAATACATTTTCCCTCAACTCTAACAACATCAAATTCTTTAATTAAGTTTAATAATAAATATTTATTCAAATAATGTCAGTTGCTTTATTTGTTTAAATATCTGAAGGAACTCAAAGATATCTTAAAGGAACGTCCTAGCGGATATTAGATATTAATATTAAATATATTTTCCCTCAACTTTAATAACTCAACTCTCTTTAACTAAGTTTAATAATAAATATAAAATACTAAATAAAATACGACACAATCAACAGCCGCACAACGCCGGGTAACACCAAACACAACTCTGATTATTTTCCATATACGAAAATGGCGAAAATCATTTATTCGACAGCAATGCATTTGGGCAGGTGAGGCGAGGCGAGGTCGCGCTGTGCTAAATTCATATGAAAGCCATATAAGTGTGAGATGAAAATAAATAAACGCGACTCGTTGCCTACTTATGAGCGCGCATTTAATATGCAACTTTTTGGTGCACGGGGGGCAATACATATTAAAATACTGCTGACAAGTGCTGCCAGAGCAGGCAGCGCACATGTTTAACAAGCCATATTGCCTTGTATTTCATTTTTATGATGACTTTCCTCTCAGCCCCAGCCCCAGCCGCAGCCCCAGCCCCACCGGCAACAAAAATGTTTATTTGGCGTGTTGCAGCAACACAAATAATTGTCGTGCAGCATGTGGCGTGTGCGTGAGTGTGAGTGTGCGTGTGCGTGAGTGTGAGTGCGTGGCGATGTGCTGAATTTTATTTATGATTATGTGCGCTCTGTCTTTATAGCCATGACGCGCACATCGCACACACAGACGCAGACACAGACACAGGGAGATATATCACATATCGCCATGTCTTCAATTGTATGCAAATATTTCGTCAGCTGCCACTTGGTTATTAATATTAGTCACACACACATGGCTCGGCGAGCTATTGAAAAAAGTAAGGGAAAACTAATTGCAATTTGTGGCTCGCAGGCTCCCGCAGCCAAAACGTTCCTCACTTAAAAAATGAAGCGCGCGCCCCACTTTCCATGGCGCTGATGACAAACTTTAACCGCTGTCCCAGCTCAAACGAAAACGGCGTCAGCTGCTAGCACATGAAGGGAGATAGATAGAGAGAGATAGAGAGAGGTGGCAAATCGCGTCTATGTATCCTGCCATAGATGTTTGTATGCCGATGCATTCAATTCGCTGGCTGCGCTGCGCTGCTTCTATCTGCTGTGGCTCATGTCTATGGAAGCGTAAAGTCCATTAACATGAAAGACAAACAAACAAGGCACCGTTGAACGTCGAATTTTAGACACTTCATAAACAACATGCAAACAGAAGAGAGCAAAAAATGCGCAGCCCGAATGCAAATTGAACTACAGTTTGTGGAAAAGGCATTTGGGGCAACATATGCTCACAGTTTTCAACGAAATTTATTGCTTTGCAGGAAACTCTTCAAAGCTTGCATCAGCTCGATTTCAATTAGTTATCGCTAGACGACTTCAAGATAATTTCATTTCGACTCGTTTAAATTGTGACTTAATCAAGACAAATTGTTTATTACCCTTTTGTCCTGGCAATTGCGGCGCTCTGTGGCGATGGGCAGCTTTCTTGTTGCCTAATTGAATGGATTCGTGCAAAGAGTGAGAAAATAGACAATTATTGTTAACAACACTGGTCACGCCGTTAAGCCAATCAACTGTATCAACAACACGCATACGCTACGTAAGCCCACACACACAAACACACTCACACGCACACCTCCAACAATACTCTTCGTATATTTAGGGCTTAACATTTGGCCAGAGAGCAAGGACTACAAATAATATCTGTTGACCAGACGGCCGTCTGGTTCAACTCTTTTATATTGAATAAAATGGCAGCAACAACAACAACAACAAACACACACACGCACACAAAACCAAATATTTAATGAAGGGAAATAATTTCTAATAAGATTTGGCCTCAATTGAAAACGGATATTAAATTCGAAACAATGTAAACAGCAAAAGTGCAATATATATTTGTGGCAGTGTGCGTGTGTGTGTAGGTGTGTGTGTGTGTGCTTTTCTTGCTCTCGAAATCTATGTAAACATTTGCATATTTGCCATAGAAAATAGAAAACAATTCGATCCATAGTTGAAATGTGCGCAGTGCGAGTATGTGAATAGGATTACAAGCTTTTTTAATTAAAAATAGCAAAGTTAGAGAAATACCTTTTTTTAAATTCAATTGTTGGTTGTAAATTATTTGTATATAATGTAGAAATTAAATATATATATTTTTATTTAAATTTTACTTGAGCATCAATTTTAGTGGTCAAGCACAGCTCGTCGTGTCGTCCTCAAATTAAACAAAGCAGAGCGAGAAAAATGGAAACAAATATTTAGAAAAGTATTTTATCTAGTTAGCATTCGAATGGGCTTGGTAGGAAAGCAAACATTTGATATACTCCACTCGACAAACTTAAGCCGAACCTCAAACTTAAAGCTACACACAGACTGTGTGTGTGTGTGTTTATTTCACACCTCAAGGGTGCTGAAATATGGCATTCAGCAAAAAACAGTGCATTCAGCCAAGGCAGGCAGCCTGGCAGCCCGGCAGCCAGCGCCCACATTTACTCATTCTTGGCCCCGCCGTCTGACAGACAAGTTGCGTGCAAATTTCAACAGAGCAACTGGAACGTGTTGCTGCGGGCCATTCGTGCCTGAAAAGTTTTCTAAACATAACTGCAAGATCTGAGCTGTTTTTCCTGTGCCCCGCCCCCTACTCTCCACTCCTCTCCAGCTCCGGAACATATTGCAATTTCACTTGGCTTCACATTGTTGTGTGTGTGACTGTTTTTTTTTTCTTACTTCTTATCATCATCATGACCAAGGCAGATTGCGCACGTGCTTAGCAGCCAGCGTTATCTAAACTTCAAATACCCTTTAAAAATAAACACAGCTTTTTACTTCTTAAATGAAACAATTTTTGTTTGCAATCTAAATAAGATTATTTCTTGAATTTTTTAATATTCTTGCTGAATTCCTTACGCTTCGTTTATTACTTGCATACAAATATTGTATCTCTTAAAGGTTTTTTGCGTAACATCTTTCGGAATTAAATCTGTATATGCTCAGCTTTTCTACTTATATTCCATCTTCCATCTGTCAGCAAAGTCACTCTCTTGCCGTGGTCAACACCTTTCGAAGAACTTCCAACAAGTTTGACTACTTTTTGTCAGCAAATATAATCAACTTACATAATTGAGAGCATTTGATTGTTGTCAACAAAATCTGTCACGTCATATAACTTTGTCCTGCATGCAAGACAATTCGTGAACGTAAGCCTCAACACATACCCCAAGCATAAGAATATAATAACAACAGCAACAAAGCAAAATATATCCGCTACGTGAACAACAACAACAACAACTGACAAATAGAAAAATATGCCTGTTTATTATTGTGTAAATCGACACAGCAAATATTTTATATGACCCTGACAAATCAGTTTTCTCTATTTATATAATAAGCATCGAAAAGCTCAGCACACGGTGACCCAAATGAAAAGTTAAGCGTGAGTGGGACGCAAACATGGAGCGTCGATTGATTGCGCACAGTGGGGAGGCTGAGGTCGAATAGAGGAGGAGACGGGACAGGAGTTGCCTCAAAAAATAGAAGCCGTACAAATTTATAGCAATTGATTTCACTGCGAATCATCATGCCATGCAAAACACACACTCACACACACACACACATATATGGGCAAAAAAAAAAAAGAAAATCGTGTGCTTTTATAGCTTTCATCGCATACCTATGTGACGGTAGACAGAACAAAGAGCACAAATGTCGATCGATTTCGTGAGCTTCCTGTTTCGACAACGACACGGCATTTATAAAAATCATACGCACTGTTGTACCAGCAGCACACGGCAGCCGGCACACGTCACACGGTAGACGGCCCGCACAGCACACGGCACACGGCTATGTCAATATATTCTTATGGACCGCCAGCAGACGAAGCCACCCGCACGCCGTACGCCGCACGCCTCACGAATACGTAATGTCAATTTTGACAAAAAGCTGTCGCCTGCTGGCTTGTTGCCATTGTGCCGTTGCTAGCGCTGACTTGGGGCATAAAAACAGGACACCATTTTATTTGTCCGGAGCTGTCATTAGCACGCCTAATCCACTTGGTTGCCGTGCGGCGAGGTGTGTAAGATTGGCAAACTAAACAAATCAAAGGAAGCGCCGGACAGGACATGGCCATTTTGACTTGTTGTCCGCGGCATATGAGTGATTGGCCCTAATTGAAGGTGACACAAGGAATGCCTTCAGCTCATACCGGAGCAAATCACATTTTAGTACCTTGGCCAACGGAAGATAAAACTAAGCCACAATTAATTGAAAGACGCTCGAAGTACCCCGAATGGCATTAGCGACTCCTGCTGGTAGCCTCGCCCTCCCCCACTAAGATCCAATTTGTATGCCAGTTTATGCAGAACAATCAGTCGAATGCAAGTCTTCATTCAGTCTTCGCAGCACACAATGGAAATCATCTTATGAAGCGTTTCAAAAATTCAATTTGAAAACGCAAATGTGGGGAATGTTGCCATAGCTAATGAAAGACGAGCACTTAAGCATATCTACGGGCAGGACAAAGACAGAGATTCGGGAGTACTAATAGAGGCAAATGAATGGAGATCGAGTGAGGGAAATCATGAAAAAGGCAAGCGAGAACGTGTTCCCAGAGCTAGACGGGCAGAGCTAGAAAGGCAAGTGAAGTGTTTGCCATAGTTACTCGGGCAACGTCTTGAGGGCGTCTGATACTCTGCTTTGCACACATGCGCTCTGCTAGACGCACAAATTGCTGGATGTGGTAAGAGTTTGACAGCTCAACTTCAAATGACAATTGCCTGGGCGTGGGCACGTCTCTGTGCAGGTGCGTGCGGGGGCGTGTGGGGGCGTGCAAGGTGTTCGGCATTAAATTGGCCAATTTGAAATTTGTGGAGATGCTCATAGACAGACAGACAGAGAAAATAGGTAAAAGTCACGCCCACGCAGATGCTGGCATGCTTTAACTAAGCTGGCGCAGGACTAGGTTTAGATGACTTGGGTCATCCCTCATCACCGGAAAAGGTACGAAGAAAAAAAGTCGCTGTCAATCAGCGGCAACGAAACAAGCCAACAAACTGCCAACTAATTGGTTGAAATGCAGAGCAGAAAAGTCGGCGCGACGCC
This sequence comes from Drosophila meridionalis, assembly GCA_035045145.1. Taxonomy (NCBI): domain Eukaryota; kingdom Metazoa; phylum Arthropoda; class Insecta; order Diptera; family Drosophilidae; genus Drosophila; species Drosophila meridionalis. Next base: position 4,832,948 of record JAWNPG010000037.1, on the reverse strand, counting down.
AAAGCACAACAAAAAGTTGAAAGAAAACCAAAAATTTGCGCTGCCAAAAAGTTTTACGCTTATTACACCCCAGCACCGAAAGAATGAAACAAAAAAAAAAAAAAAAAAAAAAAAAAAAAAAACAGAAAAAAAAACCAGAACCGAAACAAGAAAACAAAATACATAAAATAATGGCATCATGATTCATTAGCAGAGAGCGCCAAGTGCGTATCCGTGGAGCGGAGTCTGCTGCATCGACACCGACACCGACACCGACAGTTGCCTTGGCTAATTTAAATTCCTTTGACGCCGCCACCAAATGGCGCCTTATTAGACATAGACATAGACGGGCCTGACAGCTCTTTAAGCGCCTGAATGATTGACATCAAAAAGGTTTCTTTGTAATTCTTAGCGCCAGCAACAGCAGCAGATAATTAAATAAATATATGTATATAAATATGAATCCATAAATTCTGGATACAATTAAAACTGCTCTTAATTAACACTCATCTTACGCTGGTTTTACACATCTGGAACTCAGGATCTAGAAGTTCCTTATTATGATTCATTAGTCATTAGTTAATTGTTGAAATTAAAACTAAGACGAACATTTTCAATTTTAGAACAAAAATATTTATTGGAATTTAAGGGAATACGGTTCTTAGAGCCGTGCAATAAACAACTGACAAATAAGTATCAAGCTGCTTAGGGGCTCATTTGCATGTTGTCTAGGTGACAACTTAAGAAAATTATATATTTTTAGATACATTTTATATTTAAACAGACTCTTAGCAGGTTTAAAGGACTCTCCAGAGGACGCAAAAGGCCAGGCAATATATATTATATATATACACATGTATATTGTATTGAAATGTTACCTTATCCTTGCCAATGCCAGCTAGAGCTGCGAGCTCAGCCATCTCAGGCGACAGCGTCGACTACCCAACAAATCTCACTAAATGCCAAGACAAAAGTAAATGAAATTGCACTAAATCTACGGGGAATTTTCTACAGAAATATTCAACCTTTGGCAGAGAGCTCGAGTTGTGCCCGAAATTGGGTTAGCAATTGTGCTGCCGCTGCCGCTGCCACTCTCTCTGCCTCTACCTCTGCCTCTGCCTCTGTCGCTGCCGCTCGCCCTTTTGGTGGCCTTTGGTAATCTGAAAAGGTACGAACAGGCCTAGGCCAAAGTGATAAACCGTTTCCACTGACATCGCATATAAATCTGCGACAAAGTTGCGTCTGCCAGACACACGGACAGCTCCAAATCGTGCCGGATTTGTCACTCCAAATCGTTGAAAATCTCGTGCGTTGTTTATTCGCTCTACTCCCTCCCACCCACCGCCCACCGCGCGCCTTTCCTTCATCCCGTTTAGTTTAGGTTGTGAATTTTTGAGAATTCCGCACTGGCGATAGCAAAAAACAACAAAATAAGAACAGCTCGTCTCTGACTGAGTCGTAAATCTTCGAGTGGCTTATCTGCAGCAAAGCTTTGTGCTTTTTAATTCGCTGCAAAAAATATGCAAAAATATAAGAGAAAAAAAAAAACAAAACAAAACAAAGGAAACAATGAAAATCTAGCAAATGTTAATGTTTATTTCACATTAGGCACATGCTCAGCTGCGATGAGCGGCTCCTAAATGCGAATATTATTTATAAAGACAGCCGAGACTTAAAAGATGACTGTCCAAATTAGTTTAAGGAATTGCCAACGCGACTGCAATAACAAGGAAATATGGGAGAGTTTTATAAAAAACTGTTGGGATATTAAGAAGAATATCTTAAATTAAAGTTTAGTAAAATAAATAAAAAGTTTAATTATTCAGGAATTTATTTTCTACTGCAGTCAAAACAAAATATTGTTTAATAATGGTTATTTAATTTATAATTTTTCATTAATTTTTAATTTAAATTATTAAATATAGGTAATGTAAATATAAAATAAAATAGTAGATATTAAAATAAATAAAATCATTAATAAATAAAATAAAAAAATATTAAAAAATAAATAAAATAATATTAAAAATAAATTTAAAAAAAAGAAATAAAAAATAGATAAACAAATAAAAAATAAATGAATAAAAAACAAATGAATAAAAAATCAAATTTTTAATAAATAAATAAATTCGTAGTAATTTATAATTTAAATGTTTGTAAATTGAAATAACTTTTTCGAACTTTCAACTTGATTTGAGTGCAATTTAAATACAATAAGTTAGTGGAATAAATATTTTAATTTTATTTATATATTTATTTATTTTTATTTTTTCATAATAATATCTTTAACATAAATAAATAAAGTTAAACAAAAACTAAAACTAAAAAACAAATACAATGCCACAAGTAAAGTTCGCTTAATACTTGTTTATATATTTATATTTTCCCCTTACTTAAATACAATAAACTAAAATAATATTAATTATTATATTTATATGCATATTTATACAGTTTAATTAATTCATCTTACAAAAGTTTAAATTGATTTTTAATTAAAAACCGCAATTAAACTAAAATATATTATATTATATAAATACATACATTTTCCACTGCCCAAAACAAAGGCCGTCATATGAATGCGTTCAAAAGTAGTTATATAAAAAGTGCTTATCAATATTTAGCGTCGCTTTTAGTAGGTCATTTATCATAGAGCACAGGCACGGAGCAACAATAACAACAACAACAACAACAACACAATGCCAGCGATGTGAACAAAGCGAAGTGGATGCGCTTATATATTATACATATCAGGGAGTTGATAAACGAGATGCCACATAAAACATTTTGGCTTATTACCAAAAACAGGCGGACTCTATAGAGGGAGACAGAGATACATATGTACATATGTACATATGTATATATATATATATATATATATATATATATATATATATATATATATATATATATATATATGTATATATATCAGACATGGTTGGCTGGCTGGACTACTAAATATTTCAATTATTTTAGTTTGTCACTGGAAAAGATGATTAGCAAAAACAAATAACAAATTTGATTAGATTTTGACGCAGTAAATAATTGTATGCAAATTTATTTAGATGCATATTTACCCGCGTAATTGCTGCAAATTTACGTTTCATTTAGCCGCAGACAGAGCGAAATGAAAACGAAAATGAAACGCGAAAAAAGGGAACACAGGACACACTGGCAGCAAGCAAATGACCAAATGGCGGCAATGAAAAAGCGGCAAACAGATTATAACTCCCGGCTGACATTGTGGGCTTTATTATTTGGCCATTGAAAAATGCGACGCTGCTTGGCTCGGCAGCGACCCAAGTGGATTTTAATTTCTCAAAGTTAACCCGCAGCATGGGCGAACCTTTTCTCTTTTTTTTTTTCGTTCGTCTGGCAGCTGGAGGTCTGTGTTTGTTTAAACATCGCCGGGATTTGCCAGCACTCCAGTTTTTTTTTCCTTTTTTTCTTATTGTTTACCTTTTGGTCTGTTTGCTGATTGATCCCTCGGGTGGGTGGGTCCAGTGTTGCTGGGCGGCGTAATTAATTTTGCTTTTTGATTAGTGCCTGGCAGAGAGGAGAATCATCAAATTGTCACGTAATTATATTTGTGTTAATGATGTTTCGTGCCGGCCATAAAAAGTCAATTAATATTTGGGGAAAATGAACAATTTAGATTTGACATCAGTCTCAGACTCAGCCTCAGCATCAGCTCCATGGAGCGAGCGAGCGGATTCTTTAATTAAAAATTGCTTGGCCGCAATTTTATGCATGCTGTGATTTTTAATTTCCATTGAAATTGCACTCGTCTCCCCAAAATCTGTAATATTTTATTCTTATTTCCATTTTCTTTCCATCATTTGTATTTGATTTTTATTTCGAAAAGTCATTCAACTCGCGACTCGCGGGCACGCGACTTTAAGGCTTAGTCAGCTGCCAACCGACTGCTCCATTAAATTATATCAGCGTTAAGTGGCTATTAGCCGCTATTTAAGCCAGAAACAGGTTTGCGCTTAACCGACTGAGACGAAATTGAAGCAGCAACTGTGAAAATATGGAGCAGCGCCAAGGTGTGAACTGGCTACTGTAGGCATTCGAATAACAAATTCAAACAAATCGACAGACATTTGGGAATGTGAATTAAGCATTTGTGAATTTGAAATATTTATGATAAGTACAATATGGAGATTGGGTACTCCGCTCACGGCGGATTTTTAATTGCAAACTTTCGTTCGTTTAACCCAAGAACTATTACTCACACGCCACGGCGGCGGAGAAGTTGAGCTCACGTTACGCATACGACATGTTGCACAGCAGTGTTTGACTTAAATGCGAGGAAGCCAACCATCTAGATGCATCTGCCCGTTGTATGTACTTACACGTACGTGCAGCAGGCGCAGCAGGCGCAGCAGGCACACGCCGGCATGGCGTACATTCAAGTCATGGCCGGAATCGCGCATACTTCGATCCGTGAAGTGTGCACCTGCATCAGTATGAATTACTATTAACGGCGAGCAGAATAAATTGAATTTCATTGCATGACGACGTCAATTAAAAGCATGTAAAACCGAATTGCCAATGACGTTTTTAAAATGCAGTCCAACCGTCAACGACATGGCAGGCCCGCCCACTGGGCGGAGGATGGGGGCGTCTCTTAATGAGTCGGCAAATGGCTGATAAAAATGCCGAGGCAATATGAAAAACGTTAAATGCTGGCCTTTGAGTTGTTGTTGTTGTTGCTGATGTTGCTGATGTTGCTGATGTTGCTGTTGTTGCTGTTGTTGTCACTGATATTGGAACACGGCTCACAAAGTTACCCAAACTGTCGGAAAACATTGATAAAAGTGGCAATAATGACTTGATTCGATTCGATTCGATGCCGATTGATTCGATTCATTCGATTTGCAATGCTTAATGACCAGCCATTAAGCGAATCATGCCGCGAGCCTCGCCCAAATGATTTAATATGCAGCATTTAATAATTGTCAAAGCAAAAGTTTTTTAATCAAACTTGCCCGCCGAATTTTTAATCAAATTACAACTTTGCCAAGCAGCTGCAAATAAAAATTGACTGGAATTGTGCACTTGTTTTTTGTTCAGTGTAATCCTTAAATGGAGCTGCGGCCGCACTTATACGTTTAAACAAAAATCCCATTAACAATTATGACTTTCCTTTTGCCGTCAAGTAGTTAAAACTTGAAAGCAAAGCGCGAGCGCCAGCTCGAACGCTGCCATTGACTGGGGCGCAGGGCTTTTCTTTAAGACCGACAACAGTTTGTATGGCTGCCCCGTTCGCAGTTAGCGTGTATATACTGTAGGAGCGAAGATGCTTTGGCTTTTCCCCCGCCTCCTCATTTCCACTTTTTACTTTTGAAGTTTTTAATTCTTTGAATCTTAATGACTTCTCGTAATAAGTTTTCATTTCTCGTAATTTCTTAGGTTAATAGAATCTTTCCAGCTTGCAGTTGCAGTTGCAGCTATAGCTACAGCTACAGCTGCCGTGTCAAGCAACCATAAATGAAATGACAGTGGGCACAGTCTACGCATTGACTAAAACTATAATGTACTATCAAAACTATAACAAATTAATTAGTTAATTTCAATTGGAACTATTCCAAAATGTGCTTAACACACTTGGCCGACTGAGAGTTAAGTTTTGAGCCGTGCTCTTATCGAACCCACTGTAACATTGAAACTTTGTGTTGGCAGCAGCAAAAAAAGGCAAAGAGAGGCAAGCCATTATTATGAAGTTGACACACAGTCGCACAGTCAGTCAGCAGCAGGAGCAGCAGAGAACTGCCAGGAAAGCGCAGACTATAATAATGACGACGAGGACGAGGACGAGGACGCTCTTTCACCAGCCCCGCATTCCTATGGCAAAGGGAAGCGCTAGAAATGCATAAAAGTCGACTTCATAAAACGCAGCAGGACCTCAGTTGACATTTATGCGAACCGCGTGCTCTGGCTTTAAGTTACAAAACGGCCAAGTAGAAGAGAGTAAAAAAAAAGTCCATAAGCCGCCTCGAAAGAAGTCCGAGTATGAGCCGCGTTAAGCACTCGGAACGGACAACTAAGCCCACATCATCGTCATCCTTGGCCGCGGCTAATCATAAATTCAAAAGCGGCAAAAGTGCAACGCAGTTACAATTAACTTATTAACTGGGCTTTGGGCCCCAAACAAAAGCCAAAGGAAGCGACCAAGCGCAAAGGAAGTCCGCGTGCAAATTGTGAAAATGAAAGCGAACGGGAGGCGTCAAAATGACCAACGAGCGAGTGAGAGTGAGTGCCGTTAGCTGTTAGCGGAAAGCAGACCAGAGAGAGCTCACCGGTTCCAGTTAGTTTTGCACATGGGTCCTCCGGCTGCTCCTACGGCTGCTCCTCCTCTGACAGCGCCACGTGGCGTAATTCATTTAACTGCGGCATCTTCAAAGTGCTTGTGTCTGCTCTGCTGGAGCATCCTTGATTGCCAGCGACATTTGCTAATTAGGAAAATTGATTTGGAATTTATGATGCGCAAAATGGCCAGGATCGTTGTGGATCGTTGTGTCTCGCCCTCTAATTGAAAGTTAATGTTTTGCATAGTTCTTTCACTTAACGCACAGCTGTTGGCACAATTCAAATCAAACGCGTCCCGTATTGTTGCACATTACAATACATACTATACATACTGTACTCAGCTATTTCAACACTTCCTATTCCTTTCTCTCTCTTTGCAGTTGTTGTGACATTTTGGCAACATAAAACGCAATGGCGCCAAAGATGACGCCATTCTCGCAGCTCGACAAAATGGCGACGACGACGACGACGTCGGAAATACGCTGGCTCTGCCGCTTGCTGCTGCTCGGCGTTTGCATTGGCGCCGCCTCAGCGCGAGGTAAATATAACCTGATTACTTTTCAACATATTCGCTTAGCAGAACATATCAAAATATAAATTATATCTGCAATTGGCTTGAGGCTTCGTTCAAACTTTAAACCAAATTTGAACATATTTAAATTTTTTCTTCCAGTTTTATACCATACATATGTGTCCACATAGACACATTTTCATTGTCAGGTTAAGAGGTGTACGAAAGAATTCATTTATTCGAGCTATCAAAGTGCATCTCGCGGCATATTGCGCAAAAACTAATTATCTGTCAAAATCATATTGCCAAACAAGTGCACAATGTCCTTTGTGGCCAGCGGATATAAACGCATGCAAAATATTATTAATTAAAATGTTAAAATTGTGCGAGGAAAAAAATGTTGCTGTCCGCTCTATATGCGTACACTGTATAAAATGTTGGGATTGTTTGCGCGAGTACACTGAAAAGAAATTTCGAACTCAGAGTGTTTTTTGTTTATTCCACTGAATGTGCGTGCTTTTAATAATCTATATCATGTCGTTTATGGAATATCGATTTTGTCAATTTTATTTGTTTTTGTTTTCAATTTAAGCTCATTCCGCAACTAGTTTAAACACTTAATAAATTTCAAATATGTGTCAATCAATTAAAATTAAATTGAAATATGCGCAAAATACGCAGCGCATTTAAACAATTTACACAGCGGGCAGCATAGCTCACAAAAAAATAAAAATAAAACAGAAGACAATAAACTGAACGCAATGCTGACTATATGCCGCCCATGAAATATGAGTGACAAAATCACACAGGGACTGCCAGCAGGGCTTACGCGGCCGATTCAATAGCGACAAACTAAATCCTTTGTCTCGACAGTCAACCGCATCAGCCACAGCCAAGCCTCAATTCAAGTTGTGGCAACTGGTTGATATCCTGTATGGATTAAAAGATAGAGCTAGATTAAGAAGAAATCCTATTAGTGAAAGTCCAAAATTAATTAATTAATTACGAGACCTATATGGAATTACCTGCATTTTCATTTTTACTCTAATTTGTGTGTCTAGTGCAGTCAGACTTAAATACACACAATTTAAACACGGCCAATTGTATCGATTATATTTTTTCGATTAAAGGGTATGAAATACCGATGAAAACTTTAAATAAAAAAAATGAAAAAAAAAATTGATCAGAATTCCCTAACTACACTAACATAGTCACAAATACATATCAATCGATGCTTCAAAAAAAGAAACAACTATGAACTTTGCAGTTGGATGTAACCGAGTGCAGGATACCTCTTTCAGGACTAGCTGGGCTTGAGAATGGTTATTGACTTGATATGTTTATTGAGGAACTCAGCATTAGCTGACTTATGAAATGTAAAAGAATATCTAACCATACAATTTTGGTTTTTATACTCTGTAAATATTAATAATTAATTGCAAATGGGAAATCAGAATATAATGGTTTTGTTAAATGTATGTAACTGGCAGAAGGAGGCGTATTAGGCTCCACAAAGTATATATATTCTAGGTTAGGGCGACAGTCTAAAAAAAAATAAAAAAAATAAAAATAAAAAAAATTAAGTAATAATAATTTAACACAACTTTTCTTCAACTTTCTCAATTCGGCAGATCTGTTAAAATACGACAAACAATTCGACGGAATCGTTAAAACGCTTCAAGAAATTCGCTATTTGTCGGAATTGTCGGAATGTTTGAACGTATTGATCTTAGGAAGTATAAAAGCTAGTATAATGTGAAGCAGTTCTATGGAAAAATTTTGTAAAAAAGTTTATATGATGTGATTTCCGATTTGACAATACTTGATGCATATCCATAAAGTCTTATATCAAATCTATAAAACTCTTATTTAAACACGGCTAACCGGACATTCCACAAACCCAATATACTCACTTTATTCCATGAGCGAGCATACAAAATGAATTTGCGATGCACCGAATGCGGATCACGTGATTGCCATGGATATACCATGGGGTGGCTGCCGCTGCCGCTGCTGCTGCTGTTGCTATTCCTGGCTGACGGTGGCCAGCAGCTCATGGCAATTTCATAGCCATATTGCGACAATTTTTATTAAAATTTAGAATTTTTCAATTTATTTAGCACTTCTCTCGGACGCCGTCTGTGACTGTGTGCGGAGCACAGCTCGACTGGCGTCGACTCGCTTGGACTCTCGATTTGCTGCTTGCTTTTTGATTTGTTGCAGCTGCGTGAAATTGGTCAGCAAAAAATGGCAATGGACACCGTACGTGATTTGAATTTAGTCTGCGCCACTCAGCAAAAAGTCAACATTTCGTTGTTTGTTGTCTAAGCGAAAAGCGATAGGCGGCTTAAATGCCTAGCCCAGCCCACTCGTGGGCCTGCCCAGGGGAACTCAAATTGAATTAGTCATTTCAATAATAATACAGCCAGCTATCATTGCTCCTTTGCATGTTGTGGTATTCAGCTGGGCAAACGTCCGCGCTCTGGCACTGGCAAAGGAGCCAACGCGCAGACAGCCAGCTCCCCGGGGCAAACACTGAAGCACAAGGAGCAGCAGCAGCAATAGCAGGAGCAGCAGGAGTAGGAGCAGCTGCTGCAGCCATACACTGTTTGCCTCGTGCCACTGCGCGCCGCAATCAATGAAATGAAATCTGCAGTAGCACATGAAACAAGTGGATGAAAGGCAAATTAGAAATTGCAAAAATTGCCAACAGACCTTTGTTGTTGTTGTTGCTGTTGCTGTTGCTCTCTTTGCTGTTGCCATTGCCTTTCTCCTTTCCCGCACTGATGGCTGTCAACACGCTGATAAGTGTTGCAGCTCTAGGCAGTTGCCGGGAAATCCTTGTCTGCACGCTTTCCGTTCAGCTCAGGCGCCGCCATCCATTGACCCAGGCAAATGCTAATTTTATTATGACAAATGCGCAAAGTCAGCGCAAAAACTGTCGCATGCTCGCGAGTCCATTTAATAATCCTTAAGTGGCACTCCTAGCCCATCCTATATGAGCTGTCATTAATCATTCGCGCTGCTCACTTCATGCTGCGATCACAGCTCTCGACAGCGTAGCCACCGTCTTACACATCATTTTATTCGCCTCTGGCTAGAGCTGTAATTTGTGCGCGCCTCTGGCTTGAGTAAATTGAGCAGGGACCATAACTTACGCGGCTGACTGTGAGCGGCTAATTGAAAATGATCGCACACCAAAGAGCTAAGATAGCAGCTGCGCTTAACTTAACTAGACATTTAGTTGGCGTTACAGCAACGCCCCTGGAGCAGCCCAGAGTCCTGCTAACAATCTTGTTGGCACAACTTCAGCAACAACAAAATTGTTAAACAAACCGACTGTAAATCGAGATTGCAACCAGTTGCCTCTGCGGCTGCGGCTGCGGCTGCGCAGCTGTCAGCTCTAATCTAAATAAGCGATTTGTCTGCGCATAACTTTGGCCTTAACCGGATCGGCTGGGCAGGCTGGGCCTGAGAGAGTGTGAGAGTGGCTTGCAGCGAGCTCTTCTAGTTCTTGCTGCCTGACTAAATAATAATTTGTATAATTTATTCCACGGAACTCTGGCCAGAAGTTCAGGCATTCAGTATTCAGGTATTTGCAGCGCGATAGCTTCATATGGCCAGCTGTCTGGTATTCCAGCACTGCAGCTCTCCAGCTGCAGTTCAACTGATACTCTTATAAATAATTAACACGTGCATAGCTGCCACTTGAGGACGCGAGTCTCAATTGCAGTTTGAAGCTTGTTTTTGTTTTTTTTATAACCTGAGCTCATTGAAAATGGGAAATCAGGGTATAATGGTTTTGTTAAATGTATACAACAGGCAGAAGGAGGCGTGTCAAACCCCACAAAGTATATATATTCTTAATCAGGGTGACGAGCTGAGTCGATTTAGCCCTGTCCGTCTGTCTATCCATCCGTCTGTCCGTATGCTTGAACGCGTCGATTTCATAAACCACACTTGCTAGAGACTTAATTTTTTTAGTGAGACCGTGTATAGCACGCGTATGTCAAGATTATTAATAAGAAACGATAACTACTTTTTGTAATGTTATCGATTTTAAACCCTATCGAAAACAGGTTTTAAAATTGTATCTCCTACACTTTTGCTAGACTCCTCAAATTTTGCATATAGATTCATGTGAATTTTATGCAATTTTAATTTTTATTACATTTTGGATGGGGTTCAGGGTATCTCCTAGTCGGGCAACTCCGACTAGAGTTTTATTACTTGTTTTTTATAGCAGTTTGTGGACGCTGCTCAAGTTAGGTAAATTACATGGCCTATGTAGAAGACCTTAGTCCAGCTGAACAGCCGGACAGCTGGGAGGCATATTCTATTCTATTCTATTCTCCTCTATTCTCCTCCATTCTATCTGTCCTGCTTCAGTGCATCGTTCGGTTAAGAGCTGCCGTGGCCTCAGGTCAACCTTTTGTTTGAAAGCTTACAAACTTGTTTCACACCTGAGGTGTGTCTGCCCAATTGTTAATTTATAATTACAAACACAATGCTATTGACCTTAGCTGGCGAACCCGAACCTGCACAGGACTCGACTTTAAAATGTAATATTATTTTTGAATTTTGAATTTAGAATTCGCTAGGCTTTGACTGAGCCGATTATCGAAATAATAGAGACAAGTCTGCTGCAGCAATAATATGAGCTAATGCTTTAATCAATCTCCAAGTTCAGTTCGCTGAATCATTGAATCATTGTTAACTATTAATTTGGCTCAGAGCTTCTCAGTTGGCTTCTCAGTTAGCATATTAGATGCTCATAATACGGAGTCGATTGTTCCAGTGCGCCAGGTCAAGTTAGTTATGAAAGTCGCAGCCACATCGTTAGCATCCAGGGCTCTGCCACAGAGCGTATCAGTGGCTCTGACACTTGCTCCAGCTGTTATCAAGCGTACGGCGGAATACAATAGACGCCTATACGGTAACCTGAGAGAGATGCGAGCCCAACGCCCACACCTACCCACTCTTAAGATTAGTTTAGCATTCTATGAGCTGCCAGTGGATTGGAAAGCGACTGGGCGTGTCATGGGAGTTTCTGCAGTTGCGCTACACTCCCACTTCTATACACACTCAACACACCCACATACACACACTTACACACTTACATGCTCTGCATTGTATAAAATTGTTGCTGTTGCTGCTGTAATTGTTATTATTCTTGTGGTATTGTTGCAGCTTAATTGAAAATATTGTAAGTACAACTTTGCGCTACCGAGGGTGTGTCGGCGTGTGTGTGCTTCCCTTGTCTCTCTCTGTATGTGTGCATGTGTGTGTGCGTGTGTGTTTAGCAATCGCTTGCAGCGTTTCATTGCGCCGCACTACAAATGAAATTAATTGAATCCCGTGGGCTGTACACAGACTCCCGCTGCCTTCAACACACACACACAAACTCACACCTACACACACACACACACACACACACACACACATCCGCACACTCAGTCATTGTTAGGATTGTTACTTAATGGTGAGCATAGCTGCTCAAACATGCAAATATCTAACTTTTCACGCCTAATAACTGCCGGCTATTGACGCTTCGCTGCGAAGTGGCCAACTTTGCCAGAAACAAATGAAATCTAACTTTAACATTGGGCATAACCAAGTAGACTGCAGTCTCAAATCAGTATCTAATGCGACTAAGGAGAGTTGACAAACTTGTCTTGTCCTGCAGACAAGATTGAAACTTTTTAATTAAATCATCTCTCAGGGATTCACTTCACATATTATATAAATTCATTTTTTCAATAAATTCAAGGCTTCAATTAACGAAGGGCTACAAGAACAATTTCAAGTGAGCTGCATTTTTATCAATAACAAAAAACATTTTCTGTAACAAATATAAATAGAATGAGCAAAGATAATTAAATAAACAAAAATAAAACGGATTCCTCATAAATTCAATACAGTCTTGAGCAATTTGTAGTTAGTTTTCAATAACTTTCATAATGATTTTAAGTGTTATTAAAATATTTTGATAAATATTTATTTAAGATATTTATTAAAATATTTATTTAAAATATTTATTAAAATGTTTATTTAAAACAGAGCTTGTTATTTATTTTAAAATATTTATTTAAATATTTTTTTATAAAATATTTCAAAATATTTATTATTTATAATATATTTTACAATATTGATTTATAAAATATATTACAAAATTTAAAAAAAATACTATAAAATAAAATATTTATGGAAATATTTATTTAAAATTCGTATTAAAATCTTTATATAAAATATTTAAATAAAATACGTACCAAAATATTTATTTAGAATATATAATAAATTATGTATTGAAAATATTTTATTTAAAATATATTTTGAAAATTTTATTTATAATACATATTAAAATGTTTTTTTTTTAATTTTTTTAAATATGAATGTATAAATAAAATATTTATTCATACTAAAAATTTAAACATTTATTTAAAATATTTATATTAATATTTATTTATAATATATATTAAAATCTTTACTTCTAATGCTTCAGTCAGTTTTCGCTGAAAGCCAAACCTACCTGATTATGTATATTTAACATAAACTTTTATGTTTTTTATGTTTATGAATCAATTCGAAACGCAAGCTAAAGAGCCTGATTAATATTGCATAAGGAGCAGTCATGTATGGCTATACATCATTAGCTTGACTGGGTTGGCAAATTGGGTTGCGAACGCAATTCATTAGATGGCCAAGAACAACTTGTTTAATACAGTGAACACGCCCAAAGGCCCGACACAAACTGACTGCTAACATGCCATAATCCCATGCCAAGAACATAAAGTAAGCAGCCATAAGCAGGTCAGGCACAACTCCAATGATAATAATGCAGCCGAAAGAGGTCAACATAAAATAAAGTAACTAAGCGCTGGACAACGCATATACTACTACGACTACTACTACTACTACTACTACTACTACTACTATGTGAACTCTGCTGGGGCTAAGACAGTCACGAACCTGGACGCTGGCTACAGCCGATTCCTGGACTTTCGCCTTTACCTTTGCTAGTTGGGCAATCGGTTGTTGTGGGTGAGGCTAAGACGACTCAACTCTCAACTTTGTCTGAAAGCCTTTTCGCTTCCGGCTTTCATTATAATTTTGAGCGAAGCAATGTCTCGGAGCGTGCTCGTGTCCTTTTATGACTCATTTGCCGTCGCTGTAGTTGTTGTAGTTGTTGTAACTGTATGTCTACAATATGCAATTAAATTAAATATTAAACTTAATTACACGAACGAACTAACGCGTCGTGCAGCACGCAGCAGTTGAGTCTTGGGATCGTTGAGTCATCGAGTCGTCGACTCGCCTCGAGCCTGTCCAATGTGACAACGCTCAATAATGCAACATGATTGTAAGAAGTAATGAAAGTCAATTGTAACGTAGACGTCATACACCCGTACACCCGTACACCCGGCCGAGAAAGACAATGTCACTGGCTGGCTCTATTGCCAGTTATAGTAGGTCAGGTCGCTCGCATACAAAGATCTCTGCCCGTTCGCCTCTAACCGTAATGGGAGAGTGTTGCTTATATTTTGCGCAGCAGCCTCCTGCTGCTTGTTAATTGAATTTAATGTAGTTTAATTGAGACGAACGTGATTCTAACTAAAAGCGCTTTATGTTTAATTTACCAGCAACCGGGCTAGGTTGCCAGGCAGGCAAGGCAGCCATGGCGGCAGGCCTTCCGCTGGCATTCCGTGCCATCCCAACTACTTAGTTGACATGACAAGCACCGAAGCTCTTAAGTTGTTGAAACTCAAATTAATTGCTGCCAAGTCAAATACAATTTCCATTTAAATGTGCGACAAAACGTAGTTCAATATTAAATATCTTTTATGGCAGCTGTCAGCAATTTCTTACCGAGTTTATCTCGAAAAATGAATAATGCATGCCAATGGGGCAGCAGAGGCAGGCGACTGTGTCACACGCTGCGTATGAGTAATGTTGTCGGATTCGGTGCACTGGACATTGCAATGTTTTCAAGGACATTTCCAATATTAAAAGCTGTTCAAGCGCAGCGCAGCGCGAAATTCAAACGCAGCTGCCGCATCGCATACCAAAATCTATAATCGCAGGCAGAGGGCAGAGCAGCTGAGGGCAGAGGGGGCGAATGGGGCAGAGGGCGAAGCGGGAACGGCAAACAGCAAACGGAATCTTCAACAAGGAAAGCTGTTGGAATTAGCGTACAGTATGCTTTTTTCCATTCCAGGCTTTATGCGCAGCAACTGTCACAGCATCAGGCGCACTGTCATCTCGCCCAGAATGTCAGAAAAAAAGTCAAGCTGCATAATAAATTGAATTTCTTCTGGCTGGTCATTTGGCGCATCTAATGCCGCGCCAAAGACACACTTCTAAGAGAGCCAGAAAAAAACAGAGAGCCAACTTAGGTAATCAAGTCTAGAGTGTAACCGACTAGCAGATACTCTGTACGAACAAGCAAAACGCCTTGAATGAGATATTCATGTGGATTTCTATGACTTGAAAAGATTACATTTTTTAATAATTGACTAAGAATGGGATAAAAATAAACAATAAAATGGGCTGTCAATATATATAAATAGAGTATTTGTATTTTATATAACAGATAAGGTCTTAAAAAATTAAAAAAAAATTATTTATATATTGATTTTATATTTTAATATTTATTATTCAGTATTTAAATACATAATTAATATTAATATAATTTTTTAAAATATTTTTAAAGATATTTTATATTATATATAATACAAATATTATATTTTCATATATTGACAGCCTATTTTGATAAATCAGAATATTTATGTATAGGGTATAAAAGAATTTTCGCCCAGCTCACAACTCCTGCTCTCTTTATCTCTAGTCCTCTAGCTGCCCATATATCTTTCTCTCTTTCGCTCTTCTGTTTCTCTGCCTCACTTGGTGTATCTAGCATAAAACTGTTGACGCCATCCTGGCCGCACACGTACGTTGTTCAACATAAAGTTAGCGACAAAATGCCACCAGACGCAAATGAAATTATACCAAGCCCAGAAGCAGCAGCAGCAACAGCAGCAGCAGGAGTAGTAGCTGCAACAGCAGATGCCATGGGAGCGACAAACTTGGACAGCAGCTCAAAATTCCAAATATCATATTTACAACATGCAACTACTTGTACAAAGCGAAAATAGCTTCCAACTCGCCGGAATGCAATGGCAAAAGGCAAAAGGCAAAAGGCGAAATGAAAACTGACAACTGAATTCTTTTATTTTGTCTACGTTGGCATTTACACAAAAAGAGAATAGGATGAGCTGGGTTATTGTATTAGTCCGCCAGCAAGCCAAGGTAATCAAATCGCGGCTCAGGCTTGTCACGACGTTCGCAGTGAATAATAACCCCGTTTCCAATTATACGTAGACTAATTTTATAAAATACCTAGTTATAATCTAAATAATATAATTAAAATTTGAAGTGGCATAGGGTAAAAGGTGTACTATAATGTTTGTCTAGACTTTTCTTTGTAAGATAGATTCCAGATGAGCCTTAATTTTAATGTTTTGTAGTTTAACTCTCGTTGTTAGCATATTAATGGGTATGCGAGATCGGGTAAAAAAACTGAATAATCAGGGAAATTATTAAGACAAATTTGGTTTGAAGAGTACCAAAAAAAAAGAGCTGAATCGAGATCAGCATACATTATTTTATTTATAATTTAATTTATGTATAATAATATAAATATGCTTGTTTGATGACATTAATTTATGTAATATATAATTTTTATATATTCTTAATGTACCACAGATCGATAAGTTTCTCTAAACAATTTCAAATATATAATGAAACTTGTTATATAATTTCTAATACTGCTTAAGCTTGTAGAAATTCAGTAAGCGCCAACATATATCACCGAAAACTTGGCACAAGCACTAATTTTAGGCATGCTCCCATTAAATATCATAATAGTAGATAAATCTCTATATATGTACTCTTACTCTTTCACTGCCTCTCTATCTATCTCCCTCTCTCACACACACACTTACACACCCAATTCAAATTGTCTAAACATCATTTGGGATCTCTGCTAAAAGCAAAAATGACAGTTATTTTCTTGTTTTTCTGTGTTATTAAAGCCTCACAGCGGCCAGGCTCAATAAATGTTTAATTATGAAAAGAATGGAACAGTTTTCATTACTATTTGCAATTTGCCTAATATATGTAGTTAGAATTTTCCACACAGGCAGACAAACCAAAAAAAAAAATGAATATAAAATTAAAAAAAAATTAAAAATTTGAATAAATTTCTATGCCTACCATGGCGTAAAGTATATTCTCCTATATTCACTGCACTTATCTATATATATAGTATAAAGTGGTATAAGATGTGCAATATTATTATAAGTAAATAATATATTATTACTTTAAAATAATAAGTAGAAAAGTTATAAGATCAACCGATTCCATCTCATCCATCATCAACAGATCCCATCCGATTCCGATCCCAACGCATACAACAATGATAAACTCAGCTTTCCAGATCATAAAAAATAAACCACAAATACCAACAGTTCCCGAATATATACACTTAAACAATCATCTCTCCATTCATCGCACATACTAGCACAACAAATTGTATTACCCTCAGGGCAGGGTATCAAGCGACGGCTCGTACACGCCAACGGCGAATAGTTTAAGCTTTAATAACAACATTTACTATGCCATAATGTGCTTTAATGCTGCAAATTGAAATTTTAACGCAAAACACCACCCACACACACACTCACACGCATTTCGGCAGTGCCCGCCCCCGTTCCGTCCCGGAACATGGCGTATCCAAAACTATTTGCGGACATGCTGTGCGGTCAGCCTGTGGCCTGGGACCCGTTACGCCTGTCGCCTGCTGGGCGCCATATAAGTTTGCGGTCGCTCCTTTTATTTCATTTTGCATAAGTTCTAAAGTAAACATCATATATAATTAAAATCACAAAACGGTCAATTTAGACTCAGCGAAAGCCATGCGCGCTCTCTGCCCGAGAGTAATGGCAGCGCGCCGCTTTCGGGTCCTCTGCATATTATAATATTTCCATTAAAATTGTATATTATGTTTCTATGTAAAGTGGCTTATGGGATTTGTTCGAATTACTTGAATCACATGCATTTCTGAGAGCAGTCAAAAAGTTCTTTAAATCAATTCCGTTGCTGTCAATGAGATTTGGGTTTTTGTTTGGGATTGATTATGGGACATTATACAAAGGCTAGATAGAACCAGAAGAGAATTAGCAGAGTCTTGCAGAACTGGGGAAATATTCAAATCTCTTTACATACATATATTAGGGTAGAGTTATCCTTAAATGAAAAAAACAGCTCAGCAACTCTCTTCCATATTATAATCAAGTTAGATCTTTCAGATCTTAAACTTGTCTAACTAAGTTCTTGAGATCTTTGAGATATTTATATATTTGAAATATTTGAATACTTATATAATTCCTTAATCTTAATTACCTTACTTTTTGTTTGCAATCCTAAGCTTAGAATTATTCAAATCATTTCTCATTTTTCTGAACAGTAGCCACAGAATATTTCTTCGGCACCTTTTTTATGAGCCCCAAAAAAGGGCAATTTCGTTGAGCTGGAGTAGTGAGCGACATACATTTGCCATAATTAAGTTTTATGGGCCTTGGATTTGGCAATTTGGGCAGAGTAAATGGACCTGTACGGCTGAGGGCACGCCGTCAGGCCATAAAGCATTGGCTTTGGCTTACATGGCTCCAATGAAAATCGCCTAGTGACTGATGCAAATTTATGCCAATCCCTGGTGGGGTCTAATTTTTAGACGCGCGTTTACAATGTTTTTGCCAGATTTGCATGCCGCAACAACAATTTGGCTAAAAAAGAAAATTGAAGAGGGAAAAAAACATTGTTGCGGCCAACGGAGCTGTGGGTACGTGAATATAAAAAAAAACATACACAATTCATTTTCGAAATGAATTTGTTCCGCTGTAAGGGCCATAAATGCATTTAAATTTATTGGAATGCACGACAGCAGCAGTATAAGAAGCAGCAGATCCCAAATACACATATAACAAAAAAAAATGCACGCTCTCCCATTGAATGACAATAAATTATCAATTTTATTTTGACAACGCGAAAAATCCCGCTCCGCGAGAGAGCGAGAGGACGAGCGCAAAATGTCAGATGAAATTGAGCAAAATATATTCAGGCGGGGCATTTGTGACAGGAAGTTTCAGTTGAATGGTTTGTTCCAGCGGCCGGTTCTGAATTGCCAGCACACATCCTATGTGTGTATATCTGACAGTATATATACATACATATATGTATGTACATATATATGGCTTATGCATCCTTTGACAAACATTTGACTGAAATGCACTCCGCCAGCGCCGCTGGGCGTGACAATATTAATTTATATGCTTAATCGCTACGGCCTCCAACTAAACCCAACTTACATACGAGTCTATCGCTTGACTTTTATTGCAGACATTCCATCTTCGTCAGCCTATGGACGCAGTGCCCCCGATGACGTCGCCTTCTATTGCCCGGAGGAGGGTCTGTTTCCCGACGACTACGACTGTCGCATCTACTACCGCTGCGAGAAGCGCTCCGAGCACTACATTAAGCCCTACATGTTCGCCTGCAAGGAGGGCACGGTCTTCTCGCGCACGCTCCAGCTCTGCTTGCCGCCGATGCTCGCCGGGCGCGGCGAGTGCGAGCAACACATGAACGAAATCGATGTCGGTGATGAGACGGACAGCCAGCTGCCATTTGATGGGCTCGTCAATAACCAGAATGGACATAATGCGATGCTTAATGGCGCCGTCACACCCGCCGCCGCCCTGGAGCTGCACACCTATGCCACTGCGAATCAGCTGCCCACAAATTATGGACTGACAGGCCTGAGTGGTGTTTCAGTCATATCCTTTTCGAGCTCATCATCTTTGCGCTCGGCCCCCGAGGAGGGTGTCTCATGCGAGGATGATGGATTTATGAGTGATCCCATTGACTGCACCGTGTTCTATCGCTGCATCTCCAATGGACGCGGCTATAATAAAATTGGTTTTCGTTGCTCAGACGGCACCGCCTGGGACGAGTCCCTGCAGTCCTGCAACCATATAATTAAGGTCCGTGCTAATGGCGGCTGTCGCAATCAGGCCGGTCCACTTAGCGATGAGCAGACATCGACACAGTCATCCCAATCCAGCTATCAGAATACCACCTCATCCTCATCTTCGTCCAGCAGTCAGCAAAGTTCTTCCACGAGCTCTTCAACATCTTCCTCTTCCAGCTCTTCCTCGAATCAATCCAGTTCGAGCTCCAACCAGGAGTCATCCACATCGAGCAGCAATCAGCAATCATCGAACAGTAATCAATCTTCCAGCAGCACTGAAAGTTCCAGTAGTAGTACTCAGCAATCCAGCTCGGGTTCTTCGACTAACCAGAACTCTCAAAACAATCAATCGTCTAGTAATAACCAGAACTCTGGAAACAGTCAATCCAGTAATAACCAAAACTCTGAAAATAATCAATCCAGTAATAACCAGAACTCTGAATCCTCCAGTAATAACGAAAACTCTGAAAATAATCAATCCAGTAATAACCAGAACTCTGAATCCTCCAGTAATAATCAGAACTCTGGTAGCAACCAGTCTTCCAGCAGCAATCAGAACTCCAGC